>OZ017742.1:5425000-6625000 GCA_963969285.1 Odontomyia ornata | reverse complement strand
CGGTGGGGCTGTCGGTGATCAGAATGTTGAATAAATAAAAACTTCTGCATACTCGTTAAGAAAAGTTTATGGAGTCATAAGAAGGAACGTGCTTTTTGAAACAAGTAAGTCTATTTTGAGTTCAAAACAACAAACTTTCCTTCTAATTGCATTGCCCAACATATGTAAGTATCGCAGACAACAGCATTTTAGTAAGAAAAATTAAATTTAGATGAGCACAAAATCAACCGCGCTAACTTATCTGTTTTATGAGATGCACTTCTTTTCCTTAAATAAAATTCTTAAAATAAAGAATGCTTACAGCTTGTATGTTTAAACATAATTGCTTTAGCGTGTATTTGGAGTTCCCTTCTAATTTTTTTCGTATTGAAACGTTAACGAAGGCACTACTTTTAACCTACATGGAAAATTTCATAATTCTAGCTTGTGTGGCTTACGAGAAAACTGACTGTGACGAACGGACCGATATAGGGATGGATGAACAGACGGATAAACAGGTATTGATTTTATAGGGGCTCTGTAAAATTATTTTACAAAATCGTAAAAATGAGCTTTTGTGAATTAAAAAGTGTTAATATTTAGTTCTGAGGAAAGTGAGTGGTGGTTTTGATATAATACGATTGAGTTAATATCGTCAGGTTTATGCCCAAACGACAACTGTGAGCTCATTTGAAATTTTGTTGAAAATGAAAGCACGTTAATTTTATGGTCAAAGAATTATTTCTGGTTGACCTTATTAACTGAAATAAACTTGGATTTTCATTTGATTTCCATTTGTGTGGGTCCTGTTTCAAAAAACTCGCGGTCGATGGTCTTTAAGCTCGGGGGAGGTTGGACAAGTTTCAAATCCATTTCTGCGAAAAATAAAGTTTTCTGTTGACCACCACTCCCATTTTAATAAAACTCGCGTGGTGGTTTGTCAAAGACTAAATTTATTGTCATATGATATAGGCAGGTAGGTACATATAGTTCGTCACAGATGCCGCTAGTAGTATTTAAAATGCATCAATTTGATATTAATACTAACATATCCACTTATCAAAATAATCTAAGCTTTGGTACACATGAATCCTATCATAACTAATAGAAGCAAATCATCAAATATATAGTAATCTATCAAACAATGCTTTGAATACTTAACCTCTGTACACAATCTTTATGGTTTACGCTTCTTAATCCCTTGGTCAGCACGTCTGCCGACACTTCAGATGTTGGCAGGTAAACTATCTTAATGAGATTGTTAGCTACCGCTTCTCGTGATGACACACATCTATGTGCTTGGTTCTTTGATGAAATAATAGGTTTTTGATAACTTCTGAGCACCCTGATTATCATTATACAATACAATTACATAATCACAATTGCCTACAATTTCAAAAAAAAAGCTTCTTAAGTAAACAGCCTCTTTGCAGGCCTCCGCTATCGCCATATATTCAGCCTCAGTACTTGACAAAGCTTTAGTGCATTGTTTTTGACATTCATATGAAACAACGGTTACTGACAGTTTAAAGTAGAAACCTGTGTAAGATTTTCTATCTAGAGTGTTCTAGGCCCAATCTTCCTCCACAAAACCTTCCAATTTACAATTGTCTTTGCTAAACATTAGCCCATACAATTATTAAATTGGCTCAAGTAACTCACGCTATAAGAAATATCGGGGCGAGTTAAAAGACTTAAGTACATTAATCTACCTATTAATTGCTGATATCGGCCCAGTGATACGAAGAAAAAAGACTACTCCGAAAAGCGTGAGATGTTCTGAAAAGAATACAAGCTGCATGCGACTCCCCAAAAATCAGCAAAGCAGTAAAAAATGCGCTCCTTGAACTAGAGGAGCTCCTAGATTGCATAGGGCACTATCGGAGGAGCTGGTTAAGGGCCAAAAGACGAACAGAAGGCTAAAGAGGCGCTTGGGGTGAAATCTAAAGGTGACATGCAGATAGCTCCATCATTGAAAGTCAATAAAAGAATGGCGTCTAGCCCAATCGAAGGAGATCGGGATAAAAGAAAGAAAGGAAGAGGTACTTGATGGGGGTGGAGAACCAGATCAGGGGTTCCATACAGTGCTTACAAAAGGAGCGAAGAAAGCCGAAAAGAAACTCCTTCAAAAAAAGCCAGAAAGTAAAGTTCGTACGGACGCCCAATTAGAGAAGGACCTGATGCAAAACAGGAGAGGCAGAAGCCCCGACGAAGGCCCCGGCAGCAGGCACTACTTGTAAAGCCCCAAGATGGCCGATCCTACGCGGAGGTACTGCGGAACATCAGGGGAAACGTAAGGCCCGAAGACACCTATACTACCATTAAAGTAGTACGACCAACGAGGTCGGGCCACATACTGGTGGAATTCAGAGCAGAGGCCGACAATGAAGAAGCATTCTGTGACGCAGTAAAGAAAGTCCTCGGCAAAAGCGCAACTATAGCCCCGCTCGAGCCGATGGCAACGTTCGAAATACGAGGCATTGACTGCGTGACGGATCTGGCCGAGGTAGAAGAGGCCATCAAAAAGAGTTCCCTAGCGTGGGAAGGATCAAAGCGAGACTGACACCAGAAAACAACAGGGGACAATGCATGGCCATATTTGACTTGACCGAAAGGGATGCCAAACAATTCCTGATTAAGGGCAAAGTACGAATTGGGTGGGTTGTCTGTAGGATACGGCGAAGAGCAACGCCTTTTCAATGTTTCAAATGCCTTGGTTATGGTCACACCACACAAGTATGTAAAGGACCTGATAAGAGTTCCCTATGTTACAAATGCGGTGAAATGGGACACAAAAGAAAAGAGTGTACGAAGGCGGCACACTGTATTCTTTGCAAGGATGCTGATTCAAAACCTGATGTTGGACACGTCTTGGGATCAGGAAAATGCCGGGTGTTTCAGAAGGCCCTAGCCAAGGCAAAATCAGAGCTTCGATGACCCGCATCCTGCAGCTAAACCTACACCGCAGTTCAACTGCCCAAAATCTGCTTGAGCAGTTTGTGAGGGACATGAAAGCCGACTTCTTGCTGCTGAGTGAGCAACACCATAACAAAAGTCCTGCATTATGGTATTCTGATGAAACTGGTACTGCCGCCATCTGGGTTCGGAACAGTGACTTTCAAGCGGAGAGTTGTGGACGGGAGGATGATTTGGTGTGGGTTCGGTGCTCAGGGATCACCTTCTTTAGTGTGTACTTAACGCCTAATGAATCGATATCATCTTTCCAAGCCAAGCTTAATGCTTTGGAGGGCGCTGTCTCGAACGCCGAGGGAAAAGTGCTTGTTCGGGGCGACTTCAACGCTAAAGCAATCGAATTGGGCATGCCTCGGACGGATCCGTGGGGAAAACGAGTCCTAGAAATGGTGGCCAGTACGGCCCTCGTTGTACTAAACTCCGGAAATACGTCGACTTTCCGCCGTATTGGCTGTGAGGGTACCGTACCGGACGTGACATTCGCCTTGGAGTCCTTAGTACGGAGGATACACAACTGGAAAGTACTAGAGGACTACTCAGCCAGTGATCATCAGTGCATTCTGCTTGAGATAAGTGATGCTGCCTCCCGAGGTCCGTGCTCTCGGCCTTCTACAACTAGATGGAACATCGAAAGGATGGACGTCGAGAGGTTCGTCAAGGTTCTCACAGCAGGAAAGCCGCTGCAGGGAGCTTCGGAGGGGACGGAAGAACTGGCAGCTCAAGACGTGGTGAACTCTACTATGAGCATAATCACGACTGCTTGCTGCGCTTCTATGCCCCGTCGAAGACCCCGGCACGGCAAGCCCCCAGTGTACTGGTGGTCAAATAAAATTGCTGAAAAGTGGAAGGAGTATCACAATTTCGGCGTGAGGCTCAACGGGCGCGGAACCCTGACGAGGCATGCAACCAGGTGGCAGCATATAGATCGGCCAGGAAATGCCTTCGCAAACTGATCAACAGTAGCAAGGCTCGCTGCTGGCAAGACCTAGTGGACAATGTGAACAAGGATCCGTGGGGCCTTGGCTACAAGCTGGTCATGGGGAAACTTCGTGGCCTACGGAAGCCTTTTATACATGATGCGGAAAACATGGACGCGATAGTGCGGGGACTCTTCCTCACCCATCCCGTCCGTGTTGACGCTGTCTAGATGGTGCTCCAGGTCTAGATGGTGTTCCGGCTCGTCTATCACTATTGTCCTGACTTGCTGCTCAGCACATTCAACGCTTGCTTACGGGACGGGGTTTTCCCGGTACGAGGGAAGGTGGCGAGGCTCGTGCTGATCAGCAAGGGGAAGAGAAATCCTGGGTTGCCGTCTGCATACCGCCCGTTATGCATGCTAGACACGGCTGGGAAAGTGCTAGAGAAACTCATCAAGGGAAGGCTCACTGACGCGATTCGTGCTGCTGGGGACCTATCTCCTCGGCAGTACGGCTTTAGAGCAGGACGTTCTACCATTGATGTGATTACAGTGGTGGTGACGGCGGTCCAAAAGGCAGAGGCACATAGTCGTACCAAGCGACGAATCATCCTGTTGGTGACACTCGACGTCAGGTATGCCTTCAATTCCTCTAGATGGGTGGATATTCTGGACACGCTGGAAAACTCTTTTCAAGTTCCAGAATATCTAATGCGGCTTTTGAGGAACTTCCTAAAGGACCGAAGCCTGCTCTACGACACGACACAGGGCCAACGAAGGATGGAAATTACATCGGGTGTTGCCCAGGGATCTATCCTTGGTCCAGACCTGTGGAACGTGTCTTACGACGGGCTACTGAGACTTGAGATGCCAGATGATTCGCGCTTGGTCGGCTATGCGGATGATGTTGCGGCTCTGGTTGCTGGACGCACCGTTGAACAAGCACAACTTAGGCTAGGTATGCTAATGCGCCGAGTGAGGGACTGGATGACAGCTCGTGGGCTGAGTTTAGCACTGGAGAAAACCGAAGTGGTCATCTTGACAAAAACGAGAATCCCTAGAGTAAGGATGATCAGTATTGGCGACTTACGAATCGAATCGAAGCCAGCGGTGAAGTACCTGGGGCTACTGATCGACTCGAAGATGACTTTCTTTGAGCGAATTAGGGCAACGGCTGAGAAGGCCGCTTCGGGAATATCAGCTCTGAGTCGAGTTATGGCCAACGTAGGGGGACCTAGCCCATCAAGAAGACGCCTCTTGATGAGTGCTGTAGGGTCAGTGCTACTGTACGGGGCAGAGGTATGGTGCGACGCTCTCAGCAAGGAGGTATACCGAAAACGTTTGGCACAGGTACAGAGAAGAGGAGCACAGAGAATTGTATCTTCGTATCCCACAGTCTCCGACTCGGCGGTGAGAGTGATTGCAGGCGTGATACCTGTCGCCCTCCTTGCTAGAGAGCACCGCGCTATTTACCTGCGCCGAAACGAGGATGCGAGGGAGATGGTTGTCCGTGAGGAGAGACAGCGCTCACTCAACGACTGGCAGCAGCCTTGGGTCAATTGCACGAAGGGAAGGTGGACTGCGCGCCTCATCCCGGATGTGAGACCGTGGCTAAATCGAAGGCATGGTGAGACTGACTTCTGTCTGACCCAGCTTTTGAGCGGGCACGGGTGTTTTCAGTCTTACCTGCACAAGATCGGTAAGTCACGGTCTCCCGATTGTCGGTTTTGCCCAGGAGAGGAGGACAATGCCTGTCACACATTTTTTGCGTGTAAAAAATGGGTCAAGTTGCGAAGGGAACTCTACAGGGAGACGGGAGAGCTCACCCCGGATAATAAAGTTCCGGTGATGCTCGAATCGGTTGACAAATGGAACCAGGTGGCATATTATGTTCGGGCAGTCCTAAAATATAAAAGAGACTCACAGCAGCCGGGGGCGCTGGGGCTGGGGGATCGCTCTTCTGGCATTTCCTCTTCCCCTCTCCCCTCCCGCTAGAAAAGTGACTCCTCAGCTTGAAGGCGCCCCACGGCGTAACAAAACGAGACCTGGCCCGAAGTAATGTGTCAAACGGTTACAGGCTGGGTTCTCAGGTTGACAGGGGAGGTGTTTATTAGGTTTGTGTCTGTGCATAAATGGCATTCACCTCCCTACCACAAAAACAAAAAAAAAATTGCTGATATGGGTTTTGCATACAATTATCTACACGTTTTTCTAGTTTCAGATTACTTTCAATTAGAGTATCAACAACATTACAGTTTGTCATGTGAAATTTACTTAAAATATGATCTACAAACTTTTCTTGATCTAAGAAAATTCAGCCATTCATTACATTAGATACATTTTTACCCTCATACCCGAGCATTGTTTAAATTGCCCCAAGTCCTTAATTTTAAATTTTGACATTAGATTAGTTTTTAATTTCTTAAACATATTACTACTGTTTGAAAAAATGAAAAAATCATCTACAAAATTGCTATTATCATCTGCTCCTTTTCACATCTTTTTATATGTAGACATGGTTCTAACTTTGACTAAGCAAAATTCAATTTTAATAAACAATCATTTACTCTTTCATTCCATAAACTGCACGATTTAATTTGAGAACACAATTTTCTTTAGAATTCAAACTAGGCGGTACCAGCATATAGACATTTTTATGTAGGTAACCATTTAGTCCACGCCTTCTTTTTGGGAGAAACGTTACGCGCCCAGTCTTGCCCCATATCGCATATTATTATCGCTTTGTTTTTTTTCGAATACCCACTAACACTACACCATTCTATCAGCTTCTTTCGTATCTACAAATGTACATGCTTGATTGTCATCATCGTTTGTCTCCACTGTTCCTTATCTGGTCCATTCAAAGCAGCTTCATAACTGATTTCTTCATCGCATGATTCCAGGTTGTCCAGGATACATAGATTAGTTATACCATACCTTTCTACTGGCTTTCTCCTACGTTTAGTATCCAGCTCCATCTGAACTTCATCCTCTATGATAGACTCTTCTTCAGCCATAGATTGATAAGAATCATCTTCGGCAATCGATGACTCACAAATATATGTTGGATCATTTGAATCTGAAACTGGATTTTCAGATAAACTTTCATCATCTTCTAAGTTTTCATCGTTCTCTGATATTTTTCACAATTATTTGCTATTATTCGAGCTGTGCTCGACTCCGTTTTCTCCATAATAATAACATCTCTGCTCGTAGTATTTTTTTAGTTTTCTGGTTATATAATCTGTATCGTTTTACGTTATCTGGATACCCAACTCAAATCGATTTGTCAGCCTTCTTATCCCATTTTTGCCTTTGTATTCTGGGAACATGCACCAATACCTTACTGCCAAAAATCTGAAGTGGCTTAGGTCTGGTTTCTCACCTGTTCGCCTCTCGAAAGGTGTCATCATGCTTAAACTGGCGGCTGGCGTTCTATTCTTTAAATATACTGTAGTATTAACTACTTCAACCCAAAAACTTTTGTCGAGGTTCGCTTCAAGCAAAAAGCATCTTGCCCGTTCAACTTCGGTTCTGTTGAACCTCTCTGAGAGTCCATTCTACTCCGGAGTGTGAGGATTGGTCTTCTAATGGACACCACCAACTTGTTTTAAGTAACTCTTTATCTCACGCGAACAAAATTCACCTCCATTGTCGGTCCTCAATATTCTTATCCTGTTTCTGGTTTGATTCTCCACTAAGCCTCGAAATTCTTTGAAATCTGGAATACCTGGTTCTTTTCCTTCAAGAAGTAGATAAAAGTCATTCTGCTGGCATCATCCAAAGGAGAAAATACTTTGCCTGATCAATTGACTTAGTCTTCATCGGCCCGCATTAATCTGAGTGTACTACATCCAGTAGTTTTTCACTTCTATTGTTAACTGATGGGAAAGGGAAACGTGCCTGTTTTCCCTCACAGCACACTTCACAATTCTGTATTTGTATGTCAGCTTTCTTGTCAAAAGAAACTCCTACTACAGCACCTTCTTTCATTTACTGGGAGGACATACAATTTATATGTCCTAACCTTTTGTGCCATGTTGACATCGCCGATAATGAATTCTCGAATTTTTTTGTATCTAACTTGTACACACCATTTATCAAATTTGCTGTACCAATGAGCTCATTCACTTGGTTGTATATCAAACAGACATTCTTTTTGAACACTACTCGATTGCCATTAACTTTAAGTTGGCTTATGGACAATAAGTTTGTCGTGAGATTAGGTATGTACAATACATTCTCCACAATTACATCATACTGAGAACTGTTTACGCATGTCGTTATTTGTGTTTTACCGACACTAACTACAAGGCACCGTCGTTTGATTTGCCACTACGATTTCTTTGTTTTCGTGCACTGGTCGGAATTGGAATAAACAATTTTGATTTGAAGTCATGTGTGCGCTTAGCTTGAATCGACATAACAGTCTTCTGTGCTATAACAGCCGTTGAAAAATGCCGCACTTAAAACATTCAATGGTTTATTTGCTTTTAATTCAGGACACTAATTTTTGTAATTCCCGATTTTCTTGCAATTATAACACTTTATTTGCTTACTGCTGGCTGACATATCATTTGACGTTGACATTTGTTTGCGGTTAGTGTTGCCACTTGTTGGCCACTATTGTTTTGTCCAAAATGAAGAGTCTGTACCGGTAGTGCCAACCTCCGAACACATATCAAGTAACTTTGTTTTTATGACGTCAGCGCTTATGGCGCCATTATCATCGATAAATACTTATGTGGGAGTCCAGCCAAAAGTAATGATGCAATCCAATCGTCTGTGATTTCGAAACCTGTCCCCTTCAATTTATATGCTGTCTCGACCATTTGAGATACATAGGATGTCATGGATTCACAGTTATCGAGACGTATTGAAATCAATCTTCGATGCAAACTTATTTTTCGTTGATATCCCGTGCCATCAAATAACTGTTTCAATTTATTTCACACACCGCCCACTGTAGTCTCACTCTTGTAATGTACTTGCTCATATAACGAAGAGTCAATAGCTTTGGCTTTCTTCAGCTCAATTTCACTGATAGTCTTCGACACATTTTCAATGTCAATCCCCTCAAGTAAGAAAAAATTGCTTGTTGTGAACGCCCAATCGTCATAATTTTTGCGTCCTTTGATTTTTGGCACAGTAAAAATACTTGATATTTCGTTAAAATGGGACTGGGCCCATAACCTAATGAAACTCGCGTGGTGGTTTGTCAAAGACTAAATTTATTGCCATATGATACAGGCAGAAAGGTACCCATAGTTCGTGATAGATGCAGCAAGTAGTATTTAAAATGCATTATTTTGAGTGAAGGAACACTCCTCCAATCACCGTCACCTGAATCACAAGGGAAATTAAGGATTGTATTAAAAAACCTTCAAACTATTGAGTCACAACCAAATTTGATCTTATTAAGCACTATTTTCGACTGGAGCTGTCAACTTAATTTGAAGAAGATTTTAAAAAGTACTTAGGAAAAGCTAGCAGTTGTAATGATTTTTCTTTCCGTGTAGGAAATGGGTGCCAACTGTCTGGCATAAGTGTCAGCGAGCTATAAAGAAGACCGAGCTCAGCTGACTAGCTTCGCTTGGCGACCGCGTACGCGTACTTGTCGACTAGCTTTTTGCGAGATCATACAAGGTGGGTTCTTATCGCACCACGAAGCTACACTACAAAATATTTAGCTCGCGTATTCTGCTCCACGAGACATTCCGCTCAGTTTTTATTTATTTAGAAATGTTATAATGTCAATTATGCTACCTTATAGTAATTCAAAACTATTTGTCTCGTTAAAGTTAGCGGACACGCAGGCTTGAGATGAACGCAAACATTGTGCAAATCGTTATTTTTTCTAAAGAAGGCTTTTGCATTACAAGGGGAATGTCAAACATAAAGATGTTAAAGTGGCTGAAGTAAACCACTGATCCCTACCTAAGAGAAACTTGATGGGTATAGTTAACTTAAACCTAGTAAAACAACAAACTAAACAGTTTTGATGGGGTGATCAGTTTGTCTCTTCAGAAGCAGCCACTCCTTCTTGACGTTTATTACATAGGAACCACCAGAGGTCACGAGATAGATCGGAAGTTATGGAGCTCAACTAAACAAATTATATCTTCACCAACAGTGAGTGCAGCAAACGACTAATGCAATGAATAATAGCCGATAGAACTCAGTGCCAAATCATAGACAATATTATCACCATCAAACAAGTTCAAATAAAAATCAACAATGAATTAAACTAGTTCAGCAGCAGAGAAATCAAACAAAAAAAATCAAAGATGATTCAATTAAAATTTAACCCAACTGTAACAAAATATAATGTGAATCGTAGTGTACTATACCATAACGAATAATGTGCCATACCAGATAATAGCCGATATGAATCAAATCTTCTCGAATCCATTCTATTGAATCTAGTTCAATACTTTCGAATAACCATTAAATTCTCAGCCCAGTATACCCACCATACAATTGTTCAATGGATTCGGTCGGAAGACGTCACAGTAAAATTTGATGACGAGTAAGCAAGTGATATCGAAGCTGGCCATGGACATGGATATAAAATCAACACAATGTCAACAATTCTACACGACAGACCACAACCATTTAATGACAAACATTGCAGCATCATTTAGCAATCCATGCAATAAAAACATTCCCAACAATTAATTTCCGCGGGACATCAACCATCTTTATCAGCATCAACATCAAATTACCTGCACGCCAGCAACAAGCACCCCAGCGGCAACAACAGCCGTAACTACGACAACAGTCCCAAAAGCAACAGCGGAGACAACCGGCAAGACAACAGCATGAAAATTCACCAGTCTGATATGCCAGCGTATGTGAAGTGGGAAATGCTCGTGGTGAGATAACTTCAAGATGCACTTTCCAGTGGAAATGCATCGACAATCACATGAGCTGACATTGGCTTTGAAATGGCTAAGCCATTAAGCCAGAAGAGATAAAAGGGGCCGGGACATAACGGTGGTTCTCTGTTCCCTCACAGTGGTGAAGGCAGTAATATTCATTTGGAAGGATCAAGGAAGAAAGTGAAAAATATAAGCAGTAAAATTGGAAGGGTAGGAGTAAAGGAAATAAATAGATGGAGGTTGAGGGTGGAAAGGATTGCTGAGGCCACAAACTTGGAAGTTGGAGAAGTTGCGGAGGCGAAAAAATTGACGGAAGTAATAGCGATCTAAAAATTCTCCGAGTAGAATAAAAACAATGAACGGTTTTTCTACCATTTAGGATTTCTATCGCACCAGATACTACACTTTTAATTGGATCTTCTGTTTCGCAGATAAAATGAATAATTAAAAATATCTTTGAGATATCATTCAGTCAATGGTTGTCAGTGATATTGCACCAAAATGGCAGCAAGTTAATGGCATAGGGTTTTCCATTAGATACATAATTATTTTGTAACTTTATATGAACGCACCCTTAAACTTTTTCAATAAGCTGTCAATGTCAAATGTTCAAGCCAACATTTGCATCATTGCAAAGTTCAAGAACCAGCAACGTTTGCAAATTATTAAAAATTACTAGCGAAATTCGAAGTCGGTGGTCGCAACTTTAAGAGCGCTTAAACCAATCTTTGGCCGTTATAGTCGTCCCACCCGACAGGCTGTGCGTGTTGTAGTGGATAAGTTAGAGTTCAAATTTTTACTACGGGACATTTCGGTGCCAAGAAGACATCGTGCCGTTCGAAGCGAAGCAAATATCACAGCCGTAAGTGCATCATTTCAAAATACGCCAAATCTGTCGATTTCACGTCAGTCTCAAGAATTGGGCATCGCTCAAACGACACTGTGGCGTATTTCACGAAAATATCTTGGCCTATATGGTCACAAAATCAAATTGACTCAAGAACTAAAGCTACTTGATCATTTGAAATGCCGAAATTTCCTCAAATGGGCGCTGGCAAAGCTTGAAGAAAATGAATAATTTCATCGAAAAATCATCTTTCTGGCTCAATGGCTTTTTTAATAAGCAAAATATGCATTATTGGTAAGCAAAAAACCCACATGTTTGTCTTGAGACACCGTCCCATCAGCAAAAAATTACTGTTTGGTGCGGTTTTCATGCCGGAGGTGTAATTGGGCCGAATTTTTTCGTGGTGTGTTCTGTTGGAAGATTATTTGTGACAAAAATTGGATGAACTTGACATCAACGATATATGGTTTTAACAAGACTAGCCACACAGCACGTCTCACAATTGATTATTGAAAGGCAAATTTGGTGAACGTGTTATCTCGGGAAATGGTCCGGTCGAATGGTCGCCTCGTTCATGCGATCTAACGCCATTGGATTTCTTTTTATGGGACTTTATTAAGTTGCTGGTCTATGCCAATAGGCCAAAAACTTTAGACGAGCTCAAAGACAACATCCGACGCGAAATTACCAACGTTTCGGTCAAAATGTGCGCCAGAGTGGAGAAAAAATTGGGTCCAAAAATTGACCGCTGTAAACGGGCTCGTATTGGTCATATGATTGAAATCGAACCGCATTCATAAAACGTAATGCTTGCACTACACCCAGAATAAATTTGAACTCAATATCTCTGTGTTTTATCAATGGATAAAATTGTTATGTCCTCAATGGAAAATTCTTTATAATAACGGTTTCCCTTTTAAAACCGGTATGTATTTTTTGTAGATATCAGCGAAGTTTTTCTTGAGTTTGTTCATTGTTGATGTCTGCATATCGTAGGTTGAGTACAAAACCCTTCTGAAATGAGTATAGTTCTTTCTACCCAACTTGTTTTTAAATTAATATTTAGTATTTAAGTTGAGTTTAGTGGCAAGAATTAGCCGCAAGTTAGGGCTACAATCATTACGGTAGGGATGGTGGTGGCGGCAGGGATGCTGTTTTTAATCACCTTCTGAGCAAATGAGAAGATAGTACAGCTAATATAATAATTTTGAACGAACAAGAATCATTATGGATTGGGACAAGGAAAATAATGCCGGACGTTTTTTTAATGAATAATTATTGAGTAACCCTAAATTGTGAAATAACTGTAGTAATAGCTAGATAATAGCTGATGATAGATTGTGCTGGCGTAGAATAGTGTTTGACTTGAAATAATAATGGATGACACTGAATAATCGCTGATGATCAATGAAGACAACAGATGAACTGGAATGATGGCTGATGATGATTGTGGATCACGATTGATGGTGGCGGATAGAGATGGTATGATATTTTGCAACCTGTGATTTTTCCAAAGTGATTAAAGAAGAGCAATCGCAGGTTGCGATCGCATCAAAAAATCACTGTTACAAAAATGAGCAGACTCGGCTCATCAATCGTAGTAGCAGCTGCACGGTGCTAATACACATTTTGAATATATCGCACATTTCAATGTTCACAGTCGAATATTCTTCATGAATGATCTCTGCTTGCGCCGACCGAAATATTTTTGTGAGCAGCATTCAACTTTATCATGTGATGGAACAAGAGCAATTCCAAGACCGTGATTTGTTTCATTTCAGAATATATTTGTTGCGCTGGTATCGTCCACTGCTCTTTAATGTGCATGTTTGGAATTGATGGCTGAGGGCTGCGCGGGCCGTCGCTATATATTATGTCTTGACGATGCTAGCAGAATCTTGCTTTTCGATAGCGTGTGACTTTGTCATTTGATTAAAAAGAGCAATTTTAAGATTGGGATTTGTCTGATTTCAAATTATGTATATGTTTTGGGAATTGATACGTCCACCGTTCTTTAATATGAATATTTGTATATTATGGCTGCTCAATGCTCAGCCGTCGTTGCATATGATGCAGTACGGCATACGCAGATTTTATTTTTAGCATAGGGCATATGGGAGCGAGGATGAAAAATTAAAACCGAGTGTGGAAAAGCTTTTACTTAATTGGTGTTACGTTCCAGGTTGGCTTGAGTATTTTCGCTGCTAATTACTTCCGCATACATTAAATTAAATTACAATGTTTGTAAAAATGTTATCTTGACATATTGAAAATTGCTTTATTTATTTATTTATTTATTTACACTATTTTACAGATCCGTGAACCCAGTTACAAAATAGGTAATGAAATATAATATTATACATGTTGGTTTTAAGTAAACAAAGTTATATTAAGAAAAAAAAGAACAAGTATATAAAATACTAATAAACTATTGGAAGCTAAGCAGAATATTATGCAATATGCTTTTAAAAGCATTTAAGGAATGCGGCAGAGGACCCAGTTGGAGCTCATTGTAACGACGTGATACGTGTACTAAAAATGAATAAAAATAAATATCGGTACGAGCAAAGGGCACAAAGAATATGTCAGTTCAACGCGTTCTTGAGGTGGGACGTATATAAAGCCTTTCCCGAAGGTTGGATGAAAGAATACCGTGATATAATTTAAATAAGCAGCATATGTCTAAGAATTCTCTCCTATCTTTGAGTGATGGAATGTTTAGGATCTGTAAGCGCTCATCGTAGGAACTGTAAGTGAAGTTATATTTGTAGAATAGAGATCCTATGAGTTTACGCTGTACAGTTTCAACAGCGTCCGATAGATTGGTATAGTGAGGAGACCATACTTGGGAGGCATACTCAAGGATTGACCGGGCTAGAAGTACGAATAGATGGACGTTGGTTGAAATGCTAAAAGACTTGCAAGAGGATCGTAAAATAAAACCAGCGACACGTGAAGCTCTAGTGGTTATGCATGAAACATGGATGTTAAATTTCAAACCTGGGTCAAATACTACACCCAAATCTTTAAATTTGACCACAAGTGCGAGCATCAATCCGTCAATCTGGTATTCATATAAAATTGGATGAATTTTGTTGGTGAATCTCATGTGACAACATTTAGAAATGTTAAGAGGAAGGAAATTACCTTGACACCAATTTTGGAGATTGTCAAGATCATTTTGGAGGTATTAGCAGTCTTTGCTGGAGTTAATGGGGCGATAAATTTTTAAGTCATCAGCGTCAAGAAGACAATTAGAGGACAGGCATTGGGGAAGATCATTGATGAAAATGTTGAATATCAACGGGCCTAAAATGGATCTTTGAGGAACACCAAATTTTGGGCTAAATGAATCCGACGAAAAAAAATTATTCCATGTAACGGTGCAGAAGTGATGGGATAAGAAGGATCAGATCCAAGATAGGATAGAGTCGAAAACGCGGAACGATCGGAGTTTGTTAGCCAAAAGGCCATGATCAACAGTGTCAAAGGCTTTAGCAAAATCGGTGTATATGACATCGACTTGTTGACTCTTGCCGAAAGCAAGACAGATGGAATTCGTAAGTAATAACAAATTAGTTACTGTCGAACGACCTTTAATGAAGCCATGTTGTTCATTTGCAAACAGGATAGTGATATCATCGTACATTCTGTTATGCACAATTCTTCCAAGGAGCTTGCCAAAACAAGACAACAAAGAAATCGGACAATAGTTTGAGATTTGTTAGCATGCTTTCAGACGTTAGGGAAGCAGGAGGAAGAAAGGCTAATATTGAAAATAATTGGTAGTGGGGAAGATAATGAAGAAGATAATGACTTAACGAACAGATTTGGTATTTCATCAGGACCCGGACCACCATCAATGTCAGAAGTAAGCAGTACATTTTCAATTCCTGATGGAGAGGTACGATAGAATGCATAATAGGGGAAGGAGAAGGACAAGATGAGTATATAGTGGGGTTTGAAACCTTAAATCTGGAAAAAAAAATTGAGCGAAAAGGTCACAGATAGCTTGCCCATCAGAAGCTTGGCAATTACGCCATGAGAAGATATTAAGAATATGGGATGTTGTTTTCAGAGAATGTATGTATGTCCAAAAGGGCTAAGGACTATTAGATTGCAGTGATGTTTCAATCATATAATAATAAGATCGCAGTGCGTTCTTAACCGCTTTTTTGGCTTCTTTACGAAGCAGTCGGTAGTTGGTGAGGTCAGTGTTAGAGTTGGAATAGTGAAGTTTTTTGCGCGCCTGGCCTTTCAAATAGAGAGCGTCTGAGACTTCAGCGGAAAACCAGCTGGGGCTCTTTTTCCGAGTGGAACACCAGATAGGTACATGGTTTGCAATTATGCTACTGAGATTCCCATAGAAAATTGATAGCGCTGAATTGACATTTAGCTTCAGTAGCATTCAAATCCAGTCAATATTATCCAGCTCAAGCTGATTGGCTGCATAGTTGGCTTTGCAGAAATTAAATCTTGGGGAGAAAGGAGTGCGTTTGGACTGAGGCGCAAGAAAAGATAAACGAGCCTCAAGCGGAGGATGATGGGGATCAGGTTTTACATATTCGGAGGGGGATTTTGTGATCGAGGAGATAGAGGCAGAATTGGTAGTAAGGATGAAATCGAGAAGTTGATTGTTTGCATTTGGGATCATATTTGATTGCGATAGGGAGCAAAGTGATAAAAAAGAAATAAACAGGATAGAGAGATCATTGAAGCATGAGAGGGTATGAGAGCTTAAGTTTCACCTTAGGCAAGGCATGTTAAAGTCATCACAGATTAAAATATTGTATAGAGGGTTGATGCTACAGAAATACGAGGATAATTCAGAGAAAAAAACGGTTGTAAACGCGGAAAGGAGCATTGCAAGGTATATACACGCTAAGCAATACTAAACTCACGGCTTGAGAGATATTTATTAAGACAGTGCTGTATTCTACTGGAAGAGACTGCTTTAGTAAGAGTTACATGATATTTGTTTCCTTATGTTTGCATCTTATTAATTTTTAAACTAAACTAAACGAAAACATACTTTTTTATGCAAGTGATGAGAAGCTATATAAGTTTTAGAAGAAAAAAGAGATTTGGTTGATTTATGATCAAATCTATTGGCAAATCAATACGGAATATCTGCCAGAAATTCAAAACTTAAAAAAAAAACTTTGAATCAATCACAGAGAATATTCTGCAACAATTCTGTAATAGACTTGATCTTCAAAGAACATTTTCAAATTCATGAGGAGATTTGATGATATGCTTTGATTAAAGGTATTAAAATATACCTGTTCAATTTTTTTTGCTTACTAAATACAATTATCATTATCAGCATTTAAATTTTCAATAATTTTCGAATGGCAATGAGTCAAATTTGTGTATTCTTAAATATATGTTAAGCACTTGTTAATTTAAAATAAAATTTATCATATGTTGCACTTGTAAAACGTCTTTTGTCCTACAAAGCTTTATTAAGCTTCTAATCAATCAATTATTGAATCCATAGCTTGATAATGCCTTTAAAGGGCAAAACGTTTTACAAAAATAGAAAATGTAACATATATTATTTTAAATTAACAAGTGTTTTATTTAACTTTCTTAGCAAGTTCTGATTACTAAATTTATATGGAAAATGCAAACACAGAATTAATGAACAACCTAGCAACTGTCAATTTTATTGTGCCGGATTGTTTTATATTTTCTTGGTTCGCCATGTACGAATTTCGTTTCAGTTGAATGGATTCAAAACCGAAAAAATAGTCCAATGTGGGACTTTTTTTTACCGTGATTGACAAGATCAACTGTTTAGCAAAATGTGATATTTGCAATGCAAAGTTGTCCTTTAAAACATCAGTGACTAATCTGAAGCGAAATGTCACATTAAAACATTCGACGGTCAAAATTCCCGGTAGTTAGTTCGTAACGAAAACCGGGTCAAGAAATATGCCCATGAGTAATTTTAGTGATATGTCGTATATGTTGTAAGTTGCGTTTCCCTAATTGTCAATAATATTTAACATACATTCACTAGTTTGTTCTGTACATTCCAACGTAACGAACTCTACCTTGTCACCTCAAATTCATTCAACGTAATCAAAGAATCTATCTATACACTAGCTCATACCCATTCCTTTTACAAAATTAATTGTTAGAATAAATCTACTAAAAGCACCAATTTATCGGCTACAATAATTGTGGATCCGCAACCAGATACAAGCGCAAGTCAAAACTCTCAAGAAAATCGAGAGCAAACACCAATTAAGCGATCTTCATTGGTATTGGGGATACTCATCGATTTTGTGCCACGAAAATTGACGACGACAGCAAAGCAAAAAATTGACGAGAATTTGATGCTTCTTTTTACGGTTGATTTTGAACCATTCAGTATTGTAAAAGACTATGGACTCCGTCTACTAATAAAATCGCTAAATAGTTCTTACACTTTACCAAACCGGTGCCACATTTCCGATACTATGCTTCCTTGCTGCCTTTGAAAAAGTCTTCAATGAAGTGAAGCTTCTAATCAACTCAATCGTGAAGTGCAATCTAACATTTTTTTTTCTTTAAAAGCCGTCGGGCCTTGCTTAGTTATGTGAGCAGACGCGTTTCGACTACTTTGAGTCATCTTCAGTGTCTAAAGGATGTGTTGAAGGGAGCGACTTTATATAGTCGTAGGATGGGTAATTAGCGAATAGGTAATTAGCGGATGGGTAATTAGCGGATGGGTAATTAGCGGATGGGTAATTAGTGGATGGGTAATGAGGTCAGGAAGTAAATTACTCAATTATACCACGTAGGGGGATATCATGTTTTTGTTTTTTTGCTTGTTGGCTGTCCGTTTGTTCTGTTTCATCTCGTTTCCGTTTTCGTCTAAGAGTGTGGTCTAGGACTGAGAAAATTGCGTCGGAATTGGTAACAAGTTGTTCGTTGATAATGTCACCGTCTGTCTTTCTATGTTTATAAATTTCAAGCCTTTCTAGGATGTCAAGTCTCGGTCCTTTGTTTTGTTTGTGTAGCAATTTCATAGAGTTTGTCATAGCATCAGGCTCATGTGCGTGGTTTTGTAGGTGCGTCGCATAATTGGAGTCTGCCTTGTTGTATAAGAAAGATCGTAGGTGCTCTTTGTATCTTGTCGTTAGTTTTCGTGTTGTCCTTCCTATATATACCATGTCGCAGTCCTTGCATGTCAGTTTGTATATGCCGCTGCCTTCGTATATCGATGTGTCATTCAGTTTTGGCTTCAGTTTGTTTCCAGTGTTGTTGTTCGTTTTGAATGCAGTTTGCAATTTGTATTTCCTAAGGAAGTTTGATAGTTTGTATGTCTCTTTGCCTACGTATGTTAACGATACCCACTGTTGGTCGTTCTTATGAGTTTCCGTCGGTTGGCGTTCCTGTTTTTGTTTGTACTGTGTGACTAGTTTGTCAATGTCGCATTGTTTGTATCCGTTATTATTAGCTATTCTGTAAATGTTGTTTAGTTCGTTGGAGTAGTTAGTAGGAGTCATGGGGATGGAGTGAAGCCTCTGCACCATTGATCTGTACGCTGTTAGCTTATGTTGTGCGGGGTGGTTAGATGTTTCATGTATGGTATGATCAGTTGTGGTTGGTTTTCTGTATATTTTGTAGTCCAATCGTGTTTGTTCACGTGTCACAGTTAGGTCCATATAGTTGAGTTGTCCGTTTGTTTCTTTTTCCATAGTGAACTTTATATTCGGGTGAATTTCATTCATATAGGCAAGTAGTTCGTCTTGTTTATTTTCTTGTGAGTCAATAACAATGAAACAGTCATCCACATATCGTCTGTAAAATATTACATTGAATCTTTTGACAACTTTGGGTATAAAGACTTCTTCCAAAGATTGTAAGAATATTTCTGACATTATTGAGGACATTGGATGTCCCATACCCAGGCCGTCTTTGGCAATGTATGTGTTGCTATTGAACTTAAAATAGTTCTGTTTGATTGTGGTCTTTATGAGATTGAGTATTTGATCTGTGAATCGTCGGCTGTTGTTGAATGAAAGTTTTTCTTTTAGTATGGCCAGTGTTTCATCGACAGGGATAGACGTATAGAGGTTGGTGATGTCTAATGATAAAAGTTGACAATTTTCAGTCAATTTTAAAGAAGTGGTAGAATTTGCTAGCTCGCGGCTGTTCTTTAATGCGTATTTGTCGTCAAGGTGCACGACATCAGCCATTATCGTTGCCAAGTACCGTGCTAATTGGTATGCAGGAGCTGGGCGATAGTTGACGACAGGACGGATAGGAATATTGGGTTTGTAGAGCTTAGGTTGTGCTTTGAGGGGTGGTGTGCATGGATTTGGGTTCATGTAGCGTTGCTTAGTATTAGGAGGAATAATTAGTGGGGATTGTATAATGGCAGTATGTAAGTCCGCTTGGAACCTATTGGTGGGGTCTTTGTTTACCAGTTTGTAGCCGTTGGCGTTAATGAAGTCTATTGGTTTTTGTACATAGTCCGTTGTTTTTAGGATCACCGTTGTATGTCCTTTGTCAGCCTTTGTCACTGTTAGTAGGTTATCCGTTAGCTTTGTCTGAATGTGTCTTAATATCTTATGGTCTTCGTGGAAATCCGTTTTGTTTATGCTAGTGCGTATTTTTTTTAGTATGTCTACTGCAGTATGTCTTGCATGTGTCTGTTGTTCCTGCGGCAGTTTGTTAATGGCTAGTTCAGTGTCGATTACTAGTTGTTCTAGGTCTTTGTTGCGGTTTGTATTATGTAAGTTTTGTTTCAGTCCCTTATTTAATAGCTCCATTTCTTGTGTCGTAAAAGGCGTATCTGATAGGTTTACAGTCCGTGGATAGAAAGTTCTGTTCGCTGGTGTGGTCATTTTGTTTTGTTTTTTCATCAATTTGTCAAGTTTTTTCGTCATGGTCTCATATTTAGTTTTGAGCTGAATATCAATGTTTTGCCTCACGTCATTATAAAACTGTAGAAAGTTTTCAGTTTGTATAGTGTTAGTTAATTGTATGTGTGAGTGTAGTAGTTGTCGGTTGATTTCGTCCTTTTTTATGTACAGTGTTCTTATTTCGTTTTTAATGCGGAGCATCTGTGCGCTACGTTGTGTGTTACGTGCAGCCATCCTACGACTATATAAAGTCGCTCCCTTCAACACATCCTTTAGACACTGAAGATGACTCAAAGTAGTCGAAACGCGTCTGCTCACACAACTAAGCAAGGCCCGACGGCTTTTAAAGAAAAAAGAGCATTGGCCTGCGGATATCAAATAAACAAAGTTATTGACTGCAATCTAACAACTAATTGTAGGACTTTTGTCAAAAATGAAAGCTACATTGCAGTGACTATTCATTATATGGATGCTAATTTTGTTTTGAAGTCGGTCTTATTAACTTGTGTGAGCTATAACGAGAGACACACAGCTTTAAATTTGGCAAATAAAATTAAGTCGGTGACAGATGAATGGGGTCTTTCAGAAAAAAATTCTTCAGCAGTATCTGACAATTCTGCAAATATTAAATCAGCGCTAGAAAATTACGTAAGTTGGAAGTATTTCGGATACTTGGCACACAGTATCAATTTATAAGGGTAAATGTGGCACACAGTATCAATTTGATAGACTCAAGCTTTTAATGATTTTGCATGACAAAGTCCGTAAACTTGGTGTTCATTTTTAAAGAAGCAGTGCATCGAATCAGAAATTCTTGCAGTACCAACAAAATGCAGAAAATGAGCCCAAAAATTTAGTTTTAGATGTTTCAACTCGATGAAATTCCACATTTGATATGCTGGAAAGGATGTTTGAGGTTCAAGAAGTAGTCAAAGCCGCTAGCGCTCTGATCGACAAAAATCTTCTGATTTTGTCTGCCGATGAATGAACAATTATAGCTGAAGCCAATAAAGTCCTTAAATCTTTTGAGGCGATCACAAAAATTGTTAGCGGGGATAATTTTTTAACGGCTTCACTCGTGATTGTACTTGTCTCTGGTTTAAAAAACTTAGTAGATCAGCTTTCAAAAATGCGCTTCAATCCAACTGTTATAGCAATGGTTTCTTCTTTGAAATTTGGCATTGGTTCTAAATTCGATGATGGCAACATTTTTGAATCCTCGATTTAAGATTGTACTGGTGATCAAATGAAAAAAAAAGCCTTATTGAAGGAATAGCAACAAGGATTGCAAGCAGTAGTAGAAATTTAAATTCTACTGAAAACCCCCAAAATATATCTGAAAACGATGTTTCGAATGATGACTTGTCGATGATTCGAATGATGACTTGTCATATATAGCTTATGATCACTGGTGGCGAAGGATTATACCCAGTTAGGGTGTATGATAGCTAATGACCACAGAAGTGGAAGGCAAATGATGGAAAGTGAGTGTGGATAATGGCAGCTTATGGTGAATATGGGTGATGATGGCGGATAAGGGTAAATGTAGCAGTATAATGAAATTGGATAACGGCTCATGAAAGTAGCTGATGATGGCGGATGACGGCTTATAATTCGCAAAGATATCTAATTATGGTGAATAAATACCCTTTGATGCCAGGTAGTAGCTCATGTTGACTAGTAATGGCTAATGATAGCTGACGATTACGAATGATGGTTCAAAAAGGTGGATGATGCCATAAAATGCCAGATTGTAGCTGATCATGACAGATGATGGCTGTTTATGGGTGACATGAGATGACGACCGATGACTGAGAGAGAATGTTGTATGATGGTTGGTGGGTGGCCATTTAAAAAAATATTGTTGTTTTCTAGTTTGAATCGTTCGATAGGCAGTTATCAATGGACGCCTATTGCTTTTTTTTCTTATAAAAAAATCATTCATGTTTGACCTCATTGCGCTTAGGTATGGTAGTTACGTGTGTTAACACACAATTTCTTTTTGCATGATGTTTATTTTTCTAGTTATGATATTTAAAAAAGCGCTAACTGAAATTGGGGTTTTTTGGAAGTATTTTTCAAATTAAACAAATTTTTGACTTAAGTCGAGAAGATTCTGTTCTTTTTTATTATAAAATTTGGAAAAACTGGGAGTCAGGACTTCAAACCCAAATTATAGACAGGGAATGATGTCGAAGAGTCAGTCCCAGTTGAAAATGTTTGAGAAAATGTGCTCCTACGTCCTGGTACATTTTGCCTTCCCCTGGACCCCTAAATCATAAAATGATTTTTTTTTATTTCAGATTCTAAAAGCTCTAATTAAGACCTTTTATTTGATATCCCACTCGACTACCTTCAATTAAAAAAATGTTTGATGGCTAATTCGTTATTAGGGGGGATCCCCCTTAAACAAATTTTAAATTTTTGGTAAGACCTTAACTTCTGAGAGATCATCACTTCTGACTTTTTCACAAAGTTTGAGCATTCTAGCTTCTATAGTTTCTGAGGAAACTAGCTGTGACGCACGGACGGACGGATAGACAGGTCGCGAAACTAGCAGGTCTTGGTAAAATTTTTTTACAAAGACCTAAAAACGATGTCCGAATATTTTATCTCCGTTTTGGAAAAAAATAATTGTTGCCATTGTGTTAGATATAAAACAATTCGGAGTAGTAAGATGTTCCTGTCAGAACGGTTTTGCAAAATAATTAGTAACTCAATGAAAATATTCTGAATATCAAAACTCGGAAAACGAAAATTTATCCAAAATTTTGAACAGGAAAATTCATCATAAAACTACACAATTACCTTACAGTTCCTAGAATAAATATCCCTTTTTCTCTCATACCATTAATTACAGCATATTTTAAATTACCTTTCTTCTAAAATAAAACTAAACTATTTTAATATTACACAATAGAATGCATTTCAAGCAATTTTGTCTTCTCACGGAATAGTTCATATGGAGAGAGAATTCATCGGCAAAGTTTATCCTTGCCATGACTAGCTCGCAATGAAAAATGGTTGCAATTGTGGTCTCTGGATGTTTTCCCCAATCTGAATTTATGCGGCTAAAGGATATTTTAAGGTACTCCGTTGCATAACATCATCCCCCAAAGTCCTCAAAAACTTGCAAATATTCATAATTTTTCGAGCGTCAGATTTGATATCGTCCATAGCTGCTATACTCGTACGGATAAATTCAGGTTGTGTAGATTGTCCTTTTAGCGTACGAGTGGAAAAACAAAGGAGCCACAAACAGACGCCTCACTTTCAAGAGCTCTCACTGCTCCGCTTTGTTATCTGCTCCAGTCTGGCTCGTTAGATGGGAAAAAAGTGTATTATGGAGAGAGTTACCGTAAATCCACTCCTGTGTTTAGCCACTTTCTTTGTCGGTGGCAATATTGGAGTGAAATTATTAGAAAAGTGCTTATCTACTTGTTTTCCAGCAGGTTTTATCTGCAAATGCCAAATTCACAATGGTGTGGATAAAGCACGTTTTAAAAACAGAGTATGCATGGTGATGTGCTTTTAGGGTTTTCTTTGATATTATTTTAAGCGAATGCTTCTATTTATGTATACATATATATATATATATATATATATATATATATATATATATATATATATATATATATATATATATATATATATATATATATATATATATATATATGTATATATATATATATATATATATATATATATATATATATATATATATATACATTGTTACATGTCAAATTACATATTAATAACATCTTCCACAGCTAACCAAAGAAGTGTCAAAAGGCTGGCATTGTGTGAGTTTAGTGTGGAAAATTCGTAGTTGATTTCCATGCCGGTTGTATCCGTACATAGTGTAGTTAAAAAATTATTTTCCAATACGATTTAGTACTTTGCACGGCCGACTGAGTCAATGTTTTAGGGTGCGAGGTCAGTAAAATTAGTCTTACTTTCGAAGTTATTGTCCGAAAGTGTTGGGGTTAGCTGGCGTGTCTATTTAAAAGGGCGTAGTGAAAAATTTTTGCTCATAAAAGGCGCAGCACGTGGAGAAGCAGAAACACCAAAGTCAAAGGAATCAGAAAATGCGCTGATGCAAATGTTGATGCTGATCTAGCAAGAGCAGCGACAACTGTCATCTAGTTTAAGTGCGAAGCTGGACCAACAAGCAATCAAAATCAAGGCAGATTTGCAAAAACAGTCAACTGGTTTGAAGGCAGATTTGCAAAATCAGTCAACCAAAATAAAAGCGGAGCTCGGTAGTCTGAACAACCAAGTTAAATGCGTCGAGAAAAAGGTGTACCAGGTCGACGAGAACGGCAGCCAAGTCGAGGAGCAAATCAACCATGAGGTGGAAAAACTTAAAAAGGAATTGGAAGCAGCGAAGGCAGTAGTAACCACATTACCAGCCCAGCTTATAATCGCAGCGCAAAGCACATCCAGAAATGTGAAGCGCCAATATTCGATGGGCAAACGGTCTGGAATATCTACAAAACCCAGTCTGAAGCCGCCGCTAGGACAAATCACTGGAATGAGCAACTGCATTGATTCTTGCTCTAAAAGGCCCAGCTGCCGAGCTTTTGCAGACTATCCCCGCTGAGTTGCACTCACACTCGGCTGCTATAATGAATGCGCTTGACATGCATTATAGAAACAATCATCTGAAGCAGATTTATCGGTCACAGCTTCGGCATCGGATGCAGAGGTCTGGCGAAACCTTACATCACCTAGCCCAAGACATTGAGTGACTGGCACTTTTCGCTTACCCAGCTTATGACCCAGAGCAACGAGATGACACAGCAACAGAAGCATTCAAGGACCCAAAATTGCAACAAACCGTGCGTTTACCTCAAAAGGACTTTGAGGCAGCAAAAAATGTAAATCGTACCACTGCCCGGGTTTGCGAGGTAGTGGCAGACGATTGCAAGTGTAAGTGCGTGGAAATTGAGTGAGACACACAGGTAAACGGTGCACCTAGATGCCGGGATTCCGGAGACAAGTGACACCTGCAAAGATACTGCAAGAGGCGAAGGGCACTGAGCTACTGTCCCGGGTGGGCAGCTAGGAGGACATCCAGATCGAGCCAGGAGCTCAAAATGGAAGTCCTTCAAACTGAGGGTTCGGGAACGTGTAAGAGCCACCTTCGGTGGGCAGAAGTTGGCTAGGAGGATCGACGTCCCTAGCACCAGCATCACCGTGTCAAGACTACATCGGGGAGCAGACTTGTGCCTTCCGGGCCAAGTTGACGAAGAACATTGCACCATAACAATCGATTATCCGACCAGAACTAGTGAGACAACAACTACTTCACAAGGGCAGGATTTTCTCATTACGGGCAGCTACGGAAAGAACGGCACCTGTCCATGGAGAGGTTAACCTCCAGATACAGTGGGTAGACCTTGCGTTGCGATATAATTTTCTGGTCGCGAACATTATAGATGACTGCATTCTCGGGTATTGAAATTGCGGAATGTCGAAGTATTGATGGAGGATCCCAGCATCCCAATTCCCAAGATGAATGTGGTAGTAACAGACCAATTGAAAAGTCCCTGGTCTGATACACGGCCCCACTTGACCGGGGACTTTTCAATTGGCCTGTTATATACCGACACGGATGTACCGAAATCTTCCGAAAGCATTGTGTGGGCCAAGCTTGATGGTGATTCTGGAGACCACCGATCTTATCTGATAGATCCAACGAACACATCAGCATTGCGCATTTTGATTGTAGGATGAAGCTTTGTAACATCTATAAGATACGGATACGTATCGGTTAGAGTCCTTAACGCTGCAGACTCAGCCACGAGCATCAAAGCGGGAGAAGTCATCAGCAGCTGCCAGCCTGTTTCCACCTCACCTCGTTGGAAGCCACTCATGACCATCATTGTAAAAGGAGTCTAGACATAGACAAAGCCCAGGAATTCACGTCTGCAATATTGAAGCAGGTCAAATTGCCAGTGCAGCTATTCAAGCGAGCCTCTGATCTGCTCACCAAGTATAGTGATATTGTAATGATATCCGACAATCATTCATTCATTAGAGTGATATTCATTACATTGATACCCGATCAATGTAATGAGTATCACCCAGAACTAAATAGAAACACACGTAATGATATCAACACAAGGTAACAATTCATTCATATATTAAAATGATATTCATCACATTAATATTAAATCAATGTGATGAATATCACCCACATTTCACTTGACCTAATGCAATAAATTTCACTTGACTTCGAAAAGTATCAAGTGAACATAAACATTAAAATGTAACGAATGTAACATGGATCTCACCATAGAAATACATTCACTGATAACGTGTGAATGAAATCTCGTGTTCCCTTTGGCACGCGACGATTGAACGTATGGGCTAGTAAAGATGATTCACGTACATTGCTTGAGGTGTGAACTGAAGTGGTGTTCCCTTTGACACACGACACTTGAGTTTATGGTCAAGTAATAATGAATCATGTGAGTTCATATGCATGATATTTTGTATACTCGAACGTGTCGTCGTTCTGAGTAATAAATTAAGAATTGGGTCATCTTAGTAATAATGTATGACCAATAAATTGCATATTTTTGTTTAGCTTGTAAGAAACGAAATTGTATATAAACCAAAGGAGTGATGAAAAATACATCAATTATTGATCATACGCGTTAAAAGGGGTTTCTTTAAACGAATCGCTGCGAGTTTGTAGCGAATATAAACTATTTACTTTGCTGCTAATTGTAGCAAGTTAAAGTTTAAAATTTAGTAACCATGGCGTTAATGGAATTAAAGATTCCACGCCAGAAATCTCTGCGGCCTAGCCGCTTGGATAAGTAGGTACCCTACCAGTTCTGGATTTTATATTAAAAATTTATATCTTGTTCTAGAGAGGAACGAGATAAAATATATCCGATAAAACCAGACATATTTTAATATCTTCTCAACAAGTCCAGATGACAAAGGCCGAACGAGTATGGAAGCTCACGTCATAGATACACAGAGAGCCAAGCCAATCCGACAAACACTGAGACATCTTCCCGAAGCCAAATAGGGAGAAGTGAGCGCACTGATCTCGGACCTGGAAAAACAAGGAGTTATCGAACCTTCTGTCAGTCCATGGGCCGCGCCTGAAGTTCTACTAAGGAAAAAGGATGGTAGCAACAATAGGCAGCTTAACGACGTCACTAAGAAAGATAGTTCCCCACTTCCACGCATCGACGACATCGGGGACACTTTAGCCGACGCAAAATGGTTTTCTACACTCGATCTCAAGAGTGGCTACTGGCAGGTAGAAATCGAAAAGAAGGACCGAGAGAAGACCGCATTTTCAGTTAGGACCGGATTGTGGCAATTCGTGGTGACACCATTTGGGCTTTACAATGCTCCAGCCACCTTCGAACACCTGATGGAATACGTGCTACCAGGCCTAACCTGGAAGACCTGCTTGGTGTACCTAGATGACATCATTGTTATTGGGAGAACGTTCGAAGAGCATGTGCGGAACTTAGAAGAGGTTTTCTCCCGATTGCGAATTTGAAACTTAGTCCCGACAAGTGTACCCTTTTCGCAGCTGAAGTAAAATACCTGGGACACATTGTATCAGCAGAAGGGGTCAAAACAGACCCTGAGAAAATTGAAGCCGTGAAAAGCTGGCCAAGACCAAACAACAAGCGCTAGCTACGAAGTTTTCTGAGTCTGGTGACCTACTATCGAAGATTCTTCAAAGACTTTGCCAAAGTAACGAAGTGTCTCCATCAGTTAACCGAAAAAAATCGTCCGTATGTCTGGAACGAACAATGCCAGGCAGCCTCTGAGACCTTGAAGGAGAAGCTGTGTGAAACACCCATGCTGGTATACCCAAAACCCGGAAAATGTTTGTAGTTGCCAACGATGCGAGCAATGGCGGGATTGGAGCTGTACTCTTTCAGTAGATCGATGGCGAAGAAAGTGCCCTCTCGTATTACAATCAGTTACAATCAGCAGTTCTCTCAAAAAGCGGAATGAACTACTGCGTGGCCAGGAAGGAGCTATTGGCTATAATGGAGGCCACCAAGCAGTTCCACAAGTACCTATATGGCCAGAAATTTGTTTTTCGAACAGACCATGCATCGCTGAGATGGCTGCTTAAGTTCGAAAACCCCGAGGGACAAATTGCGAGATGGATCGAAAGATTGCAGTCGCACGACTACGAAATTGTTCATCGGAAGGGCGGAGTTCATGGAAATGCTGACGTTCCATCTCATTGTCTATGTCCAGCTAACTGCAAGCATTGCCGACGAATTGAGGCAAAGGAACCGCCCGTTGATGTGCAAGTGATAACGGCCGAATTCGATGAGGGTTGTTCATCGGAGGAGATTCGAAATGCTCAGCTAGCCGATGACATCCGACCATTGCTCGTATGGAAGGAGACAACTGGGCAACCTGAGTGGAAGGACGTTTCGTTGCATGGCTCCACCTTGAAAAGTTATTGTGCACAATGGAATTTCCTTCAGGTGGAGGGTGGCGTACTCAAGCGAAAATTGTAAACAACGGATGGCAGCTCCTCTAAGATGCAAACTATACTTCCTTAAAGCCGAATTCACGATGTGGTTAAAGAAATGCATTAAGGATCCTCGGGAGGCCACCTTGGTGTTAACAAGACCTTAGCGAAATTGCGGGAAAGGTTCTACTGGCTCCACGCTCGAGAAGACGTAGACGACTGGTGTCGCAGATGTACGATTTGCGCTTCCGTCAAAGGTCCAAAGCGACGACTGAGAGGACAAATGCAAACCTATAACGCGGCGTTACCGTTTGAAAGAATTGCTGTTGACATCGCAGGACCCTTTCCTGAATCCGATTGGGGAAATCGATACACGCTGGCTGTAGCCGATTATTTCAGCAAGTGGCCCGAGGTCTACCCCATTCCCAACCAGGAAGCAACCACTGTAGCCGAACAGCTAGTGTTAAATTGGGTCAGTACGTACGGCGTACCTTGTGAATTACATTCAGATCAAGGCCGAAACTTCGAGTCACTAGTTTTTAGCGTAATGAGCTAGCTGCTGGGAATACGGAAAACGAGGACAACACCGCTGCATCCCCAATCCGATGGAATGGTCGAACGTTTCAACGGCACGCTCAATAAACACCTGCCACAGATGATTGACGAGAACCAAAGGGACTGAGATCGACACATCCCACTGTTTTTGATGACGTACAGAGCTGCCGAACATGCATCGACGAGCCAAGCCCCAGCCAAAGTAATTTTTGGAAAGACTATTCGTCTGCCAGCTGATATAAAGTTCGGAACACCTCCCGAGAAACCCCAAATCATCACGGAGTACGCAAGTGAGCTAAGACAACGATTGAACCAGATACATCGGACAGTGCAAAAACACCTCGAATTGGCTACTGACCGCATGAAAACCATGTATGATCTAAAGGCAAATTCTACTGGCTTCCAGCAAGATGACTTGGTGTGGCTATATAACCCGCAACGGCGAAAGGTTAGGTCTCCAAAGTTGCAACATAATTGGGAGGGACCATACCGGATTACAAAGCGAATCAACGACGTCATATATCGCATACAGGAACACCGTAAACCAAGAGCCAAAATGAAAATCGTGCACCTGGACCGTCTTGCCTCATATTACACCCAGGGAGAATTGACTACGAATGGCGACACATCTTTTCGGGGCGAAAAGAGCTGGGGTGGGGGCAGCGTTACATGTACAAATAATTCTGCGAGCTACTGTCGTAATTGTTTTCACAACCATTAAGAACATCAACAAAATGAATTTACTCGAAACCACGAGAACCCACCAAGCATGATCAACATTTGGAAGTGAGTCACTGCTCCATTCATCTGCTCGAATATACCAGATACCTCTCGGCAGAACATTCGCCAATGTACGAGAAATGCATGGAACGGATGGAGACCCTATATAAAGGCGAGCTGAATGAATGGGGGGATCATTCATTCAACCGCGATAGTAAAAACGGCGATAGTGTGTGGAAAGCGATATTGATCGAGTAATAGTGAAGTGATTTTAGAAGACAATTGCGATAAGAAATTTATGGACAAGTGTTAGACTTTTAATAGTGAAAATTAAAATTAGTGAAAGTGTTAAATTGATTATTTTGCATTTTGAGCAAATAAACTCTGCGGACTGAATTTAAAAGACAGTGCGTTTTCACTTCCCCAGATTGGCCGCGAACCATAACAGGCGACAATATATATATATATATATATATATATATATATATATATATATATATATATATATATATATGCTATAGACTATTATCTGATCCCAAACCTCAAGCGGTGACTCCAGGGAATGAGATTCAGGTTATGTGAGGAAGTCATTGCAAATAACGAGGCACATTTCGAATGTTCGGACATTTTGTACCACAGAAAGGGCATCGAAAGGCTGGAAAATTGCTATACCAAGTGTATCGCCCTCAAAGACGGCTATGTTGAGGAATAAATATAAATTTGCCCTAAAACACTTATTAGCTCATGTAGTAACTATCGGTCAAAATATTTTTCAGCATAATTATCGCTTCCATAGTCGTCTGATGAAAATACAATAAAAATGTCAAACTCATTTGAGCAAGAATTTTTCAACAAATTAGCATAAAGAATTTTATGAACATAGTCACTTTGATAGCATAACATTAATGATTGATTAATTGAAATTAGTATATTTTATAGTTTTTTATTGAAGCTAAAGATTTCCTCGTTTTGGTAGTTTCGCCTAAACAACACCCATGCTTATTATGATAAAAACAAATAATTTGAGAACTGGCTTAGTACTTACCATAGTTTTATTCTTGTCACTGCAAATTATTGAAACTCAGAAACACAGAAACAATTTTCATTTCTTTTTTCTCAAAACATTCATAGGATTTCTTTTTATTTCGTTCATAGTTTCTTTTCACTATTTTTCAAAAAAACAATCATATTAATAGTCTGGTTTTCATTTTGGAAGAATTTGTTTGCACAGCTTTTGAAAACATTTTTTTTTTCACTAAAATTTTTCGTTCGTTTGAAAACGTTTATAATTTTCTTTTTTACAGATTTTGTATGGTTTCACTATAGAAAGGTCATTACCAATTAGTTCATGTGCACAAATTGTTGTAGTTTTAGTTTTTACGTTTTTAGAATTTGTTGTTGATTTTTTACACTTTTCGGCTTTTGCTTTCGCATTTGATGGAAAGGTCTTATGGAAATCTTAAGGGAAAATTGTTTATCTACTCGTATGTGTGATGTTAATGTTGTCTTCTTAGCGCTAATCAAAATGTTCAGTTAATTTTGGTTGGTATGTCTTGTGTTGAATTTGGACATTATTATATTTTCAAGTTTTTCTAATCTTTTATGTTGTTGTTTTTTGTTATTTGGTACTGGTTTTGCATTGAATAATGATTTTGATATTATTTTCTCTATCCTTTTCCATCTTAAAGTATTAATTTACAAGTTAAATTTTTCAGGTTTTTCGTTCAGCATAACGTTTTAATTCTTTCTTCTTCAGTTTGATATACATATAGAATACAGATGATGAAAATTTACATAATATACATTTGTTTGTTTGGTTCCTTAAGTTTAATGTCACATTCATAAAATTTGATTTTGGATTTTTCTTTTCAATTTTAATTGATTCACCAGTTTGATCCACTTAAAATACTCTCACACATGCTAAATGTTAAAATAAGGAATTTGGATTTTGGGTGAGTAATATTCTGTGAGTTTGACAGGAATAACATTTTGGGCTCAATAATATTTTTCCTGTCAAGAAATAATTTTGTTTTGTTTTGTTGATTCACGATTCATGATTACTATTCAATATTCAATAAGAAATGGATTGATTAAAAAAAAAGATTTTTGCTTTTGATTTATATATAGTGATAGATAAAAACAAATTTTCTTCTCTCATAACTGAGTGAGTCTTTAAATTTTCTGTGATTGATTATTTAAAATGATAGAAATGAATAACAAAAACATAAATGAAAAAGGAATTTAGGTAAAAAACATTAAAAAAAAAAAAAAAACAAATATCAACCTCTAAACTGCCAGTCTAGCCTGAAAGCGGGAAGCAATCATAAACACAGCGGAAAAGGTCTTAGGACGTCGACCAAAAATGATCAGAATGACTGGTTTGCCGAAGAATGTCAAACGGCTATAAGTACAAAAAATCAGGCACACAAATCGTACGTCCAAAGACCAAGTCGGGCAAAAAGGAGCAATATAACACCCTCCATCACCAAGTAAAGAAGGTGCGTCGAAGGAAGAAACAGTGGGCCAGCAACTTAAAGATAGAGCAAATTGACTAAGATGTAACGCTAAATGAAGCCAAATCAGCGTACGCTTCAATGAAACAGATTAGAGGGAACGCACACCACTCACGAGCCGCTTCAAAAATGCACAAGGTTCAATATTAGGTCACCCTCTCGATATTTAAAGCAAACGTAAATATTATTTCCAAAATTTTTGCACAAGACCCACAACATTTATTGGAGCATTCAAGGGGCTGGAGAAGATGTCCTGGAAACTGGAAACGCTACCGACTGCAGAGCAGATACAGATAGCAAAGCTTGGTCTAAAAACAACAAAGCTTCTGAAATTGATGGAATACCGATAGATCTGCTTCAAGGTGGAGGAGCACACCTACATAACCTCCTTCATGTAGGATACGGACGGAGGAACAGCTACCGTATGACTCACGAAGAAGCATCATATACCCCTTTCATAAAAGGAGATAGGCTACGCTGTGAAAATTCTAGAGAGATTACTCCGTTGAGCACATAATATAAAGTACTGCCTGACCTATTACGAAAATATCATCGGAGAGCACCAAAGTAGTTTTAAAGTGGTCTACGATTGATCACATCTTGACTTTGGTGTCCCAACTAAACTTATTAGCATGACCAAGGTTGCAATGCTAAAGACTGACTTCATAATCAAAGTTAAAGGAGATTTGACTAAAATGAACTCGGACTCAAAACAAGAAGATGGAATTGCCCTAATCATCATTGCTCTAGAATATGTGGTCAAGAGGGCATATGACTTTTATAAGCCCATGCAACTAGTAGCATATACAAACAAAGCGTTTGTACAGCTGGAGTTAGAAACAAAGAAAGTCAGCCTCGTGGTCAATGAAACTTAAATTAAATTCATGACACAAAGAAGAAAAGACATGCCTGCATGCAAAATTTGACCTTAGGAGACTGAAAACTGGAAAGAGTGGATAGCTTCCTATACTTAGGAGTCCATATGTTATTGGTGGAAAGGGCATAGAAAATAATAAAATATGGAGAAAGATATTTACAGCACACAAAGCCTACTTCTCAGCGTTTCCTATGCTAAGATCCAGAGATGCTCCCAAGGAAAATAAGATTTGCTTATAAAATTCATTGATAAGACCTGTACTGCCGTATGGATGTAAAACGTAGACTTTAGCAAATAATTCCGCGAATGTCCTGAACGTATTCAAGAGCAAAGTGCTCGGGACGATATATGGCCCAGTGAAGCATGAAGCAGAGTGAAAATTTCATCACAACGATGAGTTGTATAATCTTCATGGCAACCCACCTACAAGTATATCTGCATGCGTAAAGCTACGCAAACTACAAAAGGCAGGACATGAGGAAAGAATGGAAGAGTACAGGCTCCCCAGACGAACGTTGGCAGGTAGAGCGCAAGTTAAAAAATTCCCCGTTGGCAGCACCAGCCGGAAAGGTAAATTTCTCGTACGTAGCGTAAGGTTTCGGAAAAGAATTTGGCTTCCCTACTACTAAACTTCTTACTGCAATGTCTGTAGCACTACATAGGTTCTTATTAACAAAAACGATCTGCCGCCGTTCGTATTTGGAGACCCTTCATAGAGGCGCAAATATTTTGCTAATTAAATTGAGTTGCACACGTATGGATCACATATTGAAAATCGGCGGGTAATAAATTGTTATAAACATATTTATACTCGTTTCGCCCTTCTCACATTTGCTTTTTATACATTTCACAGTGGTTACCACACAAAGGTGATAACTTGTCGGCTTAAAAAGCTCAAATAGTTAATTTCAAACGATTTCCATGAAAGTTTAATCAGCACTTGCATTGCCATTAATATATACATTTTCGATTCTCTTCTGAACTACCAGGGGCCGTCATTTTGAATTTTTATTGAAAACGGCTGCTAAAATTATTAAGCTGTAAATTTACGAATTTTTTATTTGTCATCCGATAGCTCCACCATCAAACATCAATAAAAAAATCAGTTAAATTAAATTAGCTTGCCTTGATAACTTATAATTTCAAGTTTTGTCAGAATCTGTTGAGAAACTTAGCTGCTAGAGAGCTACAGGAATAAAAAAAAATTAAGTCGCCCCTCTGTATGGGGAGAGGCACCACATCTGACCTACGTAGAAAATTTCCTCATTCTAGCTTATGTTGTTTGCTAGAAAACTTGTTGTGACGCACGAACAAACGGGCGGACAGACTGACAAGTTGCAATTTTATAATTTTTAAGGGGATTGTTGAAAATATTTTACAATATTTCAAAAATAGTCTGATTTATAAATACTTTCAAGATGTCATTTAAAACGTTTCCACGAAAAAAAAAATCATTATTTCAGTTGCTACTAAAATAACGAATTGCGCTTGCCTTCTGACCTTTGGGGGCCGCCATTTTGAATGCATGCATTTGATTTTGGACTATTTTAAATTTTTGTTGGCTAGGAACTCATCAATCAATGTGCCAAATCTCGTTCAAATCGGAGTTTTACTCTAGACAGGGCAAAATAATTCAATTTTTATTAAAAATGGCAGCTAAAAATATTGGGTTTTAAATTTTCGACTTTTTTATTTTTCATTCAATTTTAATAATAATACAAGAATATACTACAGAGTTCCATAATCTCAAGTTTCATCAAAATCCGGTAGAAAATGTGACCGCTAGAGCGCCACAAAAACTTGAAAAAACCCATATTTAAACCGCTGCCATTTTGAAATTTGCACATGCATGATCACTAAAATATCCAAGTCTGTAGATCTAAAAATTGTCTATCTTGAAATCAAGCTTCATATACGTCGAATCAAAATTGCGACTTTTAGAAGCCTTTGAAGTTTTGAGTTTCAACTGGCCGCCATTTTGTTTTTTGTGACCTGACCTCCAGTTTTTTCACGTAATTCTTTAGATACCTATAATTTCTATCTAACTGCCGAATTTCTTGAAAATCTGTTGAAAGCTTTGACAACTATTACAACCATAAAATTTTGCACGTTTTTCGACTTTTGAGCGGCCACCATTTTGTTTTTGCCGTACCGACATTCGGTTTTTTATCGTGAGATTCATCACATACATCATTGAACCTTTGTACCAACCTTCAGCCAAATTGGAGCTATACTTTGGTCAGAACAGAAATCACGATTTTTCGTCTAAAATGGCCACCATTTTGTTTTTGCCCGGCCAATATAGCTGGTTCACGAACTTAACCGAGATATTAACCCAATACACCTTTCCTGAAAATTTGGTGAAAATCGGAGCAAAATTGCAACCTCAAGCGTGGTCACAAATTTCGTTATATTCCATATATATATATATATATATATATATATATATATATATATATATATATATATATATATATATATATATATATATATATATATATATAGGATGCTCTCCGCAATAGGTAAATTTCTCTCGAGAAATTTACCTAAAATCCAGTTGGGAAACCGAGGAAACGATGTGAAGGTCCAATCGATGCTGATAGCAGATCCCTACTCGGGATTTCCAGCTGGCGAGTGCGGCCGCAAAACAACGATTATTGTAGGCAAGTACTACTCGAGGCGAAGGTCCGAATTTCAGCTATCCCATAAATGATGATGATAGGACTGTTGACGTTGGTTATGTTTCTGATTATATAGGCATAAAGCTTTCATATGATCATTTGCTGCTGGATAGCGTGACTGTGGCAAACATTGAACTTCTATCACACCAGTGCTTCGCCGCTCACCTTATCAACCTCATGACCATCAAAGACATCCTGAAGGGCATCGCCACCAACACTCACTTCCGGAAGGTATTCGAAGCAATGGACGCCAATTTGAAGGTCTGGTGGCGGTACTAAAATCCTATCTGGTAAGCTAAACGGGCTGGCCCTGCAAGCGGGGGTATCGGCATGGTGCAAATTTTTGAAATCTTTAATTACTAATCTACTATCTACAAAAATGAGAACGGTAGTCGATGTTAATGTAGGAGTTCCCTGCAGCCGGAATGCTGGCTGACAGAAATACAATGGGGGATAACATTCTTTGCGAAGTTCCGCCTCCACGTATACGAGGAAATTACTGCAGGGGGAATGCCGGTCAACAGGAGCACACTTGGAAGCTAGGATTTTCTGCGGAGTGTCAGGGTAAAGGGAGCGTCGTAAAGTTCCCTTCTTGGATGACAGGTAATCAACCTGACTGAATCCGGACTACGCTTTGGACAACGAACTGGAAGTGATGCTTTTGGCTTGTGGGTATGATGGTTTGGACCTAGTTTCTTTGCTCGGTAGCGCCGAGATGACACTCGTGCGAGAACGGCTCCAAATCAACAAGCATACCTTCTCCGTCCCGGTAAAATCTTGTCACGCCTCGGAGTACGTTCGAATTTTGCACCATTGGTTTGGTGGTGTAGGTTCGCTTTAGACGGGTTCTCGATAAGCACTGGTCTGGCTCTGAGCACTTGTCCCCATAAAGGCGGTAGTAGCTCCGAGGGGGGACCCAATAAATTCGAAGTAACTTAAGACCCTAAACAAAGTTAGAAAAACCCAAAAAAAGAAAGCAAAAATTACCACAATGACGACGCAACCAGCGGCTGCAGTCACAATATTTACAGCACATGTCCAGACTGAGATTCCTGCAACGTCCGAGTGAAGCAGAAAAATGATGTGAACACCGAAGCGTCCTACAAAGGAAAAGCGGGAAACTTTACAGGTCACGCGTGTAATTATAAAAAAACATCGAGGATTAGATGATTACAGCTGCAATCGCCACCGAAGTGACCGAAATAGTAACGAACCAGCCAGAAGTTCAAAAAGATATAACGGCTGGAAAAGATAGGAGTGAACAGACAAAAAAAGCGCCGTTGTGTGATTTCATCGCCACCGTCGTAAAGTGGAAGAAGTACTGTAATCGAAAATGAAAGCCTATAACCTATTCTGAGATAGGTGGTCACAAAGTACAATTATCGCCCAGCGACATGAAGAAGGAAGGCTAATCTGAAAAGCGGGAGATGTTCTGAAAAGAATACAATTTTCATGCGACTCGCCAAAATTCAACAAAGGATTAAAGATTGGGCTCCTTGAACTAGAGGAGCTCCTAGACCACAGATGGTATTCTCAAAGGAGATGCTTTTGCGTGTAAAAAATGGGTCAGACTGCTAAGGGAACTCTACAGCGAGACGGGAGAGCTCGCCCCGGATAATATAGTTTCGGTGATGCTTGAATCGGTTGACAAATGGAACCACTTGGCACATTATGCTCGGGCACTCCTAAAAGATAAAAGGGACTCACAGCAGCCGGGGGCGCTGGGGCTGGGGGATCGCTTTTCTGGTACTTCCTCTTCCCCTCTTCCCTCCCACTAGGAAGTAATGTGTCAAACGGTTCCAGGCTGGGCTCTCAAGTTGACAGGGGAGGAGTTTAGTGGGTAGTCCAGTCGCCCATGGGAGTCCCACACTCTGTGCATTATTGGCATTCACCTCCCTACCACAGAAAAAAAGGAGCTGGTTAAGGGCCAAAGAGGACCAGAAGGCCCTCTGAGGCTGAGAGCTAAGCCTGAAGGGTACGCGCAGATAGCTCCACCATCAAACATCAATAAAAAAATCAGGATAAAAGAAGGAAGAAAAAGGCACTTGATGGGCGCGGAATGCCAGATCAGGGGTTTTAGACAGTGCTGACAAAAGGATCGAAGAAAACCGCAAAGAAACTCCTTCAAAAGTTCCAGAAAATAACGTTCGCATGGACGCCCAACAAGAAAAACACCTGATCCAAACCAGCAGAGAACAAGCTCCGACGAAGATCCCGGCAACAGACACTGCTCCTACAACCCCAATATAGCCAATCCTACGCAGAAATGCTGTGGAATATCAGAGAAAGTGTAAGACCAAAAGACTCCAACATTGCCATTAAAGCAATACGCCCAACGCAGTTTGGCCACATACTAGTCGAATTTGGATCAAAACCCGACTAGAAAGAAGCATTCTGCGACGCAGTAAAGAAAATCTTCGGTAAAAGTGCAACTTTAGTCTGCCTCAAGCCGATGACAATGATCGAAATAAGAGACATTGACTGCGTCATAGACGTGGCCAAGATAGGGAAAGCTATCAAAAGGGAGTTTCTTAGCGTAGGCAGGATCAAAGTGAGGCTGACACGAGAAAACCATAGGGGACAACGCATGGTTATCATTGACTTGACCGAAAAGGACGCCGAACAATTTCTGAACAAGGGCAACGTACGAATAGGGTGGGTTGTCTGCAGGATACGGTGAAGAGCAACGCCTCTTCAATGTTTTAAATGCCTTGACTATGGTTACATCGCACAAGCATGCAAAGGACCCGATAGGAGCTCCCTAGGTTACAAATGCCGTGAAATAGGACATAAGAGAAAAGAGTGTACAAAGGAGGCACACTATATTCTTTGCAAGGTTGCTGGTCCAAGACCGGATCTTGGGCATGTTTTGGGATCAGAGAAATGTCGAGTTTTCCAGGAAGCTCTCATAAAGGCAAAATCAGAACTTCGATGAACCATATCAGAACTTCGATGACCGATATCCTACACACTTTAAAAGTTCTGCATCATGGTATGCTGATGAAGCTGGTACTATCACCATCTGGATTCGGAACAGTGATTTTCAGGCAGAGAGTTGTGGACGGGGAGATGGTTTCATGTGGGTTCGGTGCTCAGAGTGATTACCTTCTTTAGTGTGTACGTAACGGGAAATTAATCAATACCATAGTTCCAAGCCAAGTTTTATGCTTTGGAGGGCGTTGTCTTGAACGCAGACGGCAACGTGCTCATTAGGGGAGACTTCAACGCTAAAGCAATCAAATGGCGCATGACTCAAACTGGTCCGCGGGCAAACGAATCCTAAAAATGGCGGTCAAGATGGCGCTTGTCGTACTAAACACTGAAAATACGCCGACTTACCACCATATTGGCTGTGAAGGAACCATACCAGACGTGACATTCGCCTCGGAATCTATAATATGGAGAATACACAATTGGAAAGTATTAGAGGATTGCTTAGCCAGTGGTCATCAGTGCACTCTGCTTAAGAACAGTCATGTTGTTTCCTGGCGTCCGTGCTGACCTTCTACGGTTGGGTGGAACATCGGAAGGATGAACGTCCTTAAATTGCTGAAATGCGACAGGAGTGTCACAAGCTTCGGCGTGAGGCTCAACGGGCATGAAACCGTGATGAGGCATGCAACTGGATAGCAGCATATAAGTCGGCCAGGAAATGCCTTCGCAAATTGATTAACACCAGCAAGTGGACAATGTGAGCAAGGATCCGTGAGGCTTCTGCTATTAGTTGGTTAAAGGGTAGCTTGGTGCCATTCGGACGCCTTACATAAATGATGCGGGAACAATGGACGAGATAGTGTGGGCACTCTTTCCTGCCCATTCCGTCCGTGTTGACGCTGTCCATGGTAAAACAAAAAACAAGTACTCATTCTTCACACAGCCGGAACTGGAATAGGCTGTCCTTTCATTGTAAGCGAAAAAGGCTCCAGGCCTAGATGGTATTGCAGCTGAGGTGTTGCAACATGTATGTCACCATTATCTTGATTTAATGCTCGGCACATTCAACGCTTGCCTACGGGACGGGATTTCCCCAGTACGATGGAAGGTGGCGAGGCTGGTGCTGATCAGCAAGGGAAAGGAAAATCCTTGATCTCCATCTGCATACCACCCGTTATGCATGCTAGACACTGCTGGGAAAGTGGTAAAGAAACTCATTAAGGGAAGACTCATTGACGTGACTCATGCTGCTAGGGACCTATCTCCTCACAAGTACGGCTTTAGAGCAGGACAGTCTACCATCGATGCGATTGCAGAGCCAGTGAGCGCTGTCCAGAAGGCAGGGATACATAGTCGCACCAAGCGGCGGATCGTCTTGTTGGAGACACTCGACGTTCGGAACGCTTTGAACTCCGCTAGATGGGTGAGTTTCCTGGATCCGCTGGAAAACCCTTTTCAAGTTCTTTTAGATACGACAAATGGCCAGCGAAGGATGGAAGTTGCATCAGGGATTTATCCCCGGTCCAGACTTATGGAACGTGTCTTACGACGGGCTACTGAGACTGGAGATGCCAGATGGGTCGCGCTTGATTGGCTTTGCGGATGATGTTGCAGCTCTGGTCACTGGATGCACCGTTGAACAAGCGCGATTTCGACTAGGTATGCTAATGCGACGAGTGAGAGACCGGATGACTGCTCGCGAGTCCAGCTTAGCACTAGAGAAAAAAAAATCCTTAGAATAAGGATGAGCAGTATTTATTTCTTTATTTATTTTGACCAACTTATATTATATTATTATATATCTACTAGGGTAAGTATTTAAAATCAAATTCTTAAGTCTATGCTTGTAAATCATTTAACGTGGAGGATACGGGGCAAACTCCACAGCATAGATGGCAGACGCAGCAGTAGTGAATGGTAAAATGTTTCCGTTCCTCCAAATGGAATTCGATCCTTCTTTCTAGAGAGATAATTAGATGTCCGCATTGTCAGAAACTCTCTTACATTTATATGCTACTGATGGTGGTAAAGCTTATATAGGAGACATTCATCATGGAAGTGTCCACGGGATGATAACGATGGGAGAGATTGGTACGGGACTTTAAATTTAAAGAATAATATTCGGGTGAACTCCCGTTGTAAAGATTTCAGTAGTGAGTCTAATGCGGTGTCCAAATTTGGGAACAATACTCGAGGATAGGGTGAACAGAGTGACGAAGAACCAATCCGGAAACTCGAAAAGCACGTGACGTGATGTCGAGGATGTGCTCTTCAAACTTGAGTCGCAGGTCTAAGATTTCCGCTAAGTCTTTGAACTTGGTTACTACAGATAGCGGCTCATTGTGTAGGCTATATGGAAATGAAATTGGATTCGGTCTTAAGAGGAACTCTTTTTATTACATTTTTGAACATTAAGGGAAAGAAAATTTGATTCACTCCAGTTGCATCGGACGCTCAGGTCATTTTGGAGGGAGATGCAATCATCAATACATCTAATCACTTTAAAAACTTTAGGATCATCAGCATAGAGAAGACATGGAGCATCTAATAAAGAGGGCAAGTCGTTAGTGTATATTAGGAATAATAGCGGCCCAACGACGGATCCCTGAGGGACTCAAGTCTGTGGATAGAAAAAGTGAGATAACACTCGACAGAAATTTACTCTATATGAACGATTGTTTACGTATGAGACAAGCCAAAAGAGCAAACAACCAGGAGTACTATATTGTGCTAGCTTTTTACACAGTACGTTATGATTTACTTTATCAAACGCCTTGGCAAAATCAGTATAAATGACGTCAACCTGAAAGTGCTTATCAAGGGCTTCATTGTGAGTGAACTCAAGTAGGTTTGTAACCGTCGACCGACCTGGAAGAAAGCCATGTTGAGCAGGAGATATGGAGGAATATATAAGTTCATAAATGTAATTATGAGCTAAATGTTCTAGGATCTTCGGGAAACACGACAGAAGTGGGATTGGACGGTAATTGAAGACATAAGAAAGAGGACATGATTTAAGAATTGGAAAGATGTTAGCTGTCGCCCAGAAGCGAGGAAAAACTCCGGAGGACTAGCTGGCGTTAAAAATAAAACTGAGAGAGACACATAATGAAGAGGACAGAGATTTGACAAACACATTTGGAATTCTGTCTGGCCCAGAACCAATGCTTGTGTCAGCAGTATTAATTATGTACTAGATATCTGCAGGGCTAACTTCAGCAGCACTGTTAGCCAGAGGAAAATCAGAGGAAGAATCGGATGCTTAAATTCCAGTACATGGTTCTAGGAAAGTCGGGGAACGACTTTAGATGATTCATATATGACCAAAATGGTTTTGACTGGTTGTAATTAAGTGACTGCTCTATGCGCGTAAAGTGATTTTTCCTTGAACTTTTAATTAGTAATTTCGTGGAGGCACGGGATCTAGAGTATTTATATAAGAGTCAGAATCACCAGTCATTCTCAACTTTTGATGAAGTTTGTTCCTAATCTTTAGAGCTTCTAAGATGTCACGGTTGAGCTAAGGTGACTCAGAGCTCTTTTTGGACCTACATAGTGGTGTAAATTGACGTATAAGTGAGTCGAGCTGGAAATAAAATTTATTTAGAGCTTCTTCGTAATCAAGGCAGCCGAAAAACGAGAACCAATCAAGTGAATTCAAAGATTCCGACATACCAATCGAATCGAAGCCAGCAGTGAAGTATCTGGGGCTGCTGATCGACAACGGCTGAGAAGGCTGCTTTGGGGATATCGGCTCTAAGTCAATTTATGGTCATCCCTGGGCCTTTTGATGAGTGCTGGAGGGTCAGTGCTAATGTACAGAGCAGAAATATTCGGCGACGCTCTCAATAAGGAGGCACACTGTAAACGGTTGGCATAGGTACAGAGAAGAAAACCACTGCATCTTCGTATCCAACAGTCTCTGGTTCAGTGGTGAGAGTTATTGCAGGCGTAATACCTGTTGCCCTCCTCGGTAGAGAGCGCCGCCCTATATACCTGCGTCAAAACGAGGACGAGGGAGAGATGGTTGTCTGCGAGAAGAGACAGCGCTCATTCAACGACTGGCAGCAGTCTTGGGTGAGTTGCATGAAGGGAAGGTGGACTACGTGCCTCATTCTGGATGTGAGACCACGCCTAAATTGAAAGCATGGTGAGACTGACTTCTGTCTGACGCAACTTTCAAGTGAGTATGGGTGTTTTAGTCTTACCGGCACAAGATTTGTAAGACACAATGCCCCGATTGTCGGTTTTACCCGGAAGAGGAAGACAATGGCTGCCACGCATTTTTTGCATGCACAAAATGGGACAGGCTGCGAAGGAACCTTTACAGGGAGACGGAAGAGCTCACCCTGGATGGGATAGTCACGGTGATGCTCGGATTGGTTGACAAACGGAACCAGGTGGCACATTATGTTCGGCCAGTCTCAAAAAATAAAAGAGACTCACAGCAGCTGGGGGCATTGGAGCTGGGGGATCTCTTGTCTGGCAATTCCTTCTTCTTCTCTCTCTCCCCCGCTAGAAGATGGATCCCCCAGCTTGAAGGCGCTTCACGGCCTAACAAAACGAGCCCTGGCTCGAAATAATGCATCAAACGGTTCCAGGCTGGTTTCTTGGGTTAACAGGGGACGTGTTGAGTGAGTAGTCCAGTCGCTTGCGAGCATGAGCGTCCCACACTCTGTGCGTAAATGGCATTCACCTCCAAGCCACAAAAAAATATAAACATTGATTTAATTCACAAATTGCTAATTTCTTCTGACCCATATGTCACAAGCTTGAGAAAAATGCATATAAGTGGGTCAAAGAACGTAAAAACAAAGGACGTTATCTCCGTGTTAAGGCAACCTGCAGTAGAACCAGAATTCGGCGACATGCCAACAACATCAGAATTCTAAAGTATATTTATTTGATGAGATATTAATTTTATCCACCTAGATTTAGATTTTGATACACTATGTTGATAAGTTAAGGAATTCATACGATAGCGTCCAAAAAATTATTAAAGAGGATTTGGACAAGCAAAAGGTGTGCGCCAAGTTTGCGCCAAAAATTCTCAGTGATGGTGAGGGAGTTTCTAACCAAGTGCAGGATTGCCTCATTGAACTTCTTCGTTTTTCCTCGGCTCAAGCGGGACCTCAAAGGAAAACGATACAGCTTCATAGAAGACGTACAAAGTTCCGTGACGGCGTCACTGAAGAGGATCCCGACATACAAGTCCCAGAAAGTTTTCGCGGAGTGGGAATCGCATTAAACACACTGCATCAGTTGAAGTACAAGGGTACTATTTCGAGGACTCCTATGGATTTGTACCGATTAGTTCAGCAAAAAAAATAAAAATTGATTCAGTCCTACTCCTTTTTGATTCTACCCTGTATGCATCTCAATTAAATGTTGCATCGAATATAAATCAGGAATAAATGAATCGAATTGTATTTGTGTCTTTATTATATGCACTGACAACCAGTAAACTTCACGATAATGCAATTTTCCTTGATACTGTAGACATAAAATAATAAAAATTGCTCAAGGTAAGTATTTTTAAGCGATTCTTCTTCTTCATCTTTTAAGTTTCTTGGTTACACTTTACGATGGCTGAGCTTGTCTTGAGCTTTAGCTATTTTTCAAGTTAAAAAATTATTTGAAGGGTCATCGATTATTCTATTGATACTACCCTTCAGTAAATGCAGACGCGCTTCCAAAAGTGGAAGGAGAGATAAGATGAGTGGGTCAGACTTGATGAAGAGGGCTCTTCATGGCATGATTTGAGTAATGATCACACACTAAAAACATTTTCTGCATGCTCATATATATTTCTGTTAAATTGTGAAGCATAAAAATAAGGTGAAATTTAAAATATTAGAAAACAAGTTGTATACTTGCATTGTAGTGAATTGTGTGGTAATAAAAATCTGCTGCCTCGTCCACCGAGGATGTTGGTGCTTGCCGAAATCGGCCTTGTCCTAGGTCTCATGAATGCGCTGCCAAGCTCGCAGTGTGGCATCGTGGGGCGGGTTCTTTGCCCCAGCGCAAGGGCCCACTACAAAATATTTCGCATTCGCGAATTGTTTGTGGTGTAATTCGAATCGACAGGTGTCGAGGCCGAGGTAACCTACTAGGAGGAAAAGTTTGCCAAAGCAAACGACTAACTGGGCTTGGCGAAAGCGAACGAGACTGGAGAAGGTCTCTTCTTCACCAGAAATACTAATGGCCTCCAAATAAGAGTGAGGCATCCAGGTGGAAAACATTGTTCTTAGCATTCCATTTACTCATACAATATTTTTTTATTCAATGACGGTTATTTCAAGTGCCTAATATATTTTCAAACGATATTTTCTTGTCCATTCTAAAAATAATATCAAAAATTGATTTAAAACCTTTAAAAAATTTAAAACTCATGATCAACAAATGTCTACCTGGTGGCGCCATCGCTGAGTGATTGGAAGCTCGAGGTTGAAAACTTTCAAAATAAAATTCGAGGCTCTGAAAAAAACAAACTATAATTTGAATATTTTTATTATTTGAAAATAAGTCGCTACGTTCGTAGTCGTGTTGACCAAAAACAATCATTCACTAAGAAAATTTAAGTCCCAACCGTTCTGTTCTGTCGAGATTCATTTCAAGTTTTCATTCCTTCCTAAGAATAACAAATAATAAACTTGCTTTTAGTATTGAACGTATTCAGAAGAAACAACTTTGAACATATTCTAACAACAAATTAATTTTCCCATTCAATTTATTCCACGCTCCTTGCACACTGATTTTGATCAATTGAATTTTTACAACAGCTTACACTTACACTGAGATGAAGTTCTGGTTTGAATTCCATTTTGCCATTTTAAAGTTACGTTTATATACAAAATTCATTTAACATTTCTACTTAGTTGTCCTTAGAGTCTATGAAAATTCTTTTGTCGCTTAACTTTTTACATTGTGGTTCGGTATTACAAAGAAATAGCACCATTAGGAGAATTAACTTAGTTACAACATAAGTGTTCCATCAATTTCTCTTTTCGTACTCGTATTTAATAAATTCTAAAAAGTATGTTTGTTTGTAGTTTGCTCGGAAGTTTGTTGATCGTTTGCAAACATTGCAATCAATTTCACTTACAATTGATGGTGGCGTTGCTTGCGCAGTTGCTTTTACTCAATATTTTAACTAATGTTTGGTTTGTTTGTGGTTGCTTATCCTTTACGTCTACTCGTACTCTATTTATTGATTCTATTAACTAACATTGTAATGATTGCTTATGCTCATGTTTGCTTTCGCTTTATGTACTTCAACTTAGATGAAAGTTTACACACGGTTTCAAGGTCACTACAAACCACAGACATGCCAATATAAATATCCTTGGGATCATATTCAAATCGGTTCGGCCGATATTCTGATTCTGGGTTGAATTTCCAATGTTAATGCGTGATGGAACCTAAAAGCATGAGAATTTCGGATGATCACTCTTTCTCCCTTTCTGTTCCCTGCAGATTTCATTTCTTGCAGCGTTTCCTTGAATGCCTGACCCGCCAACTCGGGCAGGAAAATGATAAAAGTTGCTATGAGCCTGATTGGGTCTTTTGAATTTTGAAAACTAATTAATGTTCACGTGAAACTAATTTATCGCCACTTTCCTGGCGGATGCACTAACTGAGCCTGATTGGATACTACGTCAAATGGTAACGTATGATGCAAGTTGGTATGTATGGCTGCGATATGCATATGTGATTGAAGTATGCACGCAAATATGAATTTGCAAACTGGACGAGTATGTACATATGTGTAATGAAAAGCGAATGAGGGACGGCGACGAGTGAGCGGCCCAGCGAACGGATAAATGGGTGATGTCAAGCGGATGATGCGGCATTTTGTGAAATTTTCATAGAATTTATATTGACATGTCTGCAGTTTTAGTTTCAGCGTGGAGTCGGCGGCGGTAAAAATAGATTTTTAAGGCTATTTTCATATCAAATTCAATATGTTATTGCTTTTATGTTGAGCGAGATTGTTAAATTAATAGTCTATTGTTTGTTGTTGTTGACTTTCTGGTCGGTATTTTTGGGGTTCGCTGCTATTCGCGTTAGATGAAAGAGATTTTCGCGGAACGTGATTTGTTTGATTTTTAAATTTAATTACTTTGATGAAAAATGCGAGAAAATACAACATAAAATGTATTCCTGCGTATATTGCGTGCTTTCTGATTGATTCTTAGAACGACTTTCAAAACGATCAACGAGAAACTTAAAAAACAAATTTTAACCATCAGTCTTTTAGGTTTCTGAAACAAACGTACTTATCCTTTTTGATTGATTTGCTATGAAAAAAGCCTTGTCCGAATTTCAATACAAACTTGTCTTAGTATTATTCCAAACTTCCTCCTCGTCCTTGATCGATCAGTTCGGGCTTTTTTTACATATTTCAATTTCGAAAAGCGTCTGTAGAGTAATTTCTTAACATTATGAATTAGTGATAAGCTTTCTTGATGAATCTCCCGTGTGAATGAATTGAATTTATTGCATCCTTTTAACGCACACATCAAAATCGACAACTCATCTCAAGCTCATCACTTTTACTTTCCTGCTAACGACGCACACAACGCGTTCGCCTTCGTATGCTGTTGCGACGTCCGCAAAGGATCCGCTTGAACGCGCTTCGGAATTCCGGACTAAAAATTGTGTAAATGATCGGATTAAGCGTCGAATTGAAGTACCCGAGCCAAAGGGACAAGCTCATAGCAAGGGGTGATATTTCGCATTGGCAAGTGGGCAGTAGGATGGCTAATATAAAAAATGGCAGCCAACAGCATACGAACGCCCCGGTTATGATGGCGAGCGTTTTGGCAGCTTTGCGTTCGCGTTTCGAATCTACAGACGTTTGGGTTTTCTTACGCGTAATCGTTGGCCGAAAGCTCGGCGTTGCTCCCACGGTGCCGTACGTGGAGATGTCGGCCGTCGGGGGGTCGTTCTCCACACGGTCCACCCCGTTCCCATAGCTGGCTTTCTCGGGACTCGTGTGGGTGGATGAGATGTTGGTGAAGGCGGTTGTCGTCTCGCTGATTGTCGGTAGGGGTCTGCCGATGACTGTTACCACGGCCGCTGCTATCCCGCCAGAGCCTCCTGCTGCTGTCGCTACCAGGCCGCCGCCAGATGAGGGTGGAGTTGCAGTCACCTTCCATCGGAAACCAATGGCCGTTAGTGCCAAACAGGAAGACTTTGCCAGGGGTTCAGGATGGGTCTGAGCAGCCTAAGGGGTACGTATACTATGTACGCACAACGTTGCAGGGTGACAGGTGAGTGGGGTTAAGGACGAGGCGTGTGGCGTGGAAGCGGTTGTGGGAAAGCAGTAGGGGATCATAATAGAGTTTTGCAAAATGAAAAATTCTTCCTTTATATTCTATATCAATATTTTCTCATTGTTCCATAATTCTTCGTTTTGCATAACTCTACTATGTGCTTAGGAAATAAAAGCAATTTTATTTAAGCTTATAACATGCAGACTAAGTTATTTCTAATTATTTACGACCAACAATTATGCGAATATAAGAAAAGCACTGATGATAAAAAGCAAATTTTCTATGCAAAGCAATAAATAAAGACAATTAAAGACTGTATGAGCTTAAAACTCATCGTGCAAAGCAATCCATTCCTGCAACATGTGCTTACTTTCTATGTAAATCGGTAATGTTCTCAACACACTTTACTAAAATCTCTTTTGTAAGTCTTCAATGAGCTTTGAGCATTACGAATCCACATTGGTTGACACTAATAAAAAACAAGTTTCAGTCTCTCATAAAATAATAATGTGCACGGGTCATGGAAAGTATTGTTGCGAATTCCAGCGTATCGACTTTCTCTCATTCCCAACTTCAAATTGCCGCCGTAATACCTCCCCCTTCCTTTGGGCACATATACCCTTTTCATCAGTAAATTTATTTATTTTATTATCATTTAACAACTTCCCTATAATTTTTATCTCCCCACCATCTCAATACTACCCATTCCCCTATTTTCAATTCCCAAAAAAAAAATACTAATATAATAATAATTTTAATTTTCCCACTAACAACACTCCATTCATTAATTTCCATTAATAAAATTTCATTCGATATCTTTTCCCTAACAAAACTCATTCCTTCCTTCATACTAACTAATTTTATTCATTAGTTCCCACTAACAAATTTTATTTTTCATACTAACAAAAAATACATTCACGTTTCCCTAATAGTTGAGCTTGCTAATACAATGAATGGGAAATCAACAGAAGGTGGTGGATTCTCGACCGGGGTCTCGACCGGGGGACCGCTGGGACCCTGGATTCAAGTTCCCCGATCGCAGGAAAGCACTCTTTTCTTTTCGGAGTATCTACAAAAACAATTGTTTCCGTATATATATGATAGTTTGCATCTAATCAAACGCCTCCATGGTTGTGCAAATTGCCATAAATGCAAAATGGATATTGTTGCGTTTGTCGATACGAAAAATATGTGTGGGTAGTGGAATCGAAGGGTAATGAGCTATGATTACGTTACTCAGATGCGGCAGCGGTAATTGAGAATAAAAGGATTGCGGGATTGGGGTTCTTGGATTTGGGGCAGTCAGTATTTGGCTAGAAAATAAGCGGGAATGCTTTTAACGGTGTCGGAAAAAGTTTGTTAATTTTTAATTCGGGGAGAAAAGAAGTCTGGATTTGTACTGGAACGGAATTGAGTTTCTTCAAGACAGAAGAAGAAAGTGAAAAACAATTTACAGCCGTTGATCGTTGAACTGTTGAACGTCATTCTTTTGTGCTCCCTCACATTTAATAATAATTTAACCTTTTTACCTCTTTGAATTGAATTAAACTCTTTAAAACTAATTTCCGGCAGTGTCGTGCGTTTCGGACAATCTGTGCGCTTGTATTTTGCTTTGCATAGTGAGTTTTCAAGTGCTTAAACATTGTCGCATTTTTCACCTTTTCTGTTTCCTTTGTGTGAAATGGTTAGTGTTTATTTTCAATTAAATTGATTAGGAGTTGATCAATTTGTTTTAGTGACATTTAATTGTGCGACTTAGGATAGGCAAATCGAACAAAACTTGCGATTTTCTCTATTTAATGACAATTCTTATTGATCAGCCCGAAGGTAGGCAACCTGAAACTACAATTTTGAAATATAGTTTAACCCTACGAGGTATTTAGATTAAAACATTAGAACTTTCCCAAATTTTGGAAAATAATAATAGTATTAATAATATCAAATAATTAACTTCAAATTTAATAATTAATTGTATTAAATCGTTAAAAACTAATTAAAGCCAATAATAATTATAAATAATAATTATAAATAAATAAAACAAGAAACTTCTAGCATGTCGTGCAGTGCAGTAAAATGTATTGATCCAACCAATAAAACCCCTATGGTCCTTTGCTTTGGCTTTTGCGAGCTTTCTTACCATTCGGCATGTGATAACCTTAAAGGTTCTTCAGCCGATCTGATCAAAAAGGCTGGTAACGGCGTATACTGGTATTGTAATTCTTGCAGGAGATACTCTTTGTCAGCATATGTTTCCAGTCTGCAATTAGCTGATAAAACAATAAACTCGCTCGTGGAAGAGCTTAAACAGCTTCAAACTAAGTGCTCAAGTGCATGTCTGGAATTCGAGACCCTGTTGCGATTTACAGAGGACGCGTCACCCAAAACTTTGGCTTCAGTGAATATCACTGACGTAAATAACCAGACGCAATTACTTACGTCGACAGCTCAGCAGGAATGCATTAGTGGCTCAATTACGCCTGCACAAAGGCCTTGCATCCTTACTCGCAGTAAATCGCTGGCAAAGGTATCGGCTCCTACAACCCCGAACCTTGCTGCTGGTTCTAGCACTACTACGTCGTGTTCTAATCCTCCTGTGCCTTCAGAAGCAACTCAGCATATGGTTAGTAATGAATTACCTGTGACATGTGATAGCTTTCCGGGGCCCTCATCAATAAATCGGGGGGCAATCCCTAAAATCAAAATAATCAATCGCCTAGTCTTCCGCCCACATCTGGTGTTGACATCTCGGCTGTGGCTAGGCTGATTTCGGATGACGAAGTCCCAACACTTGACATCGTCTCCCCTCCAAAGGAGATCTTTATTTCGCGCCTAAGCTACCATACAACTGCGGAATACCTAAAAAACTACGTTTGTAAAAAATTTGGGCCAGCTTGTAAAATTATTGGTTGCTACAAATTAACTAAGGGCAATCTGGAGGACAGAGTGGTAGCTTCTTTCAAGCTTACAGTGCCCTCAAATTGTGATACTATTTTGAATCCTGAAGGTTGGCCACCTGGAGTACTTATCAAACCATTCAGCTCAAGAAGAAGGAAGTCCTTTCATGCACCGGGAACACCGCAACCTACAAACTAGTATAAGATTTCAGACTGTAGCTTAACTTCAAATATTTCAGTATAATACCAAAATGTAAGAGGGTTAAGGACCAAGCTTGATAAGCTCTTTTTATCGTTACAACTCAGCGAAGATGTATTTATATATCTTACGGAAACGTGGTTAAATAGTAACATCTTAAACTCGGAAATATCCCTTGATTTTGATATGTACCGTTGTGATCGGGACTTGGCCTCTGCAAATAAAGTAGATGGAGGTGGTGTTCTTGTAACTGTTAGTAATACAGTGCGTAGCTCTCTTTGTGCTGATTTTTGCTTTTCCCGTGTTGTGGATTGTGTGATTGTCAAGATCTTCCTTGCTAACAATACATCTTTATTAGTTTCCTCTGTCTACATACCTAGTAACTCTCCTTTGTATGTGTATGAGACATTCTTTGACGAGTTTTCCTCTTATGTCCTATTGCATTACCCACAATATTTAATTCTAATATGCGGTGATTTTAATTTGGGAACAGTGCAATGGACGAAGAACCATCCTTTCTCTGTTTCATCAACCAATGCATCTTCTTTATCCCTCCATCGATGGGGTTTAGGCGGGAGCACTGTGGTGGCAGTATTATGTCTGCACACTATTGTACATCTTAATCGAAATGTGGCGATAATCTCTCGTCTTCACTCGATTGTGTATTGTAACACTTATGGGGATTATTAATAAGCTAGGTGCGATCCCCATAAGAAGAAAGAATATTTCTTTACTAAACACAAATATAACTTTATTGACAGGATTATGTACATAGAAGTGAATGTAGTGAAGGACTAAATGTTGGCGCGCGCGATGTTGATTCGTCGGAGGTTGCGAACGAAGTGGTCGTCTCGTTGACATGAGTTGTGGAATTCATGGCATCCACTGACTGCTTGATGCGCTCCTTGTGGTGAGCATGTGGAAGCCACACACTCATACTCGCTGACACCATTTACTGACTTCCATGCGAGGTTCTGGTGCCTGTATACGATTACCTATCGCAAACAGCTTCATCAGCGACTCATGTGTATTCATAGTTCATTCCCTCATCACGAACTTCAGGAATGCGCTGACGTCGAAACAGGCACAAATGCATGATGTGTGTCAGCTGGCGATATGAATGTTGACTGGCGATATGCATGCCGATGTCTTTTATTCTCCGACATTTGGTTTGGGCCAGCGAAGAAAACTTACGAATGGATGCGTGGAACAAGCAACGTTAGTCTTTTCTCGGCCGTGAATAAGACAAACAGTTATTCACAACAGCCACACATCCGAACGAAATTTAAGTAGTAGTAGTTTATTCCAGCGTTTTTTATTTTCATTTTCCAGCGCCAAGACCACACAATCAAATTCTTGCTTGTTTGTTATCACAATTTGGTACACTTCAATGTTGTATTCACTACAGCATTTTTTGTGTTCCATTTTTATAAAGAATATCTCACCACAGAGCATCCACTTCGACAAGTAGTTTGGTACTCTGATTTTATTTTATCCTCGTAAATATACGCAGGTGGTTCAAATATGGTCGACACAAATGCTGTAGTAATAGTAGTAACAAATGCTGTAGTAATAGTAGTAATAGCTGGGTCCCTTACAAACAGTGTGGTATAGTTTTTGTCGGGAGTGCATGTTTCACGCGCGAGATACGACCATGAGTGAACTTCAAGTGCAGGTCGCCGTTGTGCAACGTCATTCACTTTTTAGTGTGGGAAGGCGTTAAAAACAACGAATTTTTTCTGCGTTTGTGAAATTAGTTCCGTACTGAGTGCCTGAGTAAGGCTGTTGTCTTTAAATAGGCCAAAGCATTCAAGGATGGTTGCGAAACCGTCGAGAACGAGCCGCGTGATCGTCGACCGCGAACCAGCATCACACCAGACAATATTTGCCGCGTAGAACAACTCATTTTGGAGGACCTTAGGATGAATGTTCGAGACATTTCAGCTAAACTCGGCATCAGTATTGGTAGTGTAGAGTCTATCATCCATGAACAATTTCAATATCACAAAATAACGTCGCGATGGGTTTCCAAACTGTTGAACTTCTCCAGGCTAACGCGTGCCCTCATACCGCACGTCTCACACTCGATAAAAAATCGGAATTGGGTGAAAGGTACTGGAACACCAACTGCAGTCCGGCTTTATCACTCTGCGACTACAACATATTTGGACCACTGAAAGAAGCCCCCGAAGGTCAAAGTTTCAAGACCGATGACGCGGTTGAGCTTGTGCGCACAAGGCTGTCCGAGTTGCCCAAGGAATTCTTCGATACCGGCATCAAACCCATTCCGGAAATGTGGACAAAATGCGTAACTTGTAAGGGGAATTACCGAGAAATACTTGAAATTTTTTCGATACTAAATAAACGTGTCAGAGCATTTGTCTCGATCACATTTGAACTGCCCTCGTAATAACTTCACTCCAAATTACGGTTGATTTGCCCATTAAGGCTTCTTTAAATTTACTTCTGCGATGCTGATAGTTATTTTTATTTTTGGTAATCAACTTAATATGAGTAACATGCCTATGGTTTATATGTTTTCAACAACCACTAACAACACTACCGAAAATCATAAATAAATGTAAAACGAGCCATGCTTGACTACCACCTTAAAATCATGGAGCAACAATGAACAGTGAAGACAAGATATCAATAATAAAATCGCACACCACGAGTTAAAAAAATAGCGTTTTATGAATGTAAAACAAAAAACATACAAAGGAAAGGAATATCTCAAGCAGTGCTTGTGTAACTTCCAACGGATACAAGGACGAATTTTCCTATCCAAGTTATTATTACATATTTTCGTTCCGGAAGCTAATATTTATACAAAGGACTTCCTTTCCCGCTGACTCTAAAAGGCATTCACTTTTTATTCACATCTTCTTTTTCTTCTATTTCCTCCAAGGATTATTTATTAGGACCATCTTTGTTGTCCAGCATATGTTTCCATTAATCTCTGAAAGTCTAGATAAAAGGACTTTCATAAAACAATAGTGTCCTGATTTATTTTTTTTCTCCCTTTTCATTGTGACTCCATTTACTATTCTCCCCAAACGTAGCAAACTAGGAAAGCAACACCAAATTAACACTCGGAACAAAAGACAAAACCAATGCAGAACTGAATACAACTACACTTAAAAGATTAGAACATTTCTTTAGAGATACTTACAAATGCTTTTGGCATTAAATGAACAATGGATTTAGCCTGCATATGTAATAGAAATGCCTTCATGTAATTACAATTGCTTCATATTGAGCTTAGATTTTAAACTTTTTTGATTCAGGTTGTATGCTACATGTGCATGAAAACGTGAGATTCTAATCTACTAAATTTATGCTTGTCATGTGAGTTACTTTAAGCCAAAAATTATTTTCCTTCTATAGATGAATTAGGATGCACTCATGATTTTTGTCCGTACGAGTATAGTATATTACGAAAAGTTTCTAGAAATCAACTTTGAAAAATTAGTCTGAAGTTTAAGTACAATAAATCCAGGTTGACTAAATTTTATAACTTTTTTCCCAATTCCTTCTAGACACTGAAGATTTCTTTAAGTATTATTTAAGTCGCGTTCAACTCAACTGAGCAAAAAAACTCCAAAAAGCTCCTCGCGAAAATTACTGAACAGGAATAATAAAATAACAATTTCATGCAACGGCAAATTAAATACGGAAACATTGCGTAATACTCGTAAAAATCCTTAGAGCGCGCCTACGTACTTCGGGATTAAACGTCTTCCACATCCATCGTGAGAAGACAATTCAAGGGAATTCCCGTAAAAATTCTACTCCTGATTCACGTTCGTTGAGTCTTTCAGACTGAATGGTCCATTAAACAATAAAAAGAACACATTCCTCAAATTTTTCAGAAATTTACTTAAATTGCACGGAAAATGACAAGAAAAATAACGACTCGATTCGGGCTGCCGTGGAATTGTGCGCGCTTTTATTCTCCGAGCGATTAAGTTATAATTTCCAACCTTTGGGAAGGAATTGAATTTCTGAAGTGGAATTTTATGGGAAATCATGAGTGCCGTATTAAACTTTTCAAGCTAAGGCATTTTCTTTTATATATCATACAAAATATGAAGCATAGACTGCAAATGAGTAGCAAAATGAAAAACAAAACTACAATTGAATGAAGAGTGGCAGCGCTAACTGAATTAAGTTTAAGAAGAAAATGGAGGTAGTAGGCGATAAGCGAGGATAATAAACTTAAACGTATGGCAGAGTACCGCAAACAGAAACACTCCATTTGAATCCTTCACCACTCCCAATCAAGTCACACAATTTGATGCCAAACGCATTCACTCTCCCATTACCACACACTCACACACAAGCAACACCACACAACAGGGTTAGAGTTATTTCCTCCGAAACAAGAACACACAATCGTCTAGCGTACAACGTAAAAATCAGTTACCTGCTGTCTTCGCCGGATTCTCTTGCGTGCCGTCTGGAATATCCGCCAGTAGAGTATAAGGATAACTAATAACGGAACGTAGAAACTAGATGCCGTTGCAAATATCTGATATCCGATATCTTGCGACACAATGCATTGGAAGTCCTTCGACACGCGTTCATCCCATTTGGGATCCTTCCAACCCAACAATGGTGCTATTGAAACGAGAAAGGATAAGGCCCAGATTACTAGTATCATCACCCCGATACGGCGTGCTGTCCTCTGGTGAATGTAGTCGATATTTGTAACAGCCCAATATCTATAAAAGAAAATTGTGGAAATTTAGCGATTAGTAATTGTTATAGTCAAAGTTTAGCCGGTTAAGTGTTTGGGGAGAAAATTGTTTTTAAGGCGGAAAATATCTCAAAAGCATCTCAATTAATGGTTTGGCAATGATGAGGAGAAGGCTAACGTGAGGCATTGATGAGTGAAATTTTGTTTACCTAGATATTTGTGCATACTCATGGACGTGTATAACATGGGATGAGAGCTGAGAATAGATATAAGAAGAAAACTTTCGAAAAAACCACGAGGTCCCATATAAAAACTTGTTTTGAATGAAAATCAATCAGGCAAAGTAAGTGAACTTATAATATCCGAAGCCAATTGGTTAATTGAGTGAAATGCAATGCTGACCTCGGTATATTTATTCTATAGACAGAAGTTTATGCTATTCCAGCCCTTTTTGAACTAATCACATCTCCTTTTCATCATAGCTTTTGGCTACTACAATACTATTATTTTTTCCACGAATTGTTGTTGTGCGTTTTTCAAATTTAAAATAAAAACGGCATCTATGTTTTAAGTTAAAAATCTTTTTTTCATTTCTCAATATGACCTCCCCCTTTCCCGTCCTATTGCTCCAGCACGAGCAGAGGGTGTTCCGGAAGACCCACGACACGTCTGAGCACTAGCCGGCCTCAGTATGCCACCCCGGATTACACATCCCTCTGCCGAAACTTAATGTCTGCAACTACGGTGACTTCCGCGGTCGGAACAACACTCCCAAAAGCGAAAAAAACCAGACCTTTTTTTGCAGCCTCTGGACTGCGGAGAGGACACAGTCGATCTCCTTCAGGGGCTTCAAGAAGTTACACCAGAAAACAAATTTATTACAGTTAAAGACTTCGCTACAAGGAGCCCCAATTGTCGATCGTAAAAATTGGCCTTATGGTAAAAATTGGCCTTATGACTTAGTCCAGATTTCCAGCAAAAGCAGTTTAAGGGGGTCTTACTATGTAATACCTCATTTCCGAGCGCTATATTCAAAAATTGATTACTAAAAAACTACAAATGATTTCGGCATGCAGTTTTTTGTAATGTTATCATTCATTTTTAAACTTTACACTTTACGTATGTGACCGCTACACGTCCTTCACTGCGTTCTTGCTAAGTGTGACTGATCAGATGATCTGAAACCAAAAAACCTTTGAAATTTATTTTTCTCATCTCCTTGGCTATGGATAGACACGAGCTTTTTCAAAAATTCAAAAAATTCTTAAAGTCATAGAATTTAGAAAAAAAATTTTTTTTTGTACTTTTTTTTCTGCTATTCAAAGCTGTTAAAAATTTTTGGACAAGAATTTCCAAAAAAAACTCGTGTCTATCTGTTGCGACATGTTTTTTGATAGTAGAAATGTTTAGTATGACAAGATCGGTCAGGTATATTTTTTGAAAACGTTCACCGCACCTCTAAAAAGACGACTTTCGGAAAAACACGTTTAAAGATTGACAACGTAATAAAATATTGTTAAAAATTCTTACGATTAATCTGCGATCCCAGGTCCGTAGAGTTTACCTTCTTGTTCGAGGAGCAATTCGCGTTGAGCCACTTGCTCCTCTCTTTGCTCGATCCTGGCCAGTCACCTTACGCTCCGAGCGGTCGATGCGTTGCTCGTCAAGTCGCGCGGCGCACGCTTGTGCTTCATGCCCCAATGTGATTCCCATAGCATTCATGGCTTTGAGGGTCGTTTGGTATCCTTCATTGAATATCATTACTGCCAAACAGGTAGCAATGTCGACCACCTGCTTACCTGAGTGCAAATGTTTGGGTGCCATTAGCCAAATGCAACTATTCAAGGATTCGTTGCTGTTCTCCGATGCACCGCTGTAGCAAATTGGTCGAGGACAAGTCTCGGTAATTCAGCTCGATAGCTTCTATGACTTGAGGACTCAGAGGAACAAGTGTATGTTCAAAAGTTGCCAAGTTTCGGTTGCTTCGGCCTGACGCCACTTGCACCAACTCTCCTTGCCTGGTGGACACTTTGAGTGCTTAGGATTATCATCACTTGAGCTGCAGTGATCTAACGTAACCCAAATTGCCTCCCTCATTTTTTGAATGGAATCGGGATTTCTTCTTATCGCCAAACCGTAAAATTTCGTGTTCCCGATGATTTTGTCTGTCAGCTTTCCCTTTCCCTCCGAGACCTTTCTTGAATTTTTTCATGTTCCTAAGCATCGTGCCCATCTGCCTGTCCACATGGCTGACACATTCTTTTTTTTAAAGGAGAATACTGTCTCCGTATGGTTTTGATGAAACGATTCCGTTGTAAGTTTTGCTGTCACCATCACCTACATACGTAACGTACTTCACGCCATACTTCTCTGTGGATCGTTTGAACATCTCCGTTACTCTGTCAACTTCCATTTTTCCAGAGCTTCCTTCGTGGTTTGCGTGACAATCTTGTTGATGGCTTTTTGAAATCATCTGAGCTCCCGTTTGTCAACCTTTTCTGGGATTTCCAGGCTTGGCAAAAACTAGATTTCACTATCGCGTCTATTACTTTTTTGCTGTGAATTCCAATGAGTGTTGAGACATCGAACAAAGAAGAAAAACCTCTCTTCTTCCACGTTCCATCCCCCGAAACTGTCAAATTATCCTCATCGTTTCCACGCAACACAAGTTCTTTTTCTTCGTCAACAGCTTTTTTTAAAACAGATTCGTATACAGCCGACGCCACGGTTTCAATGTTTTTCAGACACGCGTAATAAGCACAGACCGAAATTCCATTACAAATGTCCATTAGACCACAAAATTTGTCAATGCCTTCTCGACCGATTCCCAGCAAACGAAAGACAAAAACCAATCTGCGGTTAATTACATACGCATTGTTTATATATGGGCATGAAGGAATAGATTTTTCACTGCACTTGCACTCCATAATAATTATGAATCCCGCGCCACGTTTCGGACTCTGGGAAAATTTCAATTTTTCGTTGCACACCTTGCTATTGTATTTTCCGCAATGGCGGAGAAAACAGTCATGAAATTCAAAATGCAATACAAAAAACCAGGAGTAGTTTTCACTTACACTGATCGCCTGGGCTCGAGTTTTTTCGCCGACGTGCTTGCATATGCTGTTTCCTTCTCCCCAACATGCGGATTCGGGGTTTTTTTTCTTGATACGACGCCGACGCGCCTACGACGTACTGTTCGCGATCCTTTTTTATCCATTTTCCACGAAAAATGAAAAAAAGCGAGAAAAAAACTTAATAAAAACTCCTACCGAATCACTTTCGAAACAAGCGAGATGTTCAAGGTGCCCACGTTATTTTCAGACTGAATGAAAATTAAGAAATAAAGTATTTTTTCAAGAGAGCATCTCAAACACTAACTAATGGGAATAATGTAAAATGGTTTTCAGTTCTTTTCACAAAATCAGCTCCGCACCGCGAAAAACGACCACGCGTGACCGTGAAAAATGCTCTGTCACTGCCAAACGAGCCCGTCAACAGTTAAATCCTTTTACCAGCGTATTTCTAACACTATTTAGATGAAAAAAATGTTTTAAAAAAATCAATTTTTTGAAACTGTTACATAGTAAGACCCCCTTAAGTGCCCTATAAAAAATAAGGTACTTGAACCTCCGTGTGGTGCGGTAGGACCGCCTTCAGAAAAGCGAGGTTAACCAGTGCTACAAGTATCAAAGATTCGGTCATTCGGCTGCCAATTGCGCCATGAAATATATATGTGTAAAGTGCAAAGATGTCCATACTCACGGCGAATTGGTTCAGGTGAAGCCAAAAGAAAAATTATATTGTGTGAGCTGCGGTGTCTTTGGTCATCCAGCATCATATGGGGGGTGCCCCCGGTATCAAAATGCAAAGGCAAAATTTACTCCAAAACAAAGTTGAGTACACCGCAGTGTGATACCTACCAACTTCATCAAGCCCGAGTGTCATTTGCACTTGCTGCGAGTGGAGCGGGAGACAATGTAAATGAAATAAATAATGTAAGTGAGCTGCTCTTAAAATTTATCAGCAATTAAATTCATTATCGGAGAGAATCAATAAACAGGATTCTAAAAGTTAGTTTGTTTTTCAGCGTTTAGGGCTTTCAAATGCCTCAAAATAACTTGTCATCCAGCCATATTCCCATGGATAGTATTCATCTCATCTCTATCAACGTCAACTCCATCGTGAGTTTACATCGACGTGACTTTCTCTTGGCATTCCTTGTCAAGCAAAAGCCTGACATCATGCTTCTTACTGAAACCCACCTCAATTCATGGCACTCCATGATATTCAAGGATTTTGAATTCGTAAGAAACGATAGGGTAACAGATGATGGGGGAAGTGGCACCGGAATATTGGTTCAAAGATCCTTTTGCTTCCGAGATATTGAAAAAATCGAATAAGAAGCTTTGAATCTCTTGAAGTGTCCGTTATCAAAATCTCACATCCAGGTGAGGATAACTTCTTCGTTATTTCTGCCTATGCAGCTGGTCGAAATGTTCTCAAGTTCAAGGAGGAGCTCAACTCCCTGTTTGAAACACTTGAATCGAACAGGCTGCGTACTTATTATATTTTTGCTGGTGACCTGAATGCCCGGCATACATCATGGCTGAACGTCACCAATAATCCAAAAGGTGTATTCCTGAAAGAGAACTTAATTGAATACAAGTGCAATCTATATGGGTCGGAGTTCCCATTCATTCATAGTTGGGCCTCTGCCTTGCTGCTGAATTCAGCTTTAACAGTCCTCAGCGGAAACTGCAGGTGCTTCCTTACGATAGCGACCATAACGCAACCGTTATGGAAATCAATCATCAAAGGGATGATCTCTTGCTCATTCCAGTTCAACACGAAAATCATCGTTTGAATTTCAAAAAAACGGACTGGGAAAAGTTTCAAAAGAAGTTTAATCGGGAGTACCAGAAGCATTGTTTCCCTTCGGATGATGGCAACTCTTGCTCAATGGTTCCTAATGACAGGAATCTAACTAACAATGAAATAGATCTCTGTTTGTCAAAGTTAGAGAAGCTGACGTTGAAAACGATTGAGAAGATTAAACATCGAAACAATATGGAAGGGTATAAAACACCAACCATTCCAAGTTGGAAAGATTAAATAGCTTTCTTCTCACACATGTCACCAATATTTATGGGCGATTTTTGCACTACAACCATCCCTCGTTGGCTTTGTTGAAATTACACTTGAAAAATGTCTGGAACACAATCAGTTCACACTTCAGGAGTGAGGTCGGCAATCAATGGGTGGAAAAATTGAGGAGTATTAGCCCACAGGACCCAGATGGCGCGAAAGCGAATAGCATATTCCGCAAGAAGTCTTGAGTGAAGGTATCGAATCTTGAAGTCGCTAGTGATGAGATAAATCTTCTCGATAGGACTGGTATCGAAATTGATAGTACGACTCGGTATTGAAATTAAAACAGGATTATATGTGATGGATTCCAGAAACTTGCCCTGATTAGAACTCATTGAGTTGGTTTAACTACCAAACCCTGAGAGAGGGAGTAAATTATTTTCAGAAGTCGTTGAAGCAAAAGGTGCCGACTTTTAATCAAGCCTGAACGGCGAATCAATTCTTCATTTCAATGAAATCTTAACATCTGACTGCATACCAAGCTTGAATCTTATTGATCGACTTGTCAGCTATGAAGACTTGTGTTTCATATTTCGCAGGATAAACAACAGGAAGTCATGTATTACTGACGGTACTGACTTTTTCTCCTTCCGTTACAGTTGTGCATCCTGTTGTCTTACCTAATTGTCTTCCTACCCCAATTTCCTTTATTTGTATAGATGTATCTGAAGTCGAATCTTCGATCAATGTTCTTGATCCTGATATTAGTCCTGGGCCGAATGGTTTATCAAATATATTTGTGAAGTCATTAGCCTCATCGCTAAGTTTTCCTTTATCTCTCCTCTTCAATCTAGGTTTGAGTACTGGTACTTTCCCTAACCCTTGGAAAACAGCTAATATTGTGCCTATTTTTAAAAGTGCTGAGTCTTGAAAGAGTTTTGGATAACCAACTTGAAGTGGATATGATCTTCACAGATTGCTCCAAGGCCTTTGACACTGTGAATCATTTACTTTTTTGGCGTAAGCTTGAAGCTCTTGGCATCTCGGGTGCTCTTCTGTCTTGGATGCCTTCTTATCTATCGTGTCGTCCCAGTCGAGTAAGTCTCTCTGGTACTACGTCTAGTCCTTTTTATCCTTCATTTGATGTTCCACAAGATTCAATTCTCGGGCCTCTTCTCTTTCTGTTGTCCATAAATGATCTCCCCTTTGTAATTAATTCCTCTTGCCTCTTGAATGCTGATGACTTCAAGTTTTTTCGAGCACTCAAATCCCATTTAGACTGTCAGCTCCTCTAAACTGTTTTAGATGCTCTGATTAAATGGTGTGCTTCAAACGACTTAAGTCTTAACATTACTGAATATCATAAAATGACTTTTGGTCTCAAGGACTCTCTTACTAATTTTAATTATATATTAAATGATATTTTTTTCCCTAAAGTGTTGAGTCATAAAGGGCTTGGAGTAACTTTTGATCCAAAACTCAAATTTGGTGCACATATTTTAAATGTGATTACTCAGGCGTCTAGAGTTTCCGGGTTTATCCTTAAGCGTGTACATAAATTCGATAGCATCTCTTCTTCTATCCGCCTTTTTCTCTGTCTTGATCGCCCTTTGCTTGAATATTGTTCTGTTATCTGGTCCCCGCGATATTCCTATCTTGTGTCTTCTTTAAAAACTGTCCAAAGCAAATTTACGCGTTTTTTTTCCTTAAGCTTAATTTACCGTATATCTTCCTTCCTATCTCTTTCATCTCTAATAACTCGACGAATCCATTTAGATGAGCTCTTATTTCGTTATCCGATATACCAGAAATGATTTTGAATTTTAAGAATCTTACATAGCATTTAAGAAAAAACTAACAGACTTACTACTAGTTACAATTATCGTCATTTTATTATTTTCTTCTTTTCGATATTGCTACATTTTTTCTTTGCGTTCCATTTTGTTATTGGATTATTCAGTCTGTTAGATGGAGTAAATAAATAAATAAAATAAATAAATGTAGTTGTCAAACATTTGCCTCAGGTTGATATTAGGAATTATTGCATATTGTTCAACAACATGTTAAGCAATTCATATATCCCAAATGAGTGGAAAAAGGCTAAGGTGTTTCCAATCTTGAAGAAAGGAAAAGAATCTTCATGCCCCAAAAGCTATCGCCCAATCAGCTTGCTGCATAACATCAGCAAGGTGTTTGAAGTGATACTCAACAAATCATTAAACGCCCACATTGGGGAATATGAGTTGATCCCGAATTGCCAATTTGGTTTTCGTGCCAAGCGTTCAACCACACATGCAATAACGAAAGTAACCTCAGACATCTGTTGGAAACTAAATGATAGACAATGTATTGGAGCATGTCTCATTGATATGGAGAAAGCCTTCGATACAGTGTGGTTAGATGGACTAGTTTTTAAACTCCTTCAGGATAGGTTTCTCAGAGACGTTGTCGCCATCATGTGCAATATGTTGCATGGGAAATCATTTGTTGTAACTGATGGAAATCTGGCGACAATGCGCGAATTCCAGGTTTTGAATGGTCTACAGCAAGGAACAGTTACTGCGCCTCTGCTCTTCTTAATATTTATTCGCAAGCTATTGAACGGCTTTGATTTTAACGTTTTGCCAACGTGATCATCGGTAGCGCTTGCTGACGATCTGATTATCTATACGGCAGACCGAAAAGCTACAATAGTTCAGAGCAATCTTCAAAAATGTTCAATGCTGTGCAGTTGTACACTGAAAATCAACGCGCAGAAGTGCGAAACAATTTTGTTTCAGACAAAGCTGCAGGGGGTCAGTCAAGACCTGAAACGTAATGGGACGGATTTGCACATCATGGCTGGCGAGGGTGTGTTCGATAACTCGGTGTTCATCCCGATCAATATTTGTACTATACTGAACATGTCAAAGTCATACTTAGTAAGGCACAAAAAGTAGTCATGGCCCTTCGACCACTCTTTCATTCCAGATACATTTATCAAAAGGTCAAAATTATCTGTTACAAGACCCTGGTTAGACCTGTTTTGACATATGGATATCAGATGTGGTACAACCAGAGTGCTAGTAATATGGAAAAATTAAGAGTTTTCGAAAGGAAATGTCTTTGTGCATGTACTGGTTTGTACACAAAGCCTGAGACGGATTGGAAACATTATATATCGAATAGAAGAATTTATAAAACTGCTCAAGTGACAAGAGTCGATATCTTCATATTGAAACTTCTTCGGAATCATATCGCAAGATCTGTAACTTTGAGTGAAAACCCTTGGATTTCACAGCCGTTCCACCCTACAGATGGATATATCGTGGCTTGCTTCGCTACTGGCTTCGTTCCTCCAGAAGCATTTGTGTATTTGGACATGAATCGATGTTTTTGATTCTGAAGCCTTCTGAATCATATATAGACGGGCCACTGATAAGAAGGTAAAATATCCTCTGAATTTGAGTTCACGAGACCGACAATTCCAATGCAGATACTCATTTGCTATATTCGTTGAGGCTAGTCGAACTGAGATGGAGCAATCTAAGTATTGCTGGCTGTGACAATATCTAAATTATTCGTGCTTATTTTCTGTTTTGGTATTTTTCATTTCTTAGTTTTTGAGTTTCATCTCATTATTGCTTCATTTAGTGTTGTTGTTGATTTGTATTAAAAATTAGGGATAGGTTTTAATATTGAGGATGGGTATATGTTATGTTTATAATAGTAAGTTCAGAAATAAGGTTTGATTTTTATGCTAGGAATTTAGTGATAGAATTTTTAGTGTGAAATCAAGTTTTTGGTTGAATTTTGCTAGAACTAGGATACAACTTATTATGTGTAGGATAAAAGTTCAGTATTGTGTTAAAATCATAAATAATTTTTGAATAATGTTCGTTGGTTTTTCTTCATTTTTCTAATCAAATCATAAAATATGTAATAATTTTAATTAATTTGAATTTGCTTTGGTTTCTTTATTAAATTTGTTCATTTGCTAACGTATAAATTTAGAGAGCCATTTTGGCCATTAACTTTTCATAATTTATTTTTCGGAATTAGCTTTATATTATTTTAAAATTTATAACAATTAGTATTGAATGAAGTGATTTTGACTTGACTTAATGGCCTGACGTCCATCGCTGAGCCATCTGCATGACTTGAAACAGTACCAGTTGATACTCGTAAATCTCAATATAGCAAAAATCAAAAGCGTCATCCAGACAAGCCAGACAAGTGCATTCAGCCCTGCCATGTACACATACTTTCCCGTGATGGTAATATTATATCATTAATTGCTAAAGTATACAACAAAGATGGTGAGGATCGCACTATGTTGTCCGATGTTTTTTTCTCTGATAGTATTAACATATTAAGGTCTCGGGTGTTGCCCAGGGATCTACCCTTGGTCCGGACCTGTGAAACGTGTCTGTTGACGGGCTATTAAGTCTGGAGATGTCAGATGAGTCGCGCTTGATCACTGGATGCACCGTTGAACAAGCGCAACTTAGGCTAGGTAGACTAATGCGCCGAGTGAGGGACTGGATGCGGGTTCAATTTAACACTGGAGAAAACAAAAGTGGTCATCTTGACAAAAAAGAGCTCACCCAACGATTGGCAGCAGCCTTGGGTGAATTGCGCGCCTCATCTCGGATGTGAAAACGTTGCTAAATCGAAGAAATTGTGAGACTGACATTCTATCTGATCGAGCTTTTGAGTGGTTATGGGTGTTTTCAGTCTTACCTGCACAAGATTGATAAATCACGGTCCCCCGATTGTCGGTTTTGCCCAGGAAAGGAAGACAATGCCTGCCACACATTTTTTGCGTACACTACATGGTTCAGTGTGCAAAGGGACCTCTACAGGGAGATGGAAGAGCTCACCCCGGATAATATACTCGATTCGGTTGACAAATGGAACCAGGTGGCCCATATTGTTCGGCGAGTCCTAAAAGATAAAAGGGACTCACAGCAGCCGAGGCCACTGGTGCTGGTGGATTGCTTTTCTAGCACTTTCTTTTCCCCTCGCCCCTTCCACTAGAAGAGGGGTCCACAAGCTTGAAGTCGCCTCACAGCGTAGCAAAACGAGACCTGGCCCGAACTTATGTGTCAAATGATTCCAGGCTAGGTTCTCACGTTGACAGGAGAGGTGATTAGTGGGTAGTCCAGTCACCTTTGTGCAAGCATGGGAGTCCCACACTCTGTGCGTAAATGGCATTCACCTCCCAAACACAAAAAAAAACTATATCCTTTTTCGGGTTGATGCTTCCTGCAAATAGTGCCTCCAATTGTCTTGATCTATTGACTGAAATCCGACTAGCGATGAACTAGCTGTCTTCGTTTACCGAATCAGACAAGCGTTTCGTCGGTTTCCCGACTGGTCTCCGGCCTTCAGTTCTTTCAAGATCATAACTAAAATGTTAACTCAAAGAAATGACAAACGAAATCGCTGGCTAGGTTCCCAGGAAAACACTACTTGCAAAATGTAAAGAAGGAAACGAGATGATAACTAGTATGGAAAAGAAAGGCGAGAAGGAACAACCTGAAGATATTTTTAAGAAAAAGGATGGCGCCAATAGAATATGTGCTGCTTACAGCTATTTAAATAGAATCTCTAAACGCGAAACCTATAACCTTTCGCGAATAGATGTCAGAATAAATTTTCTAATAAGACCTTCCGGTATACTTGATTCAAAATGAGACTATATATCTTCTTTATGGCGTTTTGCAACGATGCATTCTGATATTTATATCAGTCAAATCATTTTTAAATAACTGACGTATCAGTATTACTTGCGGAAGTTATGGCCGCAATGATGCTATGCAGGGTCTGTTTTAAGGCATTTGCCTGCAATTATAGCTCAAATTCCGCCTCAAAGAGCTCTGATAAGATAGGCCATAGAAAACTTGAAAAGGATCAGATTGAAGAAATTGGCCAAAAAGAGTCTGATCTACAAGTAAAATCAATTGGGTCTAAAAGAACATTTTATGCATTCATTTTTCAAAAAGTTGGCAGATCTTATTTCGATTAAAATTAAAGGCTTTTGTCATGGTGGAAATTCAAATTATAAAACACGTACCTGATAGGCATGGTTGCAACAGTGTGGAAAAATGTTAATGATTTGAAGTGATATTTATTCATTTATTTGTTTACTTATTTAAATTAATTTTATAGACAACAATCTAATTACGAAATAGACTTAGACGATCAAATATCGTTTAAAGTAAGACACATTTATACAACAAAATCAAGCGGAAAAAGGTTAAGAATACTAATTAAAACATCTAAGAAAACAAATAAGAGGTCAGATGAAAGTTTGAAAAATTGAGTGATAAGGAAATATTAATCGTAATTCACAAGAAGTAACGTTTTTAATTTATTTTTAAAAACAAAGTAGGATGTGGATAGAGAACCAAGCTCGAAGTTGTTATATTTTCTAACAATTCGCGGCATTCTTGACTAAACATATAAAACTTTTGAGGCGTACGGAGCCTCGAGAATGCGATTAGACTAACAAGGACGCGCATACTGTCTGTAGTGTAAGTCTTCGCTTAGAGTGGAAGCAATTTGTTGGTGGTACAACTTGTAAAGAAAACATTGATCTAAGAAGGTTCTACGAGACGACAGAGAAGGGAGACGAAGTATGGATAAACGACGCTCATACGTTCAGTTGAATTTGAAGAACAAAATACGGGTAAACTTACGCTAAATAGCTTCTAGTGTGTTCACAAGATATTAGTGTCTATTAGGCCACACTACGGAGCAGTGGTCAACAAGCGGGTGCACAAGACATGTCAACAAGCAAACAGCGGTTAACATACGAGGTGTGACAATTAAGTAATGAGACTGATTTTATTGCCGTGCTTGTGGTAAACCTGCGACCTTGTAATTTCTTACCTCTCTTTGGCATCCTTCCTCTCTCTATTGATATATTTACCATCACTTTAGCTTGTGTAGTTCGCCTGCTGTGTTGTGTTGAGTAGACGTGTGTTGGTGGTGCTCGTCGCGAAAATGGAGAAACGAAATCAAGAGCAACACGTCGCGATAAAATTTTGCGACAGATTGGGCGAAACAGCTTCGGAAACGTACGCGTTGTAAAAGTGCAAGGTGATAGAGCCCTTAGTCATGCCCAGGTGCTTCGATGGCATAACGAGTTTAAGGAGGGGCGTGAAAGTGTGGAAGTCGAGGTGCGGACTGACGCAAATGCGCAGCATGTGCACGCCCTAATCCATGAATATCGGCGTTTAACTGTTCGAATGTTGGCCTTGGAACTGGGTATGAACCGTGAAACAGTCAGACTAATTTTAACCGACGATTTTGGGATGAAAATGTTGTGCACGAAGATGGTTCCAAAGAACCTTTCTGAGGAGAAGAAGCAGCATCAAATGACCTTTGCAGAAGGCACCTCTAAAGGGATCATCGTGTTGCAATAGCCGCCTTATTCGCCCAATATAACACCCTGCGACTTTCTTTGTTCCCTAGAACAAAATCGGTGGTCAAAGGAACCCATTGTGAGCCGATTACGGACATCCAGGCGGCCGTGGCGAGGGTACTTACAAACACCCCAGTGGAAGCATTCCAGAAATGTTACGAAGAATGGAAAACGCGCTGGGATCGTTGTATAGCTGCCCAAAGGAACCACTTTGAAGGGGATGGCAGAGTTGTAGAAAAATTTTTAAATATACGGTTTTCATGGAATCAGTCTCATTACTTAATTGTCACACCTCGTATTTGCAAACTTGTGCAAATGCCGTATAATAAAACCAGAAACTTTTGATGCCTTGGTAATTAAGCTAAAAATATGGGCATCGAATTTAAGCTTGGGATTAAATATTACACAAAGATCTTTGCATGAATCTGCAGAGGAGAGAAAAACATCACATAGGGTGTAATTGAAAGTTAAAGGAACAATTTTTAGAATAAAAGTCATTTTAAAACATATGGGAGGATTGATGCGAAGGGAGTTTGCATTGCACCAGTTATAGAGATCATTTTGGAGTTGCTGACAATCTTCAAGGGATCTAATTATCCGGAATACCTTGAAATCATCAGCATACAGGAGTCAACAAGAGGAAATTACAGAGGGAAGATCATTGATAAACAGTAAGAAAAGAAGAGGTCCAAAGATTGACTCTTGAGAGACGCCAAATGTAGTGCTGAATGGAAAGGACGTTGTGCGATAGAGATTAACGCGACTTGAACGAGAGGATATATAGGTTGAAATCCAAGAATATAGGGAACCGGATATGCCAAGCAACGCTAACTTTAGACAGAGAAGATCATGTTCCACGGAGTCAAAAGCTTTGGAGAAGTCCGTGAATATTTCATCAACTTATTGGAGTCAAGTGGTATCATGGAAATCATTTGCACTTTTTTTTCTGCGTTCGTTAAAATACCGCCCAACCCAAGGTTAAAAATAAAATAGTTTAAAGGTTGAAATAATAAAATAAAAATGTTAGACGGTTAAAATAAAAATGTAAAGTACAAATAAACAAAAAAGAAAAGAAAACAAAAACTAGTTCTACAGCAGCAGCAACCAGGAGATAACAATGTGCGAGCAACCATCGCCACTTGACACCCAAAAATGGATCTGTGAATATTGCACCTATGAGGATTTTCAATCATCTTGAAATGCACTATGGGTAAAGGATTAAAACCGCTTCTTAACGAGAACATTTTTCGATTAAGCCCACCACATCCTGGTCCAACAGTTGTTATATAACATTCGCGGAGTAATCAGGTAAATCTTAATTAGGGGTGGTTGCAAGGGATTCGCAATAGAATGAAGTACCTACTGCCGTTCATAATTGGCATTTTCTACTCTACTTTCTGACTCAAGTTACCGCTAGTGAAGACAATGATAGTGCCGAAGTTAATAAAGTTGATATTGATTTGGAAGCAAGCCGGGTAGGTTCTAGAACAGATGCCGATGCAGTTCAAATGGAGACCGAAGCCACAAAGCTTAATGGGTTGAAGTTAGCACAAATGAATTATTAATTTAAAAAGGCGTAAAAATCACATTCCAAACAGAAGTCAACTGAATGATGAAAATTATCATCAACTCACTATATCGCAATAAAGAAATTTTCCTTCTTGGGTTGATATCAAATGTTTCCGACGCGCTCGATAAAATCCGATTACTATCACTTACGAGCAAAGCAGAGCTGAAAACAAATCCTGAATTATTAATTCTAATTAAGGCGGATAAAGAAAACAAACTCCTTTACATCATCAACAGTGTTAAAGGCATGGCCCGGAATGATCTGGTGAACAATTTAGATGCAATTACAAAATCCGGGACAGCCGACTTTTTGGCTACAACGCAATATTTAACAAAAGCGGCTGAAAGTCAAGATTTAAATGATATGATGGGTTAGTTCAGTGTTGGATTTTATTCTGCCTTTTTGGTTGCTGATCGTGTCGTTGTCACTACAAAACATTATGCCGACAAACAATACACTTGGGAAAGCGACGTCAATAGCTTTAGCATTGTCGATGATCCTCGTAGTGATACCTTGAAATGTGGCTCACAAGTTTCCTTGTACTTAAAGGAAGAGGCTTTGGACTTTTTAGAAGAAGATACAGTCAATCAACTGATTAAGAAAAATTCACAATTCATCAACTTCCCCATTCATATGTGGACAAGTACAACGATTGAGGAAGAAGTGCCCGTTAAATATGAAAAGAAACCAGAGAAGGACGAAGCTGCTGAAGATGGAGAAGAGGATACCAAGGTAGAAGAAGATACTGATGATATAAACCAAAAACCAACAAAGTATCAAAAACCATTTGGGATTGGGTGATAATGAACGATAGCAAACCGATGTGGATTCGGAAACCAGGTGATGTTACAGTGAACGAATACACTGAATTCTATAAAACTTTGACTAAGGACACATCCGAACCATTGACACATACGCACTTTATTGCGGAAGGCAAAGTACTATTTAAAAGTCTTTTATACATACCGAAAGTACAACCGTCAGAGTCCTTCAGTCGTTATGGCATTAAACTGTGTGTGAGACGTGTCTTCATCATTGACGAATTCAACGACATTTGAAACAAGTCGCGGCCATGATTTTTATTTTCTAAACCGAAACAATTTTCATACATTTCGCCCAAAATAAACGAAACACAATACTGACAGAGTGTCAGTCACTTTGACATTTACACCAGATGGGCGAATGTACTAAAAGAAGGGAAATTCGGAAGTCAACTGCCCGATGAACACCAGTTTGGGGATCGCGATTCAACGTTGAATCACCCAGGGAAAAAGTTAACGGCTCGCCGATTAAAACCGAGCCGATGTAAAACCTGAAAACAAAGAACGGATCTCTTGTTTTTTCTGGCGGACAAGGATCAACAACAGAGGACCAAGTGTGGCGAGTGACACGAAATATTTTCTGAAATTCACGGAGGAAAGAAATTTACAACAGAGAAAGTTACAACAGCGACAACGATATAATAAAGGGAGATTGGCGACATCAGCTCAACGAGAAGCACGCTGGCAGTAGAGCTTCGCAACGCAAATTACTTCGGGGGCCCCCAACTAGGTAGAGTAAGTTAAATTTTGCTTATTGATTAATTAAAGTTCTGTTTTTAAGATTTCAGTGGCTGCGTTCTCGCTTGGCGGCTATTTAGGACCAGGGGATAAGCAAGTGGCGCCTTCTACGACCGTATCCGATGGCAAGCCGAGTCCAAGGTAACTAGCCGAAGGCACTCTCACGCCGAGGGTAACTAGAGGGTAACAGTGGAAAGAATTAAAGTGAAATCATTTTATGATTTTAACTACCATGAAAGAGACTAACTAAAAAGAAAGTCTATCCTTACTTAGACTTCACTTTTTGACCGCTTATTGCATAACCAACTGATTACACATTGATTCTTCCCAATTGACTCCAATATGACTTCAAATCCTACGTAATAACTTTTTTGTCACACTGTTACCTATAGCACTTCATATCTACCAAAGGCCTCGTCTTCTTCTAAAAGTCCCCTTTTTATAGTAGAACTTAATGCGACTAGTGACTACGAGCAAATTCTAGCATTGTCTCCATCGTTCTAGCGTTCAAGGTTGTTTGTAACGATCGCTGTTGGGAACGCTTATGATGATTCATAATGACTGTTTTTCATGCAAATTAGTTGCAAAACGCTTGTTCTTTATTTGGTGACAGTAGCTAGGGAGAATTTTCGGACACAGATAGCATTCAAAATAAGCTCTGATGTTCTTTGGATTTTTAAGGAGCTAATCCTGAGGAGAGTCATCAAATATGACAAACATTGAACTTGAATTAAAACAAAGGTAAGAAATCAAGTGATCAATTTGGAGGCAAACAGGATAGCTGTAAAACAGTTTTATTCATACTTCCGGTGCAAATGTTAACTTACCTATCTAATGCTATTGCAACTAAATGTAAAATAGATGCAGTACAACATAACACATCACACGATGTCCACATGTCACACAGCTCTGGTCCCAGTTTCCACTCGTTTGAAACCTCATATACAGCACTCAGCGGCATCACTAAACACGCAACTAATAAATCTGCTACAGCTAACGACAATATCAAATAATTGGCAACACTTTGTAAATTACGTTCGAGAAGGATGGCCGCTATCACGAAAACATTTCCTGGAAATAAAAAAAAAAATTCAGATTTTAGATAAAGGAGGCAATACCACCTGAACTATTTCATCTTTGCAATATAAATAACATTTAACAGGAATAGAATGTGTGGATAAATTGTAATTACCTTCAGTACCAACTATGCTATGGTGAAGTTTGTACAAATAAATATTGAACCGCAGATGTACCCAAAGTATCGGGATTGGCGCTAGTCTATTTATTGGGCCTCAGATAAATGTAAGCCACAGCAATTAATTGACATGATCGGGAAAACGACCCTGTCTTGTATGATATTATTGTACAAGTAATTGATATTATGGGGATAACTCCTGAACAAAGTTTTAATCGCAGTACCATCAACAGTAAGCCAAACCACAGATACTCCCTATTGGTCTGCAGAAACAAGGCAATCTCAGTGAAAATTTCTCTCATTTAACATTCATTTGCGAATTGGTTCTCTTGGATGATTCTCAACATACAGTACTTCTAGTTATTTCGAAAATTTCGCTCATCATACGTTTCTCCTTCGCAATTATTTCGCATAGAGCATATGCACATTCACATGTGCACCCTAGCGACATTATTATGGATATTTTATGAAATGGCTGAGAACATTCTGTGGTGGACTGCATTCCCAACTTTCATTTAAATGTAATTTCCGAGACATTAAACAAATGACATGATGATGCAAAATAACATACAAAATGCAAATGCACGTACGCCAGCATCCTTCCAACGGATGAGGAGGATGGAGAGGAAGGCGAAGGGGATGAAATGCGTGGCTGGATGTTGTTTCCATATAATATTTCACTGTCTTGCACGTAGCCAGGGAATAATTTGTTGAAGTTTTTACGGCTGCTCTGCACTAAACCTCAAAAAGGTCATGGATTTAATTGAATGTATGTAGACGGACCGACTCCACCTGCTTCCATGCTGAAGAATGGTCAGCCATTTGGAAATTGAATCAATTTTGGGGATGCTTAAAAGGTGAAGTTTCACGTCATGCGTTGAAATACTTTTCCCAGGACGACGAATGAATGCATTATGACCGTGAATGATGAATGCATTTGGCAAATAAAGCTCAGGATTTTATTGAACGTTTATGACCGTAATACTTCACAGCAAGGTACAGAATAAACTTTATTGACGATAAATTGTTCGAACACGAATGCATCATAAATTCCTTTCACGACCAAAACGTTGATTGGTTTTACGTGGCGATTTCTATTGAACAGAGTTTAATCGGTGCAAACTGCTTTTTAACGAAATATTGAAATTATTTATTTCGAAAGAAAAATTTGATCAGCACAGACGAGGGTGAATGAAGTTTAAATGGGGTTTTATTTTCGAATAAAATTAATTTGTTGGAAAACAAAATACATACAATCGTAATTTATTCTGTTGCATAGTTTTCTGCTATTGAATTATATTTTGCTTAGCGAGAAGGAAGGCTTTTTGTCGAAGCATTGCAGAGTGAAACTGGTAGCATAAGGGGGCAATTGTGCTCAAAATCCGACACACCCTCATCGTTTGCAAATCGCAAGTCGATAAATTCGGGCTGAAAGGGGGTTAGTTTAACTTAGTTCATTGCATGCACTGCAGCAGTCTAGGGCCTGCCATGTTTTCGTGGAGTAGGCTGACCTTTCAAATCGGTTGGTACCGTATTTTGCATCACTCATCTCATTCAATTTCTTACGTTAACCACAACATCTTAAAACACAAAGCCAAAATTAAATTCCAAGCCTCAAAATTCACAAAAACAAAATCCATAAACACTAAATGCAGTTTTTATAATTCAATAAAATAAAATCTTTGGTCACAAAACTCATAACCACAAGATCCATAATCACAAAATCCATTTATTGTCCATGATTTAAGTGTCTGCATGAAATATTTCGGAGCGTTCCAAAATATTTTACGCATACGCTAAAATCATGGACAATAATTCGATTTTGTGATTCTAATTTGTCTATGAGTGAATTAGTGAAAAATTATATGTCATTAAAGGTACTTCGATAGTCTCGATCATTCCGATCTTCATTTCGAAAGGCGTTATTCAACCAAGTTTCCGTTAGGGTAAGGACAGTAAAAGGGCATGATTTAGCGCCAAGTAAAAGTTTGCTGAGTTTACTTCTCATACCACCACAGTTGTGGTAAAATATTTTGATGCATTTGGTATTTTTTTCGCGGACGAAAAAATTTGTGATGCTGTTCTCGTGTCCTTTGAAGCGAAGATGTATGATTTGAGCTTACATGTGAAGCGTATGTCTCAAGATCTTTTTGTGCTTGTCCTGGATTGATGCCTAGTTGTTCATGATATTCAAAATATAATTTGCGAAGAGCATCTAATTCTTCTCTCTTCTCTTTGTATCAATACTTTAAGATTGGTCTTCGTTTTACCATCGATGCATGTTGTATCTGGCGCTTTATGCATGTAGGCTAGGTAGAGTCGAACAAACTCATATATTTTATGCTCTCGCAGTCTTGATAAGAGATACCTACTTTCAAGTTCGTTACTAGAGTTAATTGTTGCTTTTACAGCTGGAGCTAAGAGAGGGTTTAAAAAGGCACTCCTTTTCGGCTAACGAGTTGCTTGATGTGCTAGGTAAATGAATTGATCCTTATATGGATGAAATTTGAAGACCATTACTTACAAAATTGGGATATTTGGGGGGCGGTTTCATAGTCTTCAGCTCAGGAGTGGAAATAGAATGCTCATGTGAAGAATCAACATTACCTCTCGGTTGGTTACTATGACAAACAATACTATTTGCCACTAGACAACCACCTGAAGGATCTGAAGGATTTACAGTTTTATTAGTAATCTTTGAGTGAATTTTGTAAGTCATGTTAGTGTTGGTATTTTTATCATTAGTGGGAGCTATTATACTATTCATAGATTTACTTGGTTGATCCTTGGTGTAAGCAGGCTTATGTAATTTCCAGTTTTTGAAGATCATTCCATTCAGTTGACAGTACCGTTTCCAGATTGATGGTTGGGGAAAAGCCAGGCATACTTATGTGTGATGGAAGGCTTGATCGAATGCTTAGGCTTATTCCCCTTTGATACGTTCTCAACTCTGCAACCTTTGAGCATGAGACTATTCTCCAAAAACTTTCGAACTCGAGCGGTGCTAATATTTTTGGTGCTTTTTGTAGGAAGAATGATTCATGATTTGCTTCAGTAGCTATTGTGGCGTTAACTGCTTCTAACTTTTGGAGCCTTACATTCCATTCATCCACGGACCAAAACGTGCCTAGCTTGAAGATGCGTTTTACGACCACTCAAATTTAGACCGTTTGCATCACTCTCCACTGAAATGTGTGGTATACTTTACACTACTCCTGTAATTTATTTTCTAGTGAGTCACACTTTATCTGTATATTTGCCAGTTTTGTTAACAATACCGATTGTTGCAATGAATCTTTCTGCTCGAATAGTTTTTTGGTGATGTTTGTTAACATATTACTCAACATTTCTCTATGGTAATCTTCTTTACGGCGGTGTTCCTTGCACGATGATTGGATGGTTGCAGTTTGCTCCTTTATAGGGATCAACCGATTATCGAACATCTGAATAGCTTTAAATACTTGCTAATCGCTCTTTGATAGGTTAGTGGCTAGTTCGTCACAGCGACTAACCATTTCAACAAAGCTCTCATCATTCGCTCGAGATTTCGATTGCTGCGGCGCGATCAATTGATCCTTCTCTACCATCAGATTATTGATGTTATCAATAATTCGGTCATACTTGTATTTCGTTTTATGCTCAAAATTCTGACAATCAGAGCAAATAATATGTTCCTCTAGATAAAGATGATACCAGTCCCTCGGTGCACCCATGCAGGCACCGTGCAGTTTGCGGTTGCAAAAGCCCATGCAGATCACATATATGGAGGTATTGTCGAACGCGATGTAATTTAATAGGTTGCACTTAACACTCATATTGATGGTTTTTTGTGTATCTCCCTATAATATTTAATGGGGAAGGTCAGTAATTATTTATACGCCCGAACATATATTCACATTAGCTATGTCAGTACAAGCAAAAGAAAATAACCGCACAGCTAATTAAAAATTGCAGAATTCACAATTTGGTTCGATAATCGAAGTGCATACACTCACTGGAAAGTTAATTACGTCCATAAGTTGAATGCAAAATTAGGTCACAAATGCACAAAAGAATTTCAAGAATGGTCACGAGTGTAAAAGATATTTGTAACAAATAACACTTATATTATTATATTATATTAACTAATTCAACAAACAGATAATATTAGGGTTCACAGGTAAAAAGAAATTTCAATTTAAATTTACCAGTTTAGTTATTTAATGGACATAACAGTGAAATTTACACGGAGCAATTAATAAAAATGTCCACTCGCTTGCCTGGACAGCAGCAAATTCATATCTAAATTATATTGTCCAAATAGAGGACTCAAGTGAAAGTTATTTATAAATATTAAATGCTTCTTCCCAATTGAAAGCTGATACTGGTGCCTGCCAGAACACTCACTTGATTTATAGTGCTAAATGGGTTATCAAGTTGCTACAAAGCAAAGAAGAGAGGACGAATCTCATCCAATTAATTTTACAGACGTAAGAAAAATGCGCCATATTTCTTTCACTATCTCCATTTTCCACATATCATCCTGCTGAATATTGATGTGTTTCTAATGCCCTCATGGATCAGATTTATAGCTGTTTTAAAGTCTGTTTTGGTAGCAAGTGCCACTAAAGAAGTACATCATAGCTCCTCTCCTATACTGGAAAATTCATTTTCTACAATACTACATGCTAAAGATACCCTCTTCAATTCTTAAATCGGGAGCTAAAGTTTCAACGTCCTTCGGCTATGTTGAAAGTGACACCGAACCTGCTAAGAAAATCTACCCCTAAGACATACCCATGCGATAGAAAAGACACTACCAAAATTTTGAATAATATGGTTTTTCTCTGCTGATGAACACCAAGTTTTTCCCAAAACTTTACCTTACATTCTTAACTTATCAAACTTTTTTTGTGTCGCAAAATTACTCATCCAATTTTTTTTCTGAATAACGTTTTTACTTAAAAAAAATTAAATATATATATATATATATATATATATATATATATATATTGGGTAATGGATACCTGTATTGAGACCTTCACAATTTTTTCCGCTAAGTGGAAAAGATTATATCCATAAAGTGGCTGCCGCCAGTGTTAATACACATTTGTCCCCGTTTTATCGCATTCTTCATGACTTTCCGCAAGATTTCCGGTGATAACTGTTCGCATTCCTGTCAAAAATTCTCCTTAAGGTCTGAAAATTTTTGAGAGTTGTTGTCATATGCCCGCAACTTCAAGAAGCTCCAAAGAAAGAAGTCTGTGATTTTAAAATCGGGGCATTTTGCTGGTCATGCCAAATCGCCAAAACGGGAGGTTGCGCGATCAGGAAAAGCTTTCTTCACAATACCAATTGTGGCTTATGCTGTGTAAGCTGTTGCACCATGTTCTTAAAGCCACATGTTCACCGAACCCCGCTCATGCAATTCCGGTAGTAAGAAGCCGTTTATCATGGCCCTGTAGCGTTTCCCACTAATAGATACCGTATCGCCAATGGTGTCCTCAAATAAATACGGCCTGATCACTCCTCTCTCTTGAACGCTGCACCACACAGTGGCTTTAAGTTTGTGTAATAGCTGTTCGTACATCACACGCTGATTTTAAGTGCCCCAAAAATCAAGGTATTGCGTATTAACGAAATCGCTTAAGTAACAATGCGCCTCGTCACTCATGATGATTTTCGATACAAAATTGTCACAATTAAATCGACACAATTATTCCAGTTTCTGGCAGATTATAGCACTCCACTGCTTGTTTGTTTGCATTCTGCAGCTGCCTTCTTTACAAATATTAAATATAATTTACGCAGGTTGATTAATTTTGCGCTATTCGGTAGATACTACTATTCATGATCTGTTTCCGTGGTGAAATTTCCGAGTCCACTAGTCCCGTCATATTTGCAGGGCGCATATCTCCTGATTTCTCAGACAGCCTTTACGTTATCTTTTTACGTGTCACCTCTTACATGAGGGGACCCCTTATAACTGCTGAAAAAACTTGTTCACCCGAAAATTTTCAAATGATTACCATTCCCGGCCTTTTCACAAGTGTGATGACTGTAAATTTTATAATTCCGGAGAAAAACTAGTACAAGTGTAACTACACAGATCGGCGGACGAACGGACACCTTTCGTGATTTAGATAGTGCTTTGTATTCAAGTACGAAATCCTAAACAAATATGTAAAGTGGTTGAATATATTTCGCACTCAATTAGAAAATGCTCCCTTCACAAATTGTCACCTACTTCTGTTTTTCAGTTATTCATTTCAAAGTCATAATTCGTTCAAATTATCATGAAAATACTTATCTTAGAAACCAAAAAATGCCAGCAAGGATGATAATAAGCTCATCTATGAGTTTGAAAAGCGAACAAACGAAAACACAATATCTCTGTTAAGTTTAATATTTTTTTTTTTTTTACCTAGGATAATAATTTTGTATTTTCTCACTTTTCCGCCTTTGGCTGAACCTCAACATAGTCTAAACGCTGCTGCTTTTATTCAATTACATTCAAAGGATGTATAGCCATTAAATTATTATTCTTTAATTATTCTTGGTGGTTATTCAGAGTTTCCATCCTAGAACTCGTTTTCCGGGTCTGTGGGTGGGGCTTCAATTATGGCGGCTGTGATGGTGATTAAGCAACTTTTATGAGATATGACATAAAGGATATTAATGAAAAATGCATGGTTGCTCCGTGCCAGCACGATGATAAGAAGAAATGAGTTTTAATCTGGAAAAGTTTCTGCTTACTTAGCTGGAATAGAGAGGAAAACATGTATGAGTTTGTAATTAATTTGCGTTCAGCCACAAGCAAGGAATATTTGTGAAACCTTGCTTTAAATTTTCAGTTTTTCCTTTGGTGTTAACTCCTGAAGTGAATATGAAATTTCTAGAAGTAAACATTGTATTTAAACTTGGAGATTTTCTTGCAAGAGTTGGCGAGAAGCATAAAATACTTAGGTCTCAAGTTCCATCTGAAAGGATAAGAAAAACTTCTTGCGGCTTATAAACTGCTCTCAGCTAACCTAAACCCTCCGATCAAAAAACGGAAGTTTTTATAGTTTACCAATTCCACTTCCTTCGAACTATGCAAAAACATGCAGGAAACTTTTCCTTCCTGTATCGTTTTCTACATCCCTCGAGCATTATTAGAGAAAAACAACTCGACTATAAACTTAAGTCCTTTCTAGAGCTGTTACATTAATCGAACAGAATAGTTCGAATATTCAATATTTTTCTGAAGCAAGATTTCCAACAAGCTCCTTTATACGTTGAATATCGAAAGGATCATTACAAGCAAGAATACGTTAATACCTTGACACGTCTCCAATTCCATTACAAGCAGCCATGGAAAATACTCAAGCTCTCATGTTTGCGACATTCCACCGAAAGGAGCAACGGCAGCAGGAGTAGTGGCAAAAAGCAAACATGAAAATTTAAAGTTCAGAGAGCTAGAGTCGAGATCCTTACGGTACTTTTTTGGATATGGATACAATGTTGTGGATGCTGTATTTTGTTGTTAGAAATAAAAAGGTACTTGTTTGCTTCGTCGCAAATTCAAGGACGCCGGGATATTGTTACCGTATCATGTTTGCTAGGGAGCACTGCACGTGCTCATACATATGATGAGAATACAAGGGTATGTGCAGAGGTTTTGTAATGCAAATGATTTCAGTCTGCATGCACGACTTAGATGCTGATATGCAAAAATGTTCGTGTAACATTACCATTCCTTCAAGCGATAATGTGTTATTGGTAGCTCTAGTGATACAAAGAAATCGTGTCAAGGCTTATGTTATGAAATATGGATTTGTAAGCAATTTCTCAGGCGTCAGTGTATTTAAAATTAATCTTTAATTGCTGCTAATTCACACAACCACATGAGAAATGAAGTCCCCCTTTAGATGCATTTCACAAGAGAAGATGGAGTCAAAATGACCAAAACTTTACTGAGTAGGAGCATTGCCATTCACTCAGTATATTTGATCAGAAACTAGGACAGGCTAAATTTGGTGAAAAAAGTCCCAGCAACTTTAAACGGACTGTATTTTACAAAAATGCAATACGTGTGCCTCTAAAACTAGAGCTTCATAAAAGTATTGCAGTAATCGAGCAGTCACCTAGGCAAACTGCTCGAAAACCTTCATAACATGATCCGAATATGACTTGGAGATTTGAAAATTTAATCATTCTAATTTACAGTTTATAAATTATAAAAGATTTTTTTTATTATAAATGTAAACTTAAGTTATCTTTTTCTCTATATTAACTTTAAACTTTTCTTTGTAATTATACTCTTTATGATATTTACTTCTTCTATTATTTAATTTTTCTATACTCTTATTTTTCATTACACATGGGTATGGCAACACCTTTCCCCGCCGCATATGCACATATTGCATTGGCAAAGCGGAATGAATGATAGGCTCGTCGGGTCCCGTTGGACATCTGACGAGCGGACTAAGGAGAACTAAAAGGGCGAGTCTGCTCTTGATCGCCACCGCGATCACGTCGTGAAGTCATTGGCTTGTCTCCAAACAAATAACTGTAAAGATTGAAAGAGCAAGTGCAAATTTTTATCGTGAGGTATTTACATACGCATGTGTTCCAATTCGATTATACGTACGATTTCGCAGCAGAGTACGGTCGCTTGAAAAATAAATATCACCCCGAGAGTGACGAATTCATGGCGGAATTTTCATCCGAAAGTTCTCGAAGGATTGTTTTGGGTGGAAAAGCATGAGCACGCATCGAGTGAAATAGGTGCCATCGGAAGATTTTATTTAGGGTTGCGTGTTGCGAGTGAAAAGTGAATCCATTCTGCGTTCACCAAAGTTATATTGTGCGAATATATCTATTGACTACGTCCCCTGAAAATAAGAAAAGTAAGCACTACAAGAATGACTGAAGATGTCCATGATGAGTTTATAGGACCGAGACGGAAAAGCAGTTGTTTTCGATGCGTGCTGTGGCTGTAAAATCGATTAAGGGCAGCCAAGTCTGTTGCCGAGTTTCTCGCCAAACGAATTCAATTTTAAGTCAGTAAACGTAGAGAATATCGTACCAATCGATTTCTGACAGAATAATTGATCATCCTGCCGGTCTCTAAAATTACTTGAATTAAATATTGATCGGTGCAGAAAGTTTTAAATAAACACCACGAAAGAAACGTATTTTAAAAGCGTCGAAAAAGATGGGAAACTTTCTCCATAGTGCTGCGGCTCACGAACGACAATCAAATTCACTAGCACGCGATATTGCCATCGTTGTACTTCTTGGTGGCTTGCATTCTTATCACCTCGACAAGAGTCTTTAGATATACCTATATTCTTGCCTTTAATAATTTTCAATGGTGTACCAATAGCTGACCAATATTCAGCAAAATTCTTGATTAGACAGAGCATTGAAAGGAGAAATCAGTGAAGTAACCACTCAGTTCTCGTCACGTTCGGAGTTTTAAAGCAGACCTGACAACTGTTATCAAAGGGGAATGTCAGTGCCCGTATATACAAGTTCACGAGCAATATTCGGTGAAAACGTTACTAAACCACTCCCCAGGAAGCAGCGCTCTGCAGTTGGATAGCACTAAAGTGTTCGTTCAACGGGACTACCGTGAAGGAATATCTGTCAAATTTCATGCAAGACTTCCAAGTGAACTTGATGATCATATTGAAAAGCATATCTTTGAACCGACAATAATGCCACTTCATGATCATCTTCCTGAAGCAGAGAAATGATGTGGCAGCACATTCTGCGAAGGATGTTGGGCCTGCCGAACAGCTTATTTGGTTGATATATGCACTAAAACTCGTCACAAAAAGACTTTTCGAAAGATATCGAAATTTATTATAACGCCATTAAGTATCGTAATTGAAATAAAAGGAAGCAGCAGGTGTAGTTTTGATGTTAAATAAAGAAATTGAAGTTACAGGCATGTTGTATGTATTCTCACCGTGCGATTTTTCGGCAGGGTTGCCCAAATGGACGTGTCTTCTTTATAACAATAGAAAGATTGAGGAAAGATCATGCAGTTATAGTAGTTCCTCACATTAGATCGATCATTTCTCGTCTTCAGAACGTAGTGTAAGGTAGCATATGATTCGTATAATGGGATTACGCGAGTTTTTAGAAAAGTGAATCTAGATCAAAACCAGTCAAAAATTGCGGCCACTGAGGTATTCCTACTCGTCGTGTATAATCGCAGCTTCGCACCGTCTCATTGAAACTTAGCCGTTCGCTTAAACATCGGCATTCGCGACTAAATACCATAATGACGTCATCATCATCACTGGCGCTATTTCTCGACATTTCGTTTGAAATAGAATCCAATCTTCACACTTTACGTGTTATTTCTGGGAAACAGATTTGGAATGAGTAATTCTGGTGGATTGTGCACGGCATTTGCACTAACGTGTTCGTTCAAAGGGATTGCAGCGAAGATTCACGAGCATATTTTGACGCTAAAGCGGTGTTGTTCAATTCATAGAATCCTATGCTATAACCTTCGCTTTAGATTTATTTTAAGGAGAAATAAAATTTAGTTTCTAGATCCTAGTTAAGTGTAGTTGAACAAAATTGAATTTAATTTTAAACATTGTCAGAATCACTACCAGGCATCACCACGTCATCAGCGGGCAACTGTCGAGTAATTCGGTAAGTACCCGTTTGTTTTTGTTATATTTAAATATACTTCTATTTAATTAAATATTGAATAATTTATTAGCTACTACTCGTTTATTGTCTAAAGATAATCATCAGTGTTTGAAATAAAAAAACCAAATCACACGAACATATTTACGAGTATATGCTATTTTACTTATTTTTTTTTTTTGGTATTTATTACATTGTGGGGACATGAAAAAAAAAGTAAAATCATACAACTGCAAACTTCCTCTCTTAGTTTATTGTGATAGTTTGAATATGCTATATTTATATGCCTTACGGAATTACATCTACTCGACTCGCACGTACACTTAATACAGCTAAAATAATGAATAATTCAATTTCTTGTTTGCACTAATTGATGATATGTTAGAAAAGAAATATATTTATAAGGGAGGATAATATATATACTTTTTTATACACTTGGTTTAAGAATTCGAATAAAAATGGTTTGTTAAATTGGAAATTCGGTCTTTCCTTTCACTGGGAACCTGACCGGGTATTGGACTCGCCACGTTGGCCGGCCCCTCCGCTATAATGAGCTAGTCATCGGGTAAGCACACCCCTTTTTATGTGTCACAGGGACTCTTGCCTGGCTAAGGTGGCTTTCCGCTCACGTGCCTATTTACGGCTCACATAATGCTATAATATAAATTTGCCACGTTTATATTTCTCATTTAAAGGAACAATTCATTCAAATTACATTTGTATGAGTTTTTTACTTAAATGGGAAATATATGGCCACGCTTACATTTGGATCTTAATCTGGTTTGGAGGGTTCGAGGGGGCACTGCTTCCACTTGGATGCCCCACTCTTATTTGAGGGCCATAAATATTGTCGGCAACGACGAAGCTCTCTTCCGTCCGTCTGTTTGCTCCAGGTTCGGTTTGTCCTCCTTCTTGACTTCGGTCGATATTCATTCGAACCACAAAACTTGTGGAGGCGAAATTTTTTTTGTAGTGGGTCCTTGTGCTGGGGAAACGAGTCCACCCACAACACCGCAGTTGCTGGCCTGCCAGTGCATTCACGCATCCTCAGACAAGGCCAATCTTAGCGGATCCTACCATCCTCGTTCGCTGAGGCAGCAAACCATCGCTGCAGTCCTATACGGATTTTTCACACATATCTCTTTCACTACAGTATGTTTTTAAATGCGTCTACTTGCCTTTGAGCCCATTTATTGGCATTACTCTCGCTGTTGATTACGAGGCACTATTTTATTTAAATACACTTGGCATTACAGGTAGAGCAAAAAGAATATACATAAAATTTCTTCCTTTTTCAAAATGCTTTCTTCCAATACTGTTTTGTCAACGAACAAGTACCCTTCCTGTTTCTTCTTCGTAGCACTACAGCCAATCTCGGCCCTTTGTTTTTTGCGAATAGCGCCTCCAACTGTATCGGTCAATCACCACGTCTTCCAGTTTTGAAATTTGAGCAATGATGAACTGTCTTTGTTGGCTAAGTTTTCTCACTAGTATTTGCCATTAAATTAAAATTGCAATGGAAGCATCTTGATGTACACTGGTCTCAATTTTGTTATACCAAAGTTCAGAGCTGATTAAAATTTTATTAGTCTAAGTAAATGCATTTTCGCAAGCGTTAATAAGCTTTATCGTTTTAATTTTGTAAAGTATTTTAAGAATACTAAAGATTTTACGTGCTTTGTTTTCATCATCTTTATTTATGGCATAGCTTCAATTTGGGCCTTTGCTTTCAGTAGTAATTGCCTTCAATCGTCCCGGCTGTGCGACCTAGTTCACCAAGTGGAAATCTAAAGTCAGGATCTTCTCATCATTCCCTACGTTTGAAAACGGGTATTAGCCTTGAACTCTATCCTTCAAAGTTCGTCTGGGGAGCCTGTGTTCTTTTATTCTCTCCACATGTCTTTTTTTTTTGTGGTAGGGAGGTGAAGGCATTTATGCCCGCCGAGTCTGGCAGTGTGGGACTCCCATGGAGGATACCTTTGGACTACCCACTAAACACCTCCCCTGTCAATCTGAGAACCTAGCCTGGAACCGTTTGACACATTACTTCGGGCCAGGTCTCGTTTTGTTACGCCGTGGGGCGCCTTCAAGCTGGGGAGTCCCTTTCCTAGCGGGAGGGGAGGGGGGAAGAGGAATTGCCAGAAGAGCGATCCCCCAGCCCCAGCGCCTCCGGCTGCTGTGAGTCCCTTTTATATTTTAGGACTGCCCGAGCATAATGTGCCACCTGGTTCCATTTGTCAACCGATTCGAGCATCACCGCAACTATATTATCCGGGGTGAGCTCTCCCGTCTCCCTGTAGAGTTCCCTTTGCAGCCTGGCCCATTTGGTACACGCAAAAAATGTGTGACAGGCATTGTCCTCCTCTCCTGGGCAAAACCGACAATCGGGAGACCGTGACTTGCCGATCTTGTGCAGGTAAGACTGAAAACACCCGTGCCCGCTCAAGAGCTGGGTCAGATAGAAGTCAGTCTCACCATGCCTTCGATTTAGCCACGGTCTCACATCCGAGATGAGGCGCGCAGTCCACCTTCCCTTCGATGTGCCACCTGGTTCCATTTGTCAACCGATTCGAGCATCACCGCAACTATATTATCCGGGGTGAGCTCTCCCGTCTCCCTGTAGAGTTCCCTTTGCAGCCTGGCCCATTTGGTACACGCAAAAAATGTGTGACAGGCATTGTCCTCCTCTCCTGGGCAAAACCGACAATCGGGAGACCGTGACTTGCCGATCTTGTGCAGGTAAGACTGAAAACACCCGTGCCCGCTCAAGAGCTGGGTCAGATAGAAGTCAGTCTCACCATGCCTTCGATTTAGCCACGGTCTCACATCCGAGATGAGGCGCGCAGTCCACCTTCCCTTCGTGCAATTCCTCCAAGATTGCTGCCAATCGTTGAGCGAGCGTTGTCTCTCCTCGCGGACAACCATCTCTAGCAAGGAGGGCGACAGGTATCACGCCTGCAATCACTCTCACCGCCGAGTCGGAGACTGTTGGATACGAAGATGCAATTCTCAGTGCTCCTCTTCTCTGTACCTGTGCCAATCGTTTTCGGTATACCTCCTTACTGAGAGCGTCGCCCCATACCTCTGCCCCGTACAGTAGCACTGACCCTACAGCACTCATCAAGAGGCGTCTTCTTGATGGGCTGGGTCCTCCTACGTTGGCCATAAGTCGACTCAGGGCCGATATTCCCGAAGCAGCCTTCTCAGCCGTTGCCCTGATTTGCTCAGAGAAACTCATCTTCGAGTCGATCAGTAGCCCCAGGTACTTCACCGCTGGCTTCGATTTGATCTGTATATCTCCAATACTGATCATCCTTACTCTAGGGATTCTCTTTTTTGTCAAGATGACCACTTCGGTTTTCTCCAGTGCTAAACTGAGCCCGCGAGCAGTCATCCAGTCCCTCACTCGGCGCATTAGCATACCTAGCCTAAGTTGCACTTGTTCAACGGTGCGTCCGGCGACCAGAGCCTCAACATCATCCGCATAGCCGACCAAGCGCGACTCATCTGGCATCTCAAGTCTCAGTAGCCCGTCGTAAGACACGTTCCACAGGTCCGGACCAAGGATAGATCCCTGGGCAACACCCGATGTAATTTACATCCTTCGTTGGCCCTGTGTCGTGTCGTAGAGCAGGCTTTGGTCCTTTAGGTAGTTCCTCAAAAGCCGCATTAGATATTCTGGAACTTGAAAGTTTTCCAGCGTATCCAGAATATCCACCCTCTAGCGGAGTTCCACATGTCTCACCCATTGCAGTTTGCGTAGCTTTACACATGCGGATGCAGATGGAACATAATAAAGATTATAAAACTCGTCGTTGTAACGAAGTCTCTACTCTGTTCCAATGCTTTGCTGGGATATAACCCTCCTGAGGACTTGCGTTCAAATACGTCCCGAGCATTTTCGGAAACATTTTTAAGAGCCTAGATTCTACATTCATACTGCAGTACAGGCCTGATTAGTGAATTTTATACACGTGCTTTGTTTTAAAACATTTTAATTTTTGGATTGCATTTTAAACATCTGGATCAAAGCGGGTCTGTTTTTAGTTGGATGTTAAGAGGGGGCACACTGATTTTTGTAGAAAAAGTTGCAGAATAACTTGAATAACAATAATTGACCTACCTTCCCTCTCAAAAAAGTCGGGAACACTAATAACTAAATCAAAATGCTTAACAATTATAAAAAAACATGATTTTTTCTACTTTTCTCACATCTTACTTTAAAAAGGTTCGCTTTAGAGCAAAGTTGTGAGGAAATAAAAGTTGCATACTTAAATTTCCTATAAGATCACATCTTACTTTAAAAAGGTTCGCTTTAGAGCAAAGTTGTGAGGAAATAAAAGTTGCATACTTAAATTTCCATTAAGATTGGTTAAAACTTTTAAAATTTTTTATCCTTACCGCAAAATAACAACAAATATTTGCGCATAATAATTTTGAAATCTAAATTTGTTTTTAAAAATTCTAAATTTTTAAAATCTTGCAAGTCAAAAACTAAACCATATGAAAGTTTGGACAATTTTTTTTACATACAAAAGAACACTTTACCTATCAAATGCATTTTACAAAATTAAAGTCGAATTATAAGGTGAACTCAGGAATTTTTGAAAATTATAACAAATAAATTGAATATCTCGGTAAGAATTAATTCTAATCCAATTTTTTAAAAAATGCTTCATTAAAAAAAAAGGAAAATTATGTGCACTAGTACGAAAAAAAGTTGCATTTTCTTGGTTTGCAGTGGAGCGATTTTCATCTTTTTTTCCATAGATGCTTTTGTTTTCTCATAAATTAATAAATTTATTTATAACAAAAAAAACTACATAGTTTTTCCAATATTAAAAGATTTTTTTCTAGAAATACTTTCCACACATATATCTTTCCACGTACTAAATACAATTATTTTCAGGCTGTGTAATTATTTAAACAGCAGTTTGCGAAGTGTAGTGGTTGGAGTAGAAAAATAACCATCCCACCAGAATGGAGGTTGAGCGATGGGCGAACTCCCCGTCCCTGGGAAACTATACAATGTTTCCAAATCTGCAGAGGTGCCTCGGAATGGATTGGACTCACGGCAACGACTTCGCAAACGGAATAAGGACTATGGCTTTGGATCATGGAATGTCAGATCACTCAATTACCCTGATGCTGTTAAGGACCTTTTACAATACGCCCGTCAATATAAATTAAAAATACTGGCAATCCAGGAAACAAACTGGACTGGAAATGATATTCAAGACATAAGATCGTACACAATATCCAAACGTGAGAAACCTGCTGGAAAACCAGAATAAGGAGTGGTCTTTATTGTGAAATGGGAATTCAAATCGCACGTTATTGATTTTAAGGTACTTAATAAACAGCTGTGCGCCATCTGTATAAAAGCGAAATTCTTCACAATCTGAGTGATAAATGTACACGCCGCGATCGAAGAAGAGTACAAAGAAACAAAGGAAGCGTTCTACAATCACTCGACTCATTGCTTACAAACGACAGAAAAGTAATTCTGGGTTATTTTAATGCTAAGGTTGGCAATGAGACATCTCATCAGGGAAAGACTGGAGGATATAGCCTCCACGATAAAACAAGTGACAATGGCCAGCATCTGATTGACGTTGCAAGTAGCAGAAATCTAGGCATACATTTGATTTGCTTCCCTGACCAACGCATTCATAAAATGGCCTGGGTATCTCCCAATAGCAACATAGAAAACAAGATCGACCATGTTCTAATCCAACAACGTTGAACTTCGAGCATACTTGACGTCCGTACATTCCGAGGGCGCTGATTGTAAGTTTGATCATTAATTGGTCAAATCAATCTTTCGATGTCGTATGCCAAAGGCGTATTCGGTGAAGACCAGTTTGTCACAAAAATTTGACATCAATGGGCTCCAAACGGCATATGTGGCAAAAAGTTTCACGAAAACCCTCGACAACCAACTGGCCCCCATTTTATGAGACACATCGCGGAAAACAAGCAATGAGTTCTAGATGGAAGTGAAAGCGGCTATTAAGGTCGTGGCAGAACACAAAATCGGACATCAAGCCCGGTGCCAAAGAAATGATTCTTTTGATGCTGAGTGCCAGAATGCGTTAGATTTTTATCAAGCGTACAAGGAATACATAGATAGAAAAACCATGACGAAGAGAACACTATGAAAATCTCAAAAGAGTAGCCAATGAGATAATTAGAGCTAAGAAAAGGAAAAACGATGACAACCAATTGAGAAGTATAGAGGTAAGTCTAGCGACCAACACCACAAGACAAGCATACAAAGTAGTGGAACGCCTGAAACGTAGTTGTCAGCCCACAACCACGCTCTGTCGTGATGACATCGGCAATATCATAGCTGATTTAACTTAGATGAAAGAAAGATGGGCATCATATTTCAAGAACCTCCCTAATCCTCCATACACCGGAGCCTATAGATATTCTCGCAGAGCTTATATTGACTTCACCTACTCTGGATGAAGTTTGCTCTACCATCAAAGCCCAAAAGAATAATAAAGCACCAGGCCTCGATGAGATTCCAGTGGGGCTTGTCAAATATGATGGCAGCAGGATTCAGAAGGCCATACATAAAATCATCCAGCATATTTGGGCACAAGAACATATGCCAAAAGAGTGAAGAAAATCAATTATATTCCCTATATACTTAAAACGTGAAAGCTATAGTGCGAAAATGATGGAGGCATATCACTTCTTTGCATGGCGTACAATATAATTCCAAAACACATAGAAAATGATTCAGATCAAACGCCAACCGTATTATTTGGGAGTATCAAGGTGGTTTTAGAGGAGGTAGATCAACAATAGACAAATTGTCCACAGTGAAGCAGGTATTTGAGTTATGGTGGGAGTTCAACATAGACGAACACCAAAATTTTCGTTGACTTTAAGCAAGCATATGACAGTATTGTACGTAACGTACTGTACGAAATAATGCTTTGTTTTGGCATCCCTGTCAAATTGGTCCATCTTACGAAAATGACAGTCCGAATCAATAACAAACTCACCGATGCCTTAGACACAAATATAGGGCAAAAGCAGGAAGATGTGCTGGTCCCATTGCTATTCAATTCGGCTCTGGAGTACGTGATAAGAAAGCTTCACTACTATACAAGTCAAGCCAAGTAGTAGTCTATGCAGACGACATTTTGTCACGGTCACTAACAACTGGCAAAGAGCTTTTCCTAAAACTCACCAACGAAGCAAAACTAGTAAGGCTACAAATCAATGTAAATAAAACAAAGTTCATGACTTAGTTGAGAAATAATATTTCAAATACACAAAATATCACACTTGAAGTTTTGACTGTCTCGCAGACAAGCTACATACACAGGAAAACAAAGTTCCAAGTATACAAATCTGCGATAACACCTGTGTTATGCCATGGGTGTGAAACATGGACCCTAACCCAAGCATTCGCAAATATATTGATCGCTTTTTAACGACGGGTCCTGAGGAGAATAATTGGAGCGAATCAAGACGGGACCAATGATGAATTCGATACAACCATGAGCTGCATGAAATTTTTGACGAACCCGGGTCTCGACGATTGTAAGACTGTGGAAGCTCCAATGGGCTGGATACATAAATCGCATGGATCAACAACGGATACCCAAGAAGGTATTCGTTGGGAGAACTGAAGGCCAGATAATAGTATAGAAACCAAGGAAACGCTGGTCTGACTCGGTCGACAAAGACAGTTCATCGCTGCTCGGATTTCAAAATTGGAGGACGCGGTCAATGGACGGAGACAGTTGGAGTCACTATTTGTCGGAAGTGAAGGGCCGAGAGGGGTTGTGTTGCTACGAAAAAGAAGTGGTTAGAGTACTCGGTGCGTAAGCGATAGTCCTTGATTTGACTTTCATTGGTGAAAACAATATTTACTTTGAGTGATTCTTCGGACGGACCATAAGCCCGTTCAGTCATGATACGTACTGGTTTAACATCGGAACGTATCCCAGCTAGGCGGGTGGATACACAACGAAAGCCCGTATTACCTTCCCGAGTGCCAAAACAAATGATCAAGATAATAAGATACTCTGGCTATCTCTAAGCAAGGGCCCGAAAGGGGCTGTAGTACTAGAGAAAAAAAAGATAATTATTTGAACAATCTTTGCTTAAAAAAATTAGAAACAAAGTTTTTTTTTAATTATTTTTGTTTTTATGATTTATAAATAAAAATAAGAATCCATTGTAATATAATTTTATATTTCTCAATATTTTTCATATGATTGAATTTAAGATTATTATTTTTTTTACACAAAAATTATAACTTAAAAATTTTATTAATTTCACTTGTAACCATGCTTTCTTGGGCTATGGAGTGGAAGGGTTTTATGCTTTTTCAAAATCATAATCTTGAAATTAGAAATTAATATTCAAATTGCCATTGTTTAACTCTATATCGAGATTTATAATATTGTTGCTGTGCGAATTTTTGCAAGTTTGCCCATGGCTATCAAAACAGTAATCGGTAACAGGAGGATGCTCCTGCCAGAAGGGTATTGTAAAAAAATTAGTAAATCAAACAATATATTCTGCACATTAAACCTTGACTAATATACAGATTCCATAAATTGAGTTCGAAAAATTACTATGGTTATTATGATTTTAAACTCGCCATCATTTTGTTTCAAGTGTTTTGACCCCGTCGCTTGGTTAGTCATGATATAACATCAATATTACCAACCATTTCTAAAATTTTTATCAAAATTTCTACATATTTGTAGTGTCTAGGTCCGTTGCAAACGTGTATCTCCCTATTATCACGGGTTAATGTTGTTGTAATTGTTAAATATTCAATCGGCTGGAACTTAGCTGTTTATTGTTCAATTATTGTGAAATTTTCAAACCATATACAATTACTTTTAGAAAACTTAAATTATAGATTTTGGGAAATTTAAGGGTCCCATCATGATTTTATAGGCACAAAAGCAAAATTTATAAAATGTGCTATTATTAACAAAGTTGATAGAATTTCGACTTCTAAGGTATTTGTTGCCCCTGTGAAGGAAAAATTGTCAGTTTAAGTACTATTTTGAAAAGCTCTTATAAGGAACTTTCATTTGATATTCATATCGGCTACCTTTGATGAATTTTTTTTTTCAGCGGCCACTCCCCTGTACTGTAATCATCGATTCATGGCGAATTTTTCGAATCCTAGAATGATTACAAAGCCCTTTTGCTAGGAGCTCTCTCCTGCCTCCTCGACTTGTTCCATTATGAGTATTAATTGCAGGTACTCATCTTCAGGCATTCATTAAATTGAATCAAGTGTTAAAAGCATGCGCCTTAAACGTTGAAGTTGGGGCAAAATAGCTCAAAATTATTCAATCCTCGCATTTAAAACAGCCACTATTTAGCTTTACGATTCCTAATCCCACTAGATGAGCCAATTCTCAAAGATATTCATGATACCTATCATTCCTGAAACTTTCATGCAAATCCTATAAAAGCTGTAGTGCCTAAGTCAGTAAAAAGCGCATATTGTTCCATAGCCATACTCGTATGTTTCCTAGTAATACAGCGCATATTGTTCCATAGTAATGCAGAAAAATTCAAATTCCTATGGCTACGTTAAATACCATTCGATCTTTATGAAACTTTCAGGACAGATTAATCTTATAAATAGTCATCTGTGTACTGTGTAATTTTATTGAATTTAAGGTTACCGTTCCGATTTTATTCAAGAAAACATAAAATCTATAAATCATACTATTACTAACAAAGTTGAGTGAATTTCGACTTCTCATGTATTTGTTGTTGTTATACTCATAAAGACCTAATTTCATGATTTTTTTTCAGATTTTTCGGGTCAAAGGTGTTCAATTGGGAGGGGGGGAGACAAAATTTTCGTACGTTTCTCCTTCCCCTGCGCCCCTCAAAGCAAAATTTGCCATTTTAAGACCTGTGTTGAAAAGTTCTCATTAAGACCTTTCATTTGATACCCATATTGCCTAAATGCGATGAAAACTTTTTTTCAGGGGCTACTCCCCTATATGGGGAGACCCCCCTTAAAGACCTTATAAATTTCTTTTCGTGGTGAAACTTTGAAGGGAGCGTCGCTTCGCACCTACCTACAAAATCTTATGTTTCTAGCTTATATAGTTTGCGAGACACACGGACAGACGGACAGACAGGACGCGATTTTAGTAGGGTATTGTAAAATAATTTTACAATACCCTAAAAAAGAATATAACTTTCCTTATAATTTTGCGTGTTCAATTTTATTTTCGTAATCGATTTTCAACCGTTATCGTTCAATCTTCTTCAGCGATTGTTTCACTTAACCTAAAGATCCTACTTATATACTAAGTCCTTAATCACATTGAGGGATGTTTCCTAAAGAGGGTAGTTAAAATTTACTTTATTCAAATTCCTTTTGTTACATTCGAAAATGACTTAACTAATTAGCTTGGAGAGCCAAGATTTACAACTACCTGCGTCGCCGTTCATTAGCACGGCTTTTTCTCTTAAAATGGCGAGACTTTCCATTGCATCCAGTTCGCTCACATCTCTTGCCTCTCGTATTCGTGTTGCGTCATCCACTGTGATTTCGTGTCATTGAGTTGTATTTTGTCCCGCTACTGCTGATCTAAAGTTATTCTTCTTTCCTTTTTAGGGTTTTGTACTAAAATACAAAACACTATTGCAATCACGACCTGTGTCCGTCTGTCCGTCCGTCCGTCTGTATGTCACAGCACTTTTTCTCCGAAACTATAGAGGCTACAGCCATGAAACTTTGTGGAAAGGTCAGAAGCGGTGACTTCTTGAAAGTTCAAGGGTAAAAAAAATTTTCGAAGGGGTTTAAGGGGGGTCTCCCCATATAGGGAGTTGACCCCTCAAAAAAAATTTTCACCAATGGTAGTCGAGTAGGGTGTCATTGGAAAGGTCTCAACGAGATCTTTTGAAAACAGGTCTTAAAATTGCCTTATGAGTACCGAGGGGGGCAGGGGAAGGGGAAATGTACGAACTTTTCGCGTACCCCCCCTCGCGATTGGACACCTTCCATCCGAAAAATCTGAAAAAATCATGAATGTAGGCCTTAATGAGTACAACAATAACAAAAACGTGAGAAGTCGAAATTCACTCAACTTTGTTAGTAATAGTATGATTTATCGATTTTATGTTTTCTTGAATAAAATCTAAATGGTACCCTTAAATTCAATGAAATTTAGCAAACAGATGGCTATTTATAAGATTGATCTTATCTGAAAGTTTCATAAAGATCGATTAGTATTTAACGAAGTTATAGCGATTTGAATTTTTCTGTATTACTATGGAACAATATGCCCTGTATTACTATGGAAACATATGGCTATGGAGCCATATGCGCTTTTTACCGACTTAGACACTACAGCTTTGCTAGGATTTGCATGAAAGTTTCAGGAATGATAGATATCATGAGGATGACTACATACAATTGAAACAAGTCGAAGAGGCAGGAGAGAGCTCCTAGCAAAAGGGCTTTGTAGCCATTCTAGGATTCGAAAAAAACAGGCCATGAATCGATGCTTACAGTACAGAGGAGTGGCCCCTGAAAAAAATTTCATGAAAGGTAGCCGATATGAGTATCAAATGAAAGTTCTCTATGAGTGCTTTTCAAAACAGTTCTTAAACTGCAAGTTTTTGCTTCAGTGGGGGCACAGAGGGGGGGAAATACATGAAAAATGTGTTTTCTCCCTCGCGAATGGATACCCGTGATCTAAAAAAATCTGAAAAAATATCAAGCGAGATATTTATGGGTATAATTTTAACAAATACCTCAGAATTAAAAAATTCTTTCAACTTAGTTAATAATAGTATGATCCTCGAACATGACGTGTTTCTTAATTTTATTCGTTGCTGGTTACGGCATTTTGTAAGTTGAGTACAAAACCCTTCTGACATGAGCATAGGTCTGTCTACCCAACTTGTTTACTCGCTGCACTTGCTTCGTTTAAATGTTCTCGCACCGTGGTGGTGATTAATCTTCTTGTTTTACTAATGTAAACTTCGTGACAGTCAGGGCATTTCATCCGGTAGATGCCTGATTTCTCGTGTGGTTGCCGTTTATCCTTAGTTGACCCGAAGATGTTTTTCAGCTGATTTTTGCTACTTGATTCGATTATTTGTATGGACTCATGATGTTTTAACCTCCTTTTTAATTGATCTGTGACACCTTCGTTGTTGGTAACTGCCTTCCAGTACTCCTTTTCAGAATCCGGGTTGAGTAGTGCTAACCGTTCTTTCTTTTGCCGAGTTTTTCTGATTTTGTCCCCAATTCTCTTGATCGTTGAGGGCTTGAATCCACTCAACATCGCAGTGTCGAGAATATACTGCATTTCCTTTTCCCTCGCTGCCGTATTGAGTGGTAGATCATACATCCTGTGAATCATGGCTCGATAAGGTGAAACTTTCACTTGTTGTGTGTGGTTCGATGTATTCGGAACCGTCCGTTGTCTATGTGTTGCCTTCCTGCAGATCACCACTTGTTATTGATACCAATGTGTCCAGGAAAGCCAATTTTCCATCCTTTTCTTCCTCTACCGTGAAATTGATATTTTTGTGCGCATTGCTCAATTCCATCAATATTTGTTGCAGGTCTCCTTTCTTGATATAAGAGAAAACAACATCCACATACCTGATCCAGCATCTTGGTAATTGGTTCTTCGTTTTGAGTCCATCCTCCAACCGCGTCATAAATATTTCATTAAAAAACGGTGATAGTGGGTTTCCCATAGCTAGTCCTCCTTTAGTTTTGTAGAACTTACCCTGGAACGTGAAGTAGTTCTCTGTCATATACAGCTTCGATAACTGGAGATACTGTCTCGTTTTCGTCTTCCATGCCATAGAACTGTCCTGTTTAAGTAACCACTCCACGATGTAGCCAAGTAATTCCATCACTGGTATACTGGGAAAGAGAGATTTCACATCAAACGATACCATCACGTCGTCTTCTGTTGGCGGGCCATATTTTAAACACTTTTTAGTGAATTCCTGGGTGTTTTTGACGGAATCGCTCTTAATCGGTTGAATATTTTTGAATTCCTCCACTAGCCATATTGCTAGTTTTTGCGTTGGAGCGTTCACAGTTGATATCATTTCTCGCATCTCATCTCCTTCCTTGTGAATCTTAGGCAAGCATTTGATCCTTGGAAGAGTTGGGTTCGTTACTCTCACTTTCGTCAGTTCACCGGTTAGTGACTCGCAGCTTTTGATCGTCCTCTCAACTCGTTTGATAGATTCTTATTGGTAGAAAATACAGGAGGTCAATCAAATTACGTTCATTGCAGTACCGTTCAAAAGACTTCTCTATTTCACTCTTGACCCCACTTTGAAATACAATTATTTACTTTTATCTCGACACAACTTCCAATTCCATTCATCTACAAGATTGCACGATAAGTGAGAGTTAACATTATTACTTTGATATTCCAATCATAGTAATCACAAGAGCAAATGGAACACAGAATATCAACGGTAATCATCTATGGCGCGACAGCCCACGTCAGGCCTTGGGCTCCAGAATTAATCCCCTCCAATCATCCCGGTTATGTGACCTCAATCACCAGTTGATCACTCCCAGCAAGGATATGCTGTCAGTTTCTACCATTTCTTCATATTAAGTCCTCAGTCTTCCCACTGGACTTTTACCTTGCGGCCTACCCTTGAAGGTTATTTTGGAGAGCCGGTTTTCTTTTTTCTCTCAACATAGCCCGTGCATTGCATTTTACGTAGCTTTACGCATGTAGAAATAGATGGTTTGTCACTGTTCTCTGTTCTACTGGGCCGTCGGTTTTCTAGATCACTTTGCGTCAAACATTTTTGAATTTGCTCGTTAGGGTCCATGTTTCACATATGACAGTGAACAGTACAGCTTGACTAAAGATTTATATGTACGAAGCTGATTTTGCCTGTGCACAACTTTGGACCTTAGAATGGGATGTACGGAGTAGTAGGCTTTATTTGCAGCGTTAATGCGGCATCCAATCTCATCCTTTTGAGCGCCTCTTCTATTCAGATAGGCTTGAAAGTAAACAAAACTATCCACACCTGCAGAATATAGTCTCCTACCGTCAGTTTTTTTTGAATTGGAATGTTTTTTCCCGCTTCAGCCATGAATTTACGTTCTATCTGCTATCGATTCTATCTGCTTTGGAATGTAGGATTATAAATGCTTCTTGTGCATCTGAAATTGGCCGCGCCATAATGTCGACATCATTAGCATACGCTATCAATTGTGCCAGCTAAAGTATTAGTGTACCAGAGGTTTCTGTTGTTATCCTTCTGATAACATGTTGAAGAGCAATATTAAATAGAATTGGGGCAAGTACATTCTTTTATTTTAAGTCTGATTCTATTTTGAAGCTCTGCATTAGTTTGCCATTTGTCTTGACCTGGGACTCTGTGTTTAGCATGTATCTACAATAATGTCCTCAAAACTAAAGCTAAAGAGTCAGTAGTCTTGCTCTCCAAGAAATACTATAAAGTAACAAAATAGCTTTGTGCCAGATTGTGCCGCTTACTATCCTCACCGTAGGCAAAATAACCATGGGGAAGATTTTATTAGAGAAAATTTTCAAAATAGTGTTTTTTCCATATAAGCCCATCATATAAAGATCGTGTGCAGTTTGCTTTAAAGTCGAATTCAATTTTACATAATGTGATTGATTTTGCATTTTTGACTGTGTCATATAAGTTTCGCGTGCATTAACTTATGTTAGCAGCAACAAATAAGTCGGGTGACCTCTATGAGGAATTGTTGATGATATATAGCGTTTTCTAATTTTTGATCTTCCAATACCATTTCCTCTTTTTAGGGTTTTGTACTAAAATACAAAACCCTATTGCAATCACGACCTGTGTCCGTCTGTCCGTCTGTCCGTCCGTCCGTCCGTCCGTCTGTATGTCACAGCACTTTTTCGCTGAAACTATAGAGGCTACAGCCATGAAACTTTGTGGAAAGGTCAGAAGTGGTGACCTCTTGAAAGTTCAATGGTGAAAAAATTTTTCAAAGGGGTTTAAGGGGGGTCACCCCATATAGGGAAGTGACCCCCAAAAAAAAATTTTTCACCATTGGTAGTCGAGTAGGGTGTCATTGGAAAGGTCTCAATGAGATCTTTTCAAAACAAGTCTTAAAACTGCTTTATGAGTACCGAGGGGGGCAGGGGAAGGGGAAATGTACGAACTTTTCGCGTACCCCCCCTCGCGATTGGACACCTTCCATCCGAAAAATCTGAAAAAAATCATGGATGTAGGCCTTGATGAGTACAACAACAACAAATACATGAGAAGTCGAAATTCACTCAACTTTGTTAGTAATAGTATGATTTATTGATTTTATGTTTTCTTGAATAAAATCTAGACGGTACCCTTAAATTCAATAAAACTTAGCACACAGATGACTATTTATAACATTGATCTTTTCTGAGAGTTTCATAAAGATCGAATAATATTTAACGAAGTTATAGCGATTTGAATTTCCCTGCATTACTATGGAACAATATGCCCTGTATTACTATGGAAACATATGGCTATGGAGCCATATGCGCTTTTTACTGACTTAGAAACTACAGCTTTGCTAGGATTTGCATGAAAATTTCAGGAATGATAGGTATCACGAAGATGAGTATATACAATTGAAACAAGGCGGAAAGGCAGGAGAGAGCTCCTAGCAAAAGGGCTTTGTAACCATTCTAAGATTGGAAAAAACAGGCCATGAATCGATGATTACAGTACAGAGGAGTGGCCCCTGAAAAAAAATTTCATGAAAGGTAGCCGATATGAGTATCAACTGAAATTTCTCTATGAGAGCTTTTCAAAACAGTTCTTAAACTGACAGTTTTTGCTTCAGTGTGGGCATGGGGGGGGGGGGGGGCAAATACATGAAAAATGTGTTTCCTCCCTCGCGAATGGATACCCGTGATCTTAAAAAATCTGAAATAATTATCAAGGGAGATATTTGTGGGTATAACTATAACAAATACCTCAGAAGTCAAAATTCTTTCAACTTTGCTAATAATAGTATGATCCTCGAACATGACATGTTTCTTGATTTTATTCGTTACTGGTTACTGCATTTTGTAAGTTGAGTACAAAACCCTTCTGACATGAGCATAGGTCTGTCTACCCAACTTGTTTACCATTGAGTAGAAGTTTTTCTAGACATGGTTTCAAGCAAATGGGAATAATGGAACTGCTAACTTTCTGCACCAGCCGATGATTGGTGCGTGCAGCAAAGAAAACTCTGTTAGCAATTTGACTATGTGGTCGCATGCATGTTTGCTACTATTAAAGTTAAGTTAATTTGGAGTTTTTTATTAAAGCCATCGTAATTTGGAGTAGTAGATATATGCTCTGCAATGATGAATTTCCTCATACGAAGGAATCCTCTCAAATCGTAAAATTCAATGAAACACAATGTTGCGTAGCAAGTACAATAATAAAATATAAAGAGCTCATCGCAAAGTATACTACCAACTTTCAAAAGCATTTAACTGAAATTCCACACTCAAAATTCCAAACATTATCTATGTTGGCGTCTATTTAAAACACATCACCATGTAAGAAGATCCTCCATTAAAAAACAATTGTTAACAGCTTGTGTCGTAACACTTTAATCGCAGCCCCATGGGATGGCAACCTGCTGTTTCGCTAACGCGATGCCGTGATTCGTTTAACGTGCAGTTAAATTTCAATAGGAACATTGCCACATCGTATCATGAATACACGCGAGTATGCGAAAATGAAAATAAAATTCTACGAGAAAGGATGTCGTTTATGGTTATATTAAATGATAATGCTCGCATGCTATTGACGGTAAAATGTTTTTCGACGGTGGAATTGAATAAAAAGTATTACGTTTAAAATAATCACCTCCAATATGATTTCAAAAATGCTTTCAAATAAAAAAAATCAGCCACAATCAAGAAATACCGTCTGCAAGCTCTTAAAAAGAAATCAAACCTTAACGCATTCTGGTTTGAGACGTGATTGAACTGGAGCACTTAATTGCCCATACATTTCCAATACTTGAATTTGGCTTGACACATAGTTTTCAACCGCCGCCTCTACAAAGGAGTTAATCGAGATGTCTTCCACCAGTCCATTAGCTGCATCAAAGCATCTTAATTAAGCGAGACTCAGCATTAATTGTGACCCATTTGCTCAACAGCCAATTCCTGGCATTTGATCCGATCGATTGGCTCTCCGCCGCCAATCAATCGAAGCTCTAAGATCCCATTGCCGACATCCTTACCCAGCAGCCGACGTGTCAGAATCCTCTCCTTGCTAACCACACTTATGCAGCCACACTTTCAGTTCATTGGAGATTACTTAATACGAGTAGTACGACACCAGCACTATCCTGGAACTCATTTCACAGCCCAATAGCAACGGAATGTACGTGGATTCCGACAACAACGAAATTGCTAATCAATATTTCAATTATCTATTCTCCGAAAAATTCCTTTCATAGCTTGCGAGGATGTGAAAATGTCAAGGGGTGACGTCGAGGTATGAAGAGAAGAAGTGTTTAGTGGAAAACAATGCGCTGAGGGAATTCTCAAGCTGCGAACTGATATACGAGTATAGTAGGTAAGAAGATAACGGTTCATTCAACTTCTGCTGAATTTCTTTGGCAAGGACTTCAGAGGAGAGGCTCTCTTGAAGGATGTATGTATTCGTATGCAGTTAAACGAGCGATTACCTTTATTTCAGGTAATTGTATGTGTTGTCGAAGAAGACAAATTTGATGTGGTTCGGGATAAAACGCTCCAGTTCTCTTAGACTTTTATGTAACCCAAGTGTGTATCTAATATCCATAGCATTATACGAGTATATGGAGAACTGCAAGGAAAAAAATAATTTTACAAGCTTGAGCCCGATAAATTAGACCAACAAAATATTTAATTTGATTATATATTTGAGAAGTAGTGAAGAGAGGATGAAGTTGAAAGAATCCTCTTGGCTTTAGAGCAGATAGATAGACGATTCATGAACTGTTTACAGTCAAACATGTACTTGAAAAATGCTGGGAGCTCACCATTGGTACCACCAGATTTTCGTTGACTTTAAGCAAGCATACACCAGTATTGATCGTAATGTGCTGTACCAATTAATGCTTTGCTTTAGTATCCCACCCAAATCTGCCCATCTTACCAAAAGGGCAATGACGTTGACAACCTTCTAAGTTCGTGACACCAACATTGGACAAAGGCAGGGAAACGGACGTGGCCCATTGCAATTTAATTTGGCTCTAGAATACGTCATCAGAAAGTTACCTGTCAACACAAGAGGTACGTTACTATAAAAATAGACCGAAATGGGAACCTATGCTAACAATATCAATATTTTGTTATGGTCCATAACAACCTCCAAAGAACTTTCCTTGAAACTTGACAGCGAAATAAAACTGGTCGATCGACAAACCAATGAGAATATAACAAAGCTCACGATGCAGTTGAGGAAAAATACCCCAAATGCTCAAACATCACACTTGGCGAATACATCAAAAATTTGGGTGAATTTGAGTAGTTAAGTGCCAAAATAAGGAGAACAAATAATGATAGAAACTAACTACGCTGAAGAATACTGCTCGCAAATAAAATATTTTATTCAGTTTTGACAATCCTGAAGACCAGTTGCATATACAGGAAAAAAAAATTTCCAAGTATACAAATTTGGGAAATGACCTGTGTCATTCTATAGGTATCAAACACGGACCCTAACACAAGCATCCGCAAACATATTGTCACGTGTTATGGTTCACGGCTGATAAGTTTAATGTCTCGGGAAAGTGAAACCACACTGTCTTTTATATTAAGTTAAAAGACTTTATTTACTAAGAATGCAGAATATTTAATTTCACTATTTTACAAATCGCATTTTAATTTTCTTTTCACTTGTCCATCAATTTATGTCTCAACTGTCTTCCAATATATCACAAAAATGTTTGACTTCAATCTCAATCAACATCGCCTTTGATTCGCGCTCTACTCTTATCGCCGTTTTACTATCGCAGTTTTTACTACTACTCTCTCCCCCATTCGTTCAGCTCGGCTTTACATAGGGGTCTCTAGTCATTCAACCCATTTCTCGTATATTGTCGAATGTTACGACGAGAACTACCTGAGATATTCATGGACTGACAGAAAGCTGGATAACACCTTGTTTTTCCATTTCCGAGATCAGTGCGCTCACTTTTCCTTGTTTGGCTATAGGAAGACGTCTCGGTGCTTGTCAAATCGGCTAAGCTCTCTGTGTATCTATGACGTCAGTTACCATACTCGTTCGGCCTTGGTCATCCGGGCTTATTGAGAAGATGTCACTGTAATTGGTGACCAGATCAGAGGCTTGCTTGAATAGCTGCACTGGCAATTTGGTCTTCTTCAATATTGCAGACGTGAATTCCCGGGCTTTGTCTGTGTCTTGCATCCTTTTATGATGCTGGTCGGGAGTAGTTTTCAAAGAGGTGATGGTGGAAACGAGCTGGAAGCTGCCGATGACTTCTGCCGCTTTGATGCAGGTGGTTGGATTTACGGTGTTAAGAACTCTGACCAGCACGTATCTGTTTCTTATAGATCTTACAAGGCTTCACCCTACAATCCAACTGCGCAATGCTGACGTCTTCGTCGTATCTATCAGATAAGATCGGTGGTCTCCAGAATCACCATCAAGCTTGGCTCATACAATGCTCTCGGAATATTTCGGTACATAAGTGTCGGCACATACAAGTACATTCATCTTGGGAATTTGGACGCTGAGATCCTCCATCAATACTTCGACATTCCAACATTTCAATACAAGTTTGCCCAAATCCAACGTGATTCCATGTGGTCGCAGAAAATCCATTCCAAGAATGCAGTCATCCATGTTGTTTGCGACCAGAAAATTATGGTGGAACGCAAGGTATCCCAACTGTATCTGAAGGTTGACCTCTCCATCGACAGGTGCAGTTTCTACCGTAGCTGTCCGTAGTGTGAAAATCCTGCCCTTATGGTTGGATAATCGCTCACTTTGTCTGGTTGGATAACCGATCGGGTTGTACCAGAATCGATTGTTATGGTGCAATGTTCTCGGTCAACTTGACCCCGAAGGCATAAGTCTGCTTCTCCCCGATGTAGTCTTTACACGGTCATGGTGGTGCTGGGGACGTCAATCCTCCTAGCCAACCTCTGCTCCACAAAGTTGGCCCCCTCCGCTTGAAGGACTTCCATTCTGGGCTCCTAACTCTGTCTGGATCTCCTCCACCCTGGATAATAGCTCGGTTTTCTTCGCGTCTTGCAGTCTCTTTGCAGGTGCCTCTTCTCTCCGCGACTCCAGCATCTAGGCACACCATTTATCTGTGGCGCTTGCTCAATTTCCACACGGTCACACCTGCGCTCGTCTATCACTACCTCGCAAACCCGGGCAGTGGCACGAGTCACATTTTTCGCTGCCTCAAAGTCCAGACAACAAGCTAATGCGTCCCTAATCGTTGCAATTCCTGGTCCTTTAATGCGCTGATGAATGCTTCTGTTGCTCCGTCATCTCGATGTTCTGGGTCGTAAGCTAGTGGGCCAAAAGTACCAGTGGCTCAATGTCTTGGCTAGCTGCTTCAGGGTTTCGCCAGAATTCTGCATCCGATGCCCTAGCTGTGACCAATAAATCTGCTTCAGATGACCTTCTCCATAACGCATGTCAAACGCATTTATTATAGCGGCCGAGTTTGAGTACAACTCAACGGGAATAGCCTGCAAAAGCTCGGCAGTTGGGCCTCTTAGAGCAAGAATTAATGCAGTTGCTCGTTCCTGCTCATTCCAGTTTTTCCTAGCGGCGGCTTCAAACTGGGTTTTTTTATTGCTTTCACATTTCTGGATGTGCTTTTCGCTGTGGTTATAAGCGGGGCTGGTGAAGTGGTTACAATTGCCTTCGCTGCCTCCAATTCATTTTGCACTTTTTCCATCTCATAGTTGATTTTCTCCTTGACCTGGCTGATCTCATGGTTGATTCTCTCCTCGACCTGGTAAACCTTTTCCTCGACGCATTTAATTTGTTTATTCAGACTACCGAGCTCCGCTTTTATTTTGGTTGACAGCAGCTTCTGTGTGATGTATGCCTTGATTTTGAATGACTGTTGTCTCTGCTCTTGCTGCATCAGCATCAACATTTGCATCAGCGCATTGTCTAGTTCCTTTGATTTTGGTATTTCTGCTTCTCCTTTAAGCTCCAACATGGTCAATTCATTAATTTTCAAATGTAAGCTTCATGGTATTTTTATTATTTCGGCTTTTTCCCACCAGTTTCCACATTATATTTCACTATTGTGCACTTTAAAAATGATTAAAAGTTTTCACTTTCAAAATTTTCATTCTAACTTCTGACACCACTATCGCATGGTATGGTTCGGGGCCGATAAGTTTAATGTCCCAGGAAAGTGAAAACGCACTGTCTTTTAAATTATGTTAAAAGAGCTTATTTACCGAGAATGCACAGTAATTAATATCACGATTTTACAAATAACATTTTAATTATTTTTTTCATTTGTCAATCAATTTATTTTCAACTTTCTTGCAATATATCACAAAAATCTTTGACTTCTCTATCAATCAATCTCGTCTTTAACTCGCGCTCTACTTTTATCGCCGTTTTATTGTACTATTGCAGTTTTACTACTACTCTCTCCTCCGGCTTAATAAAGGGTCTCTAATCATTCAATCCATTTCTCGTATATTGGCGAATGTTCTGTCGAGAAATACCTGGGAAATGCGAGACATTCTAAATACCCGCAGTGACGTCACTTGCTTACTTTCAGATATTGATCATGGATCTACTTGGTCAATTCTTGTGCTCTCGAGTACATGCTTTTGACGTCATTCGTTTACTTTTCTTGGTTGCTTGCTTTCAATCAATATTGATGATAATGTTATTAACAGTTGCGACTTTAGTTCGCAGAATTTTGTGAATATGTAACAGTATTAAACACCTTCAAGAGACGAGTTCTGAGGAGAATTATTGGAACAGAGCTAGACGGGGGCAAATGGTGAATTCGGTACAACCATGAGCTGTATGAAATTTTTGACGAGTCGGAGGTCTCAGCGATTCTAAAGTGAAAGAAGCTACAACGAGCTGGTCACATGAATTCTTTAGACGAACAACAGATACCCAAAATGTATTCGTTGGGAGAACTGAAGGGCGGAGACCCTTGGGTAAACCAAAAAAACGCTGGTTTGATTCAATCGACAAAGACAGCGCATTGCTCTTTGGAAGATACGGCCAATGGACCGAGAAACTTGGAGGTGCTATTTGTAAGAAGCGAAGACCCTAGAGGGATGTAGTTCTACGTAGAAGAAGAAGTAATGGTTTGATACAAAGTGGGCGCCAGGGAATGAGCCTTTGTCAAGAATGCTGATTGCAGCATGTTTTTCATGAGAACTTGGTGTATTTGGTTATGCGTGCAGCCATTCCAAGTTTTTATGTAAATTTCACGGTGTCTATTAGGCACATCTGTTTAGGCTGGTCTCTGCGTGTAGGCTATACCTTCCTGTTGTTCCTCTGGGACCTGAGTTCTGGCCAATTTCGAGGTATTCATATGGGTTGTGTTCGAGGAGTCTGGATCATATAATGAATATTCCGAAGATCATGAATACTATGAAATGCAGTCGTTGCTACCGAAAGCGAGAATGAGCATTACTAGGTTTCATCAACTGGCGTAGAACACGATTATTTGGCACGATTTTGTTAGTTGGGTGACAAATTATTTGTACAGCATTCGATCTGAGGTTTCGTATTTATTTGTGTGTGTCTCTGTGAAAAGTCCTTAGTTTTTGAAATAATTAAGGGTAAAAATTCCAAGATTTTCTAAAAAATTACATTCAGCGTGTTTTTCCTGAGGTCAACACTAGACGCAATATGCACAAAGCTCCAGACGCAACTTGCATCGACGGAAAAACGATGACAAGCCTTCAAATTATCATAAAAAGGGAAGGCCTCCCAAAAGATCTTGATGCTCTTCGAGCTGTTTATTTTCGCTACCATGCGGAGCTAGGTGTTACCCCTAATCAAGCCTAAAAAGACCTTGAAACATATGCCTCACATGTCAGTTCTAACTACATTTCTTCCCTGCAAAGGGTAAGGGAACAACACCACAAATTTTTTCGTACCCAATAAAACCCCGTTCAACTTAACCTTAAACTATTTTTTTATAACTGGGGCGGAATCCGCAGTAAACTGAATCAATTATACCATGACGCAAAATTTTGCCAATTCAATATTTTCATTCTCACAGAAACCTGGTTGAACAAATCTCATAAAAATGAAGAAATTCTAGATAGCAATCGGAATATCTTCAGAGACGATAGGGATTTTCGCAGCACTGGATAGACACGAGAAGGTGGCGTACTGGTCGCAGTGCACAATTCCTTTTTGAGCGAGGTCGTAAGCACTGCGTCAAAGAAATGATTACAAGACAAGATGGTGCAAATAAAGCTGGAAAAAAATGCTGTTCTTATTAGTGCTTTCTCCACCCCTCCGAATCCCCTCAAAGCTGTCTACAATGAAGTCAGCGATGCCTTCGCTAAATGACTGCAAATATTCATGAAGAAGAGAGAATGATTTTTTGCTGGTGAATTTAATCGGCCGAATTTGAGCTTTGTGGTCGACAATTAGGACAATCTCCTTCTTCCAGTTAACCTTAATGACTGTGATGATTGTAATCTTATGAACACATTTTATGGCAATGATTTACAGCAAATTGCTCCTGTACCCAATCAAAACAGAAATGAGTTGGATCTTATTTTTACTAATGCATATGATGACGTAGTGGTTAGCCTAACTGATGAAAACGAGCATCTCTTTTTCAATACACTTCATAACTCCGCTTTTTCTATTGAATTTTCTACTACTGATACATTCAACCCCATCTCATACTTTAATAAAATTATATTTGACTTTCGAAATGCTGATTACGAACGCATCAACAAGCTTTTATCTAAATTCAATTGGACTGGTACTATTTCAATGTTAGATGTAGATGCTGCTCTGTTTACTTTTTACCAATTAATTCTTTACGCAGTTGAAACATTTGTACCTAAAATCAGAAAACGAAGTCAACTCTCCAAGTCGTGGTTAGAGAGGGACATCAGATCCTTACAAAATCAAAGAAACAAATTATACAAAATTATGAAAAGATGGAATAATAATAGCCACAAAATCAGAAGAAAATATGAGGAGCTTGCCAGGGAACTTCAGTCCAAATCTCAAGCAGCGTATAAATCATATGTCAGTGATATCGTAGAAAAGATTATTCACGATCATAAGAAGTTCTTTGATTTCGTAAATGTCAAACGCAAAACCCATGGTGATCCTTCAGCAATGTCATATAAGGGCTCTATATCAGTTTCTTCGGAACAGATTTGCGATTTTTCCGCAGACCATTTTCAAGAGGTTTATCAAGATCCCTTAGCCTCAGCAAATGAAGCACTCACAGAATCAACTTCAAAATCTCTTATTGACAGTATTTCCATATCTGATGATGATATTCTTCAGGTGATTGAGGATCTTGATTTGAATAAGTGACCTGGTACTGATCAAATTCCACCTATTTTCCTAGCTAAATGTAAACATGAACTATGTCAGCCCCTCTCAATTATTTTCAATAAGTCTTTCTCGAGTGATATCTTCCCCTTGTACTGGAAGCCATCTTATATAATTCCAATCCATAAAAAAGGCGTCAAAAAATCGGTCATAATTTAGAGAAAAATTGCTATACTCTCCACCACTCCAAAGCCTTTTGAACAAATCATCTACAACAAAATATCTCCAATCACTGATTCCTATCCAACCGTAAAGCAACATGGCTTTCGGAAAAATAAGTCCACTACTACAAATCTTATGGTAATGACTTCAGACGTTCTTTGTAACATAGAAAAGGGCAAACAGATCGACGCAGTTTACACCGACTTTAGCAAAGCGTTTGATCGTGTGAATCATGCAATATTAATAAAGAAACTTCGCAGCTTCGGAGTTACCGGTTCACTGCTTAGTTTGATTCTTACCTGAAGGAACGTTTACAATTAGCCAAGTTCCAAGGACACTTACCCAGGGGAATTAGTGTCCTCTCTGGGGTTCTTCAAGGTAGTCACCTTGAACCACTTCTATTGAACATCTTCATATCAGATCTTTCATCGTTGTTACCTGATATTCAGCACCTTTTTATGCTGATGACCTCAAGTTATATCACGCAATACCTTCTCAAGCTGATGCACTGTTCCTCCAGTCTAAATTAAATATTTCATTCCACTGGTGCAAAGTAAACCAACTGCCATTGAACCTGGACAAATGCCAGGTAATATGTTTCTCCAGGAAAAACAATATCATCCTCTACGACTATCACATTAATAACACACCTCTGAGTAGAGTCGAAAGGGTTGTTGACTTTAGCATAGTCCTGGATCGGAAACTGTGATTCAACCTTCATTATGATGAAGTCCTTTCTAGAACATACAAAATGTTGGGCTGTATCAAAAGGAGCGCCAAGGAATTTAAGAATATTTGGGGAACAAAATTGTTATTACACATCCCTGGTACGTCCTGTTCGTGAATACGCCTGCTTAATCTGGAATCCTGTTTTCGATGTTCATGCAAATAGGCTGAAGTCAGTGCAAAAGCAGTTTTTACTCTTTCCTTTGAGATAATCCCAGCCTTTTCCATAACCTACCACCCTATGAGACTCGACTCCAGATAATAAATCTAACATCTCTCTCTTCGCGAAGAACCACGTTGTCTTCATGTCTGGCTTTCGATGTCCTGAGGGGCATGATTAATGTAATAGTTACCTGCGATCGAATTCGCTTAAATGAGGCTGTTAGAAAAACAAGGCACTCTCCTATGCTTACCATTAGCAGACACCAGACGAGTTATGGGCACAATAAGCCAATCAATAGATGTTGTAGAGATTTCAATACGTTTAGTGACCATTACTCCCCATCCATATCCAAGGTCCAATTTAAATCAAAAGTAATATAATTCTCTCACCCCTAACACCTCAATGTAATAATTATTTTGATATAGATGAAGTGTAATAATTATTTTATATATATGTAGGATAGAATGTATTTTGATGCAAATATAACAAACTAAGAATTCAAGCGCAAATACATAATAAAGAAAACACGTCCTCTCAGGTTACCGCTTACGATAGACTAACTGCGAAGTGGTCGCCGGCTCTCTTCGAATAATCTTCCATTTCATTCCCCTACGGCCATTCCTGCATCCCACAGGACCCCGGATGGCCACTTCTTCAACAGGTCTTCAGATGCCGTCGTTCGCCCAACTATTTTATCATCGATACCAAGACGAGCTAGCGCAAATCGGTCCTTGCCCAAATTGCTGGTGATTTCCATAGGCCCCGTGTATTTCGGATTCACCTTCTGTCCAACGGCAAATTGAGTTTCCTTAAGAGTCACTAAGTTGCCCACTCGAAATCCTTGTACCATTCGTCTTCGCAAGTTATATTGTTGTCGGTTCTCTTGTTAAACTTTTTCGATTTGGTTTCGTACCTCTTCTCGAATTTTGCTTCGTTCGTCACCGAGAAATCGCTGATATTCCTCCTCCAAAGTTCGCCTCATATTATGATCTTCAGTATTCTCCCTTCGGTATCGGATGTACAAAATGCAAGCGACGCAATTCCTAATACGAGTACATGCCTTAATCTTGTTGTCAATACCACAAACAAAGTACTCTTTCTCCAGCATGTCCTTGGTTTTTTTTTTTTTCACTCCAAAATGGCCTCTTTCTTGGTATCTCCAAGTTAAATCCACTTCCATTGCAGTAGATACCACTAACAGTTTCACTGTGGAAATGTACGCAATAAAACACCTGACGCCGATGAAAAGTAAAAAAGAGAGTTTATTCATAAAACTCTTCAGCTTAGATACTATTTAAACTTACTGTACATTTAAAAGCATACTAAGGAATTTAATTCTAAACTCAGCTATGGCATTACTAATTGTAGTAGATGTGTGGATTAATAATAAATGTGGATCATGATAGATCATATGATCAGAATGGCATTTAAAGTTTATTAATTTAGGAATGTATAACAATGGGCTTTGGTATAAGTGACCAAAAGAAGCGAAAATGGGAGAGATGAAAGTTTTGATGCGTTAAAGAGATAGTTGATTCGAGTTGAAAATAATTTAAGCAGACACATGTGGATGCAAAGGCAGTGATCGAAAACTCAAGTATTTATAAAGGCATATATTATTTCAATTGAAATATCAATTGTTTACTAGCGTGGAAATTAAAATTATAAGCCAAGCATAAACAAGACAATTGAATGGCTTTAGATCAAAGTCCGCATTTCATGGATATACAAGGCAATTCTCTTGGAAAGAGCATTACTCTCTTATTCAAAATGTTTTCAATATTGATCGATTTTGTAGAATCCTGATTGATGTAATACTTGAGCCACAGATGAATTCGAAGAACAATTACTACAATTATACTCAAATGGTACACACTTGATCACTCTATAAAGTTTCAATTAAGGCGTTATCCTGATACTAAAGTTGAAAAGAAAATTCTTAGAAATGTTTACACATTTTCGGGTTGAGCATTTAATCCCTTTTGAAGTCGAATTGAAGGGATCTCACAGGAACTAAAGTGCAATTAATAATGAGAATCGTTTATTTCGATGTATGCTTCCTTGGACTGTAAAGCTAAGGAATAAAGCCATTAAGAGAATTTAGGCAATTGTCTATGGGCACTCCGAATGAAAATGAAACTACATTGTCATCAATTTTTTTAAAGCCTCAATTTTAATTAACTTACGGATTCAAATGAACACGCTTGCCCTCGGTTTGGAGTTCACCTTTTTCCGGATTTTATAGTTTGCTTTATTTCAACTCGTCCCTGTTTATTTGGTACACAGTTCCTCTTTACACCTCCCATTCATCTGACGAATGACGGAACGATAGATGAGAAAAATAAGAGCAGGATAAAATAGCATTGCATTTAAAACTAGCCAAGGTATTCCAATTACGTTCTTGTATTTGTTTTCTTGCTTTTTTTTTTCTCTCCGTTTCATGGCAATCACGAGCTATATCATGGCACTTTTTCTCCTTACCACTACGTCGAGTGAAAATAACGACATTGCGGAGTGAGTGATATGGAACGTTGCAAATGAGAAAAGCAACAGGAGCAGCGAAACAAAGCTCATCTGCTACTATACCCTTTAGAAGCGTACACTCCTAGAGGGTGAAAATGCACGGACGACATAGTGCTGGTGGTTCACTTTAATCCCTTCATGAAATCCATGCACAATTTTATGGCTAGGATATATTCAAGGATGAAATGAGATTGCAAGATGAGGAAAAATTGGAATGGGATATGTGACGTGGAAAACGTATCAGAGAATGGGATGGAGGAAAGTTGTTTAAGGTGGATCTTAGTAACTAGGTCACATGTGTAGCAAATCGATAGTCGTCTCGACATACTACTAAGGATTTACGTATGGGAGTTTGTGAAACGCTACGAAGTATGAGTTTGCTCACAATGATATAATTATGTAATTAATTTCATTGCGATTAGATAATCTCGGCTATTTGTGTAGGAGTGCCTGAACAGGAGTTAAATATTGTCATGTTATAGGCGATAAAGGGATCAAAGTTCATTGTTAATGGAGCTTAGGTCAAAGAAAGTCAGATCTGTAGGTAAGAGTAGGAGAGTGGGCATACACGTAATAGTAGTTCTGAATACACTGGAAAGTGAGTTCAATAGATTGCTATCTACTTATTTCTTTTGATCGGTTTACTAGTAAAAATATTCCTTTTGATCATATGGTACAGTTCTATTTGCACACTCGATTTCGCAACTCATGAAAGCTGATATAACATTTTGTAACATTCAAAAAGAATAGTAATTATAACAACAGATACGAAAGAAAAGCCAATCTTGTCAAAATGGTGAAGTAAATCAGACGCTAGGATTTTAAATAACGCTCTTTCTTCATCTAATTTAGATTCAACCGTCCGACACATTGAATCACCAAGTACAAAGTCCTTTCATAACTCACATATCAGTCAGTCTTCTTCATGCGAATGGTGTGGTGTTGCAGTATTTTAACTTTAGGCTGACAGCTCGGCCATACTATGGTGGCTCATCTCAAGACAAAATGATAGATTCTTGGCTACATCGGTTCACCGTTTTCTTCATCATCATCCATGGATTCTTCTTTGTCGTTGACTTTAGGTCCCAAAAAGCACCAAGGTCTAAGCCTTCCAAGATGGTTAAATGGATTGGAATGGCCGTTGATTTCGCTAATAATCATCTAAGTCACTTATCAAATATGGATCTCGGTCAAGCGCTTGGTCTTTTGTATCTCAGTTAAAGTTTTGAGACTGCAGTAGGTTCATTACGAAATTTCAAAAAGTTGTTAGAATTAAAAAGCACTGGGTAAAGTAAAGTAATTAACTGGATGTATGTAGCTAGTGCGTAAGTCTGCAGATAAATCCACTTCCACACCAGACAACGAAAAGGAAAAGTTTCCTCTGATGGGACGCTAGAACAACGAGGACAAATGGCCATAGACTGCGATTCCTCTGAATTTGTACCTACAATTTTCAGCGCCCATGCACATCCGGACATAGAAACTGTCATAAGGTCGCGTTGCGATACCATAAAATTTTGGATCTGATGGGATGTTGTGATTGCGGTAGTTTGCAGGATATCTACCAAGTATCGTGTGCACCAACAGAATCACCTATATGAGCCATGAAACGCACAAGGGGTTGGAGTAGTTACATTCGATGGGAAAAATACGTAGGGACAAACAGAGATGTGAAATTGACCAATTTCGGCGTATTAGCACAGATTACGGCGACGAAAACTACAACAAGCGCAACTAGCAATGATGCTAGGATCAACACAAATTCAAGGAATAAATACACACGTTCTACTCACCAATCAGACTCATTTAACACTTTAAATCAATCGAAAATATCCTGTTCACGTATGACAAATTTACAAATATAACCGCCGCGTATGATGAAATTTGCCAACTTTTCGTTTTTGCTTTAAATAAATTTTCGATTAATAAATAAGTAAACATTAATGAATGTGGTAGATGAAGGGAAATTCACATTTCAATTGCCCAATATGACAACAGTTTGAGTGCCACTGGTAGATTGCGCAGGGCTAGAAGAAAGTTAATTTCCCCCGGAAAGAGTTTAATGGGTTCCTGATTGAAACGAATTAACGAGGGACCCGGGAACAATTAATCTTCCCATTTAGCAGAACAATCATTGGCGGCGACGGAAGCAAGAAAAACTCAGAAGAGATTGTTCGCGAATTTAATTCTCATCGACGAAAACAGAAGGGTTGAAGAAGTTTCGAATCAGGGGCGGCCGGCAAGTGCCTAGAAGTTGTGGCGAGCAAGAGTTTAGGATCGACGGCGGGATTATTGGGGGCTCCTCTACGTGCGTAGGTTCGGAATTAGTAAGTGAATTACATAATTTAAAATACTGTTAATAGTATAAATATATTTTCATCTTCCGAAATTGAAGCTTGAATTGTTGTGAATTTCGGGTGAGTCTTAGATCTGTTAGAATTTTTGTGAATTTCGGGAAAGTTTTAGATTTGGTTTGCCTACTGAACTTGACTTGTGGTTAACGTTAAGGCGCCGTATACGCTGAAATGGCAGAATCAATGAAATATGGCTATTTTCCAGTGCATAGTTCTCAACAACGGAAGAAGTGTACGTAATGGGTTTTTCACGTTATATTTATTGATACGTGCTCAAGAGATTGTATAGAACAAAATTTAAAAAAGTATTTTAAGTGAGCATTTATCAGGAAAAGTATCGGAGTGGTTTCGAAACATAGCAATTAACTGCATAATTTTTTTATATATAGTTAGTTGGAATGTATAAAAAGGGATTGTATCGATTAAATTTTTGATTTTATGAATCTTTCATAATATTAACTCAACTCAAAATATCAGATTTTAGGTGGGTTTCAATTCACGTTTTTAACTAAGTTAGCCTCATTTTTCGAGAAATGTTTATTGACCATTACAAAACTCATATCATTGAAATGACTTTTCGATTTAAAATGCTAGAAGTTTTCAATAACATTACCCTATAACAATTCGATCAAATATAGTATCTGATGCAATGTGAAATCAAATTCAGTTCACTCGCAGACAGCGAGCAGTACGCACGCAGTTTACACGCCGTTTCTCTTCTTCATGATTTTGTTTTGAATTTTTCATTCTTCTCCTCCATGAGAAAGTGAAAAATAAAACATACAATGAATAATTATGAGAAAGGTGAAATGACAAAATCCGATTATAATGTCAACTGCATTGCGTTTATGATACTCCAAGTCGTATGTCAAGTGATAGCTGTTTCCCAGGAGAACAACAAAACATTCAATTTGTTATTTGTATTTATATTTTGTAAATACAATTTTATTTTTATTTCTTTTTCGTTTGTAAATATATTTAGTTGTTCTTTGTAAATATTGCCTAAAATAAGATATAAACGAAAAATAAGGTTTATATTTTGTTTTCCTGGAAATTAGCGCTATCAGTTGAAATACATACATATAGAATTTTGTAGTATCAACAATAAGTTGGTGATTTGGTGCGTTATGGGGAATCGTAAGAATCGAGCAAGATATTTTATAAACAATAAGAAAAATTTCCGAAAGGTGAATGCGTCTCAAGCAAGGTAATTTTCCTTTTTAATAGGTAGGAAGGGGCACTGATGTGAATTGCGCACGAAATGTTTCCAATGTGTTACAGATAAAATAACAAAATCAGATTAGCAGTCGGCCTGTCTGTTTCATTATTTAAATTATTAAAATCTGTAGGTACTGAAATTTTATGATACATTGTATGGTGATTTTTTTTTAAAGAATCTAAAGGTTTCGTGATTAATAGAAGTTTATTGATACGTACACGGAGACAATTATAATTTAGCAACTATGAAGATTTTTTAAAGTGAAAACTTTTGAATTTTTTCGTCCGTATAGATCTTGTGCGTTTGTGCTTCTGAGCAAAATTCACCTGCAGGTTACTGCTCATTTATGGCGTCTTTGGAAACCCGGCATCTCTGTCCCTGGCACGTGGTCAAATTCGCCTACTGAAGAACATTATCTTCGAAAATCAAATCACACATATTTTGATGTGTCTGTGATGTAAATAGTTGTGTCGATAATTTTTCATGTCCCAGCTTATTTCGCTGTTTGGTTGGTCACGCTGTTTGGTTGGTCACGCAAACACATCGATGGAACGGCATAAATCCAAAGTTTTCTTAACCCTGCAGAGGTCGCTCCTTCAAAGTTACGTAAGTGATCGCGCGGTTTACCATAATAATCCAATTTCAAACGAGAAAAAAACTGCAAAATATTAAATAATTTGTCTTTATTCTGCTTTAAATTGAACCTACTAACCCTTTCTAAAGATATTCATTATAAAATTTGTCCCAAAATTCAATTTACAGCACCCAACTGGCAAACAATTGAGAGAAGTTGTTGCTGAATTTTTCAATTACCAAACAGCGGATTACTATGGTAATCCGCGCGACCCCTCCAGGATTAAAAATGTGATGATATTAGTATATATGCCATTGTAATCAGCGCGACCCCTCCAGGATTAAAAATGTGATGCTATTAGTATATATGCCATTGTAATCCGCACTACCCCTCCAGGATTAACAATGTAATGATATTAATATATATATATATATATATATATATATATATATATATATATATATATATATATATATATATATATATATATTTGTATATATATATAGGTATATATATATATATATATATATATATATATATATATATATATATATATATATATATATATATATGTATTTATATATACATATATATATACTAATACCATTACATTGTTAAAACATATGGAGCTCATTCTTACGAATAAAGAAGCTTTATTTCCAGCCTACTACCTTCCGCATCATGCCGTTTAAAGGCCAACCAGCAAAACTACCAAAGTACGGGTTTTGTACAACGCGTCGTAAAAAATTACGTCAGGAAAATCCCTAACGATATTCTTCATACCAATCCCAAGCTTTTGAACGATATTTTCGGAATCCTCATACCTTGGATACTATTTCCGTTCGTTCTTTGCGCTGATCTGAAAAAAATGTTTCTGCAAATCCGGATTGTTAAGGATGATGTCAATCTAAAGCGTATCCTATATAGATGCCACTTTTCTCATCCAATTCTCACCTTTCGAATACTCAATTTGTTATTTGGATCAACATGCGCTTCCTGCTTAGCGTCCAGAGTGATCCTGCAACTAACAACAGACCATGACGCAACACACTCTGAAGCGGTTCGAATTATCAGGGAAAACTTGTACTGCAACGACGCGTTGTTGGGTTTCTTCGATGTGGAGACTGGTCTTCAAGTCCGAGATCAAGTTATTGCTTTAATGAAGGAAGGGGGGTTCAAACTTTGGACGTGGTTGGCCAATTTTGAGAAGCTCTTAGCCAACATTGCACCGGAAGATGTCAAAAAGCGTGTTACTCCAAAGGTTGTTCACGATAGCGACATTAAGGCTCCGCGTATTGCCTGAGACCCAGAAGCAGACTGTTTCCAATTCTGTGTTGGTCTTGAACCTTATCAGAGACGAAATACGCTAAAGAATACAGCTCGCAAGTAAAATATTTTATTCAGTATTGACGATCTTAAAGACCAGCTGCATACACAGGAAAACAAAGCTCCAAGTAAACAAATCTGTGATAAGATCTGTGTTATGCTATGGGTGTGAAACATGGACACTAACCCAAGCATCTGCAAATATATTGAACGCCTTTGAGCAACGAGTCCTGAGGCGAATAATCGAAGCGAAGCTAGACGGGGACCAATGGCGATTTCGATGCAACCATGAGCTGTATGAATTTTTGACGAACCGGTTTCAAGGATTGTAAGACTGCGTAAGCTGCAATCGGCTGGACACATGAATCGTATGGACAAACAACGGATACCCAAGAAGGTATTCGTTGGGAGAACTGAAGGCCGGCGGCCAGTGGGGAAACCGAGGAAACGCTGGCCTGACTCGGTCGACGAAGACAGTTCATCGCTGCTCGGATTTCGGAATCGGATGACGCGGCCAACGAACCGAGACAGTTGGGCTGTAGTGCTAAGAAGAAGAAGAAGAAGAATAACTAGAGAGAGGTTTGTGAAGAATGAAGATCCAGCCAATTGCGCAGGCAGTTCGTTCACTGCTACTATCAAATAAGGACACTTCACGGTGATATTATGAAGCTCCTAGTAATCGATGCACATTGGATCCTCTGAATTCGACTTCTTGACAAGATCTACGGGAGATGTATATGGAGATTAGCTAGGTTGCATGATGTGATTTTCTAGCAGGTTTTCAACGATTTTCGTTACGACAGGCCTTCTGGCGGGTGCAATTCGATGCGATTCACGAGAAACTGGCTTTTTAGTTGCACAAGAGCATAATTTCCAATTCCAGATAATATCTCAGTAAAAAATAATGGAATCTTTCGAGTATTTCGTCCAGCTGTTGCTGTTCTTCTGTACTGAAAATACCATCAGCTTTTAACTTGTCTTCAATCTGGCAAGTTCCATATCCAATTATAAGCCGTAGCTTATGCGTCTTTAAATAATCAGCTCCCAGTAACACAGCTAACGACAACATGATTTTATCGACCTTATCAAACGTGTGTTGAAATTCACGTCCATCATTTATAATTTTCTGCAAGCAGCGAACTGTGCCTCCTCCAAATCCCGACAGTTTTTAAATATCATTTCAACAATTTCAGTTAAAAATCTACGCATTAAGGATCGTAAACTTCCCGAATCAATAATCGCTCACAGTTTCCGCCGTCCAATTATTATCTCTTTTTCAACCAACATTGACAATGGAACCTGCATTGGTCTCTTTGGCTTGCAGCACAGAAGCTGATTGCTCTCGTTATCTCCTATTGAAGCAACTTGGCCCTGCTACCCGCAAGTTAACCGGCTGTTAGAAATAGAGTGAAGCTTCAATTTTTCACCCCGATTCTGCAATGATGGAAACGCACAACCCATCAGCACAACATTTTCTTCAAAATGGCCAATTAGTAAGTGAAACTGTTGTAAACTGGTGAACCTACTACCTGCAATAGCATTTTACAGGGCTGGCGACCGATTGATGTTATTTTGCAAAGACATTCGTCCAAATTTTTGATTTTTCATGAACTGTTTCCATCAATTTAAAATGAACATTGGCTTCATCAATATGAGTAGGAAAATCAACCACTAGCCGATTAGTAGATTCCGCAAAATTTCGAAAAACACGAACGAAATTACGAGGATATGCGAAAAATTCGGAACGGTAGGCAACGTTTGCGTGGCAATCAAAACTAATTTTTCGTTCTACATATAATTTTTCAACTCCACACTCATGTAACTGGACCAAAATTAGGCACCAACTCGGAAAAACCGTGCACCAAGGAACTGATTTTCGCTTGCCGAATTATTTCCTCGAGCAAGGATTGCTCTCTCTGCAGCAACGAACGTGTTGTGACTTCAGATTTCCATTTTAGATCCTCTTTTCTGCCATCACTCACTGTAGCCGCTACACTTTACAAAAATGTTTCATTTGGATCGTCGCCGTAATCGCTGGCATCATCTGCACGTTCCCTGGCACAAGGCTTTAGTGTTCTAGGAGTACTACTCACGTCCAGTAATTCTGAATCCATTAATTACGAGGTGTGACAATTAAAAAATGAGACTGATTCCCTGAAAACCATACATTTAAAAATTATTCTACAACTCTGCCATCCCCTTCAAGGTAGTCCTCTTAGGCAGCTATACTACGATTCCAGCGCGTTTTCCATGCTTCGATGAGCATTTCCGCGAGTACCCTCGACACGGCCACCTGGATGTCCATAATCGACTCAAAGTGGGCTCCTTTGACCACCGATTTTGTTCTAGGGAACAAAAAAATAAGTCACATGGTAACATGTCGGACAAATAAGGTGGCTGTTGCAACACGGCGATCCCTTTAGAGGCCAGATACTGGGACGCGCTGAGGGCTCCTCAGAAAAATTCCTTGGAACCATCTTCGCGCACAACTTTTTCACCCCAAATTTAAAAAAATTATATGACTGTTTCACACCTAGTTCCGAGGACAACATTCGATCTCTTAAACGCCGATCTTCACGGATTAGGACACGCACACGCTGCGTGTTAGCGTCAGTCCACACCTTGACTGGTCTCCCGCTCCGCGCCTCGCCTTCCACGCTTTCACGCCCCTCCTTAAACTCTCTACGCCATCGAAAGAGCACTATCACCATGCAATTTTAGCGTACGTTTCCGAAGCTGTTGCGCCCAATATGGCGCAAAATTTTATAGCGACGCGTTCGTCTTGATTTCGTTTCTCCATTTTCGTGACGAGCACCACCAACACATGTCTACTCAACACAGCGTCTACTCAACACAACACCACACAGCGTTACTTAATTGTCACACCTCGTATTTGATCAGACACGGCTTGTTTCCTGAGCACATTAACCTACGTCCATGGTGCAGCACTTGCAAATCTTCTTTTGTTTTTGTCGCATACATATAACTTTACTAATTTGCACGAATCCCACTTCTGATGACTCTCAGGCTGGCACAGTAAATGAGACACTGGTATTTTAAATAACGCTCTTTATTCATGTAATTTAAATTCAACCGTCTGGCCGCCTAGACTTGAAATTGTGCGAAACCGCACAATTCACATGAAGGAGACCGATATAGAAGTTATGAGAGGACTCTGTACTTGATTATTGAATGAGTCGGACGGTTGAATCTAAATTACATGAATAAAGAGCATTATTTAAAATTCTAGTGTCTAATTTATTTTGCCACCCTGACAGTCTTATACTTGACTAAGTGCCACCACCAGGACTTAAACAGATACCTTTAGCTTAAGCGGCTAATATTTTAATATAACTCAAAAAGTTTGTATATTGTATTCATATGGTACTACGAATAAGTCACATCAGGTGATATGGCTGTGATAAAATAATGATTGGTTGGAGAAACGCAGACATACATATATTGAAACTAAAAATAAAATTCAATTTAAAAACATCTCACACTTTTCATTACTTTCCATTTTATCGAGCCTAAGCATTTTACAACCGATTTCCCAAATGTGTACGCAAACAAAACCCCTCACGTGAACCCTAAATCACCTTAAATGGTACATAAATGATACTTTCAAACAACAACATGCTTTTGTTTAAACTCCATTTTATTCGCGTCATAAATTTCAAGATTACACAAAGAGTCGACAAAAAAGATGAGTTACTACGTATAGACGCTTGCTCCCTTGCTGCCTAGTTTTAACCCCAAATTTATTTCAGTTACCGCGAGATGGGGTTGAATTCAACTCAGGACTGAATTGCAAAATTTCTAAAACAACATTCAAGGGACATTAATTTGCTAGCATTTATTCGTAATTTCGTATTTACATGGAAAATACAGAACAATACGAAAAACGTTATTCAGACTAATTAGTTAATTTGGGGGTTGAAATTGTTTGGATGATTACAACATAGCGCCAGGCGCCTGAAGTATAAATTATCAGTGACAATGGTTGCAAAAAGGATTGAAACTTAGATGGGAATGATTTCTTATTTGCAATTAGAGAGTACAAATGAAATTCTCCGAAAATATTTTACGTCAGAGGATTACCAAAAGTTTAAGTTCAATGGGTAAAAGTCGCTTTGATCTCAACATGAAAAGGTCTGCACCTGCATTTGTTTTTATTCTGGGCTCCTCGGCTCTGACGATAATGAATGCTCTTTATGTCTTTAACCTGATTTAATTTTCGTAGAATTGAATTCATATCCAAGTAATTTGAATAATTTTCAGTGCACTGGATCAAAAACCTAATTAAATCAGAACTTACACTGAAAGTCTTTCAGGTCCAACACTACAAACTTTGCTTTCATTTACAAGTAGGGAAGACTTCAGGTGATGACAGTACTTACTCGTAAAACAGTTGAGTGGCTCTCGAATCTAGTTTTTGTCATCTGTCACTACCGACTTACTCGTGCCATTTCAGTAGAGAAGAGCTTGCAAGAGTTTCATAAATTAAGTTTTTTTTAAGTTCGAAATAGCATTTATGCTTGCATTATCTTCATTTTTGAAATCAAATCATCAGTTCATCCTCTGTCTTTCTTAAGTAAGTTAAAGATTTAAAATACGAGGGTGGTTCAAATATGATGGAGAAAAAACGCTGTAGATGGCGCGCATGTATGTTTTGAAGGTCGTGGCTTGAGTGTGTGATAGCTGGGTCCCTTACAAACAGTGTGGCATAGTTTTTGTCGGGAGTGCATGTTTCACGCGCGTGCTACGACCATGAGTGAACGTCAAGTGCCGACCGCCGTTGCGTAACGTATTGTCATTCGTTTTTAGTGTGGGAAGGTGTTAAAACACGGAAATTTTTCCGCGTTTGCGAAATTAATTTGGTAGTGAGTGTCTGAGTAGGGCTGCTGCGTTTAAATGGGCTAAAGTATTCAAGGATGATCGCGAAACCGTCGAAAATGAGCCGCATGATCGTCGACCGCAAACCAGGTTCACACCAGATAATATTTGCCGCGTAGAACAACTCATTTTGAAGGACCGTAGAACGTATGTTCGAGACATTTTGGCTGAACTCAGCATTAGTATTGATAGTATAAAGTTTATCATCCACAAACACCTTCAATATAGCAAAATAACGGCGCGATGGGTTCCTAAACTGTTGAACTTCGAGCGAAAATTAACGCGGATGGCAGTTGGTTGCCGCTTGCTGACGTGATACAAGGTGGAGAGGGATGTTTTTTTAACGCGAATCTTTACTACAGATGAGACATGAGTACACTATTACACTCCCAAAATCAAGGTGTCGTTTAAAAAGTGGAGGAAGGGGCTCCAGTCAAAGCAAAGACAACCAGGTTCGCAGGTAAGGTTATGTGTACTTTGTTTGGGGACCGGCGGGGCATGGTGTACATCGATTTCTTGCGCACCGAACGTTCCATCAATGCTGCATACTACTCTAACCTTCTAAAACATACGTAAAACCCGCTTACCACTCGAAACGGAAGAGCATTCCAACACGGAGTGTGATTCTTCTCCAGGGTAATGTGCGCTCCTATACCGTGCGTCTCACGCTCGATACAATATCGGGATTGGGATGGGAGGTACTGGAACACCCCCTTGTAATCCGAATTTATCACCCTGCGACTACCACTACCAAACTGATTTCACAAACGCAGAAAAATTTCCGTGTTTTTAACGCCTTCTCACACTAAAAACGAATGACAATACGTTGCACAAAGGCGGTCGGCACTTGACGTTCACTCATAGTCGTAGCACACGCGTGAAACATGCACTCCCGACAAAAACTATGCCACACTGTTTGTAAGGTACCCAGCTATCACATACTCAAGCCACCACCATCAAAACATACATGCGCGCCATCTGTAGCGTTTTCTTCATCATATTTGAATCGTCCTCATATATTTGCGCCTTATAAATTGCATGAATTGGGTGTTTTGCACTTCAATCTTTTTACATTTGTTGTGCCCTCATTCTCATGTAGAAACTAAGAGCCCCTAAATCAAACCTACCTCTTGAAAAAAGTGTATTATCTTCACTGACCCCAACCATCTAAGGTGCTTCTCAGCCAGGCAGTAACTTTCCAGACGGCCTCTTCTCTTCTTAAACAAAGCCTCGCAGTACATCAAAAAAGTTATTGAGGATCATCTGCGAATGTGCATAACTTCCACTCACAACTCTCCTTGAAACCCACATTCATAAGATGTTCTCCGAGTTTAGAATGCTCAGTGACAAATACCCTAAGTTTATTTTTTCCTAGTTTGATGCACGATTCAAGTCATATCTCATCATAGCATTTCAAGTACAGCTTCGATGTTTTGAGGCCTGGATAATTCCTCCAGAGTACGAGTATATCGTATTCATTAGCTTCAAATTCCTTCAAAGGTCTTCAAACAGTCGACTTTTTGACAGCATAAAAGTGATTAGGACCAACTCATGCAACTTTTGATGCTTTCCTTGCTAAGAAGTCTGCTTGTTCGTGACTAACCACTCCTGTATGCCCTGGCATCCAAGAAAAAGTAACGTTGCACTCATATTTTCGCCCACAGGGGGGAATGCTGACTGACAGGAATACTCTTGGAGGCTAGCACTCTTTGGGGCGCGTCGCCCCCATGGACCCGAGGATATGGGGGCGCCGTGAGGTTCCCTCCTGGGATGACAGATACCGACCCTGATTGGATCTGGACTACGCTTTGGACAACGAACTGGAATTGATGTTTTGGGCTGGCGGATATGATGGTTTGATAGTTGCTTTGCACAGTAGCGCCGAGGTGACACTTGTGTGTGAACGGAACCAATTCAATTATCGTACCGTCTCCGTCCCGGTAAAACCTTGGCAGGCCTCGAAGTACGTTCGAAGTTTGCACCATTGGGTTGATGGTGTAAGTTCGGTTGAGACGGACTCCCGATTAGCGCTGGACTGGCTCTGAGCACTTGTCCTCATAAGGGCTTGTGCCAATCCTCGCATTGCCTCCCTGCTCTGCAAAAATAACCATAGGACCAAAAAGGCGACTTCACACATGAACGGAGATAGCTGTTTTGAAATGCTCCCATGAAAACTTTCATTTCATACTCATATCGGCTACGTTTGATGAATTTTTTTTTCAGGGGCTACTCTCCTGTACTGTTATCATCGATTCATGGCCAATTTTTTCGAATCCTAGAATGGTTACAAGACCCTTTTGCTAGGAGCTCTCTCCCACCTCCTTGACTTGTTTCACTTATGAGCATTAATTGTAAGTACTCATCTTCAGTTATTCATTAAATTTAATCAAGTGTTCAAAGCATGTACCTTAAACGTTGAAGTTGGGAAAAAATAACTCAAAATTATCCAATCTTCGCACTTAAAATAGCCACTATTTTGTTTTACGATTACTGATACCACTAGCTGAACCGATTCTCAAAGATCTACATGACACCTATCATTTCTGAAAAAGCGCATGTTGTTCCATAGCCATATGTTGCCATAGTAATAAATGCAGCGCATATTGTTCCATAGTAATACAGGAAAATTCAAACCGCTATACATTCGCTAAATATGATTCAATCTTTATGAAACTTTCAGGATAGATCAATTTTATAAATGGTCATCTGTGTACTGAATTTCATGGAATTTAAGGGTACCGTTAAGATTTTATTCAAGAAAACATAAAATCGATAAATCATACTATTACTAACATAGTTGAGTGAATTGCGACTTCTTACGTATTTGTTGTTGTTGTACTCACCAAAGCCTACATTTCTGATTTTTTTCAGATTTTTCGGATCACAGGTGTCCAATTGTGAGGGGGGGGGACACAAATTTTTCGTTTATTTCTCCTCCCTGTGCGCCCCTTGAAGCAAACTTTGCCAAACTAAGACCTGTTTTGAAAAGTTCTCATCAAGACTTTTCATTTGATACCCACATCGGCTACTTTCTATGAAATTTTTTTTCGGGGGGTCACTCCCCTATTTGGGGAGACCCCGCTTAAATACCTTATAAAAATTTTTTTTTGTTGAACTTTGAAGAGAACACCACTTCACACCTACATACAAAATTTGATGTTTCTTAAGTAGTTTCCGAGGAAAACTGCTATGACACACGGACAGACGGACGGACGGACGGACGGACAGACAGACGGACAGACAGAACGCGATTTTAGTAGGGTTTTGTAAAGTAATAACAACGAGGACGTAACCAGCAGTTGCAGCCACGATGTTCACAATACATCGAGAGCGGTACAAACGATGACAAAAACGGCGAATAATACAATGAAAGTGAAGACCGACAAAAAACGGAGATTAGCAGACAGTCTGATCCAAACTGAGATTCCTGCAGCGTTCGGGCGCAGCGAAAAAATTATGTGAACGCCAGAGCATAATATAAAGGAAAAGCGGGAAACTCTGGAGGACGCTTCAGGTGTGATAAAAGTCCTGCGTTATGGTATCCTGACGAAACTGGTATTGCCGCCATCTGGGTTCATAACAGTGATTTCTAAGCGGAGAATTGTGGACGGGGGGAGGCATGCAACTGGGTGTGAGTACCCAGGCATGCAACTGGGTGTGAGCATATAAATCGGCCAAGAAATGCCTTCATAAATTCATTAACAATAGCAAGGCTCGCTGCTGGCAAGAGCTAGTGGACAATGTGAACAAGGATCCGTGGGGCCTTGGCTACAAGCTAGTTATGCGGAAGCTTGGCGCCCTACGGAAGCCTTGCATACATGATGCGGAAAAGATGGACGAAATAAATGGGCGAGAACCCCTCCCCACCCATCCCATCCATGTTGATGCTGTCCATGGTGAAACAGCAGTCGCGTGTCCACTGCTCACACGTGGAGGAGGCAATCCTTTCATTGAAAGCGAAGAAGGCTCTAGGTCCAGATAGTGTTACTGCTGAGGTATTGTGGCTTGTCTATCACCATTGTCCTGACTTGCTGCTCAACACATTCAATGCTTAGCTACGGGACGGGGTTTTCCTGCTACGCTGGAAGGTGGCGAGGCTCGTGCTGATCAGCAACGGGAAGGGAAGTCCCGAATCGCCATCTGCATACCACCCGTTATGCAAACTAGACACGGCTGGGAAAGTGCTAGAGAAACTCATCAAGGGAAGACTCACTGACGCGATTCGTGCTGCTGGGGACCTATCTCCTCGGCAGTACGGCTTTATAGCAGTACTATCAATGCGATTGCAGAGGTACAAAAGGCAGAGGCATATAGTCGCACCAAGCGACGGATCATCCTGTTGGTCACACTCGACGTCAGGAATGCGATCAACCCCGCTAGATGGGCGGATATTGTGGATACGCTAGAAAACCCTTTTTAAGTTCAAGAATATCTAAGGCGGCTTTTGAGGGACTACCTAAAGGACTGAAGCCTGCCCTACGACACGACTCAGGGCCAACCAAAGATGACGGTTACATCAGGTGTTGCCCAGGAATCTACCCTTGGTGTAGACCTGTAGAACGTGCCTTACAACTGGCTACTGAGACTGGAGATGCCAGATGAGTTGCACTTGATTGGCTATGCGGATGATGTTGCGGCTCTGGTCGCTGGACGCACCGTTGAACAAGCGCAACTTAGGCTAGGTATGCTGATGCGCCGAGTGAGAGACTGGGTGACTGCTCGCCGGTTCAGTTTAGCACTAGAGAAAACCGAAGTGGTCATCTTGACAAAAAAAGAATCCCTAGAGTAAGGATTATCAGTATTGGAGACTTGCAAATCACATCGAAGCCATCGGTGAAGTACCTGGGGCTACTGATCGTCTCAAAGATGAGTTTCTCTGAGCGAATCAGGGCAAAGGCTGAGAAGGCTGCTTCTGGAGTATCGGCTCTGAGTCGACTTATGGCCAACATAAGAGGACCCAGCCCATCAAGAAGACGCGTCTTGATGAGTGCTGTAGGGTCAGTGCTACTATACGGAGCAGAGGTATGGGGTGACGCTCTCAGCAAGGAGGTATACCGAAAACGTTTGGCACAGGTACAGAGAAGAGGAGCACTGAGAATTGCATCATCGTATCCGACAGTCTCTGATTCAGCGGTGAAAGTCATTGCAGGTGTGATACCTGTTGGCCTTCTTGCTAGAGAGCGTCACTCCATTTATGTGCATTGAAGCGAGGATGCGAAGGAGATGGTTGTCCGCGAGGAGAGACAGAGCTCAATCAACGATTTGCAGCAATCTTGGGTGAATTGCACGAACACCAAACATATCAAACGGTTCCAGGCTAGGTTCTTAGGTTGACAGGGGAGGTGTTTAGTCGGTAGTCCAGTCGCCTTCTTGCAAATATGGGAGTCCCAGACTCTATGCGTAAATAGGCGTTCACCTTCCTACCACAAAAAAAAACTCATATTCTCATCCAGTCGAATGAGTTTCTTAAAACATTTTTGACCCATCTTAGATATTATTGTTGGTGATTCTAGGGCCTTCATAGTTACTTGATTATTAAGCGAGACAGCTCTTGTTTTGCCCTTTTATCTGAAGCATTTATTATTCTAATACATTAAAAATTAGTTTCATGTCAAAATTAAAAACCACTTAGTTTAATTCACTTTACATAAAAACAATCACATACTAAAACAAAGTCCTGGTTCCCTGTATTTGTCGATAGAAGCTAGGAAGAAATAAAAGGTAAAAAAAGAAAATAGCAAGATTGTTAATAAAAAGTTTGTGAGAAAGAAGATATCAAGAACTCTGGGTGAATGCTTCAGTTTTCTTTTGCTGACCCGGGTTATTTTCAGCTTTTCCAAAATTTTCATTCGATTTTATTTAATTTTGATCACATAATAGTGGACAGGATGCTTATGGATGGCGGTGTGGTTACCGGACGTGACACGACTGACAAAGATGAGCGAATGATCTTGTTGGTCGCCTAGCTCGACAATATCACTTTGAAATTCTATCAAGTTTTTGTAGCACTACTGCAAATGCCAGAAACACTTGCAAAGACTAATGCCGAGCTAGCCAACCAGTGAAGCGGAAATGGACTACTAGCTACAAAAAATACAGAACTGACTAGACTTTTGCGAAAAAAAAGAGTGTCTACTGGTAAATTTCAAAAAGATAGCCCTGAAATGAAAAAATGGAAGGTGAAGACGTCCTCATCTGAAAAGTTTTGTCTCTCTTTTGAGGATTCAGAAAGAGATTGACTGTCTGATGAGCAGTAAAGATAAAGAGGAGGAGTTTTTCGCTGCCCTCCACAACCAAAACCAGCTAAAACATTTACAGATGTGGCCATCCAACTTAAACCAAAACTAATAATGCCAAACACTACAAATACAAAACCTGCACCCCAAATACAAGAACCCAAAACAGTACCAATCATTCATAGAGAGCCCCCAAAATGGTCCCAAACAATCGGTATATGAAAACACATCACATGTCTTTTTCTTGAAAACCCGTCCGGCCTTGCTTCGTTGTGTGAACAGATGCGCTTTGACTTTTTTGAGTCATCCTCAATGGCAGGCACTGAATATGAATCCTTCGAGTCATTTTCTTAGAGGCCCCTGCAACGCAAAAATCTAAAACCAAATCTTCCCGGTGCCGTACGGCGTGACCGTGAGGACTGATGGTCAGCCCGCGTAGACGGTTCGTGGGACAACACGCGCTTATTTTTCCTATTCGCAATGTCACCTGATTACTAGAAGCGTGAATCCTCATTTTAGAATGTTTACCATTGGGCTCTTTCACACGGAAATGGTAAAAACCAATATCCAAACAGGTTTCGCGCTTACGCCCTTATGTTTATACATTGCATAGTTCAGCCAACCTATTTTTGTATACGATACACAAAGACATATAAAGTAATGGACGCGAAATGAGCTTATTTTCATCCATACGTGAGTGAAGTACTTTTACTACATACATGCCTTCCTCTCGCATGCGAATTGAAATCCCTCTACCTTTCACGCCGCTAGAGAATCCACACACTCAAGTGACTCTCTAGTTGCTCTCACGAAAATCCCACTCCTCTTACACCTTAACCCCCGAATTGTCAACAAAATAGCAACCATATGATTGAAAACATATGATTTATGAAAATTAAAAATTAATGGGAAACGTCTAATCAAGTTGAATTTGAAATTGTACACAAAACATTTTTTTTTAAATAAACCGTGTTGAATCTAGTGCAAAAGCGTTGCAAATGTGATAATTAATCAAACTGAAAAGTTTGTTACGGATCGCGAGTGTTTTGTGTCGAAAAATGAAAAATGTAGTGACGTGTGTGGGACTATAAAAACAGCTCTAGGAAGCATGTCAGAGACGTATCCTTCGTAGGGAAAGTCATTCTCAATCTTTTACATCGTTCAAGTTGATTTAGTTCAAGATACGAAAAATGGTGGGAGACGTCACATCAAATTTATTTGAAATTCGAATCAACAGCAAATAACGCGCCAACTTCACGCGACATGAAAAAGTGCTTCAATTCTCTCGATGCATTTCGTATCCATTCTCTCTGAGATCTATGACGATACACGTCTTGCGAGTGTATGTGTCAAAAGGGTCATTTGATCATTAAACATCGCGCGGACAACATGAGAGCGAAAACAGAGAGATAAGCGATTGAGAATTTGTTTTAGCCTTGAATTGTGCACGAGGTAATAAAAACTGGAATGAAAAATGTATTTTATGATTGTTAAAGTTTGTCGATTCAAATTTATCTCTTGGATTTATTTGGATCCTCCGTGTTTTTCCGCTTTCTGAAAAAATATTCCAAGTTTGAATTCCTTTATTAGTCGCATAACTTGCTTATCATAATGTGATTCTATGAAGATTATGCGTACTGTTAATTGTCTATGGATTCACAATAGGCAATTTAACTTTATTGAGATCGTGATATTCATCGTGTTGTTTCCTGAAACTGAACATGGCCTCCGCTTTTATAAATTTATTAAATAACGCATAGCTTCTCGCGTCCATGCATCCATTTTTGCACGCAAAATAAAGAAAGGCAATCGTTTCATGACGACTACCTTCTTCACCGAATGTTCAATTCGGAATGATTACCGGCGTTTATATAAAATTTCCCCCACCAAATGATCAACAAAATGCGTTTTTATATGTGCGTTACGCTCGTACACCCTAAAAAATGTTGGCATGTTTTTACCATCAGGTCCCCTCAATGCCTCTCACTCTTCTTGCCCATATAACCTGTTTAACGCTCATTTTTAACGCTGCGTCTGAAAAAGCCCATTGGCCTCAATTTCTTCATTTTGTCCTATCTATCGAAAAAGTTGTTGTCGCGTCTTATGGTATTGTAATTAATTTATTGCGCATAGTATTACCACTATCCCAGTAAGACTTTCTGCGAGGTATTTTATTATATCCTGAAACAATCAAAATTACAATAAAACATTTGAGCTCACCAAAGGAAATGCCAGGATCTAGGAAGTTCAAAAACGTAGCAAATTCGGCACTCTCTTGAAAAAGCAGTTGACGTTAAAAAAAAAATTCAAAAATATCAGTACAAGATATATCTTTGTAATTCTGAGTAACTGATGGAACAAGGGACGACGAATAAAGGGAAGATCAGACATGCTTTATTAATACTCTGTCTTTCGACTTTTGCTTGATGGACCTGAATCCGTTTGACTATACTCGTAGCTGGCTTTGTTGGCATGGTTATTTTTGTTTGTGGAAGCGATTACAGCCGCCGAGATAAGTTGCAGGCAGGTTAAAGTTTCAATAAGACTACCAGAGCCCTCATCTTTGATTTCTGTGACTTTAGGAAGCTGAATGTAAAAATCTGCTAAGTCTAGACCTATATATTGTTCTAATTAACCCACTATCTTTTACAACTTCAAGCTACGAGGAGCCAAAATTTTCTTTATGAAAAATTGTACCCTTCACAGCCTAGCGTTGCCACATGACAACAGATAAAAAAGATTTGATGACGTCAAACATATATATCAAACTAATGGTATAGATTCCTACATTAATAAACTCTATAATCTCATATCCTTCTTATCATATGATCTATTATAATCCACATCCATCATCCACGTCTGCTACAATTAGTAATGCCAAAGCTAAGTTTAAAATTAAGCTCTTCAGTAAGCTTTCAAATTTACAGCTAGCTTAAAATAGTATATGAACAGACGAAATATTTGAATAAACACCTCTGTGCACTTCAAATCTGCGTTTGATTTGGAGCTCCACTCGTACAGTGAAGGCGTTGTACGCTTGTATAGAAAAAATAAGAATCCATCCTTCGGCGAAGACGCTTCTGTTTGTGTTGAATCAAATATGAAAAAATTCAAAATATTTAAAAAAAAAATTTAACGCGCTTGAATCCATTAGGCACTTTAGAATTTTTATAAAGTGCATAATACGGCCATAATTGGATCTTTATAAGTATCGATCGGAGTCGAGAAGAAGGTAACCTACTAGGGGCTATTAAATTGCTGACACAGAGGACAAACCGGACCTGGAGAAAACGACTTCTTCGTTACCAACGATACCTCGCACTTTAACCATCAATCACCCACCGTATTCGCCTGATATGGCTCCTTGTGGCTTCTACCTATTCGGAAAATTGCATTTGGCCATGAAAGAAAAACGCTTTCCGTCCGTAGAGGGCATCCAAAAGGTTTGTACCGACATCCTGAAGGCCATTCGCGCAACACAGTGTATTGAGGCCGGAGGAGACTATTTTGAATAAATAAACTCGAATTTATAAGAACAAAGCTCCTGCCGTTTCTTTTTATGTCATTTCAGCAACTATGACGAAATCAACCGCTCATGGGCACACTGATCCAACACTTTTCATTCGAGAGTTTCCGATGATATTCAATAAAATGTTTTATCCTCGTACACCTTTTATCAGGTCTTCGGACGTTGAATCACAAATTATTTAACGGAATGTAAGTTTCTTGGTAACACATCACTTGTGTTTTTACGGTGCAAATTCACAGTACAAGTGATAAAGTTGTCTTAAAAAAGAGATAGGGAAAAAGGTGGCAAATTTAAACCGGACAGCTACGACGTGTTCAAGATGACGGTTCATCAAAGATCCGTCCAAATCTCGGCATAACTTTTAGGTCACACCGGTAAATTGAAATGAACTGCCAGCTCAACCGAGTTCGATTGCATTCGGCAAGGCAATGCATGGATGGAATGCACTAAATCAGTGTTCTCATGTCCGGAATTTTAATTCACAGATTGAATTTTAAAATCAACAGAAGTAAAAAAATAAAATGAGAAAAATCTAAATAATAATAGGTACAAGGATAAATATCATAAGGAATATAATTAAAAAAAAGGTTTGTATTTAATATAGAAAAAAGGTGTAATAAAATTCACATGTAAATAAAAATATTTTATGATTTATAACTATGAATTGAAATTATTAAAAAAATGTTTTTTCAAATCTGCAATTAAAATTTCGAATAGGAGTTATGAAGCAGTTTGCATTTTGCTTAGGCGACTGCTCGATTCCTACAGGACGAGACTAATTGTGTGTAGTATATGTACATATAATGTGAGCCATTGTCAGAGCATGCTTGTGGAGATACCAGTAAGCGTACCTTACTATTGTACGTAGAGACATAATATTTCTTATGAATGAAAGAAAGCTATAGAAATTTGCCCGTCTGTTTCTCGGGATGTGTTGTAGCTTATGCGAATTTTACTGAACAACCAATTAAATCTTATTAAAATCTCTTCAAAATGAACTAACTTTACAAATAACTGCTAATTTTCAATTCCGGCTAACATTATCAAAAGTACGAGTGTCTTTAAAAAAACTTCATCATAAACCACTAAATCCCAAACGCAGCTCCATTTAAGGCTCATTTAACGTGAATTATGTGGAAACATAATCCTCATCCTCCACGCGATTATCGATTATATGTTTATGTAAGCGCAATATTTGTTTGAAGGCATGTTCATCTCCATATACCAGAAACATATCGTATTAACCCCTAATGGAAAAGTTGAAGTGATTAGAAGGATTTCTAAAGTTTAATTCTGTGCAATTACGAGGATATATTCTCCAAGATACTCAGTATTCATTATATATACTAGAAACTAGCTGATTGAAATCTGGTTTCATAGTTGCAACGACTATCATGGATGTGTTGAACAATATCTTAAGTAGAGTCAAAATCTTTTACTACTTGTTGAGTACACGCTCGTGTAACATGCACCCTCACAATTCCTGTTAAAGTACTTTCAAAACCATTCTGCCTTACCTTCACTACCTGTTAAGCGGATAAATGAACGGCTTTCCTACATAGAAGTCGGTTGGAAGGAGATTTGATACGAAAGCTTTTAAACAGGAAATTAAGTTACAACATGCAGAAGAGCTCTCCCTTCTTCCAAGGAAAAGAATTAACCAAAAATGGCGACAAGGATTTTGGTCTAAGTAGTTTAAAGTACGAGTATATGGAGATTAAAGAGTTTATTTGCGTTATGTTTGATGTGTGCGTGTGGGAGACTTAGTTTTGTTAAAGATGGCTGTTAGAAATATCCTTAAATAAAGTATCCTAGAAAGTTTACAAATCCCTCATTACAGGAGCAGCATCATGCTGATTCAACTTTTTTTTTCATTCAAAGATAATTTTTTTATAGTTTCAAACAGAATTTTTTCGGCACTGAGTCCAGTGGACAGGAGGAATTAGGGTCACATTAACTTAACTTTATATTCATAACTAGGATTAATATTTACTCACCTATAATAGTAGCCAATATAATAATTCCTAGCACAATAGCTGTCGTCAGCACCATAAGCAAATGGAGTGTAGTCTCGATTTCGGCTTGACCCACTGCATCCGTGCAATTGCCCGTGCCGTTTTGGAACAATGCAATCACACTGCCATTCTCAGTAGTCCTTGCACAACAACCACTCAACGAACTGCAATTCCAAAGCTCGGATAGGAACTCATCACCGACAAAACTACCGAATCCACCACTTAACACTCCACCACTACTAATCGCTACGTCCGTAAAGTCATCGCTAAAATTCTCTGCTGTCGTTGACACTGAGGACGACACCAAGGATATTGAAAAATTTCCAAAAAATTCTGAACTAGACCCGTATGAGTTGTTGTTGCTGGTTGCATCATATTCCCACGTTGTCGTGAATGGTGGTGAGACTGATGAGGACAATGATGACAACGTCGTGAAATTTTGATGAATGCTTTGTACTTGTCGTTGATGGGCGGTGGTTGTTTCTATTGCAGATGGTGCGGCGAGCGTGGTGAGTATGGGTGCTGGCGTGGTCGAAAGGTACGGGAAAGGTGGCTGGAATGAAGAACTAGGCGAAGATATGTGAGAATGATTCGCTGGCGTGGCAAATGTTGTATAGAGTGACGACGAGTTGAAATCCGTTAATTTGCTAAGAGTATCAACAGTTTGGTTAATTATCGTGAAAGATGCGTTAGTAACCCTTGATGAGTTTCCAATTACGACGTTTTCTACTTGGTTTTCCTCGTTCAGACTATCATTATCGTTGTTTGTAGTTGCCGTTGGATGAAATGTCGATACAGTTGCCAATGTTATATTTTTGATTTTCTTCAGTGCCGGTGGTGATGTCGTTATGGTGGTGGGTGTCGATATCGAGGATTGGTCGTTCCACAGCCATGACCACCACGACCACAAAACTTTATCCATTTCTTCTAAACATTTAACAATGATTTGTGATTGCCTTTACTCACACTTTTTTTGAAATCCAGGATATGTGGCATGATTTCAATTTTTCTTGTTAGTATTTCGTCCCTTTTTGAAGGCATTGCTCAGTAAATCTTTTGTTTTGAGACGCTCAACGTCTCAATGTAGTGCATAACTATAAAAGAGAGAGAGAGAGAGGAATAGTTTTACCATATGAATATCTGTATGAAAAAAAAATAAATTTTGAAAATGACAAATTAGTTGCTAATTATTAGTATTATACATATTAATTAATGTCAATTTAGAATTGACTTTATTTCACTGTAAATTTCAGTACGTAGGGTGTACTACCAACAGTGAAGTAACAGAAAAATTGTTCATTCAAAATAACTTTCAAGTTGCGATACATAAAGGATTTGATATTTAAGACCTTAATCTATCATATATTTTTCAATGAACATATGCTTAGCAGCTTAGATGCAAGTTATCACCATACACATTTTCCTCAGTACGCATATTGCCTTTATTAATTATTTCGGGTTCATCGGAATTATCACCATGTGCATTATGTTCAATACGCATTTTATCTGCTCACCTTTTGAGTTCACCGATTAATGACATGCTGACGATGCTACATATATCGACAATTATTGCATACACACTTTGCTGCGAATGCAATTGAAAGAATGAAATTGTGGAAACGCACTTAGATGACCCGTATTATGTTATTATAAATATAAGCAAATTTATGCAATAAACGCCTTTTGTCCACGACTCTCAAATAATGCACTTGTACTATTACTTAACCATAACGATTAACTTCGAAGTGTTCAAAGTGAAATAAATATTGTTTAAATTTTGAAGAAGTGTTTCTTTTTTTGAACGAGTCACAGTAGATTGTCATAATTAGCGCCCGAGCAAAATCAAACCGTTCCGAAAGAACACGGTGAACCTGGGATACGTTGTATGCGCTGTTATTTTCGGATATTCGTATTAGTGATTTTTACGGCCATTTCCATGAGAACACTGCTTCCCTAATTACGAATCGGTGGCAGTAGCCTTATACTAAGTTATGCGATAGTGCAATCCTTTTTGGCCTCCTAGTGAAGACGATCATCATCCGAGTGACAAGATACCGTACCACAGTAGGCGCTGTTAAATTATCAACGAGTAGCATTAAAGAGGAAGAATACGGACTGTCTAGGCGGTTGAATTATATTACGGATACAATCAATGACCATTATTTTATTGTAAGCCAAATATTTTTTATTCTTTTTAAAAATTGTACAACGATTACAATGAGTAAGTTTACTATTATATTATTAAAATTGCTATTTACTATTATTTAATTAACTCATAAATCTAACTAAAATACCACATGAGGAATATTTAATTGGAGAAGCAATTAAATTTATCATATGAAATGAGTGAAATTATTATATAATTTTTCATCCGAGAATTGTGAAAAAAAGTGTGAAGTTACTTGGGTGCATTGAGGCTATTCAAGTGAAATTTGTGATTTTATTGTCTGGTGTGAAATTGTTAACGATGTACGTACATCGCTACATATGAAATTTCTCGTACCAAATTCCATCAGCATTCCGTTCCATCGTTCCTAAACTTTTTCTTTTGCATATTGTTCGTTTGCTTGATATTGGTTTTTCTCTTTTAAAAAGAAAACATTTTCTGCTCAAATGGAGTGAATTCAGGAAGCCATTCGACAGTTGAGTGGGGCAGTCAGTGCCCAGATTGAATTAAGTAAAAAAACGGATGCTAACCTTCCCGCTCTTGAGCAGTGATAAATTCATGTCTCAATCGAAATGAGGAAAGAGAATGAAGATTGTTCGCGATCCAGCAGAAATTATCGGTTGACCCTTCCTCAAATTTTTAATCTTCAATAGGCTCCGGGATACCTAAAAAGGAGAAGGGTCTTGATGATATCAAGAAGCTACCGGATTCTGCGAGGGACCTTCAGCCATTTGATGACAACCCCATTCAATATTTATCATGGGTACACAGGCCCGCCGCCAGCTGTTTGTGCGCCCGTGTGCAATACCCATTATGCCGCCCCATGGTAGAAGGAACAACAAGGTACTCTCGCTTATATAAAAAGCATTTCAAGCGATATCAAACGGAGTGTATTCGGAAAATACCCAGGCTAATGATATGTTCATATACAAAAACGTTTGTTCCGTATGATGTTGAACCCACGACGTAAATACATAAATTAAACGCGATTTAAACGGCCAAAATTTATTTTTTATTTAAATACATAGTAATGTTTTACTCAACACAAAGCTATATGAATATGTATTATTTACAAAAATTGAGCTCTTCTTGCCTTTATGTTTGCAAAATCTGCTATTAATTTTTTCGTATCCAAGCTATCTAAAATTTCATGTTCAATCGAAACTAAAGCCAAATTACTTAATCTTTGCTGGTGCATTGTTGACCTTAAATCGTTTTTTATAATTATAAGCTTTGAAAAGGACCTTTCACCAGATGCAACTGAAACTGGCAATGTAAGTAATATTCTTAGCGCAATTGTTATGTTTGGAAATGTTGAAATCAAGTCATTAGTAAAAAGATATTGTAACAAGGCCTGCGGATCATTCGACTGGTTTTCTGGAAAATGCAAATTTAAAGCTCTGATTTCATTAAATAAATCGATACCGTCAATGTCTGTATCCCCATTGGAATTATCTTTAAGCTTTAAATGTAAATCTTTGCAATGTTTAATTAAGTCATCATTGCTGTAATTAAATAATTTATTGCTTAAAAAGCCAAATACATCGGTAAATGTTTTTAACTCTTCAAATCTATCCTTTAGAGAGAGGAGCGACTGATCTAGGATTCTGAAAAAAAACTCTACTTTATATTTGATCTTAGTGTCTAGTAAAACTTCATCGCTATGCTCATATTGAAACTGTGTTGGTCTTCGTCTTGGGCGAATGGTGTTTATTGGTGGAAAATCTGTTTGTGCGTTTAGAGCTTGGGCCACATTGGTAGCTTCTTCTAATATTTTCTCAAACTGTTTGTCCGTGCGATATTCGGTGAACTTAATAATCAATTTATCTAACAAATTTACACAGATTTGAGTATTCATTGTGGGGTTTTGCATAATTTTGCTCAAAGTATTAACTTCGTTTAAAATATCAAACCAAATTATTACTGAGCATATGAATTTATAATTTTGAATGCTCAACGCAAGGGAATGAGCTTTGTGAGATGTCGTACAATCCCATCCCGCCGATGCATTATCAGATATTTCCAGCAAGGCATCAAATATTTTTTCGAGATGATACCGTAATGGTTTCACTGCATCGATTCTGCTAGACCATCTTGTGGAACTTAAAGCTTTTAATTTGAAGCCCGGCAAATATTTGCAAATTATCGACCACCTTTTTGTAGATGATGAAAAGAAAACATAAATTTCTTGAATTATATTAAAGAAATTTACAGTTTCGTGTGTGATATTGGCTGCGTCATTGACTACCAAATTAAGACTATGAGCCGAGCAGGGAACGTAAAATGCACGATTATTAATTTCTAAAATTTTCTTTTGCAACCCGTTGTGTTTTCCCCGCCTGTTGGAGCCATTATCATAACCTTGGCCGCGTAAGTTTTGAAGGTTGAGATTTAAATCTGAAAATAAATCTAAAACAAAATTTAACAGACCTTCACCTGTGGATTAGTGATTGGACAGAAGCCAATGAAATTTTCACAAATTGAAACAATTTTAGTTTCATTATTTAAGAAAACATGCCTGATCACCACAGTTATTTGCTCTGTGTGACTTACATCTGGTGTACAATCTAATATAATGGAGAAATATTTTGAATCTCTGATTTTATCTAGCATGTTATTTTTTATTGTGGTGCCAAGTAAATCAATGATTTCGTTCTGAATTTGATCGCCTAAATAGTGGGCCATACGGCTTGAATCAAATTTCGAGGCCTGAATTCTGTGAATATGTTCACGCATGACTGAATCAAATAATGCTATCATTTCTATTGCTTTTAGAAAATTACCGTTATCATGCTCATATAAAGTTTTAGACGTGCCTCGAAAAGCTAGACATTGTTGAGATAAAAACTTTATGACGGCTATAATTCTTTCCAACACATCACACCAGTGTTTTTTTCTGACTCTAATAGTTTCAGTTGCATTTGGTTTACAGTGATTTTATTTTTTAACATTTTATTCAATTGTACCCATGATTTCACATTTTCATTATGAGACACGCTTGTTTCATGTCTTTTCAGCGCTGATGATAAATGTTGCCAATCAGAAAATCCATTCAAATTAGAGAAACTACTTAAAGATTTCCCAAATATTTTGCAACAAAAACAATATAATGAATCTTTTGAAATAGAATAAACAAGCCATTCTCTCTTAAATTTTTCTCGATTAGGGAGATTTCGGAAATAATAATTGTCATTGAACTTTCTCCCATCGTCATTAGGCGGAAAATCATAGTTAACCACTTGTATGGGACCACGACTAACCAAAATATTAACAAGATCACTAGTCAATCTAGTGGGCCACAAACCGTGGTCATCATTTAAATATAAACTGTCGCATACCACTGATGACGATAAAATGCTTACCACATCTTCAGGACAGGTTTGTCTTATTTGACTAGTGTCTCTTTCTGACAAAGGATTACAATCTACATAATTTTCTTGAGATACTTCCATCGTTCCTGGATTTAAAGCTGCGTTTGTTGAGGCTTCATCAAAATTTGCTTGAGGTGTTGATTTCTTACTTTCTGGCTTTCTTAAAAATTTTCGTAAAGAACCCATCAATTTCTCGTTCCGTGCATCTTTTTCTCGCTTTTGTTGCTGAAATCGTGCTCCAGAAAGCTTTCTCCTTCTTTGCGGTTCCTGAAATTTTAAGTAAATATTTCATGTTCGGCCAAAAATAAAAAATGGATATTGACTCCACTCAAACTCAAAAGAACTTTATTTTCTAGGTCATTACACGTCAATTGAAGCCGTACAAAGTCAGACATTAAGTACCTACTATCCTTCCAATCAAATTAAAACAAGTTGGGTAGATAGATCTACGCTCGTGTCAGAAGGGTTTTGTACTCATACTATGATATGCAAGCACTAATAATGATAAGACCTGTGCTATGCTATGGGTGTGAAACTTGGACCCTCACCCAAGCATCCGCAAACATGTTGAACGCCTTCAAGAGGCGGGTCTTGAGGCGAATCTTTGGAGCGAAGCGAGAAGGGGACCAATGGCGAATTCGATACAGCCATGAGCTGTATGAAATATTTGACGAGCTGGGGTTTCAAAGCTTATAAAACTGTGGAAGCTGCAATGCAGTACTTATAATATTATGAAGTAATATTTAATGAGATCTCAAAGAAAATCATGTTACTCATACTTTCTGAAATTTTTATTGTTAAAACAATTTTTTACAAAGCCCTAAAAATCATACTATTATTAACAAAGTTGATCGAATTTTGGCTTCTGTTGCCTTTTTACTCATTAAGGTCTACCTGCATGATTTCAGACTTTAAGCGAAGAGGAGGACGCAAACTTCTCATACAGTGAGTGTAAAAAGTGTACGTACGATTATATGTCCGATGGTGACTTTTTCTCTATGTCGCTAGCTTCCTTTCATTTTAAAGGCTTGCTTTGGCTAATCATTAATCAAGCCATTTGACAGTAGCACTCAAAATAGCTAAATCGGGTCGAATCGTCCTTCTAACTAACCAATTGCTCATTTTCCCCCCAAATTTGGAAAAATTAACGGTTTTTCTTCGATGCACTTATAAGAAAGTGCAACCGTACGAAGACTTTTTGCGCATCTAAAAGGGAGTATTAATATTTTGTCAAACGTTTCGCTACTACTAAGTTTTTCAAATTGATTTTTTTGAACACTTTGTCACTCCCTAGTCTTAAAAGAGTTATATGGTGCAAAAAGATACTGAAAATATTGTAACGGTTCGGATAAATAATGATTTTTCTTGAACGTTTATAGTCGTACGTACACTTTTTACACTCACTGTATATAGGATACTTTTGGCAAAAAGAAAATGTATAACGACCCCCTCGATATATGGGGAGACTCCCTTTAAAACCCTTATAAAAATTTATTCAAACCGACTTTATTTACCTTCTTGCTTAATTTCATGTCTCTAGCTTCTACAGTTTCCGAGAAACATGCTGTGATGGACAGACAGACAGTACCGATTTTAGAAAGGTTTTGTAAAATAATTTTACAAAACCCTAAAAAAGTATTTATTTTTGCTTGTTTACGCGTTACCCGATATATTTGCTAATTATAAACTGATTTTAATGATTTTTCCAGATGAATCAAATGTCTCAAGGTTTTCCTGATTTAAATGTAAAGGAAATTTGAAGAAGATTCCAACTTCCAATTTAAACAAGATTCCAACGCAAAGTCGTAACTTCTTTTACTTTCGTTCTACAAATGCTAACTAACAGACAATTACTAGGAATCAATTAGACAAGTTGATAAATAAACTTAGACACTTACCATAATTGCAATTTGTTCACTTACATATGTATTTAACACTGATATAAAACTTTGAAACGTAAATCCACTCACTAATGAAATTACAATGTTAGTATTTGTTCTTAAATTAGCAGATTGAAATGAAAGAACCTTTTCCATTAGAACTAATAGTTCGACTGAGAGAAAAACCTAGTTTAAGTGACTTAAATTAACCACACCGAGATAAAAGAACCTTTTCCTAAATAATTTCATATAGGTAGTACGATAGTTCTGAAAAGAAAACAAATTCGAGCGACTAAGTTGATTCTCTGCATGCGTGTCCGTGCACAAGAGCCTTAGTGTCGGTGCACATGAGCAAATTTCAACGTTTCGTCGACAACAGCATCACAAATGTTGTTGGAATAGTATTTAGGATGCCGCAGCGGGCGGCACTGCAGCGTTCCGCCGTGTATGCTGTCCAATATCATCACATAGTATTTAAATGGCATTTGCGGTACCGCTGAATTGACGCAACATTAAAAAACGCTCGTGCCCATCGGCGATTAGAACTACTGGGCCAGATAGTTTGTTGCCCTGTGTTTTATTTTCAAGCGCCCTACCGCCTCGTGCATTTTGTTTCGCATTTTCATTCCGAAGGGTCGAAATGATTACGTTATGCGAAATATTAACTGTGCGGTGCCGGTGCTGTGAGAGGTTCATCGTCCATATGATGAATTTTTTTATATTTCAGCTCGGGCAGTTCGAACTCCAACACACATTTCGCCTTTTGATTTTGGTGGATAGCAATGTTTACGTTATACGAAATATTAACTGCACGGCGCCGGTGCTGCTAGAGTTTCAGTGTCCATATGATGAAATTTTTTATATTTCAGCTTGATTTTGTTACGTTGAATATTTTTCCATAAATCAATTCAATATATTTTTATTAAATATGTATTTGCCGCCCCCAAGACGTGCCGCCCGCGTGCGGTGCACACCTTGCACACCCGCTTACGGCGGGCCTGTGGGTACATAATGTTGAGACAATCCTCCATGATTATGAAATAGTGCGCGGCAAACATTTATTCAGATCTATTTTCCGCCATATTCATCAGAAAATCCATGGACCCGCTGATGCAGCCTTTATATCCTATAACATATTTGACGATGATTGGCCCTGCATCAAAAAATGTCTTTCGCTCCACTACCCCGATAAGCGGGACGTTCGCACTCTAGAGCATCAGTTGCATTCAATCTCCCAACATAATAAAAGCGTAGATGAATTTTATGCGGCAGTAAATCACCAGCGGTTGCTCTTAATAAACAAAATCAAAACACAGGATCGATCGCAGGAAACTATAACAGTACTAACAGAAAATTATGGAAATAGAGCACTGAATGTTTTTGTAAGGGATCTAAATGGCGACCTCTCAATGTTGTGATTCAAAAACCCCAAAAACCGCCAGGTGCTTACGCATCTGTCTTAGAAATCCAAAGCTTAAACTTTAATAATTTTTCCATTCACCAACGACAAGGTAACAATACCATTTCCGCACCCGTAAATCAGTTCTTCGGTTCTCGCCTCGATTACACCAGGCCTAGGGTATCTGCACCTTATCAGCAGTTAAGTTTAGCTGAAAAGATTCAAATTTATCAGTTTCGGAATAAGGCACTTTTGAATATCAAGACCCACTCAACCAAAACCACCAACTCTAATGGATATAGATGAGTCCATTCAAACACGACAGGTTGATTATACGAATAGACTAACCAATTTCCAGAACCAGTAGCGTTCATCTGATTCTACAAACCTTCCTAAGAAATCGCAACATCTGTTTAACTTCGAGACTCATGTCGAGTCACGGGAACCTCCTTCAGTATTCTCTGATTCCGAGTATCAGGAGAACCTTGAGAATAGCGACCTTGTTTTAAATAGGGGATGTGATGAAGAAGTGGAGTATATGGAAAAAAAAACCATTTAAATTTTATGATGGACGCCTCTCTAGCGTTCCATACATAGAATATGATACGCGCGACGCTCGCACCCTGAATTTCCTGATTGATACTGGTGGTAATAAAAATGTTATCCTCCAAAATTCAATCAGCAGCAGGAGAAATATCGATAACCAAAAAGGGAGCTGGGAGATTTTTTGAGAGTAGGCGTAACAAGACTCTGGTTGATGTCTATGCACTACCGGGGCTAAAGTCATTTGATGGGATAATCGGGGATCATACTCTGAAGAAGTTGGATGCAATTATAGCTCGGAAAAATAACATACTGCAAATATCGAAATTCCGTTGAAACTATAAGAATCTAGGAAGGTCAATCATGTAGAAGTTATTTGCGATCACCTTCCCTATTTTACAAGGTCTAAATTGAAGGCTTTGTTGGATAGGCACGTTTAAGTTTTCGGACCAATAGTGACAGGAAAGACGAACGTAGGGGCTGAAATTAAGTTATCACCATCAGATCCAATTTGCACTAAGTCGTATTGCTATCCAGTTAATTTGAGGCCTGAAGTTGACAGGCAGATAAAGAAGATGTTGGACGATGGGTTCATTTGACTTTCGAAGAGTCCCTACAACTCACCGATTTGGGTGGTCCCTAAGAAGCCCAACTCATCTGGTGAAAGGTAATATAAATTTGTCATAGACTTTAAAAGGTTGAATGCAGTCGCTATATCAGACACCTACTCAATCCCGGATATTACAAACACGCTTGCGAGCTTTAGAAGTTCGCAATACTTCACCACTCTCGATTTGACATCCGGTTTTCATCAGATCAAGATGCGGGATACGGCTATTCCCAAACTGCCTTCTCAACGGCAAATTCGGCCTTAAGAACGCCCCAGCCATTTTTCAAAGGATGATCGGCGATGGTTTAAAACCCTTTATCGGGCAACTGGGTTTTGGTTAATAGATGACATTATCTTACTAGGGAAAACAGAGGAAGAGCATTTGCAAAACGTAAAAACTATACTCTCCCAACTTGAACGTGCAAACCTCAAAGTAAATCTAGAGAAATTTTAATTTCTGAAGAGTTGCGTCGAATACTTGGATTACATTATTTCACAGGATGGTATTCTTTCAGATCCCAAGAAAATAGCGGCTATAACAAAAATCAAGGCTCCCACTAACTTGAAAGCCTTAAAAGCGTTCCTTGGTTTGGCATCCTATTATAGGAAGTTTATCAAGGACTTTGCAAAAATAGCTAAGCCCTTAACAAACTTGACTAGAAGAGACAATGCTTAAGTGAAGGTTAACCAGTTCAAGAAGAAGAAAATTTCACTAAATGAGCTCGAACTTAAAGCTTTCAATGATTTAAAGGGACTTCTCACTTCATCTGAGGTACTGGCGTATCCGAATTTCGAGAAACCCTTTCATCTAACCACAGATGCCTCAAATCATGCGATTAGTGCGGTCCTTTCACAGGGTGATCTCGGAAAAGACCGACCAATTGTTTATATTTCAAGATCCCTCAACGCAACAGAAGATAACTATGCCACTAATGAACTAGAATTACTGGCGATTGTATGGGTCTTGGCAAAGTTGAGAACTTACTTGTACGGGGCGAAAAAGGTAAAGATCTAAATGGATCATCAGCCGCTAACCTTCGCACTAAGTAACGTTAACCACAATGTGAAACTAAACGCTGGAAGGCACGGATAGAGGAGTTCAACTATGAACTTATCTATAAGCCCGGTAAAACGAACTTGGATGCTGATGCCGTTTCAAGACTAATGTTGGAAATCAATTCTCTTGTCTCAACTTCAGAAACTACACATAGCGCTATGGAAAATAACACCGACCTCATACCATTTTGTGAAGTACCAATTAACGTCTTCAGGAGACAGCTAATATTTTCTGATGGTAAGAATATAGTTGCTCATAACCAACATCATCCTGGCTTCGACAGATATTACGTACGTCTTCCAGCCATTGAAAAAGAGACTTTGATCAAAGCATTGAAAGATACGTTAAGTCTGAATGTCATCAACGAAATCGAAATTCCCGAAAAATATATATAATTACTTCAGGAAGTATTTAAAGAACATTTCTCGAAATATAAAGTTCGTTTCACTCAACAAATTGTTGAGGATATCGAAAACGAAGACAATAAGCTTCTCACCGTCGAGCACACAGGGGATGTTGTAGCAACCACGGAAGTCACCGCAGTTGCAGACATTAAAAATTAGCAGAGGGGTGTGTAGCCCGGGGTGGCATACTGAGGCCGGCTAGCGCTCAGTCGTGTCGTGGGTCTTCCGGGACACCCCCTGCTCGTGCTGAGCCACCTTACATAAAGAAACTAACACAGTGGGAAAAGGACGGGAAAGGGAGAGGTCATTTTGAGAAATGAAAAATTTAGAAAAAATTTAATAAAACATGGCCGTTTATTGAACTCAAAAAAAAAAAAAGAAATTTACAAATTCAACAAAAGTATGTCAATTCAAATAAAACAAATCGGCCCCTCAATAATTTTATGTACGTAGCAAAAACAATCTAATTAAATAATTCATTTAAAGGAAAACAAAAGAAAAATAAGAATTTGTTGATGTGATAGATAAATACTCACAATAGGTAAAACTCACTCCTTTTCCTCGTTGATCTCCGAGCGCTCGGCGAAGACAAAAAAAAGGGTGTGGGGCCACTGAAAACCAAATTTTAAATTAACTTTAAAACTAATTTTAAAATTCAATCACTAATAGAACGGCCAATTATCACTCTCCACGATCCGTCAATATTGTACACTCGCAAACACTTTGTTCTATTTCAATTACGTCAATTTCATTAATTAAATCTTTTGCATATAGTAAAGACTGAGACGGTCCCGCACTTCAAATTAACAATATAGTTCTCAAACTTCAAACTCTCACTTATTCAATTTTTTCATATATTTAGTATTGAGGCGGTCCCGCACTTCAACTTATCAATATAATCCTCCAAATTAAAAATTCCTTCAGTTTTCTAATTCTTTTACTTTTTCCCTCCGTCACAAAAAAAAACAGCCAAAATACCCATTCCACGAAAAGAAACAAAAGAAAAAAACTCCTTCTTCTTTCCCAAATCAAAAATCTGACTGCCTTTCGCGAATTAATTATTCCGTCCCGCCAAACACAATTCTTTCTTCACTTCCAGTCAAATATCCACTCCAAAATCAGACTTCATCCCAAAAAAAGAACTCCTTCTTCACAAAACCAAATCCGGAATTTCATTTTTATACGGATTCACCATCCCGCACCGCAAAGCACAATTCCTTTTTATATTAACAGTCAAATACCGCTACCAAAACTCAATTTTATTCCACTCCGAAACTTATTGTCTTTTTCCCATCCGAAATCTGACTCCCTAATCCCAACCACCTAACTTCCACTTTTCACCTTTCTCCCATCCGATCCCGCAATCCAAATTCTTTTCCAATTACCGCTGTCGCATCTGGGTAACGTAATCGAAGTTCATTACACTTCGATTCCGCTACCCACACATCTTTTGGTCCGTATCGACAATCACAATAGTTTCCATTGACTTGCATATATGGCAATTTACATCCCCAAGAATCGCTTGATTGAATGTAAAGTGTCACACATACGAGTACATTACGAAAACTATTGATTTTGCCGATACCCCAAAAAAAAGGGCTTCCGTGCGCCCGGGGAAACTTGAACTCAGGGTTCCAGCAGTCGCACGGCCGAAACTCGCGACGTAACCAATGGAGCTGTGCCTTATCGATCTCAACTTCAACGATTATCTGGGCATGAGATTGATCTTTGGTTAGTAGGGAAGCGTGAATTAATTTTCGTTAGTAAGAAAAATAAAATTTGGTAATGGGAACTAGTGAATAGAATTTGTTAGTATGAAGGAAGGAATTAGGTTTTGTTAGCAAGAATGAATAGAATGAAATTTTGTTAGTGGGAATTAATGTAGGGAGTGTTGTTAGTGGGAAGATTAAACTTCTTATTATATTACTAGGGTGTTCTTATTGGAAATCAGGGAAAGGGTAGGATTGTGATGAGGTGGACATAAAAATTAAAGGGAAAAATAGGAAAAATGTTAATAAAATAAATAAATACACACAGGAAAAGGTGGGAATGCCCAAAGGAAAGTGACAATGTCACGGCGGCAATTTGAAGTTGCGAATGGGAGGAAGTTGGTACGCCGGAATTCGCAATAATGTAGGGAAAACAAAGAACAAATATTAGAGAAATATGATTTTCCTAAGATGAGTAAGCTTATAAAAAAATATACGAGGGACTGCGAGATTTGTTACCTTAATAAATATGATCGCCATGCTCAAAAACCCGAGTTAGAAGAAACACCGGTACCGGAGTATTCGTCCGAAATCCTGCATATGGATATCATTCAGATTGCTGGCGAAAAGTTTACACCCTGTGTTGACAAGTTCAACAAGTTCGCTAAACTTTATCAGATAAAAAATAAATCTGCTCTTCATTTACGGGTGAAAATGATTGAAGTTTTACACTACTTTACCATACCTGAAGTCTTGGTAACAGACAATGAGGGTGGCTTCATGAGTCCGGTAGTCATGAATCTTCTAGAGGCCTTAGGAGTAAAGGTATATGTGAGCCCTCCTTAGAAAAATGAGATTAATGGACCGATAGATTGGCTCCACTCAACCATAATAGAAATAGTCAGGTGCCTTCAATGTGAGTACAAGGAACTCTCTTTGAAGGAAATAATAGCCATTGCAGTTTATAGGTACAACAACTCAGTTCACTCTGTGATGAGAGCGGAACCTGTAGATGTGTTCCTGGGCAGGTCGCAACGAATAAATTATCAAAATATGGTTAATTTTAAAACAAAGCTAAGCAGCAATCTGAAGCATGAAATCCTCCGCAATCAGAAGAACCAAATCAATGTACACAACAAGCGGAGAACTTAGCCAAAAAACGTGCCAAGCAGGAGATGTAGTATTTCGAAGAGATAAATAAATCAAAACCAAGTAACTGTTACTACAGAAGCAGTTAAACGTGTTCACAAATCGCATCTAAAAACGCCTTTCCCATTTCAGACTAATCACGGCGACAACGAGGGCTTCAGTGCATACATATGAGTATACGGGACCAATTGTCATTTTGAGACGGGGAGTCGGTAGAATCATAGATGGAGACTTCAAAGTAATTTATTCAATACACCCGAGTAAATTCAATAAAGAAGTACTTGTAGTTAATATGAAATATGAATTGTCACGATATACTGAACAGAGAAAACCGGAATATGCCTTAGATTCAGTAGAAATGCTCAGCAGCCAGAAGTATTTGCCTTTCAAACCATATCATAATTAAGAAAGTAACCAAGAAATAAACTCCGTAGCAATAGTATGGATGCATTCAAGAGAGCTTTGAAACAAAAAAAAGGGGGAAAATTCAAATTTCCATTTCAAAACAACGAAAAACGCTTCATTAGTGCAAGCTTTTTATTATTTAAATACGACCTTGCAATCTCTTTTATTTATTCGATAATTGTTCGAAAGGAAAATCACTCTTTGTTACCAACTAGCTATAAATTAATTACACCATTAATTTTCCCTGTAAATAGATATTTTTAGTTCCATGATAGGATCAAGCATAGTTGAATAGTATGTAAAACAAAAATTTAAATAATTTTGGTCGTAAGTTATGAATGAGTATGAACAGAAATTGTGGTGAACTCCTTTTAGTTATTAAATTTTGTAATTAGAATCCTTCGATTTTAAGACTAAAAGTATTACACAATACGGAGACTAGAATTTCATCCAATTACAAGAGGATTTGGAAACCAATTGTGTGCTATTCATAATTAGTATAATTCTAACCAAAATCAAAGGAGAAAATCAAAAAGTACGTGGTGTTGTCACTCGAAAAAGCGACGACCTCGAATGAGAAAACTACTGATGCGAGGAGGCATAGTCAATAAATCTGAAGTAACTGCATGTTTGTCCTTCTAGCATTCCTTGTGACCATTGACAACAATGTTGGTTGCTCTTGTACACTGCATCCTTGTTTTTTTTTTTGGTAATCTAAAGTGTAACTGGCCCGGGTTCTAAACAAATTCCCATGTGAGGTGAATGTTGAATTCTGTTTTGATTACGCATGGTTTGCAGCTGTTGATTTTAAATATTATTTGTTCCAATTAGCCAAAAGAAAGAAAAACAACACAAACAAATCATTTTAACTTTGAGATTAAATTTTAGTATACAAACTTAACTTTAATTCCAATTTGGTTTCATTTTTGTTGGGTCCACCTCGCTGAAAAACAAATTTACTTTTGCAAAATTTATACTTTCTGGATCCAGACAACTGATTCAAAAAAAAAGAAAAGAAAAAGAACCAAATGAAGAAAGAACGACAGAAAAGTCGTTGAATAGTACCTAAAAAGAAAAAAAAAATAACATTATATACATAGTACTCTCCGATGCAACTCAAAATGATTTTGAATGTCTCTTGAGTAAAACCAAGCAATGGACATGCAAGACAATTATTGATGATTAAAATCCCGAATAAGTAGAAATTCAGCATTTGATTAATCTCCTATTTATTTTGGTTTAGTATTTTCTAAGTTTCTTCATTGAGTTTAGGAAGTAGTTTGCATGCTAGTTATTACTGTCCCGAAAACTGTATCCGATGAAAAAAGACTTAATTTACTTCTATAAGTCGATAAATCAAGCATGATTAATGGATAGGAATAATAATTTTTTTGATTATATCTCACAAACGAAAAAAAAATAACATGAATTGCTAATTCTAACAACGACTTTCCTTTCCAGTGGTTACCTTCTTTCAGCGGGAAATAGAGTGCATGGTAAGTATGCCGTCGCGAGGGTAGGGTTTGAGAAAATCCGCCGAGGTCGGTTTCGCGTCGCGCGCAGTATGCGGTACCTTTGTTGATTTTGCCTTTTTATTAACGTAGCTTTCGTCGGGTTTAAGTTAACGTAGTGTGCTTTTCGGTACCGCGTCGGTTAGATTCGGGAACGCGAAATAAAAATTAGATTTTTGTCCTTTGACTGATTGAATGAAGAAATACGGAGTAACGTAAAGTAGGTTTCTTCTCCGTATGGTTTTGTTTTGATGACGCGTTTGAAAACGGGCATTTATTGGTGGCTGAAAATTGTAGATGAGCGTAATCCATTTGGAGACCCGCGACCGAAATCCTCTCCGATCTAGCTGGCCGACAAGCAGCCACGGCGAAAATGGATTACGGTGCACGGATTGGTTGACCGGTGGGTACCATCCGTTGGTACTACTCAGACTTAACGTCTAGAACCGATGAGAGGTCGGTTCCTCGTTCGGACGTAGACTTAAAATCATTACACTGTTCCTCACGAACTTCGCTCCATCCTAAAATGGCTGAGGATCATACCAGCCATTTTAATGTTCTGAAGTGTACGAAGGTGCCTTGCTACACCTACACTCTTCCTGGATAGAGAAAATTGAGTCTCTTTCTTATAGGCGTGCACAACTCACACGACGAGAACCTGGTCGTGGCCGAGACGAAGGAATCTATCGGAGAAGATATATTTTCAGCAAAAAAAATCTGCACTATAGCCTCTAGGAAGGAAAAAAGAACGCTTTCATCCAACTTTGTCCAGTTCAAATCAGACTTTAAAGTGAAGAAAGCAATGGACATAAAGTTCCTATTGTATCAGAAGATACAATGGGAGCGTCTGCAGACATATTGCACTTCTTAGTGCATCAATTGCCAAAAATTTGGCCACATCGCTTCTAACTGCGGAATTGAAGTTAGATGTGTAAAATGCGATAAGCAGCATAGGTTCATTAATGGCCAAACCCGAAAAAGAAGAGATTTTCTGTGTGAAATGCAATGCTAAGGGGCACCCTGCAATTTTCAGGTTGTCCTAAAGCAAAAGAAGCTGAAGAGAGGAGGAAGAATCTCCAGAAGGAAAGGAGGGATTTCATCATCACCTCTGTAAAAAATACTGTACGTGAAGGGGTCTTGTATTCTGACCTTTTGCAAGGTGTAAAGACGCAGCTTACACCTCAGCCTACTCATATACGGCAACCCAAACAGCAACCAATGCAGCAACCCCAACAGTTGCAGAATGACCGAAATACGGTTTTGAGCACTGACCGCCAACAATTTTTCGGATGTGAGGTTGCAGATCCTCAACTTTTCATTCCATACAAACGAATCTATTGAGCAGAAGCTAGTACTGACCTTGAAGGAAAATTGAAGGGGATTTCAATTAATAGATCGGAAAATCTTTCTATTCTTGAAATCCATTAACGAAGTCTCGACGAATTACCTCTATCAAGATTTACCAGAAGACATCTTGGAGCTTCATCGTAGATGTTGTCGGCTTAGAAAACTACTCGCAAGAATCTACCACCGCAATTTAAATATGGTCAACTGGGAGTGTGAACGTATTTATCCAGTGATTACGCCTCTAAATCAAATTATCTCGAAGAGAACCACGGCTTTTGCTAACGAGCGGTTTGGACAGGCCCTGGAAGGTATCAAACCAGGTCCCTGTATGTTTCCTCATATCAATAGGATAACTGGCAGACAAAGGCTTCCCAGGGTTTTCACTTATGATGGATCCATGCTCATGGAGGACAAAAATATTATTTCTAATTGTACTATTTGTAAAGTATTAAAGAAGCAGAGTCTTTCATTTAAGACAAATAGTATTTAAATTGCTTTCACGTTAAATGAACTCAACAGACGGCATAAATCCTTAAGAATTAAATTTAAATTACAATCAAATATTATTTAAGAATTCTCGTCTACATACGTTCACAGACTTTTCTATGTAGCAAAAATCCATAATTTACTTTGACCTTTCAAATAATCGAATATTGTCCACAATCCTTTGCCCAAAAACTTTGCCACACATGCAAATGAGACAGACGAGTCAATTTCATTGACACCAGCTTGTCAGGATAAAAACAAAAGGAGTGGCTCAATCCCGGCTAGCAAACTCCTCTCCAACAGTGGGTGTAGCGCTGCCTCCTAAAATATCTGTTGGTTAAATGTGTCTCAAATATAGACGTATCGCTCGATGATATGCACAAACACCATATTGGTGGGCACTTTGAACTTTATTGTATCATAAATTTCGATTTCGAGACCATAAAAGGAAACACATGTGCGAAAGCTTAATGGAAGATAAATATCACTCCTAGTGCCACCATAGAAACGTTTCCATTATCCCTAAGTCGAATCATTTACGGTGAATGCGAAACAGGAAGATAATGGATGGAGAGTGAAGGACATTCTCGTGTATCGCGCCTAGTGCTTTGTGCGAAAATATTGTTTGCTTATTGGAGAGGATGTGTTTTGGCCCCTGGGTAGCAGATTATGTTCATGTGTGCTCATGCTTCGATCACAGACCATAGTGATTAGAATATAAAATATTGAAAATTTAATTAGGTCTGTAGAATATGTTTGGATCCAATGGACGCTAATGAGGATTTTAATGAGAACCATTGAGATATCTCAGATAATATTGAATTTAATAGCGAAATAGGGACATTTCACTTCAGTGGAACACATTTCAGTCACTCTTTCCTTTAGGAAAATTAAATTCAAATAGAAATTAGCACCGAGAGCAATTCAATTGTATTCGGTTTGTGCTTTCTCTTCTCGCGGAGAACGATTTCTTATTTGGTAAAATCCATCCCATTCAACCCCCCTCCAATTCATTAGAATATCTTTATCGCGAACAAGAAAAGGTATTTTGTACTAGGAAACCAGAAAAGTCCATTAGCATACTTGGCGAATTGGAGCTAATTAATCAATACGTTTAAACTTGCACTCGTGCTCATTTACATTCCACTTTTGACCATTGGGTTTTGCCCATTCTCACAGAATCCGCCAAACCGGCAATAAATCACGGTTGAATTTCGTTTCCTTACGGTAGGAAACGATCATCAGAAGGCCTCTCTTTCAAATACCAACGTCTGCCTTTTCAAAATAAAGACTTTAAGCTCCATACACCGAAGCCGGTCTAATGGACTTCAATTTGCATAAGCACGAGTATTTCCATTCACCTTCGCCTCTTAAGGAAACTTGCCCCTAACAAAAATCCCATTTTACAAGGGATGTAGGTATGCAACAGCTTTTTCAGTGGATAAAACGGGTTTTCGTGCCATTAATACGAGGTTTCTTCCTCCCTCCCCCCGCACTGGTTTCCATTAGTCGAATGAATTATTTATTCACTTTGTTCAAAGTGTAGTAGACGAGCCACAGGCTCGGTGGTGGAGCTCGAAGGACTTAAAGACTTGAGCGAGTTTCGGCTGATTTATTATGCTTGTGTTTGCCTGTTTACACATATTCGTAGACTCGTATCCAAGTCATAGCTCCAGCAAGTTATGAATCTTAATTATGGAGTTTGCTGTGCGCCAAGTCGAGGATAGACTGAAGAGTCATCACTAGCATTGACGTCACTCCGGTGACCTTTCAACTTTGGTAGATGGACATTAATTCTGATTTGCTGTTGTAAATGGAGCTCGCGTTCCCGCACACATCATTATTATGATAAAACAACTTGATAACTTTGTTCGGAAGACAAATGTTTCTGTTGAAAGGTAGATACAATTTGGAACTTTCTGTTTTCGGCAGTTTTTCATTGTCATGTGTTATTATAAGTGTACGTCCTTAGTAATTATCCGTCCACACGTACAAGAACTAAGCCTATTAGTATAGGCTAGAGAAGAATTTAACTATACACATAGAACCTTCTGGGTCAAAGTTTATTTGTTTCTTACCTTCAACTCCAAAAATGTAACTTGAAGGAGAAATGTCAATTTTAATTTTTTATTCATGTTCTTTTTATTATATTGTAGTTTATAATCGCTGATATATTTTTCTTCGAGTTGTGAACGTCTATGTTCTTCATCTTTAATGAACTGCTATTATATTTCAAATATTGTCCAATGCTTAAAGAAGTTTTCGATTCACAGTTTCTTCTTGTAGTTTATCCTTTTGAAACAACCGCCCTATCTTAATCCTTTCGCTGCAAAGATAGAAATCTAAGCAATGATTTTTAGAGCAGTGTATTATAAATTTCACCAATCACTATAAATTTATCGAAAAAAAACTTTGGATAGTCTAAAAAGTATTGAGCCTTTTTTATCACTAGATGGTGTTCCTTGTCATGTATCGGGCAATACTAACCAGATTAAGTTAAACTCACATGCGTTTGAAAGGTGACATTCCAGTCTATAATTTTCTACAAACAGTTTTGTATTTCGTCATTCGTGTCAAAAGTTGTATTCATTTCAAAATGAATGAAATTTCTGAAAAAATTTCGTTATATTTTACAATATCACTACGATCAAGGTGAGAATGCATTGTAGTGATTATTTTAACATTTACTTGCGAACGCGGAACCGACCTCTCATCGGTTCTAGACGTTAAGTCAGAGTAGTGCCAACGGATGGTACCAACCGGTTAACCAATCCGTGCACCGTAACCCATTCACGCGGTGGCTGCTTGTCGGCCAGCTAGATCGGAGAGGATTTCGGTCGCGGGTCTCCGAATGGGTTACGCTCATTTACATATTTCAGCCACCTATACACGCCCGTTTTCAAACGCGTTACAAAACAAAACCATACGGAGAGGAAACCTATTCTACGTTACTCCGTATTTCTTCCTATGACCAGTCAAAAGAACAAAATCTAATTTTTATTTCGCGTTCCCGAATTTCCGACGCGGTACCGAAAAGTATACTACGTTAACTCAACCCGACGAAAGCTACGTTAAAGAAAAATCAAAAACAACTAAGGTACCGCGTACCGCGTGCGCCGCGAAACCGACCTCAGCGGATTTTTTCCAAACCCTACCCTCGCGACGGCATACTTACCCTGCACCTCATTTCCCGCTGAAAAGCAGAACTACTGGAAAGGAAAGTCGATTTTTTCGTTAGCAATTCATTTTGTTATTTAATAAAATGTTTATAGTTGTTGTGAAATAATGTACAAAAATGTTAAGGATGGTGAAAAGTAGAGTTATAATTATGTTTCGAGGAAATGTTTTTGATTGTACTTTTCCTCAATTAAAATTTCAAAGATAAATTGTACAAATACAAATAGCGAGGTTAACAAATCAAAATTAAATGACTTCCAGTTGTTGTGGTGTTATAAAAACACTCATGTGAGAAATAAGAACATTTAAAACTAAACTGTCAAATTGTATCGGTAGTAGAGTAAGTTTATAATGTATACCAAATAATCCTAGGGCTTACGAAAAGATCTTAAAATTAGCGTTGTCACTTCTCTCTTGTAAATTTCATACAAAGAAAAACTTAATATTAAATTTAAATTTTGTGTATACTATAGATATATATTTCTTCTCGTTAGCTCTTTTCTATTCTATTCTCGACTAAAATTACTATGTTTTTAATATTTATTACATTTTGTTATGTTTCGCGGGGTATTTACATGTTTATTGTTGACACATCTCTGGACTCGCCATTTATACTGAGATTTTATAGGAAATCAATTGAAAATTTAGAAAAACAAATATATTGGAATGTGAAAGTATAAAAGATTTTTTTTTTCACTTATTTTTGTTATAAACTATTTATCTACTTTTTCTTTGATGAAATTTGTATTGTTTTTGTGTTGTAGGTTTCAATTTGAATTGTATTGCATTTTATTTATCATAGTATAAAAATCGTTTACGTGGAAATCAGAGAATAGTAAGAAATTTTAGGATAAAGAAATTAGAATAAATTCTTACGTTTGAGAGAGAGAGAGAGAGATGACGCAGTTTACAATTCGAGGGTCAGTATGAAGAACTTAAGTCGATATTGTACGTATATTTATTGATTTAATATATTTATATATGCGAGAAGGCACTCATACACTGTACTCTACAAATCACTGATTTTTTTTATCGCACTTGCACAATCATTCTACTGTAATTTGTTTTCAATCATTGTTCTTGTTTTCTTTAGTGTTCCGAACACGCGCATTGTGCAGGACACAATCATTAATACATACACACTTTCTTAAATTGTAGATAGTGTATATATATAGAGACAATTTCTATTAATAGTTTAACGTACAACATTTAATATAGAATTTGAACATTTTAAGAATGTTCTTTTATATCAATTTTTGTTTCTTTTGTTTTCACTTTCACTAGAGGTTTATATTACAATCTTTCTTGGGTTTTGTCCTTAGTTTAGTCCACGTTCTTTTTCTTGTTGTTTTACGAGTAAAATCCTTTTTGTTTCAATCACTATTCATACCCTGATAATTTACTACATTACAGAATATTTCTCTTTGCATCATTGTTTCGCACTTATCACCAGTTTTCCTCACCTTTCGATTCCATTTTGACTATCAGCTTCGCGATAACTGGCAATTCAATCTCGTAAAAATTTATAAAAATTTCAATCATTTGCTTCTTCTTACACAAACGAAAACGACTTTCCCTACTTTCTCACTCTCTCCCTACTTAAAATGAAAACCTACTTGAATCGGTTGAATGAGGCGTTCAATATTACTTCTAACGTTTACTTTGTTTTCAAAAATAACTTGATCCAATTGTATCTTTGCTTTAATCTTTACCTAGCATTCTTTTCTTAGATTAGACCTACTTTGGGAACTCTTTTAAAGTCAAAACAGCCCACCTTACCGTTGTTGAGGTTTATGCTAAAAATTCCAGTGCTTACGATTTTCGATCAATTAGCTAAAGGGTCGCAACTAGACGATTGACTTCCAACAATAGGTGCGGCGGCAGAAATTTCGATGAGGATATAATTTTTGTAGTTTCAGTTTCCGCTGAACTCATTTGGATTTTTATTTTATCCGTTGATATATTACGCGATGTGCGATTATCTCTCGCCTTGGCTTCATAACGTAATTAATTTGACGTTGATAATTTTTTCTCCCGATTATCGGCTGAATTACTTCGGGCCGTGTTTATTTACGAGTACTCCCGCGCGCACTCACTAGCCTTCTTGTGATTCTGCAAGAAAACTTCAGACCCGGGTTTAAGCGAGTAGTCATGTGACTTTTAAATTTCACAAACAAAACTTCACGCTTCAATTAGACCTTGTTATTGTTTCTCTATCAACGGTTACACGTTCCGCTTTCTTAACTTTCCGACCTCTTCGCTCGAGCTCTTAAACACAACTCTTCGGATGAATATGCTTCTTCCTCACCTTCCAGGTTTCCTAACCGAACGTCATATTCTGAATGTTCCTCTTCTTCCTCCAGAATGTCGTCATCATCTTCTTCTTCATTATCATCTCCATTCTCTTTTCTTTTTCGCCTTCTTTGTTTTTAATCTTAAATTATTAATCCTAAACACTTTGAACTGATATAGTTCCCCACGTAGAAAAACGACGCATCCAATCAATACTGAATACGCTCGTCTAGAAACTTTTGTGTTATCTTGTAGTATTAATTATGTGTAGTTTACTTTTTTCATTACAATCGAGGTATTGCAAAAGCTTCCCATAGCTAGAATGCATCTACGCGCCGGTCACCTACACTCCCTACTTGGATTTAATCGTTTTAAAACTAAACTGCAACAGCCGGTTGCCGAGCGTGTATCCATTAAGAGCACGTATCGCCATTGCAGCTTCATCATAAGTTGTCATCGACACGAATCTGTATCCTTTTTTTTTTTTGTTTTTGCACTCTAGTTTCCCACGCTGTTTTGCGAGGATTGAAACAGTTTTCTGGGACGAATCGACCGTGGAGCAAGTTCTGAGCACTGAACACGAACAGCTGTTAGTGCTACAAAATCGAAATATTACACAAATCTCCGAAAATTTAAAGAAACTTCGTGATTATACCTAGATGCGATCACTTCGTATTTGTGCACCGTTCGTTCTGTTTGATTCCTGCTGCGTGGTGGCCCTCCAAGGTATCCTCCTGCTGCGTCGCGGCCACTACCTCCACACTTCAATTCCATGTGGCTGTCAAATTCTGTTCACATCCGACGACAAAATAGACGTGGGATGTGCACTGGTCGCAACCAACGTAAAATGACAAGCCACCTAGCAAGTGTGTTGGTAGGGGGCACCAGCGGCGTCGCATGATTCATTACAGCATCGCAGGCCGTGAAAAAATTTGTGGTGTCTACGGTCAAGATACTTTATCAAAAGCCACAGCCAAGAGATGGCTCGCTCGCTTTCGTTCTGGAAATTTTGATGTCAAAGATGCACTTCGCACAGGTCACTAAAAAAGTCTATGAAATTTTACAAAAAATTGAAGAAGGCCAACACATAAGCAGCCATGACATCGCGAAAGAACTGAATATCGATCATCAAATAATTTTGAAACATTTAGGTAAAGCTGGATAGACAAAGAAGCTCGACATCAGGGTGCCGCATGAATTAACCCAAAAAAAATTTGATCGACCCAATTTCCATTTGCAAAATGCTAATAAAACGCAACGAAATCGAGCCATTTTTTCAAGAAAATACTTATGGGTGATAAAAGATAAGTTACGAGAATATCGTTCGAAAAAGATCATGGCCAAAAAGGTGACTCATCACAAACGAATTCAAGGCCAGGATTGACACCAAATAAGGTTATGCTGTGTGTATGGTGGGATTGGAAGGAAATTGTTTATTATGAGGTGCTAGGACCTGGCCGAACACTTAATTTGGCTCTGTACTGTCATCAATTAACTGAATTGCAACAAGCAATTAAAAAATAACGGCCAGGACTGATCAATAGAAGGGGCGTTGTCTTCCATCATGGCAATGCCAGACCACACACATCTTTGATGACCCGGCAAAAATTGACAGAGCTTGGCTCGGAAGTTTTGATGCATTCACCGTATAGTCTAGACCTTGCACCATCAGACTACCATTTGTTTCAGTCTCTGCAAAACTTTCTTAATGAAAAGAAATTCACTTCAGAAAAGGACTGTGAAAATCACTTGGCCAAGTTTTTCGCCTATAAACCACAGAAGTTCTACACAAATGGAATAATGGCTCTACCCAAAAAAATGGCAAAAGGTCATAGATAATAATGGACAATATGTTCTTAAAGAAAATGGCTCAATACTTTTTAGATTTACCAATATAATCAATACAGGGCTAATACTTTAACAAGGCCCCATAGTATAGTAAATTTCACTGTCTTAATTAATTTATCATAAATTTTTTCATTAGACATTCTTCGTATGCTACTCTGACAGAATAGTAAATTATGCTAAGCACGTAGTGAAAGTTCAGAATCTTGTACTAAATTTTGTGAGAAAAAAACATTTGTTGGAACAAAACACTTTTATAAAGAATATGAATTATAATTTCGCGTAATCTAGTGGTTAGAGTACTCACTACGTAAGCTAAAGGTCCCTAGTTCGAATTTGTTAAGAGTGATTCTTCGGACAGACTATAGTTCCGTTCACTGGTTTCAAATCAGAACGTACCACAGCTGGGCAGACGGAGACATGGCCAAAGCGTGTTACTGACCACATCATCTATCTCTAAGCAAAGGCCCAAAAGGGGGTGCGGTGTAAAAGTAGAAAAAAATGAATTTTAATCAAATATGTACATATGTAATGAAATTTTTTGAATGTATCGCTTCTACATATGAGTACCTAATAAGAACTATGATTAGTATGATGTTTTGGAGATCAAATGTAATAATTTCGGATCCTTAATCATAGAGGCCAAGTTCGAGTCCCCACCTGGGTATTACCAAGAATTTAAATGAGTTAAATAAAAATAAAAAATATGAAAAGGTAGTCAATAATTTTGTTTATTTGATATCCGCAGGCCAATTCTCTTTTTTCTTTAAAAGCTGTCGGGCCTTATTTTGTTGTGTTAGCAGACGCGTTTCGACTACTTCGAGTCATGTAGAGTGTCTAAAGGATGTTTTGAAGGGAATGACTTTATATAGTCGTAGGATGGGTTAAGCGGATGGGTAATTAGGTCAGGTAGTAAATTACGTCAAGTACTAAATTATGCCAGGTAGAAGGATATTAAGTTTTTGTGTTTTTGCTTGTTGTATATTCGTTTGTTCTGTTTCATCTCGTTTCCGTTTTCGTCTAAGAGTGTGGTCAAGTACTGAGAGGATTGCGCCGGAATCGGTAACAAGTAGTTCATTGATAATTTTACCATCTGTTTTTCTATGTTTATTAATTTCAAGTCTTTCTAGGATGCCAAGTCTTGGTCCTTTGCTTTGTTTGTGTGGCAATTTCATAGAGTTTGTCATAGTGTCATGCCCATGTGCGTGGTTTTGTAGGTGAGTCGCATAATTGGAGTCTGCCTTGTTGTGTAGGAAAGAAATTCACTTCTTCTTCTTATGAGTTTCAGTCTATTCTAGTGATGGGTCACAACTGTGCGTGTCGCACAAAGTGTGCCGCATACTGTAATGTGTGTTGTACAGACGGCACACTAGTTTTATACTGCCAGCACAGTGTACTGTGAACAACTATTGCTCCGCGCACCATTCGCACTGGGTGGCACTGTTCATCATTCGTAATGTTTAGCACTGTGTATTGTTCGTGCTATATGGCACCGTGTGGAACATACTGAAAGCAAAACTGTGTGGCGAATAGGTGAATATACTGATCTATGGAGATGTACTAGGCTGTACGAATGGACTGTATCGTTCGTTCGTGCGTCGTACTGTGGATCACTGTGAATCGTTTGTTCAGTGGCTTCAGTTCAAAACTGATGACTTGTGCACTATCGAACACAATTTATTGTGGGTGGTTTGGGAAATTGAATTGATGTAAGGATAAGCAAATTATTACACAAATATAAATTATTATTTTTATTTCAGTAAACTAAATTAAACTAAGACAGTATTCAACAGTAATAAAAGGAAACAGACAGAAAAATATAATCATTACAAACTGAGGTAATTGGAATTAACATTTACAAATTCACGTTTAGAAAAACAACTTGATTTACTCTTCCCCCACTTATTTTGCTTCTTCTTTCTGTGATAATTTGTCCAGTTATTGAAAAAATCCTTTCACTAGGAACAGAAGTCGCAACAATTCACAATGATTTGATAGCTAATTTAAAAATACGTGGATAGATGGTTTTATGTTCTTGCCACCATTCAAGAGGATCTGCTGCGCGTAATAAAAGTGGTTCTTGGAGCTATTTTTCTACTTCAGCGATTACCGTATCTTTTTGGCTAGTTTTTTGGGTAAGCTTCAGATCGTTTTGATCAAAACCGCTCCATATTTTTGATGTTGAAGCTTGTTTTTCTTCATCAAGCTCAACGTTCCCTTCGAAATTCTGTTCATCACATTCATTTATATTCGCCGTGCATGTCATTTATACGATAATATTTTGCTTGATAACTTCAAAATTATCTTGATTTGTAAATCCATAACTTTTGAATCTAGGGTCCAAGAATGTGGCTTTTGCAAAAATTTCATTTTTCTCTGTATTTCCGAAACGAGTTTCCAGCGAAGTAATTAATGCTTGTCCCAAGCTCTGTACGCTGTCGGTTGATTTGTTAATATTTTTTGCAATAATTTTTTAATGCTGTGCTCAGCAAGATTACCTTTGATGCTGTTACTTTATTTCGCTACAAATTTCTTCAGTAACATCTTTGAAAATTTCCTGGATATCACAGCACTTTTCCAGGGCATAAATTTCTTCGGTTGATAACATTTCTAATGCTGGATAGTGAAGCGCCATTGTTGAAACGAGGGCATCTTTGGTTTCGGAAATTCTTCGGAACATATCGTATGTGGAATTCCATCTTGTGGTTACATCTTGCTTTAAATTCAATTGCGATGTTCCCATTTGCTTCTGCATAACCTTAAGCAAAGCAGCAGCTTTTGGGCTTCTTTTGAAGAACTATACAATTTTCCTCGCCTTCTTTTGTAAAGCTTGTATTTCGCTAATGACTTCTTTAACAACGAAATTGAGCGTGTGGGCAAAGCAAGGTACGTGTTTCCATTTGGTTTTCCTGACGGCCGCAACCATGTTATAGGCGTTATCCGTAACAACTGCTTCAATTTTTTCAAATATATCCCATTTTTTAGAAATTCTTTGCAGCTCTTCGCCCAAATTCTCTGCTGTGTGACTGTCAGAATAGTTATAGCATTCTAAAAGATATGTAAAATTCTTAAAATCATTGTTAATAAAATGAGCTGTAACTGATATGTAATTTTCATTTGCCTTCGACGTCCAACTGTCAGTGGTTAAACGAATCACCTTAGATGATTGAAGGCTATTTACAACCTCCTCCTTTTAAGGGTTTTGTAAAATAATTTTACAAAACCCTACTAGTTTCGCGACCAGTCTGTCCGTCTGTCCGTCCGTCCGTCCGTCCGTGTGTCACAGCAGTTTTTCTCGGAAACTACTTAAGCTAGAAACATCAAATTTTGTGTGTAGGTGTAAAGTGGTGATTTCTTCAATGTTCAACTACAAAAAAAATTTAAAAGGTATTTAAGGGGGGTCTCCCCATACAGGAGAGTGACCCCCCGAAAAAAAAATTTCATTGAAGGTAGCCAATATGGGTATCAAATGAAAGGCCTTGATGAGAACTTTTCAAAACAGGTCTTAGTTTGGCTGAATTTGCTTCGAGGGGCGCACAGGGAGGGGAAATACACGAACGATTTGTGTCCCCCCCCCTCGCGATTGGACACCTGTGATCCGAAAAATCTGAAAAAAATCAGAAATGTAGGTTTTGGTGAGTACAACAACAACAAATACGTGAGAAGTCGCAATTCACTCAACTTTGTTAGTAATAGTATGATTTATCGATTTTATGTTTTCTTGAATAAAATCTGAACGGTACCCTTGAATTCTATGAAATTCAGTACACAGATGACTATTTATAAGATTGATCCGTCCTGAAAGTTTCATAAAGATTGAATCATATTTAGCGAAGTTATAGCGGTTTGAATTTTCCTGTATTACTATGGAACAATATGCGCTGCATTTATTACTATGGCAACATATGGCTATGGAACAACATGCGCTTTTTACCGACTCAGACACTACAGTTTTGCTAGGATTTGCATGAAAATTTCAGGAATGATAGTTGTCATGAATATCTTTGAGAATCGGTTCAGCTAGTGGTATCAGTAATCGTAAAACAAAATAGTGGCTGTTTTAAATGCGAAGATTGAATAATTTTGAGTTATTTTTTCCCAACTTCAACGTTTAAGGTGCATGCTTTTAACACTTGATTCAATTTAATGAATGACTGAAGATGAGTACCTACAATTAATGCTCATAAGCGAAACAAGTCAAAGAGGTGGGAGAGAGCTTCTAGCAAAAGGGTTTTGTAACCATTCTAGGATCCGAAAAAATAGGCCATTAACCGATGATAACAGTATAGGAGAGTGGCCCCTGAAAAAAAAAATTCATCAAACGTAGCCGATATGAGTATGAAATGAAAGTTTTCATGGGAGCTCTTCAAAACAGTTCTTAAACTGTCAGTTTTTGCTTCAGTGGGGGCACAGGGGGGGAAATACATGAAAAATGTGTTTCCTCCGTCGTGGATGGACATCTGAAATAATTATCAAGTGAGATATTTATGAGTATAACTATACCAAAAACCTCAGGAGTCGGAATTCGTTCAACTTTGTTAATAATAGTATGATCTTCGTGTTTTATAATATCTCCAATAAAATCGTCTTTGACATGTTTCTTGATTTGATTCGATCTGGTGACTGCATTTTGTAAGTTGAATACAAAACCCTTCTGACATGAGCGTAGGTCTGTTTACCCAACTTGTTTAAATTGGAAAATTGAGGTATTAGTGCTTTAGAAATAGTCTTCCTTCATGGCATTTTATAGACTGGATTTAAAGCGTTGATGAACTTTTTAAATTGCATACTCTCAACAATTTGAAATGGCAAGTAGTCTTTAACAATTGTTTCGACTAGTAGCTTGTTTAAATCGGCAAATTTTTTTTGACTTGTTGGCTTCTGGAAGAAACTTGTAATTGTTGAAGTTTGTTGAGATATACCTTGTAATGCAGTATGTGATCGAATTGATGTTGTGGCCACGGCACCTTGCAGTGGCCCTACAGGAGCAGGAAGTTGCGATGAGTTTGATACACTGTGGGAATTGTTTTCATTATCATTCGTTTCTGCCTGTAACGATCTCGCTTCTGAGCCCAAAGCATGATAATGCTTGTTTCTTAGATGACGAGTGAGCGGAAAAGTTGATCCTGCTTTGATCGATAGAACTTGGGAGCAAAAGTTACATTTTGCAGCTTCTCTGTCCTCTAATTCTCTGAAATGAATCCATACAAAACTCGTTCTTTTCGCAGAAATTTTTTTGTTGGCATTCATCGTTTCTTTTCAATTTGAAAGCAAAAAAAAACAAGTTATGAAAAATTCTACAAACGGAAAAGCCTCACCTTTAAATTTTTAAATAACAGCTTAATATAGCATTTAATCAAGCAACACAGTAGCATAAAACGTTCACAACTCAAATTCACTGTAAAAACGTGCGAACGCCCGTGCAAGAATGTCTACACTGCAGAACATGACACTGTGTCATAAAACATTGCATATTTATTGCCGTACAGTCTCAGAGTAGAGAAATGTTCATCGCACAGTGTGCTACACGCACAGTGCGGCACACTTTAGAGTGCTGTTCGAGATTACTAGTACAGTATAGTGCGCTGCTTTTGCCCACCACTAGTCTATTCAAATATCTTTGATTTTTCTCGACATATTTGAACCTCTCATTAGATCTTTCTCTCGACAGGTTCACTAGGACAGGAATAATGATGGCGTTGACTCTATTGCATTGCCCGTTTCCCTGAGAGACGCCGGTACATATCAAAAGAAGCTCTATGTTGTTGTCCACGCAATATCTCTTGAACAAATTGGATGTGAAAGCGGTTCCTCTATCCGCAATAAATCTTCTCGCATTTCTGAACACGGCTGATAATATTTCTAACTTCTTGATCGTTTCCTCCATTGATGTTGACTTCACGGGTAAAAGCCAGATGAATTTCGTAAATGCATCCACGACCGTTAAAATGTTATTGTAGCAATTTCGCGTTGATGACATTGGTCCAATGTGTTCCAGGTGAAGCGTATCGAGAAGTATTTCCCCTTAGGAATAGGATGAAGGACGTCTTCCTGCTTCCCTGTCTTCATAGTCGATACGATGCACTCTTTACAATTTTCGATATACTGTTGAATTTTTCGTTCAACCCGTAGGATGAATTACTCGCTGTCTATCAATTTTCTGACTCTTTTGATTCCAAAATGCCCTCGTGCATGGAAATATTTTATTACGTCTGCTTGCATATTTGCAGGTACTACGATTCTTCTCTTTCCATCGTCCTCCATGAACAATATATCACCGTGATATATGTAATTCTTGTACGGCCCAGCTTCAAATACCTGTTTAATTGCATTGATATCTTCATCGCCGTGTTGAGCCACACGTACTTTACTCGCGACATCGTTGGCTATCATCATTACTGTTGCTCGAGATAAGGCATCCACGTGTGCCATTAGTTTCACTGGTCGATGCTCGACTGTCTACGTAAATTCTGATTGACTAATGACCCATCGTGCAATTTTAGGATGAATTTCCTTCTTTGCTACTGTTAGCTTAACAGCCGAACAATCCGTAGAGATTTTGAATTTGACTCCCAGAAGATACACCCTAAACTTTTTGACCGCTTCAACTTTCGCTAGAAACTCCAATTCGTATGAATTATATCTTTTTTCAGCGTCAATAGTAGCACGCCTATAATAATAACAAGAGTCCATCTTTTGATCACTTGGCTGTCTCTGTAGTAGGATCGCAGCTAGACATTCCTTGCTCGCATCTGTGTGAAGTCCCGTTTTAGTGCAGTGGTCGTACAAATTCAGCACGGGCTACTGGACAGCGCAACCTTAATGTCTTTGAACGCCGCTATCTGCTCCTCTCCGAACTCAAATACAGCTCCCTTTTTCAGCATCGAACTCAATGGGCGCATTCGCCTTGTGAATTCAGGTACAAATTTCCTGAAGTCGCTTGTCAGTCCGTAAGACCTCTGCAGCTGAAATACGGCTGTGGAAACTTCATATCTTTGTCAGTCTTCGATGGTGAAGGCTGGATTTTTCCACCACTGATTACATAGCCCAAATATACGACACATTCTTGTAAGAAGACGCATCTCCTCCAATTAAATTGAATACCGCTTTCTTCAGCCACATCTAATACCCGTTTTAGTTTCAGGATTCCTTCATTCGCGTCTATGGATAGTATTATCAGGTCATCTACAAATGTTAATACTGTTCCGTCCTTTATCAAATTTCGGAAAACTTTGTTAATGAATCTCCCAAACGTATTGCCACTTATACATAGACCAAATGGCGTTTTACGTCTTGCGTAACAAACGCGGTATACTTCCGCCTGGATTCGGTCACAGGAACATGGAAATAAGAATTTTTCAAATCGAATGTCGTATAAACTCGTGCTGACGCCAATCGATCAACCTGGTTCTCAATGATCGGCATAGAGAATCGATCTCTTACAACTTTACTATTCAGGTTACAGTAATCTATACAGAGCCTATGCGACCCGCCTTTCTTCTTGATATCTCAATACCTGGCTTCTGTTTCTCCTTCGGAGTGTAGCTTTCCATTAATTTTTGCACAATATCTTTGAATTTGCTCTGGACGTTGAAATCTTTTTCTCTGTGGTTGCATGAAATTATCATCATCCAGCTGTCGTCGTTGTCTGGATCGTTGATCGCGTTCATACCCAATTCTTCAATTGTTTGCACGAGTGGCTTAATCTTCACATACTTGGGCGTAATAATGTAGTTTACTGTCTTCAAAAATTCTCTACCGATTATCATATTGACACTCATGGCGTTTGTCGGGGTGATGTAAAGTTCAATAGAAAAAACAATTTCTTCAATTTCAATGTCCATATGTACTCTCCCAATCACGTGAGAAATTGCGTTACTGAATCCGCGAATTTTTATGTTACTTGGAACCATACTCGGAACTGTTCCTTCTACTCCTGCCACAACGCATGTCCAATCAAATTCAAGTCACTATAAGTGTCTACTATCGCCGTAATTTTTCGGTCACCGACTATTACATTAACAACGTTTTCATCTTCCATGAAACGCTCAATGAAATTCACCGTAGGGATCGAGTTGTTCACACTTTTCTTTTGCGGGACAATGTCACGATATACGTTCCGCATTTAAAACACTTACAGAGATGGCCAAAAGTGATCGGACAATACAAGAAACAAGCAATAAAATACTTTTACGAGCATAAGCTTTGAAATGAAATAAAAATTTTTCCCTTATATAAAAGTCACTTGTATTCTCAATTAATTGCACAAAAAAATAAAACAGAAATAAAAAGAATTTCACAAGAAAATTAACAACTAATTCAAATTCACATTGCATCAAGTGGACAAAAGTAATCGGACGTTCAATTGTAATACTTTTCTTTCTGATGATTCCATTAGAACATAGGCTTTTAATATCTAGTTGCGTATCTTTTTGTTTTATAACTTCTGTTAACCTATTGGGCATAGACTGTACCAACTTACGGGTAACGTCCGGAGTAATGTTGTCCCATTCTTCTAATAACACCGTCTTCAGTTGACTTTTATTAGTAATGTGATGGTTCCTTATTTTTTTATCCAGATGATCCCAAAGATGTTCGATGGGATTTAGGTCTGGGGATTGCGGTGGTGTTTTTAATTGACCAGGAGTGTTGAAAAGGAGCCACATACGAACATCATGAGCTGTATGCTTTGGGTCATTATCTTGCTGGAACAAATAATGACCATCAAGACCCAATTTTTGTGCACTTTTTTTCAAATTTTCTTTCAAAATCGACAAGTAACCTAGTTTGTCCATAGGTTCGTCAATGAAAACAAGTTCTCCTGCACCGTTGGCAGCCATGCAACCCCAGACCATTACACAGCCACCTCCGTGTTTTACTGTATGTTGAATGTTTTTGGGATGAAGCTCACTATTTTGAGTTCTCCACACCAACAACCTGCCGTCGGAGTGGTAGATATTAAACTTACTCTCATCAGAGAATATTATACGAGTCCAAAAGTCGAGTGCTTGCTTTTAAACTCTTTTGCAAAGCATAATCTTTTCTTCTTATTAACTTTGCTAATTAGTGGTTTCTTTCGAGGTACTCTCGCTTGATAACCAGCACGGCTGAGAGCTCTACGAATAGTCCGGGCACTAACATTGGTACCATTTACATCTGCTAATTGATCCCTAATACTTCTGGACGTTGTAGTCGGATTCTTTTTAACAATTCTTAAGATTTTTCGTGCGTCTGTCTCTGTTAGTTTACATGGTCGACCACTCCTAATTTCGTTTTCCACCTGATTATTTTTTCTGAACCGTTTCACGATATCGAAAACTGTCGAACGACTTCTTCCAATTATTTTTGATATTTCAGAAAAGGATTTATTCTCTTTATACAACTTTATTATAACTTTTCTTTCATGTATACAGGTTTCTTTGCGATTCTTAGCCATGTTTAACTTTCTTCACTTAAAACTGACAAGTAAATGCCTGATATCAGAAAAACACATATCAACATATAATTAGGGGAATTCCCTTTTAAACTCGGAAATGAAAAGAAAAGAATTGCTCCAAACTTCAATGACTAATTTCACACTTTTCAAAATGTCCGATTACTTTTGTCCACTTGATGCAATGTGAATTTGAATTAGTTGTTAATTTTCTTGTGAAAATCTTTTTATTTCTGTTTTATTTTTTTGTGCAATTAATTGAGAATACAAATGACTTTTATATAAGGGAAAAATTTTTATTTCATTTCAAAGCTTATGCTCGTAAAAGTATTTTATTGCTTGTTTCTTGTATTGTCCGATCACTTTTGGCCACCTCTGTATTTCTCTTGTCTTTATCCGGGCAATCACTCGCTTTACGCTCCTTCCCGCCACATGTAAAACATCGCGTACTTTCATTCGAAGAACGTCCATGTTGTTTATTGCCGCTGCCGCCCTTTTTTATATGGGTTTTTGCCTTGGATTTTCCTTTCACCTTCGCATAGTTATCCAAATTCAATTTCAGATCAGCGATCGTTTTCGCCTCGAACAGGATCGATTTGTTCACTGCGTCGTCAGTTTTACCATCGGATACATACTCGCATATGGTGGCTTCATCTATTTTTCTCGTCCTTACTATGCGCTGCATTTTGTATACGTATTCTAACAGGCTTTTCTTTGACTTCTTTGTACGTTTGAATAATTTTCTATGTACTTCCGTGGCACCGAATTCGCTGTCGAACTCAGCACGTAGAGCACGTTTCAACTTGTCCCAACTATCCAAATCGTTTTGGATGAACATAAATTTCCGCGTGATTCCTGTTAATAGCTTCTTCGCGTAAAGGACACTCTTACTAATATATTCGAACTCTCCAATCTACGTGGAAATACTTTGTCTACTCTCCGCACCGAATTTTTCAATACTCTCCCCCACTTCGCGGAACGCGTATACCTCAATCAGTTCCCGGCCCGTAGTCGCTGCTGCTATGAGATTTTGAATCAGTGTTGATGTTCTTGCTACAATATTCTCAACGATTGTCTCTTCATTCACAAGTCGTCTCATATTGTCCGCCATCTCACATATTTTGTTAGTTACCACGGGATTTTGTTCGTCGAATCCCACAATTCGAGCAGCTAATTCTTCTTCCGTTCCACTTTCTTCGAGACCCCGCATCGAGTACTCTCTCACAAGTCCATTTTTGGTGTACCAGTCAAGCCACTCTCTCACTTCCAATCTTGCATGCGACATCCTCTTTCCTCGGCAATCAGAAAAGTTCGCACACCAATATTGCTGTGTCTCTCTACACAGGTAGCAGCTCGCACACACGCGCGATATCACTTCAAAATGGCGTCGCCGATCGATACCGGGCTCGGAGCACAAACGAATTAGATTATTAATCAATGCTCATCCCGGTCGAGACCCCATGTAAAGGTTGAACAATAAAACAATCTTTATTCGTTGAAAAGCTTTGTTACAAAATTCAGTATTTATGAAGAACCAATTCAATAACTACGAAGAACGAAAGGAAGTCACGTCTGCTCGCAGCATGCTTCCCTAGCCGAACCCCCTCGATCATGTTGCAAGCGACGATCTCTCCACGGTCAGTGCTGCCACCCGACATATATATGTACGAGGGGTGTTAAAAAAGTATCGCGAATTTTGAATTTTCGCGGGTTACGTATATTCGAATTTCGATTTTTTTGTGGCGTTATGTTGGTACTCATGTCTGTCACTTATGCCAACAAGCTCGGCCATTTTGAATGTTCACTTGATTGGTGATAGCTGCTTTACTTGCACGTGTTTTCAATCGTCTTCGATTTTTACTTATTCAAAAAAATGGATCAAAGAATGTGTATCAAATTTTGTGTGAAAAACGAAATTAAGTGCGCGGATGCATTCCGAATGTTGACTGTGGCATACGGAGAAGCTACGTTGGACCGAAGCAACGTTTATCGGTGGTACAAAATGTTTTTAGAAGGCCGAGAAGATGTGAACGACGAAGAGCGTGCCGGACGCCCGAGCACTTCAACAACAGACGAAAAAATTAATGAAGTGGAGAAAATGGTATTGTCCAATCGTCGAATCACCGTTAGAGAAGTTGCTGAGGACCTAAACATATCGATTGGCTCGTGCCATTCGATTTTTATCAACGATTTGGGCATGAGACGGGTCGCCGCGAAATTCGTACCAAAATTGCTCAATTGCGACCAAAAACAGCAACGCATGAACATTGCTAATGAGATGTTAAACTCTGTCCGCGATGAATCAAATTTGCTCCAGAGGGTCATCACTGGTGACGAATCGTGGGTTTATGGTTATGACTTGGAAACCAAAGCTCAATCATCTCAATGGAAGCTGCCGCATGAACCAAGACCGAAAAAAGCGCGCCAAGTTCGGTCGAATGTGAAAGTTTTGCTGACAGTTTCCTTCGATTGCAGGGGCGTGGTGCATCATGAGTTCTTGCCACAGGGAAAAACGGTCAATAAGGAATATTACTTGCAAGTTATGCGCAATGTGCGCGAAGCAATCCGCCAGAAACGCCCGGATTTGTGGGAGAACAAAAATTGGCTTCTGCACCACGATAACGCCCCTGCTCACACATCGTTGCTTGTGCGCGACTTTTTGGCCAAAAACAACACACTAATGATGCCGCAGCCACCGTATTCCCCAGATCTGGCCCCCTGTGACTTTTTCTTGTTTCCCAAACTGAAGAGGCCCATGAAAGGACGACGTTACGCTACGCTTGACGAGATAAAGACGGCATCGAAGGAGGAGCTGAACAAGATTAAAAAAAATGATTTTTTGAAGTGCTTCGAAGATTGGAAAAACCGTTGGCACAAGTGTATAATATCTCATGGGGATCACTTTGAAGGGGAAAAAATAGATATTCATGAATAAATAAATAATTTTTGAAAAAAAAAAAAACAAAATTCGCGATATTTTTTGAACACACCTCGTATTTCCGAGTATGCATATATTTTCTTTTAATTTTTTCTTCTGACTAAATTCAGTACAGGATTTTCACTACATGTGCGGGAAATTGACTATTTTATCAGAAATGCATACGAGGATTGTGTAATGAAGTATTTTATTAAATTTCAATGAATTATAGGAATTAATGAAATTTACTACACAATGGCGCACTATTGTAATCTGAACGGTGGCGTTGAGATTTACCAGAGAATCTCATTTCATGACTATAACAATATTCAAGGTGACTTGATCAGCATAACACGCGCAACAAAGTGATTGTTATCATACTTTTCAATCGGTCCCAATCACAGCTGAGTAGGCTGGCAGTTCAAGAGAAGTACCACAAGCATGAACTCATTGCAACAAACAAACCTTGAACTTGGGAACTGCTGCGCTAGTGGAGAGCGTCCGAACCACTACACTACATAGACTACTAAACTCCATGGATATGTGTTGTGAAATTACTACCCGTGTTATGGTTTCGATATTTTCGAAAAATTTATTGTGAGTAGTAAAACTTGCAAACTCCGCGGTAGTCCCTAACCCGCTTGACTTTTTCCAGCATCCATCATTCCCCATCCTAAATCTCACGACCAAATGGTAGTAAATGATCTCGGGGTCACACATTAGGTTCACTAGTTCCCCAATAATGGGACATTAACTTACACCTACTTGCTACTAAATCCTACTTACACGTCCTTTGTGGCGACGTAAGAGAGTGCAACCGAGTTTTCCATGCCTGATAACAGAATGGAAAGTAATAACCATGCCGCCGCAATTGAGACCCCTGTTGTATGTCAAGGGCGTGTTCAGCACAGGCAGGAGGTTCTAAACAACCACCTGGCTTTCATCTCATCAGACACACCGGCAAAAATTAGCAACGAGCTATGGGTGGAAGTGAACGCAACTATTAAGACCGTGAAGAACAGATGATCGGATATTAAGCCCAGCGGAAAAGTAATGACCTATTCGATGATGAATGAAAGAATGCGTTAGAAAAAAGAATCAGGCTTGCAAAGATTATATAGGTCGGAAAATTAGGACAAAAAGAGTTAAATAATTAGGATTAAGAAACGAAAATTCTTTGATGACCAGCTGAGAAGTATAGATGTAAGTCTAGCGAGCATCAACACATGACATGCAGACAAAGTTTTGAAAAACCTGAAACGAGCTTATCAGCCCAAGATCACATTCTACTGTGGTAAAATCAGCAACATCATCGCTGATGAAAACAGGGTTAAATAAGGAAGGGCATCATATTTCCAAAAACTCCTTAATCTTCCATACAGCTCTAGAACACTGGAGCCTATAGATATTCCCGGAGAGCTTCCACTGACCCCATCAACTCTGGATGAATTTTGTTTTATCATCAACGCCCAAAAAATAATAAAACGCCAGACGCCGATGAGATTCCAGTGGAGCTCATCAAATATGGCGGCAGCAGCGTACAGGAAGCAATCCACAAAATCATCCAGCACATTTGGCAACAAGAACACATGCCCAACGAGCGGGGCCAATCAATTATATTCTCTATCCACAAAAAAGGTGACAAGCTACAGTGCAAAAACTATATAAAGGCATAACACTGCTTTATATAGCGCACAAAATACTATCAAAGATTTTAGAAAATAAAATCAGATCATACGCCAACATTATTATTTGGAAGTACCAAAGTGGCTTCCGAGTTGCTAGATAGACGATAGACCAATGGTTTACAGTCAAGCAGGTACTTGTGAACTGGGAGTTCAACATAGATGCACAAAAAATGTTCGTTTACTTTAAGAACCATACGACAGTATTGATTGTAACGTACTGTATCAAATAATGCTTTTCTTTGGCATCCCAGCCAAATAAGTCTACCTTACCAAAATGACAATAACGTCGACAATGTGGACTTGGGAACATATCAATATCAAACTCACCGATGCCTTTTACACAAACATCGGAATAAAGCCGGCAAATGGGCTGGCTCTATTGGATTGGCCCCTAAAATACATTATAAGATAATTACCTACCGATACATGAGGTACATTACTATACAAGCCGGACCTAGTTATATCTCCCATGCGGACAACATCTACATTTTTCACAGTCATTAACAACTACCAAAGAAATCTTCCTGAAACTTGACAGCGAAGCAAAACTAGTTGGGCCACAGATCAATGAGAATCAAACAAAGCTCATGACAAAGTAGAGGAGGAATACTCCAAATACTCAAAATATCAGATCGATTTTTTGCGACCACTAGGAATCAAGTTGGATTTGGGCAAGCGGGTATTGAAATGAGGAAATGTCAAAGAGCATGTGCGGAACTTAGAAGAAGTGTTCTCCCAATTGCGACTGGCAAATCTGAAACTTAGTCTCGACAAGTTTACCCTTTTTATAGCTGAAGTAAAGACACATTGTATCAGCAGAAGAGGTCAATCCAGACCTTGAGAAAATTGAAGCCACGAAAAACTGGCCACTACCAAACAACAAGCACCAACTACGAATTTTTCCGGGTGTGTTAACCTAATTTCGAAGATTCATCAAAGATTTTGCCAAAATAGCTAAGTGTCTCCATCAGCTAACCGAGAAAAATCGTCCGTATGTCTGGAATGAACAATGCTAGGCAGCCTTTGGGAACTTGAAGGAGAAACTGTGTGAATCAACTGTGCTGGCATATCCAAAACCCGGAAAAATGTTTGTAGTTGACACCGATGTGAGCAATGGCGGAACTGGAGCTGTACTCTTCCAGCAGATCGAGACTACCGTCGAGTTCTCTCAAAAAGTGAGAGGAACTACTGCGTGATCGGAAAGGAGCTATTGGCTATAATAGAGGCCACAAAGCAGAGGACTGGTGTTGTAGATGCACGATTTGCGCTTCCGTCAAAGGTTCAAAGCGACAACTGAGAGGACAAATGCAAACCTATAACGTGGGGGTAACGTTTGAAAGGATTGCTGTTGACATCGCAGGAACCTTTCCTGAGGTCTACACCATTCCCAACCAGGAAGCAGTACGGTCAGTAGGTACGACGTACCTTGTGAACTACATTCGGATCAAGGCCAAAACTTTGAGTCACTAGTTTTTGGCGAGAAATTCCTTAGGAACTGGTGGCAAACGTTTGTTCTCTTTGCATAGAATTATCGGCAGGCACGTTTTTGGGCGTATGCTTCCTATTGAGACGAATTATTCCACAAGCTCTTATGTTCATGCTGGCCAATTTATGTTGAAGGTTCGGAGAGTTGAAAAGTTATTGAAGTAAAGCTCGCAACCTAGACCTTGTAAACTGTTTGATAATTGTAAAGCTGCAGACTCTCCTAATCCAGTTTAAGCACCACCTTGTTTTTTACGAGTATATAAGTCAAATTTAAATAAATAGCTAGTGGCTGAGTCAGCTCTACACCATATTTTAAATCCCCACTTGACGGGTTTATTTTTTACGTACTGTTTCATTATATTGTGACCTTTAAATTTGACCATGTGCTCATCGATCGCTTGAAATTTCGTGTTTTTCATGGCGTTTTGAAAGCTTTAATTAAAATGGTCTAAACCAGGTCGAATCTTATACGCTTTATCATGACAAGGTTGAGTTTTAGAAGGTTCATCATTATTATTGCTAAAGTGTAAATTTCTTCTTATCTCCTCAAACCGATTGAGTGTCATTATGTTTGCGATGTAAGGAACTCCCATATCAGGATCTGAGGACCAATAGCTGCGCAAAGTAGGCAAGATATGATATCCCATCACATAGCTCATCCTTAAGAAAGCCTTCACCTCTGTGCTAGTGAGAGCGAAACGTCTTCCATTTTGCTATGCATATCATTCTGAGTCAGGAACAATAATATTGTCAACTAGCTCATCAAAATTTGTCACTGCATTGAAAATGTTTATTGGTGTGTGAGATGAGGTAATAGCTCTATCTAAAATATTTTTTTTCGCCGTCGCTGTATCCTTCTTGATCAAGGAAAGGAGGCGGAACGTAGGAGTTTTTCTTTCAATTGAAAGACAATGTAAAATTTTTATGATTCGCCTCCTTGATTTCTTCCTGTCTTTGTGTTCCGATCTCTAGATTTTCGTTAACATTCGGTGAAATACTGCGTTCAATCACAACAGTGGAGACACCTCTATCAATGTCTTGTTCCAAAAACTGCTGATCTTCCTCGTCTAATATTAATCCATCCTCGTCATTACTATTGTCAGCCACTGAAAGCTCAAAAATCTCACTATCCGTTAATGCAAACTCTCTGTTTTTTCTTGTTGACATATTCTGAGGCAAATCAATCAAACTTCGAACTATATTTCAGAAAAAGTACTAATACGAGGGTAGTCCCAAAAGTACCCGACTTGACTCATCAATGCAGGTAGTTTTAAAAAACAATTACTGCAATTGACAATAACACCTTTCAACAACTTAATGTGAGAAATTCATAACGGTACGTTTATTATTATTTTTACAGACATTTAAAGTGAACGCTCTCAGGAAATTTGTAAATATGGAAAAAATCGCACATCGTTATGTGATACAATACTTTCATTTGAAAGGTCTTAGTCCAACCAATATCAAAGCCGAGTTGGATTCTACTCTGGGGAAGTCTGCTCCTTCGTTTACAATGGTCAAATATTGGGTAGCTGGGTTTGAGCGAGGTCGTACGAGCTGTCAAGATGAACACCGCAGTGGTCGACCAAGTGAGGTCACTACGTCAGAAATTGTGAAAATCCACAAAATGGTATTGGATGACCGTCGACTAAAAGTGAGCGAGATAGCAGACATGGCAGGCATTTCCAAAAGTGCTGTACATCGCATTTTGACCGAAAATTCGGACATGAGAAAGCTGTGCGCAAGATGCGTGCCGCGTTTACTCACAATGGAGCACAAACAGCAACGTGAGGATGTTTCCATCGAGCCGAGTTTCTGCGTCAATTCATAACCATGGGTCCATCATTTTACACCTGAGACCAAGGAGCAGTCAAAGCAGTGGACTGAAAAGGGAGAAACGGCTCCAAACAAAGGAAAGACAGTTCAGCCAGCTGGAAAGGTCATGGCATCCGTTTTCAGGGATGCGCGTGAAATAATATTTATTGATTATTTCGAAAAAAAGAAAAATAATCAACGGCTCATGTTATGCAGCATTATAGCAGCGTTTGAGTGATGAAGTCAAGAAATCAAGAGATCTGACGAAAAAGAAAGTGTTGTTTCATCACGACAACGCACCAGTCTACACGTGCACCATTGCCATGAATAAAATCAATGTGTTGAAGTTCGAATTTCTTCCTCACGCACCCTATTCGCCAGATCTAACTCAGATTATTTTCTTTTTCGGAATTTGAAAAAATGGCTCGGCGGCAAAAGATTTGCCAACAATGAAGAGGTAGAGTCTGCAGTTAATAGCTATTCTGAGGAGCTTGACGGTTCCTACTATAAAGGGGGTATCGAAGCTATTGAACATCATTGGGAAAAGTATATCATGCTGAAAGGAGAATATGTTGATAAATAAAAAACATTTTCCCCATTTTCTTTACTGTTTTTTCTGTCGGATCAGGTACTTTTGGGGCCACCCTCGTATAAACACAGAAAACATCACAAAAACAGGTATTTAGTCAAGTTATGAAGTATCATCAAAAGGCTCCGTTTGTGCATACTGCGACAGCCGCGTTCCTTTACAATTTTTCTCAAGAATTATCATATATAGTTGCTAAGACTTTCGAAATATACATGTAACACACAGAAAACTAACCAAAAAATATAATCACTAAACACTTCTCGATATAAAACTCGCCAATTATTCTAAAAATCAGAATATTGAACAAACTTATAGTCGACTAAAAACTGACAGATACGTGCCAATACTTTTTCTATCTAATCAGTTTCTTTTTGTTGCTGCCAATGTGAATATATTAGAGCTTTCTATTGAGTTTGTGAAAAACAACTTACAAATTGATTAGATTGAAAAAGTTCAGCATAAAATTGAAAATAATACAGGGGAAAAATGTGTACCATATGCGTGAAAGTGTTAATACAAATTGCAAGTGCTGAAGTTTGGATGGAACTTGTCCTTAACAAACCCCCTACTAATAACGTTGGACATAGCAAATGCTTACACTCACTAAAATCGATGTTTTCTTTCTATTGCTTCATTTCATTTGATATCTACTTCCAACATTTTATTTCCTACATTGGGCGATATTTCGGTACTTTATACTGTGATCAAACATGAGAAAATCCGATTGTCAAAGAACACATGGATAATTTTGCCCATGTTTACACCATCCACCTTCTATAAATTGCAACAAAATAATATCAAACAGAACAAGAAGGCATTTGCAACTATTTACGTTCGCAATTCCCAGAGAAATATGTTTCCGTCCCAGCACATGGCACAGTACGACTATTATTGCTGCTAGGAAAGCGATATCGCAATTGCCAAATGACACACAAATCAACCACCACCCGCTCAGTGTTTACCACCCCCGACTAGAGCATGCAGATAGAAAATATCGTGCACAAAGTAGTCAAATAATAAGTAGAGCACAAACGAGCTTCCGAAGAGCTACCAAATGGAGCACAAAACGATTATCGTTCCACAAGTGCCGTAGCGATAAAAACGACAACTTATGAGATGCCGTTTTTCTTTGTGGAAACTCTTGGCCGATCGGAAAACATCGATAAAGCGCCAAACTAGTGTGGCCAAGAAAAACACAGTCTACGAGTACAAATCGAAAAGTCATAGAAACATTCCCAGTTGGCTTTTGGGATCAAGGCTGCGCTTTGTCGGAGCATGGAAGAGAGTTCTCCATTCTTTCATCCTTTTTGGCTTGTGCCTGCGGCAATATCGAGCTGTGGACATTTTCCAGCTCACTGGCAAAAACTATCAATTTGTGTTGACGTTGAAAATGGAATAGTTCATTTAAGGGTAATCAGCAATGGTGCAGCGGAGTGAAGCATGATTTATTCTCATTGGGACTTCGATTTGGAATGTGCACGAAGTCCTTGCGCTTACTCTCACACGCTCGTTTATGTCAGATCCAGGATTTCATTGGAGTGTTTTATTCAGAAGCTGATGAACAATTTCGCTGTTTCATTTTGCTGATTAGCTCTGAAAATACTACGACAAATTTCTTCTTGCAGTTAAATTAATGCAAAATATTCACGGAATAGGAAGCTAGTTGAAATAGGATTTGCAATTTTATTGGTTGTGAAGGCCAAATCGACCCTTTGCATCTAAGACCTATGAAACCGTCCATTTTTTAAATAATCCCAAAATTGATCCATCTCGTCAAAGAAAGAAGTGAAAAAATGTTAAACCAAAAAAAATTCTCAAACATCACATTATTGCTAATGATAGTTCAGGGATACCCAATGAAAAAAATAACTGAAGGATAATCGAAATGCTATCCCCTTGCAATCATCCACTTAAGGGAAAACACTCAACGTCAACAAAATCCCACTTTCAATCGACAACCGAGAAAATATCGATACGAAATTGTTTTACAAATAATCCCTCGTTTCTTTCCCACGACCACTACAATCCAACGCCAGCGGAAGGACAACACAAGGAGAGCGAAAAATGAGATGCATCTGAAAAATAAGGTCAATTGAAAATTGAAAATGTAAATATTTGCCTTTCTAATTGGAAAGAAGGAGGCGAATCATTTGATATACGAGTATATGCAAATCGATTAAGTCGTTAGCGTGGAATGTGGAAAAATCAGTTGTAAAGGACATCCTTTTCCAGATTGATAAGCATTCGCCCTTGGTGCTGTGACGCGGGAGGACGAGACGAGTTTGTCGGTAAAATCGATAACGAGAGTAAATTTAGGAGCAAGACGCTTAAATTTATTCAACGAAACGATCTTTATCAATCTTTCAACGGTTAGCAGCTCCTTCGTGTTTTGGATACAAGACCGACAGTCGGTGGGGTGTGAAATTCGTAATGGAGCAGGTGTTTCAGTCGGAAATGTATCTGTCATGTTGTTTCAGCTTTTCAATTCATCCAAAATTGAAGACAGGATGTCAGTCGTGGGGAGACGAAGAATGATGTTCTGGGTGTTCATATTTCTAGGCACTAACGTCGATAGAAGACTTAGAAAAGTTTATGAACCATACAAAGTTGATAAAATTTTAAACATTTCAACTCACCAACAAGTTCTGCTTTAACTCAGGCATCCAAAAGTCCTTTAATGCCGTGGCAACCGATTCCAATTTATTTTGCGCACACAAACTGCGTCTGAAATAATAAGAAAACATTTTTTATCATCATTGTCCAGAAGTTGAGAAACTTATCACTGAAAATCAAAACAACAAGAGCCCGAAGAAGAAATCTTGAAACTTATTCCCTTCTCCAACTACAGCTCTTCATCAAAATTTTAATTTCCGTATATCACAACTCACCAGCAAGACTTCCGTCCGCAACAGTTGAAAGTTTTCATTGAGCGTGTGCAGTGCAGCGCCTCAATTTCGCAATCTACGGGTGAAACTACGTTCCATGGATTCATTTGTTTAACCATTTTCTCGTGGTTTCCCAAGCCAAATAAGTACAACATCATGATTCGGTCTCGGAGACCAACAAAAGGAAGAAAAACACGAATGAAAAATAACCAACGCTATTCAGTTGAACAGTTTTCCTGGTTTTTCCCGAACAACTTCTGGGAACTCGTGATAAGGGGAAAAACTGTTGCGAGGGAAGCTGAAGGCCAAATGCATGAATGCAGTTGAAATTGTGGATGAACTTGTAATTTCACTAATGAAAAACAAACTTTGGAAATGTTAAAAGTGAACAAGAGTGCTGGAGAATAGGATTCGTGTTTACTCTCATTTATTTATCAACTGCAGCGTGCTGGAACTTGTGCTGGTTAGAAGGGTTCAAGAGCCTTTTCTCAATTATGCCGTACTCTATTTGTTGCGAAGCTTACAATTTTGTCATGAAAGTAATACGCGCTGTCGATGCATGACATACCTCTCACAAAAGGCAATGAAAAATGTTCAAATGAGATTTGGTGCCAATCTTTACTCGTTTAAAAAAGTCGAAGTAGCAGCAGAGTGCTCTTGTTCGAAGGGTTTTGTAAATGAATCGATAAATCAAACAACATCTTACAAAAAGCTTTTTTTTGCTTTAGCACTACAGCCCCTTTCGAGCCTTCGCTTAGAGGAAGTTAGAGTATCTCATTGTCTCTCCACAAGATGATAGGTCAGTGGGTCAGTAACACGATTTGATATTTTCTGATTTTAAACCAGCACGTATCATAACTGAATAGTATCGAGTGAAGAATCACTTGAAATAAATTTCGATGTCGCCAACGAGACTCGAACCAGGGACCTTCGGCTTACGGTTTGAGTGCTCTAACCACTTCACCACGCGGGCTACCCTACAAAATTCAACTTCACTAATATATAGAATCGCTCAATTGAATTAGAAAAACAAAATGAGATTAACATGTATTTAACGTTTGCGCTACCAGCGTCACATATACAGGGAGAGCCATTTAGTAGTTTCTTTTTAAATCACATGTTGTTTTGACAGTGACAGTTATTTTCTTCTCAAAATTATTGTATTGAGTCAGTTTTAACCTTCTCCGGAACGAAATGAATCGAAATATCGGAATCGAACTGGATGCCTATTTTTCTCAAAAATTCATCTTTTCTGATGAGACAAAATTTCCATCTCGAAGATTATGTGAACAAATAAAACTGAGGCTTGGAAAACCCACACGTGCTTGTCAAGAAGCCAATCCATCCTCAGCAAGTCACAGCGTGGTGTGGATTCTGGAGTGGTAGTATTATCGGACCAGTATAACCGGCTTGTTGTGGCCGGAGATAGAGAAAATGGGCTTAACTGGCCTTTGACATCAATAAGATAGCGCACCATGCCATACAGCTCATCAAACAATCGATCTTTTGCGCATTTCGGAAATCGTGTAATCAGCCGCCTTGGCGGTGTTAATTGGCCGTACTGTGAAAGATTGATGTTATGCGGAAAATCCACAAACAATTCAAGCACTGAAATTGAATATTCAATAATCTGTTGCCCAGAGAGGGGCCCAAAACCATCAATAAAAAGTGGGCTGAGCGGATGACCTACTGTCATGCCAGCCGTGGCAGCTATATGAATGAAATTGTATTTCGCAAGTAACGGGAAGGTTTATTCGAAAATATAAGAACAAGGTTAAGCGAAAATATAAGAACAAAATTTGGTTTTTGTCCATTTTATTACATTTTTAGTTTGTATCTGGCCCACTCTATATGTGACGACAAGATTTTCTTTTCTAAGCCCCGCGTCACAAATATGTGACATATATGTTTATTTTCAGTTTATGATAATTTTAGGCATCAGAGAATGTCGCCGCACATAGACGGGTTATCATATAAGACAATAAATTAGGTATTGGATATAGATCTGGGTACTACTAATAAATGTTACGTGTACACCACATGTTGGTTGCACTGAATGAGGCCGCAAGTCGATCAGCAGAGTATAAGACAATAAAATTGCTACAGAGAGTACTAGGGTTTCTTCACCCGAGCAGACATGTAAAAGGTGTTGTTCAAGGATACAATGGAATTTGAGTTATTATAATAAATATAATAAATTACATACAGGATGTTGTTGATCTGGTGATGATTACTTTCAAAAGATTTTGACACCAAAAATAAATGTTACGTGTACGTTATGTGTTAGTATAACTAAGTGGTATTGCAAGTAAATCAGTTGAGTTATAATAATATAAAATTACTACAAGTATTCTAGGTTTTCTTTATCTGAGCTAGCAGATATAAGACGGTTTTCAATGATATAATGCATTTTAAGTTGGTTTGCGGTTGAAATGATTTTCTATGTGAACGATGTGGTGTTATAGTCTATTTCCTGTGTACTCCTGGCCTCTTCCAATGGTATCCTGGTCTCCACTTTACCCTACACAACCAAGTCCTTTAACCTTCACGGTTTGGAATGAGACACCAACTGTACGCAACGATCCTACAATGTTTTTCACAAGGTATTAAAAGATTTCACAACATAATCACAATTATATTTCTACTCGTTTATTCTCAACGCGAGAAGCCACGTTCCTTTTCCAGCGCCTTCGGAGAGCCTTCACCTTGACCTTCCACCTGAACTGCTGTTCGATTATGTGGGCCTCTTCCCTGACACCAACGCGTAAAACAGACTCGTAGAAAATAACTGCACTGTTTCCTCGGCCCAACGCTTAGTGACACCGACGCGTGTAAAAGACTTGTAGAAATCACTGCACTGTGTGCTCGACCCATTGCTTAGTGACATCGACGCGTATAAAAGACTCGTAGAAATGACTGCACGGTGTCCTTAGCTCAATGCCTAGTGACACCGACAAGAATAAAAGACTCGTAGAAATGACTGCACTGTGTCCTCGGCTCAATGCCTAGTGACACCAATAAGTATAAAATGCTCGTAGAAATGACTGCACTGTTTCCTCAGCCCAATGCTTAGTGACGCCGACGCGTATAAAAGACTCGTAGAAATGACTACACTGTGTCATTGGCCCAATGCCTAGTGACACCGACGCGTATAAAAGACTCGTAGAAATGACTGCACTGCGTCCTCGGCTCAATTCCCAGTGACACCAACAAGTATAAAAGACTCGTAGAAATGACTGCATGGTAGAAAAATACTGAAATTATGTGGACGAACAACGGATACCCAATAAGGTATTCGTTAGGAGAACTGATGGTCGGAGACTAATGGGGAAACCAAGGAAATGCTGGTCTAATTCAATCGACCTAGACAGATCATCGCTAATCGAATTTCAAATTGGAGGAGGCTGTCAATGGACCGATACAGATGGAGGCGCTAATTGCAGGAAGCGAAGGGCCGAGAGGGGCTGTAGCGCTACGGAAAAGAAGAAGGAAAGTTAACCTTCTACACTTTCTAGTCATTAATTGTGATGTCTACGTTCTGCTGTTGTGAACTGGTCTACACAGCTGAGCATTTTACTATCTCCGAAATGGCCTGGTCTTCGGAAGGTAGACATAAGCTGGAGATTTCAAGGCTATTCCTAATTACCAAGAGCAATCGTCCTTTATAGAGTCACCGGCGCGTACTTCTGCTTCTTTTGTATAATAACGTTGCTGGTCTGTTGATCTTTACTATTTTCTTGCTAATTTCTTAAGCAAAGTTTCCTAATGCTATTACAGAATTTCAGACACTTTTTTCGCGAAAGCTACACAAACCTTTAGTTGAGCTCTGCTGCTTGCAGTTGTATCTAGTCTACATTAGATCCTGTGCTTTCGTCAAGTTTGTCCTGTAACAAAGAATTATTTCATTTTTCAGCGTTGCTTTATACTACACCAATGCTCTCCGATACTCCTTAGAAGCTACAAACTCAGTAGTGAAACCACCCGTATTAATATAGCCGTTCTTTTTCTCCTCTATTTTCTCGTTGATGCTTCATTGACCCGAAGTTGCTTCAGTACCCGGCGCATCGATCACTGATCCGATTTACGGTCTCTGTCATCTTGTGTTTGCGCTTTGAGCATCACCAATGAAGTCTGGTGCCACCAATTAGCTAGCTGTGCTAACTGTAGTATCTCCACTCACGTGGCGGCCTGCAGCTATCACCGCCGAAGTTGACATTGTGTGGGCCCCGGCCGGCTAAGGGAGTTTGACACTCTCCGAGTCTTTGTTGACAGATGTCGAAGATCACATCGCATGCAAACACTTAGGTTCATATGTTCTCTTCTCTTCGTGATCAAGTAATTTTTCGATAATATTGAGTAGGATATACATGCTTAATACTGTCAACAACAAAAAGTTTATCATTCATTTGTGAATCCCCAATGAATGCTGGTAAGCAGGAGTCTTAATTAAATTGAATAGGGAAGATTGCCACTGGTAAAAAGATAAAACTCCTTACAAGGAATCTGCACAGAATAGATATTTCTAGGGACCCAATATGTCCACATTGTTTAGGAAAGAAGTGCAACATGCACTGTAAACGTGAATGTCCGTGGCCTGTGTATGTCACTGATTCTCCACTGCCTTTGAAGAAATCTGAGTTAAGCTTGATAGTAACATAAGATGTACATCCATATTTTGGCAAAGTTAATTAATTATTAAAACTGTTCATTCTTTTTTGTGGGATAATTAGAATCCAGAGTCAGAACTCATGTTATTTTTCAACCATTTTAAAAACAAAATAACTATCAAATTAAAGATTCAAAAAAGGCTTGGAACTAAAGATTGGAAGAATCAAGTGTATCTTGAATAGAATTTTAATATAGATCTAGTGTTGGAAAAATCTTATATCACAGACAATCTCGTTATTATCCTTCCTTAATCAATACGGAGCATCCTTCCATCTAAAGTTTTCTTCAAAACAAGACGAATCGAGAAATTCTACACAAAAGGCTGCTATATTTCTCATTAAATAGCCAAAGGATATGAAAACCCCCCAGAATCCTTTTGAAAACCTTGCAAACATTATCCGTTAGGGATACAAGAAAAAGTAATAAAATGTAGATAACATCTAACCCATTTTCCATTTAAACTTTTCTCGAGTTTTTTTAACTCTCAAATCCATCCCATCTTGCGATCATTACCCTTTTATTCCCAGCACTCCAAATCCATACCGGATTCCATCATATCCTATCCCATTCCAGGCACTCAGTGCTTGACGGATATCCTGTTGAATAAGATGAAAATCGACCGAAGCTCAAATTTTCTTTCGATTCATCTTGAAAAGGCTACTTGAATTTCGCCCAGCACTGCCCCAAAACGACTTGAGTTGTAATGAAAAGAAGAAAAACTCAGGAAAACGATGAAAAAACTCCAAGTGTCATAATAAAATTGGTCAAGGTATGAAAGGTGTCATTTCACCGAGATAAAAAGGCGATAAAAAGAAAACTTATTCGGAAAATTCACGCGATATGTACTTGCTTGCCATTTGAAGCGGGTACTTAATATTGCCAAGTACTTCCTCCAGAAAATTGAGTTGAAGTTGCGCGGAAATGGCTGGGAAGCACGAAAATTAAAGGAATTTCGAATAGACCAATTGAGCGTGTAGCCAGCATGGTAGCTTGCCAAGTAGATGCTATTTTCACGCCACGCTTCTACCGTTACCATCGCGCTGTCACCCACACACCCTTTCCGACCGAAATGGAATGCAAAAGAAACGCGACACGAAGAGTTTTTCATCCAGCGACATTGCAGTGGAACGCCGCAGCTCACTTTTCTTCGGTAATTTTCCCGCAAGCCTGTGAAGACGTCTCGAGTGGTGGAAATGAAGTAATTACAGTACTGGGAAATGCCCGTTTTATATCAATCAAACGAAATTGTGATGGCGGCCGGGTCGTTACAATGTTGAGGCAATAATATCTAAACAATGAATTTTCCGCGACTTTATGTTGTTCGAAGTTCATTAGATGAAGCGAATTTTGGCTGTAGTAATTATTGATGTCATTTTCTGACTGTACGAGTGGTAGTGGTTTTCTTCGAATTTTATGACTTTTTCTCTGCGTGGCCGGAGGATGGCATCAAGCACATTCCGTTTTGGAGGCATTAAATTATTTATGTGAAGTTTATGGGCAATCTTACGGCTCGAAATATTATTTTCATTGCTGTTTTATTCGATTCAATTATGCGATGACGAACATGGAAAGGATTAAATATAATTTGGCATGAATAATTTAAATTTCATGTTTCCCTTATGGACTTGTGAGTCTGAATTCAGAACTAAGTTGATCCTGTTTCGGTGAATCTGATTTTTATATCCAATAATTTATAATTCTGTCGATTGTTGCGTATAATGCCAGAAATTGGGCATTTCATCCTTGTATTAAATAGCATAATTTCTACATACGATGCAACATAATTGGAAAACTGGTCAGGCTGAAGCTTGCTGCTCTACAGACGAACTACTTACATGCAGCAGAAAAAAGGACGCTCCACCATTTATGTGACTGTAGATGTAGTAAATGCGTTCCAAAGTAAGAAGACAGATAGTCACACCATCAAATGGGTAATTGTACTGATGACTCTTTATATTAAAAATGTCTCCACTAGAAGAGCAGATATTCTGGAAATGTCGGAAAAAACGTACAAAATTCCAGAATCTCTGGCACGAGTTCTGAAGGACTACTTTATGGACTGGATCCTGTTTTACGAAATAAAAGAGGAGTCGCTGGAAGCTCTGACCCGCGGAACATCTCGCACGAGACACCGATAAAAAAGTGTAACCTATATTTAATACACTAGTGCGCCAAGTGAGGGACTGAATGCCTTTTCGTGGATTTAACCTTACACTAGAGAAAACCAAAGTGGTTATCTTGACAAGGAAGACGATCTTCAGAATAATTGAAGCACTAGTTGAGACGAAACAAGCATTAAGTACCTAACATAAGTTTGCCGATAGATGGAAATCACATACGAGAAAATGAGTTCAACAAGTAAAGGTGCAGTGGACTAGCGACCAATATAGGCAACTCACCTCAATAAGAAGGTGACACATTTTGAGCATCATAGAGTTCGCGCTACTGTAGGGATCAGAAATATAGAGCAATGCTTTCACTAACTAGTTGCACTAAAGAAGTCTAGTACAGTTTAGATTGGTGAATACAGGAGTGAAAGCCATTGCATTTATTGGTACAGGGAGCAAAATAACGGGAAATGAGTTCATAAGTAAGCCAGTCGAAATCAAAAACGGATGTCTTCAATGTTTCCCGAAGCCATTCAGAGCATCCCCAACAACTATTGAAGCTGTGAACATTCCATAAGCAGAGCAAGATGTTCCAGTTTCACCACCAACCAACTACGTAGTACGAGCAGCAGTGCGTGTCTTCAGAAAATGTAAGACTACTGGAAAAAATAGAGTACCTGCATAATTTCTCGAGAGCAGGAGTCCCCATCTAAGCAATTTTTTGCACCAACTAACATGGAGAATATTTTTACAGGAGCAGTTACCAGAGTACTGGTGAAAAGCATCATAAGTCCTCCTAAATGGAGACAAGTCAAGACGTGAAAATTATAGAGGGTATCGCTTTACTTTGTACGTCTGATAAAGTGGTCTCCAAATTCGGAGAAAGAAAATTAAAGTTGTACTATGACAGTATTATAGGACCGGCAAACTCACGAAAACGGAGTAGTTGAGTGCCCCTCGCCAACCCATAGATTGCCCCAGGAGCCAACTGCGAGCTTCGACTCACCGGGATAGGGAAAACCACTCAGACAACCAGCGACTCTGTTTCAAACACGATTGCGACACCACCACAACCACTTTTAGGGTATGCACCTTTCCAATTGGGATTTACCCGGAAATTAAAGTCGATATCCCGAGCCACTAAACTTGTGGAGCCTACGCTCACATTCAAAATTGCTGCAAATGAACTTCCCTCTGTTTAAATTCAGAAGTGCGTTATTTAACAAACTAAAATCGACCATTCAATTAAAAAGCTGTAAGTAAAATACCAATTTAGCCATATAAATATGTTCGAAAATTCAATTCATTAATTTGCTGCCCTATTTCCCTAACTTTACCTATCGCATTGTATGGGGTCCCCCACAGTGTGCAACTCCGCCAAACCAAATCCTTGATAAAGAGTCCGATACCTCCGCCAATTATTCAACTTCCTGTTGCCAATTTTTTTCGCCGCAAACGAATGCAAAATTAGCTCCTGCCACCAAACTTGTCGCTTTGATCACCTCTGCTATGACAAGAGTTTCCGTCCAGAATCAAACAAAAAAGAACTTGAATAGCTTTCTCCGCATCAAATAAAGCGCCGCTCCTCGCTGACATCCGCCAAGGAGACCTTCCACTATTCCTTTGGCCCTTTTATCTATTCGCACTAGCAATTTCACGGCCAAGGTCAACAGTTGATGGTTATTACACTTCTCCTGGAAGTGTCGCACCAGGAGAATGCATTTGCAGCAATGTTGCGAGAGGGTAGATGCATTTTCCATGGGAGTGTTAAGGATAGCAAGTGCACTCGAACATAGTTGCTGGTGGTAGCTACATTTCCCATGGGAATATTGCAAGCGGGTAAAGTCTCCACACTCGACTGTCGCGTTGACAGTTTGTTTGTTTATTTTGTCGTCATTATAACATATTTATATAATTACAAAATATTTATACATTGTGCGTACATAATTCATACTTTTCGTAATTCGTGCGTAATTAATAAATTCGGTAGATGACGTGGTTAACATTGTGTGAGTGATATGTTTTGAATTACCGACTATCTGCATGGACGCTAAATTGTATCAATTGATTTAGTGGTCGGCATAGGTGGTGAATATGTTTAGTGTTATTGATTTACATGACCCTGCCTTCTGGTCATCTAGAACAAATTTCTAACTTCCCCTAAATTTCTAGCTTCTAGTTCTACGACTTACTTTATGTTATTTCGATAGCCGTAGCTCGACTAGTTTAGGTTGCTCGGTTTTATCTTTATTTGTTTGGGTTCTTTTATGCCGCCTTGGAATCTTCCCTATGTTTGTGGATGCGAGGAAGTTTTCGACCGTGACCCATTGAAATTATACCGTAACATACGTCATCAGAAATACAACAGCTGGAACTTCTGGTACACTAGTATTCAAGTCCACACAATTGATGCCATATGCTGATGACATCAATACTATGGTACGGTCAATTTCAGATGCCAAAAAAGCATTTCTGAATCTAGAGTCTGAAGCAACAAAAACTTGATTTATGACTTAAACGAGGAAGAACACTCCAGTCCGACAAAATCTGGCCGTAGGAGACTGCAACCTTGAAAAGTGTGGATAACTTTGTTTATGTTGGGACAAACTTGAATAGAAGCGGCGCCGAAAAGGATGAGATTGGCTGCCAAATAAACACCACAAATATGGCATATTACTCCGTACTTCCTATTCCAAGGTACAGACTTGTACACGACCAAAATGAGCTTCGTATTTACAAATCACTAGTCAAAAACGTGCTGTTATGTCAGAGTAAAACATGAACCATGACGAGTGAATCCAAAAAGGCTCTGCCAAATCTACGACTCGGTTAAACAAGAAACTGACTTCAAACTACATTAAAACAATGACTCTTAACTTTTTGACGACACACCTCTATCTTCTTGGGAAGAGTAACGCAAATTGCAATGGGCAGTCTATGTAGAAGGAATGAAAGACAACCGACTATCTAAAGGAACAGCCAGGGGTAGAGAATAAAAAAAAAACGTTTAGTGAGACGGCCGCAGACTCAATGGGAGCACACGGTAAAACTTGACAGCAGATAATCACTCCCAATCAGCTGGTGAACGAGGTTACAACACCGTGATCATTAGAGGAGATTGATTTTGGAGACCAAGTACCGGCTTGGGCTGTTACGCCATAGATGATGATGAATTGGGGTAAAGTATAGTTTCTTTGTTTTAAAGAGAACGTACGAGTACGAGGGTAAAAAGGTCATGGTTTGAAAAGGTTTTGCTAAAAAGATAAAACCTCCAAGCTTCGTTAACAAGCAGATTACCGCATTTGGGCAAATGAGAATCTACGAATGATTGTTGAAAAGCCGATGCATCCACAAAGAGTGACTGTTTGGTGCGGTCTTTGGGCTGGCGGCGTCATCGAGCGGTTCTTCTTCGAAAATGAGGACGGCCAAGCAGTTACCATGAATGGTGTTCGCTATTGCGAGATGATAACGGACTTCTTGTGGCCACATATCAAGGTTATGGATCTGGACGATATGTGGTTCCAACAAGATGGTGCCACTTGTCACACAGCCAACGAAACAATGGCTCTTTTGCGTGAGTAGTTCAATGGTCGTGTTACCTCACGTGTAGCGATGTTAATTGGCCGCCATGATCATGTGATTTGACCCCGTCAGACTTCTTTCTTTGGGCATATTTAAAATAAAAGTGTACGTCAATAAGCCAAGAAGAATTCAAGAGCTAACGGATGAGATAATTTGGCATATTAACGACGTTGAACCTCAATTATATCTCAGAGTCATTGAAAATATAGGCCATCGGATAGAAGTATGAACCGTAGCCGTGGCGTTCATTTCATAATTGTCATAGATCTTTCTATTATTAAAAAAAATGTTAACATGATTCTCTGAAACTTTCATTTACAATTAACATGGTGCTTTTTGGTTGGACTACCCTTTATCACTACTTTAACTTTATTTAAACATGATAGTTTCCAAAACTCGCTACGGATAGTGCAGGTTAAGAGGAGTTCATCAGGCATGCTACTCCAGTCCAACTGAAAAATCTCTCTGTGTTACAACATGGCTGATTGTACGAGTATTCAAATTGAAATGAAAAACAATTTGAGTAAGCAGGAGAGTGCGCCTACCAGAAGGTCTTTGTAAACATCTTAGGGTTAGAAACAAGTTCTCTAATAGCGTGAATCGATAACTTGAACTATTCATCCAATACTTGGATATGAAATCGTTCAAATTTATGCAAAAAATGCACATTTTCTTTCATGAGCACAGTGCAGCCGCCATTTTGATCTAGCTTAAATTATTTTTTTTTTTTGATGCTCGGCTGATTGAACATATTCAAGTTAAACACTATTCCTTAGATTTTCATGGAAATTGAAAGAAAATAAATTTTTGGTATATTTTGCCTTCCCCTGAACCCCCTTAGTCATAAAATGGATTTTTTATTTCAGATCCTAAAAGTTCTAATTAAGACCTTTCATTTAATACCCCACTCGACTACCTTTGGTTAAAAAAATGTTTAAGAGCTAATTCGTTATTAGGAGGGACCCCCCTTAAAAAATTTTCAAATTTATGGTAAGACCTTAACTTTTGAGAGACCATTATTTCTGACCTTTTCACAAAGTTTGAGCATTGTAGCTTCTATAGTTTCTGAGAAAACTAGCTGTCACGCACGGACAGACGGACAGACAGGTCGCGAAACTAATAGGTCTTTGTAAACATTTTTTTTTTTAAAGACCTAAAAATTAAGAAGTCTATTCACGAAAAATTTGCGGCATAACGAGAATTTTATATGAGAATTTAGAATTAAAAATATATTTTAACCATTGTATAGAATTTTCGGATGTGTTTTATTGTGATTACTTCGATCACTTTACATGTGCAAAAATGATTCAAACAAAATTTTTTTTTGAGCGTTGCCTTTATAAGTGTGCAGATGCGTTTCGACTCCCTTGAGTTATCTTTAGTGTCTAAAAGGTGCGTGGAAGAACTTAACTTCACATGAGTTTAGGATGGGTTGAGTAGGTAGGTCGTAGGTTAGGCCAAGTAGTGGTATAATAGGTATTTATTTTTTGTGCTATTAGATGTCCATTTGTTTTGGTTCAGGTCGCTTCCGTTTTCGTCAGAGGGTGTGGTCTGATATAGAGGAAATTGCGTTGGAATTCGTAATAAGTTGTTCTTCGATCATGTTATCATCTTTTTTATCTTCTTCTTCTTCATAGTACTACAGCCCCTCTCGGGCCTTCGATTCCTGCAAAAAGCGCCTCCAACTGTCTACGTCCTTTGACTGCGTCCTCTAATATTGAAATCCAAGCAGCGATGAACTGTTTTCGTCAACAGAGTCAGACCAGCGCTTCCTCGGTTTCATTGCTGCAAGAGTCTACAGAAACAATTATTCCTGAAGACCGCGATAGAAACGTTTGAGTCCTACGCCACACGAGCCATGCTTCCATTCGATACCTATGTTACCGGAGATTACAGTGACGTCTGTATGCCAAACGCCGTCAGAAGATATTCTGGTACTGGTAGCTCTATTGATTTTCTGTGTTTTCAACCAAATACCTTCAACGTGGCAAACATAAAGAAGCATGAGCGATTCGATGACAATGTGAGATCGAATATTTTATCAAAAAAAATAATATCCTATCACTGATGTCAGTTTCCTTCAACTGAATTCAATAAAAAATAAAAAGCAGTTGGAATTTCAGCGCAGCTGGATAGATAGGTGGCCTTGGTTGGCATACTCTCAGATAGAGTTTGTGTATACTGTAAAGTGTGCTTTATATTTTATAAGAAGGCCTGTGGAATGGGTAAAGACAGCCACAAAATCCTGGGTCACTAGTTACCAGCCCATTTAGATGCTGGAAAAACGCAATTGAAAAATGTGAAAGTCACAGCAAACTTCAATATTATTGTAAGAGCGTTTTGAATGCAGACAATTTTCTTAAAGTCATGTCAGGGAAACTTGAAGATGTAGCAAGCCAGTTAAAGAATCAACGCACCAAAAAACCTGAGGAAAATAGGAATGCTTTAAGGCCTTTAATAGAAACAATTCTGTTTTGTGGAGAAAATGAGCTTCTTTGAGAGGAGATGATGACAGTGGACCCCTCACTCTTGAAAAACCTGAGAAAAAAGATGGGAAGTTCAGGGCTTTATAGAGGTTTAGGGCCAACTCTGATAATCAATATTTAAAAATGCAACTGTCGAAAAAATGCTTCAAATTTCAGGCCTGAAATATAAAATGAGGTAACCGAAATAAGTTCCGCGATTATCCAAGAAAGTATTGTCAGAATTGCATTGTGCTAGCCGCAGACTTAACCTTGTATTGTCTGATTCGATGTCCACACCCAACTTCAGAAACTGTTTAGATCTCATTAGGCAAGTAGTGAATTTTTTTTAGAAAGAATGCGCATGCCAGTTAGATGCTAAAGGATGTGATCCAGGTGATGTAAAAGAAAAGGCTTCTTAACCTATGTGAAACGAGATTTATTGAACATCACACAAGTTTACTCAGCTTTGTTGAATTGCTAGAACCCATTTGTATCAGCCTCGAAGAAATTTCCCAACCAGGCCGCCAAAGTTCAGGAACAGCTGCTGCATTTCTTTCAGCGGTAGAAAAAAGCAGTTTCTTGATTTCTTTATTATTGTGTGAAAAGCTCTCAAGTATCATGCCTTCATTGTCAATATACCTTCAAAATGTCTCTTATGATTTAGCTAGTGCTGTGAGATGTTCAAATGACATTATCTCTCCTCTGCAGGAAGTACGCAATAATGCTGATGTTGAGTTTAAGAAAGTTTTTTTTTTCTGCCTGCAAGCTATCAAATGATCATTTCGGTGTTGAAATCCAAGTTGCAAGAGTCAATAAAAGACAAACTTGTAAAGGAAATCTCCCAACAACGTCAACTGTCAACTGAAGAATACTACAGAGTGGCAATTTAGTTGTAAGTTTACAAAAAAAGGTTAATCCAAAATGAAGGCATTTTGACTGCATTTCAAATACTTCTTCCTGGTTTTCCCTCCCCTAATAGTGCCTACAAGCTAGCAGTCTTGTCACCATTCTTTGACGAAAAGTGTTCCTTGGCGGCCCTGTCAGAAGAGTATCAGATTTGGTGTCACAAAATAAAGGCAGTGAAGGGGAATACTGAAGTTTTAGAGGTTTTGGATCTATGTGGAGAACCCTTTTTCCTAACATTAATAGCCTTCTCGTGATTTTGACAACGATTCCCGTCACAACGTCAAGCGTTGAACGTACATTTTCTACTATGAAAAGAGTGAAGACGATGCTTCGAAATACAACCAGTAACAATAGACTCAGTGCTCTAGCGGTACTGTTGTGTCACTGGGATATTGCTGTTGGTCCAAATAATGTTTTGGTCATTATGGCAAGGAAAAGGATAGGAGGCTATACTTATAAGTCTTGTTTTTAAATAAGGATATTTTTATTTGACTTTTTCACTAAGTTTGATTTTAGGTAAAAGCCAATAAATGCTTTTCTCCAAAGAATATGCTTTAAAATTAAATAGAATAAATTGTATTTGTTTTAGTATGTTGTATTTTTTCTAATGTAGTATTTCCCGAATGTTACACTTTATAAATATAACTTAAAATAGGTATAAAGTGAGCGAAAACGACACGTCTTAAGTTGTCATTTTGTTCCGAGCTTTTAATAATACCTGGAGCCTACCTTACCAACACTATTTGCGTCAAACTTTATCTGGATCCCTCTGAAACAAAGTCCTAGCCACGTTACTTCTTGATACTGCTTAGACACACGTTCGCAACGGAACCAAACACTGAAGGTGTGTAAGGATTTGAATGAAAATTTCAGAAATAAATTATAACATTGATATGTTATCATGACAAATCATACATTTAGGTCAGCGTACTGAAAATAAAATGGCGGTAAATTAAAATACATTGTGACCATATGGCAGTTTTTCAAGATCAATTTCTGAAATATATATACTTTTGTGCCCAAAAAATAAGGTGACATTTGAATTTAAACTGCGTGCGTCGAAGGATTTGGAGAATTTTTTTTTAAGGATAGTAGTACTGTCAATAACATCTATGTCAAATTTACATGTCGGTTGCGTAACGCTATCCGCCTAAAAAGGCCGGAATTGTGGAAAGACAATTCTTGGTTTTTACACCCCGATAATGCACTATCCCATACTACACTCGTAATTCGTGATCATTTCGCCAAAAAATCAACCCATATCGTTTAACAACCACCGTATTCACCTGATCTGGCGCCATGCGACTTCCGGCTGTTCAGCAAACTCAAAAGACCGCTCCGGGGACACCGTTTTGATACAATAGAGAAGATTCAAGCTGCAGCGAAGACGGAACTGAAGACCATCCCGGAAAGTGACTACAATAAGTGTTCCGAAGATTGGAAAATCTGTTGGCATAAGTGCATTGCATCGGGAGGGGATCACTTTGAAGGGGATGAAATTGATTTGGAAGAATAAATAGAGAATTTTCAAAATAATTACAATGTCACCTTATTTTTGGACACAGTAGTATAAGCTAAGTTTTGGACTTCAGAAGACGTTATTTGAATTTCAAATTATTTGACGATATTCTTCTGGCAGGAGTACTCTCCTGTTACTGATAATTGTTTTTTTTTTCTTATAACTCCGAATAGTCAAAGTTCAGATAATTGGAGTTCTACTGTATTTGTTTATTTTCCGAATAAATTAAATAAACATCATATATATAATTCAGAGGAACTGATAAAATATTCATACTTGTGTGCTATGCGTATTGTCTAGTGAAATATCAATATTCTTCCTAATCATAATCAAGAGAAAATTAATTCGCATGGCATATTTGAGCATTTTCCTTAGAAAAGCCGTTCAAATCGCCTAATCACTCTCAAATCAAAACGTTAGAAATAAATTTATTTGCTTATTTCCGACAAATCATCAACTTCACTATAAATCGTTGGAAGTGTTCTCATCTATCATTGCAAACTTCAATCCCTAATTCCAACATCAAAAAAGTTCGCAACAAGAATTTAGTTCTGTTGTTCCGGTCTCTTTTGTGATGGCTTTGTGTTGCCTAATCTTTGAAAACCACGAACATTTTTTCTATTCTATAAGCTTTTAGATTGAATTGAAATTGGTAAATGCTTTGATCTTTTCTGCTTCCACCATTATAGTTTTGTATCTTTTCATTTCAGCAATACTCGTATATCAAATGAAAATAGGACAGGTAAGTTTCATTTCAAATCATCTGCAAAGGATGTCTGAATGTACTTCCTGGAAGTATTTGAAATTGAGTAAATAAGGAATTGACGGAAGTAGGATTTTGTTTCCTTTTGACAAATATCATCTTACGGTTTGTGATTTGTAAAATGGATTGTTAGGAAATACTCAGAAATGAAGGATTTGTTAAGGACATTTTACAATGATACGAGTCTCGTAAGTATTATAAATGAAACTTGCTGCACTATACTCGTATTTGCTTTACGTTTTTATGAAGTTTCAGCGGCGCATATGACATCAAATCCTAGAACGCGAGTATAGGTAATGGTTGAAGATTTTAACGAAATCCACCGATTAAGAGATTTGAAAAAAATTACCTAAAGATATAATCCTCTTTATCTCAACTCACTCAAGAGATGGGATCGAGGTCGGCAGTTACCGAATAGTTGCTATGAAGTAGCCTTAAGTTTAAAAAGTTCTCCTTAAGCTTAAAAACGCAGAGTTTCTCTAAATCGTATTTATTAAAATTAATCCAAAAACATCTTTTTATGTTTATTAAATCAATTAATTTCTTAATATCGATTTAAAATATTTTGTTCTCATGAATTCCTCACAGTTTTTCATAAGGGAGCTGTTTAGGAATAAGCACCAAGAAAAAACGGTTTCTAAAAGCACATAAATTTACTGTATCAGAGATGGTTTTTTAAATTATTTAAAATATTATAAACCATTCAAAGAATAGGTGACGTAGGCAAACTATCATAAACGGTATCAAAATTAAATCTACGAACATTCATTTAACTTCTATGCGAAAGCCTACAAATATGATATTTTTAGACGCGAGTTATGGCAACATAGTAGCGTTCATGCAACATAGTAGCGTTCATCGACTCCATACATTGGTGACTTCCTATTTTTTTGTTAATGTTAATTCGTTGCATCAGTTTCAGTGATTAAACTTCTGTTTGTAAATATGTTGACTTCCAATCTATTCACTTGACATTGTCTAAGTCATTAAACTAACGTCTGCTTTATTGCATCTTTTGGGTCAGCATTTTTATCGAATATTAATGAATGTAAAGCTTTGTGTGGCTGAGTTAGAATTTGACTTCGATAGAGTGCGGAAATAAAGGTAAATTTTTATTCGATATTAAATATTCTTGGTTTTATTTAATAAATAAAACCGATAGCCGAAGGATTATCAGTTATCAGGACGAAATGAATTAAGATTAGATTGCTTGATGTCTCCTGTCAGACCTCCTAAATCCTCCTCAAAGAAACCCTATACCACTCCCAGAAGGAAAAGGCAAAGTGACTCCAGATCATTTTTAGAAATAGATGATATTAATTTAAGAAATTTTACAAATTTGCACAGTGTGGAAGGTGAGAGTGCTCCAACATTAGAAGCTACGAGTGTGTCGAAGCGCTCTTTTAGCTTTTCCGAGTATATAATAATATTTAAAAGATCAAGTAGTGGAGTGCCAATAGTGCCGGAAAATAATCCTGTGGATTTCGATATTGTTGAGGGGAATTTTAGACGAAACTTTGAGACAATGACTAACGTAGATAATACAGTTCAGGTCGACCTTTTTACCGCGCTTAGAGTGCCGGACGCCATAAAGGATTTGCCAAGGTTTGTCCGCAATCCTCGACTCCTTTTTGATTTTCTCGACAACGTGGATGAAATTTTTCCCCTGATTCAGCTTACAAAATGCACTCCTTACGGGCAATTGCTTTTACGAGCAATCAGGAATAAAGTGGTTGTTCTGGAAATAAGGTCCTGAATATGTATGAGACACCTCTCGAGTGGAAAAGTATTAGAGAAAATCTAATATTACACTATTCCGATAAGAGGAATGAGACATCCCTTATCAAAGACCTACACGGTCTGAAACAAGAAATTGATTCAGTGCAGGATTTTTATAGTGAAGTTATTGGGATCTTTTCCAGTATGAACAACCACATGAATATTCATGAAAATGATCAAAACGTCATATCTGCAAAAAGCAGGTTATTCTCAGAAATGTGTCTTAACATTTGCCTTTCGTGACTGAAGGAGCCTCTTGGCTCAATTATTCGAGCGATGAAACCTCATGATCTCGCGAATACCTATGCCTATTTTGTTCAAGAACAAAATATCTTCTATACACGAGCTGATGGTGCGCGAAGGCTTGAGCAGCCGAAGTTGACCCGACCTGTTAATCTATTTGATCTTTCGCGAGAACCATTGGGCGTGACCGACTCAAGGTTACCAAGTTTAAGTTTTAAACCACCAAAATTTCAATATCAACCTCTTATGCAACAGCATACATATTATTTTCCTCAACATTTCCAAATGAATATTTTGATCGAATTCCACAAACTTATCCGAATGATAATCCACAATATTTTAGACTAAATACATAATTTACAACAAAATAACCTTCAGTTTCGGTGGCCATATGTACCAACTCAATTTCCCCGACAAAATCAGCAAGACAAAATTTTAATTTTCAGCAAATACCATTTACAGCGAGATCTCCCAAATATCTCAAATTTGCCAAGCCCGGAACCCATGGGATTGGGAAGCGATTTCACTAAAAGAAATCGCCAATCATTTTTATTTGCAAAAGGATTTCAGAACAATACGGCGTTCCACAATATTGAAAGTGCATTTGGTGCAAGCGAAGCACACATGCCTCCATATCCGTTTGATGAGGATTATCCACCTTAGTATTCAACATCTTACGCTTGTTCTTCTGAGCCCGACTTTGATGGTGATTTGTTTCACGATCCAAGTCGGGCTTTGCAGGATTTTGATGACGGTCCGCAACCTTTTCAGGAAATCTTCAAACGAAATTGAAATTCAAGTTCGGTATGAAGCAAATTTTCATTCAAATGCCTCGACAAATCCATCGGGTACATAGACTTGAATGCACATGGCCAGGTTTTACTTTGTATTGAGATTTCATCCACTTTTGGACACCAACTTAAAATTTTAATCGACACAGGTGCTTCTTCATCATTCATTAACCCAGTGTTTATACCCCCTCCATTTATTGTCAAAACTAATCCAACTTATCATATATTACAACTATTGTGGCCGAATATAAAATTGACGAAAAGGTAATACTCCCTAATTTCGTTTAATTCAATCAACCGGGTGAAACACAAATTCAAATTTCATAGTTTTTTTGATGGACATTTGGAAATAGATGCATTGAGTGATCTTGGTGCTAAGGTTGATATAGCTAACATGTTGCTGGCGACTAGCTGTTCAGTATTGGGGCTTCAATTCAAGCCCAATTTTTCTTCAGGCAATAGTCAATAGTCAAGTTACCTGTGGACGTCGTGAACGGTGAAGTCTACATTAGACAGACGCAGCTTACTCCTAACGTGGACTGGTTTGCGCTTGTTGAGGTAATGAACGGGTCGGATTCTGATGAGGTGTTGCTCATCAAGCAACTTTCGAAGGTAGAGTGTTTGCCTCTTATCGGCAGGATAACAAATTCAATATCAGCTGGGCTGAGGGTACTTCGTCTCCAGTGAACGCTTCGTCGGGCAATATATCCAAATTGTTTCGACGATCACACTTAAATGGTGAAGAACCAAAACAACTTTTAAAATTCTGCAGAAAGTTCGACGACATTTTTTTCAGGGAGGGTCAAACACTTGGTTTCACAAATCAAGTCAAGCATCACAATAAAACCACCGATAATGTGCCCATTTATACCAAACCTTACAGGTATCCTTTCGTACATAAAGACGAGGTACGAAAACAAATAAGCGACCCAGTTACTCTCCTTGGAACTCCCCTGTATGGATAGTGCCAAAAAAGGCTGACGTTAGCGGCAAACAGAAATGAAAACTGGTCATCGACTACCGTAAGTTTAACGAAAAGACAATTACGGATCCGTATCCCTTGCCGAATATAACCGACATTCTTGACAAGCTTGGTAAATGAATCTATTATTCCACCTTGGACTTGACTAGTGGTTTCCACCAGATTGAGATGAACCCCGAAGACATCAGCAAAGCTACCTTCACGGTTGAAAATAGACATTACGAGAACGCCCGCATGCCATTTCAGGGACCCATTTGCTTGGTTTATCTTCACGACATAATCGTTTTTCTGCATCCCTTCAGGAGTATGTTGAGAATCTCAGAAGCGTTTATCAAAGATTAAGGGATGAAAATCTTAGGGTGCGGATCGACAAGTCTGAATTCATGCGTAAGGAAATATCGTTTCTGGGCCACCTGGTCACTACAAAGGGTGTGAAGCCCAACCCCGACAAAGTTGAGGTTATTAGATCTTTCCCTATTCTGAGAACACAGAAGGAAGTTAAATCCTTCTCGGTCTTCTTTGTTACTATCGCAAATTTATAAAAGATTTTGTAGAGCTTACTACTCCCATGACCTAATGCTTGAAAAAAGGCAAAACAATTGAACAAAATGACTCTTACGTCAGATGTTTTAACGAATGAAGAGATTTCACTAGGCCTTTTGTCTTAACGTTTGATCCGAGCAATTTCGCAATTGGGGCGATTTTATATGCTACACAAGCAGAACATTGATGGATTCAGAAATTAACTACTCCACTATTGAAAAGGAACTTTTGGCCATTGTATGGCGGCAAAATATATCAGCCCATACCTGTTTGGTAAAAAATTTAAAATACAGGGTTATCCATTTCGTGGTAGGAAAGTATAACCCTGCCATTTGACATCTGTCAAAATGAAATGTCATCCAAAGCGTGTTTTTTTTTTTTTATTTGAAGGTTTGCCATTTAGTCAAAGTTTAGCGGTCAAAAAATGCGTTAAAATTATTAAATTTTATTATAAAAATGGTGATTCTACTGTATCAACATTTAGGGCTTTACGAGCCAATTACGGTCGACATAATCGACCTACACAGCAAACAATTTCGAACACAGTGAGAAAATTTGAAGAGACTGGATTGGTTATTAATATTGTAAGGCCTGTGAATCATCGCAGCACTCGTTCTGCTGAAAATATCGCTGTCGTTGCTCAAAGTGTGGAGGAAGACCCGAGTTTGTCGATTCCTCGTCGTGCTCAACATTTGGGCTTGTCTTACGGCTCATTGTGGCGGATTTTGCATTTGGATTTGCATCTCCATCCATATAAAATCCAACCCATCCAAGAACTTAAGCCTCAAGACCATACACAACGCAGAATGTATGCGAATTGGGTGATTGAACAACAAGCCATTGATAACGATTTTTCGAACAAAATGGTTACGTAAATAAACAGAATTGCCGCATATGGGGCTCTCAAAATCCTCAGATGATCGCAGAAAGACCTTTGCATCCGGAAAAAGTGACCGTTTGGTGTGCATTATGGTCTGGTGGTGTTATAGGCCCGTATTTTTTTGAAAACCATCAAGGAAGAGCCATTATAGTCAATTCTGACCGCTATGGACGGGTGTTAACCGATCATTTTTAGAGAGAAGTTGAAGATTATGATCTGGAGAACATTTGGTTCCAACAGGATGGATCCACAAGCCACACAACACAGGCTAATCGAGCACTTTTGCAAGAGAAATTTCCAGGACGCGTTATTTCGACATTGAGCGATATCAATTGGCCCGCAAGATCCTGCGACCTAACACCTTTGGATTTCTTTTTATGGGGCTATGCAAAAGATCGTGTTTACGCGAACAATCCTTAAAATCTTGAGCAATTGAAAACCAATATTCGTGAAGTTATGGCGGAGATATTGCCAGAAATGTGCCGAAAAGTCATTGAAAGTTACCTCAAAAGGGTTGAGGCCTGTTTGAGGTCCCATGGAGAACAATTGAATGATGTTGTATTTCATGTATAATGGCAAGGTTCAATCTTTATATTGAATAAAAAATTTTGTATCCATCTGAATATTTTATTTGTTTTCTTTAGCTTTACTTTCCCAAGCGTAAAATGGATAACCTTATAGTCACGGATCACAAACCGCTGACATGGATGACGAGCTTGAGGGCCCCGAATTCCAGGCTTGTCCGATGGAGGGTGAGATTGGAAGAAGGGAACACAAAATAATAACGGAGACGCATTGAGCAGAGTAAGGATTCCGGATGGAATTAATGTTGAGATTCACGCTAATGAGCGTGAAGAATCGACCACAGATGCTTCAACCAAGGCACTGGAGGCACCACAATACATGCTGCGGAAGAGAATCTCAATACAGGCATACATATTTAAGAAAAACCGTTAAATGAATTTCCACTGCAGATTTTATTCAAAAACTCAAATAGGAAACCAGAAACGGTTTTAGAAATGCCATTTAGAAATAAACAACGACGTACCTTTACGAAATCAGAATTTTCAGAAGCAAATATAATAGATATTGAATTTTCAAGAAGTATGTTTCTCCCAATAAATTAACAGAAATGTATGCCAATGACGATGTTTTTAAGAAATACGAAATGTTTATTCTATCCACTTCTCACAGTCAGGACTGTACAGAGTGATTCGCTGTATGGAAGTGTTGAAAGACATTAATGAGCCCGTTCAACAAGATGCAGTCATCAGAGACTATCATATTAAAAGCAATCATCGTGAAATTAATGAAACACATTCTCACCTCAAAAGAACAGTTTACTTCCCTTTCTTCAAAAATAAAGTTACCCAGGTGGTTAATAACTGCGAGATATGTCAAACTTTGAAGTATGACCGAAACCCACAAACCCCTAAATTTCAGACCTCGCGAACTCCGGTGAAGCCCTTGGAGATGGTATATACCGACATAAGTATATACTATAAATTAAAGATGTATTTCTACCATAATAGAAAAGTTTTCCAGATACGCTGCGGCCTATGCTCTGAATAACAGAAATAGTCTTTGCATAATTAAAGCGTTGAAACATTTTATTAGCCTGCACGGCATGCCTAAGATTTTGGTGACATTGACTACCGATCAGGGAACTGAGTTTACTTCAATCTTATTTAAGGACTTTTGTAGACAGTACGGAATTACTCACCACATTACATCTTATCAACATACAAGTAACAACGCACCAGTTGAACGATTACATTGGACTCTTACAGAAATATACAGAATCATACATAACAAACAACCATGATGATATATTATATGAAACAATTATTACATATAACAATGCAATACGAAATCTTCTTTGGCAGAACTTACAGATTTAATGACAGCCTGCAGGAATCCAACGCACATGAATATCTCGAAAAATTAAGAGAATTCCAATCCGGACTGTTCCCTGAAATTAAGAAACAACTAGAAAACCAAGTTCTTAAAAGAAATGAGAAATTAAATGAACCTAGAGAGGTTCCTGAAAGCGTTAAAGAGGGTTCCATAGTTTTCAGGGGGGAGTGTCGAAGAAATAAAATGGCCCGTAGATTTACAAAACACATAATTAAGAAAAATAATCTTGTAACAGTAATAACAACCAACAATCAGAAACTACACAAATCCAAAATCAAACGGAAACGAAAATTTCAGGTATCTCCTCCCAACGATCCTCGTCCAGAAGAAGGACCTAACTAACAGGAATGGATTACTACCGATGAGGCTTGTTGACGGCAGGCTGATTATATCATATAGCGATTTACAGCATATTATTCATCTTGACAAATACAAACAAAACATCGACAGGATCAACGAAACTTTGACTACCCTAGGACAATACACCGACGTAAAGGGCTCTCCAGAGATAAGTAGAAAGAAATAACAACAGGTTGAAAACAAACTTCTAACATTATCACCACCTAAAGTACATAGAAGGGGACTAATAAACGGACTTGGAACCATTATCAAGACAATCACTGGAAACTTGGACGTTAATGACGCCATACAGATTAATAATGTTATCGATAGGCTTTTGCACAGAGAGGATAAATTGCAAACCGAAATTAACAATCAGTCTATGGTTAATAGGCAAATGATAGAGCAGTTCGAAAATATAAAAAATCACATAAACGACTAACAAAGAAGAATAACCACCAACTTAAATCATTCACAAGGAAATCTACAAAACCAAATAAAAACCGATTTTATAAATTTGAAGCACTTGCGATTCCTATCACAAATTAATTTCGATATCGATTTGCTAAACGAGCACTTGTGCGGTATTTTGGAATCAATCATGCTTGCCAGATTTCGAATCATATTGTCGCGTGTTATTGTTTCGCGGCCTATAATTTTAATGTTCCGGGAAAGTGAAAACGCAATGTCTATTTATTTAAGTTAAAAGAGTTTATTTAATTACAAAAGTGCACAATAATCGATTTAACACTTTCACTAATTTTTATTTTCACTATTAAAAATGTAACACTTGTCCATAAATTTCTTATCGCAATTGTCTTCCAAATCACTTCACAATTACGAAAATCACTTTACTATTCACTTTCCACACACTATCGCAGTTTTTATCGCGTTCGAATGAATGATTCCCCCCATTCATTCAGCTCGCCTTTATATAGGGTCTCTAATCATTCAACTCAGTTCTCGTACATTAGTGAATAAGCGGGAACGTTCCAGCATGAATGGGCAGTGACTCACTTTCAGATGTTGATAATGCTTGTTGGGTTCTCGTGGGTTCGAGTAAATTCAGTTGTTGATGTTCTTAACAATTGCGACAGTAGCTCGCAGAATTATTTGTACATATAATTATTTGTACATGTAACACTGCTCCCACCTCAGTTCTTTTCGCCCCGAAAAGATGTGTCGCTATTTGTAGTCAATTCTCCCTGGGTGTAATATGGGGCAAGACGGTCCAGATGCACGATTTTCATTTTGGCTCTCGGCTTACGATGTTCCTGTATCCAGTATACGACGTCGTTGATTCGCTTTGTAACTCGGTATGGTCCCTCCCAATTATGTTGCAACTTTGGAGACCTACCCTTTCGCCGTTGCGGGTTATAAAGCCACACCAAGTCATCTTGCTGGAAGCCAGTAGAATTAGCCTTTAGATCATACCTGGTCTTCATGCGGTCAGTAGCCGATTCGAGGTGTTTTCGCACTGTCCGATGTATCTGGTTCAACCGTTGTCTTAGCTCACTTGCGTACTCCGAGATGGTTTGGGGTTTCTCGGGGGGTGTTCCGAACTTTATATCAGCTGGCAGACGAATAGTCTTTCCAAAAATGACTTTGGCTGGAGCTTGGCCCGTCGATGCATGTTCGGCAGCTCTGTACGCCATCGAAAATAGTGGGATATGTCGGTCCCAGTCCCTTTGGTTGTCGTCAACCATCTTGGCCAGGTGTTTATTGAGCGTGCCGTTGAAACGTTCGACCATACCATCGGATTGGGGATGCAGCGGTGTTATCCTCGTTTTCCGTATTCCGAGCAGCTCGCACATTTCGCCAAAAACTAGTGACTCAAAGTTTCGGCCTTGATCCGAATGTAGTTCGCAAGGCACGCCGTACCTACTGACCCAATTTAACACTAGCTGTTCGGCAACAGTAGTTGCTTCCTGGTTGGGAATGGGGTAGACCTCAGGCCACTTGCTGAAATAATCGGCTACAACCAGCATATATCGATTTCCCCAATCGGATTCAGGAAAGGGTCCTGCGATGTCAATAGCAATCCTTTCGAATGGCACGCCTACGTTATAGGTTTGCATTTGTCCTCTCAGTCGTCGCTTTGGGCCTTTGACGGAAGCGCAAATTGTGCATCTGCGACACCAGTCCTCTACGTCTTCTCGAGCGTGGAGCCAGTAGAACCTTTCCCGCAATTTCGCTAAGGTCTTGTTAACACCAAGGTGGCCTCCCGAGGATCCTTCATGCATTTCCTTAATCACATCGTGGATTCGGCTTTTGGGTAGTATAGTTTGCATCCTATAGGAGCAACCACCCGCCGTTTCCCATTTCCGCTTGAGTACGCCACCCTCCACCTGAAGGGAGTTCTATTGTGCCCAATAGCTTTTCAGGGTTGCGCCATGCATTGAAACGTCTTTCCACTCAGGTCGCCCAGTCGTCTCCTTCCATACGAGCAATGGCCCGATGTCTTCATCGGCTAGCTGGGCATTTCGAATCTCCTCCGATGACCAACCTTCATCGAATTCGGCCGTTATCACTCGCAGATCAACGGGCGGCTCCTTTTCCTCAATCCGCCGGCAATGTTTGCAGTTAGCTGGACATGGATGACGAGATAGGGCGTCAGCATTTCCATGAACTCTGCCCTTGTGAAGTAGTTGGGGCCTCACTACGTCTGGTCGGATCGTCGATCGGGTTGCACTAGTGTCGTTTGTTATGGTGCAATGTTCTTCATCAACTTGACCAGGAAGGCATCTGTCTGCTTCTCCACGATGTTGCCTTGGCACGGTACTGGGGATGTCGATACTCCTAGCCAACGTTCGCCCCACGAAGTTGGCCCTTGCAGTTTGATGGGCCTCCATTCTAGGCTCCTGACACAGTCTGGATCTCCACCACCCTGGACAATAGCTCCGTCTTCTTCCCTTCTTGCAGTCTCTTTGCAGGTGCCCTTTTCCCCCGCAATTCCAGCATCTAGGCGCACCATTCACCTGCAGCTCTCGCTCAATTCCCACGCGCTCACACCTGCGATTATCTGCCACTACCTCACGAACCCGGGCAGTGGTACGGGTCACATTTTTGGCTGCCTCAAAATTTAAACTATAAGCCAATGCATCCTTGACTGTTTGCTTTTGAGCTAACCGCACGGCTTGTTGCAATTCCTTGTCCTTTAAGGCGCTGATGAATGCTTCTGCTGCTACGTCATCTCGATGTTCTGGGTCGTACGCTGGGTAAGCCAAAAGTGCCAGTCTCTCAATGTCTTGTGCTAGCTGCTGCAAGGTTTCGCCAGACTTCTGCATCCGATGCCGTAGCTGTGCCCGGTAAATCTGCTTCAGATGATCGTCTCCATAACGCATGTCCAGCGCATTAATTATAGCAGCCGGGTTTGAATGCAGCTCAACGGGGATAGTCTGCAAAAGGTCGGCAGCTGGGCCTCTTAGAGCAAGAATTAACGCAGTTGCTCGTTCCTGCTTATTCCAGTGATTTATCCTAGCGGCTGCTTCAAACTGGATTTTGTAAATAGTCCAGACCCTTTGCCCGTCGAATATTGGTGCTTGCACATTTCTAGATGAGCTTTGCGCTGCGGTTATAAGTGGGGCTGGTGAGGCGGTCACTACTGCCTTCGCTGCTTCCAAGTCCTTTTTCACTTTTTCCATCTCATGGTTGATTCTCTCTTCGACATGGCTGATCTCAAGGTTGATTCTCTCCTCGACCTGGTATACCTTTTCCTCGACGCATTTAATTTGGCTGTTGAGACTACTGAGTTCCGCTTTTATTTCGGTTGACTGTTTTTCCAGCTTCTGTGTGATGTCTGCCTTGACTTCTAACGCTTGTTGGTCTAGTTTCGCTGATTGTTCATTTAGCTGCGCTGATTGTTCATCCAGCTTCGCAGTCAGACTGGATGACTGTTCATTTAGCTTCGCTGATTGTTCATCTAGCTTCGCAGTCAGACTCGATGACATCAGCATTAACATTTGCATTAGCGCATTTTCTGGCTCCTTTGATTTTGGTGTTTCTGCTTCTCTACCTTCTGCGCCTTTTCCGCATCTAAGAACTCACCCGAATCCAGATTCACGCCTTCCGACTCGATCGCGTCACGCAAGCGTGCAATCAGTGTGGCCTTTGTACCTTGCGTAGCTAGGTTTCGCTGTTCCAACTCTTCCTTAAGCTCCGACATGGTCAATTCATTAATTTTTAAGTTTGAGCTTCGTGGCATTTTTAATGTTTCTGTAAATTTTACTATTGTGCACTATAAAAATGTTCAAATTTTCACTTTCAAAATTTTCGATCCCACTTCTGACACCATTGTCGCGTGTTATTGGTTCGCGGCCTATAATTTTAATGTTCCGGGAAAGCGAAAACGCAATGTCTTTTAATTTAAGTTAAAAGAGTTTATTTAATTACAAAAGTGCACAATAATCGATTTAACACTTTCACTAATTTTAATTTTCACTATTAAAAATGTAACACTTGTCCATAAATTTCTTATCGCAATTGTCTTCGAAATCACTTCACAATTACGAAAATCACTTTACTATTCGCTTTCCACACACTATCGCAGTTCTTATCGCGTTCGAATGAATGATTCCCCCCATTCATTCAGCTCGCCTTTATATAGGGTCTCTAATCATTCAACTCAGTTCTCGTACATTAGTGAATAAGCGGGAACGTTCCAGCATGAATGGGCAGTGACTCACTTTCAGATGTTGATAATGCTTGTTGGGTTCTCGTGGGTTCGAGTAAATTCAGTTGTTGATGTTCTTAACAATTGCGACAGTAGCTCGCAGAATTATTTGTACATGTAATTATTTGTACATGTAACAATATCTTAATTAATCCTTACGCTGAATGAGCTAGAGGAAATGTACCTCCTATTTTCAAAACAATCAGTAGAAATAAATTCGAAAGGACAGGTTTATGAGTTGTTGGACCTACTAGCCTATTCTAATGGGTCGAATATCATATTTAATATCCAAATCCCAATAGTTTCCGAAGATCACTACTCCTTTTACCATATTATTCCCTTACCCATTAATGAGACAATAACAATCCTAGTTTAACCTTGACTTTTGATGAACCAAAACCATATCCAAGCAATCGACGATAAATGCCGCATTGTAGGAGGAACCTATTACTGCCAGCAAACCACATCGTGGTATACGACCGAATCTCAGTGCGTGTGAAGCCTCCTGAAAAACCAAACGGGATATTGTCAACTGTACGCTCTCGAAAACTCAATGGAGGTATATCAGCCCGAACCAAACCATATCCTGTTAATCAACGTCCCCAAAACTATCATCAATTCATCTTGTGGGCCAAGCAAACTGAAAATTGAAAGGGCAATGCTCATACACTTTGAAAATTACGACATCTTCATTAATGGGATGCATTACTTCGGAACCTGTTCAGTGTAATGGGACGAGATTGATATATATCCGGCAATCGTCAACAACATCAATGTCACGAAGCCAACAATGTGCAAATCAGGTTGAAAATTCTACAACCTTACCAGTTCACCAGAACTCAAAATCCTTTGGAAGCAACCTCACAATTCGAGATTATCTTTACTAAAACCACCAGTGTACTTACAGTGGCAATCACGTTGGTCCTTACCTTGATTGGAGTATCATTGATATACCGAAGTATACGAGCGGGGCACCTCTACCGGGACAATGAGGCGAATATAGCTCCTGCCAATGAACCTCCGAAAATACAGATCATCAGGCCGTCGCTACCAACTAGGGGGGGAGGAGTTATGGCAACAGAGTAGCGTTCATACCTCATAGTAGCGATCATGCAACATAGTAGCGTTCATCGACTCCATACATTGCTGGCTTCCTATTTTTTTGTTAATGTTAATTCGTTCCATCAGTTTCAGTAATTAAACTTCTGTTTGAAAATATGCTGACTTTCAATCTATTCTTTTGACATTGTCTAAGTCATTAAACTAACGTCTGCTTTATTGCATCTTTTGGGTCAGCATTTTTATCGAATAGTAATGAATGTAAAGTTTTGTGTGGCTGAGTTAGAATTTGACTTCGATAGAGTGCGGGAATAAAGATAAATTTTTATCCGATATTCAAGATTCTTGGTTTTATTTAATAAGAAACTATAATTTGCGCCGCTTAGAGTGACTTTAATTGTTAGAAATTTAATTCAAACCAATAAATGGCTTATAATTCGTAATTCCATAAGTATGCGAAGGAGAACAGAGGAAAAGTTTAAATCAAATTAATTTTCTCTTTGAAATATGAACAAGCAAGCATAAAAACACCATCAAACATTTTTTAGTTTGCCATTGAACTTTCGCTGATAAATTCCCTTTTACGGAGGTTATTTCCCCGGGAGCTTCAATTCCTAGAACTTTTCATTTTAATTTATTTCAGTACTTAGTTTGTACCAAATAATGTGTTAATTCTCGAAAAGAGCCTTTTCCGTCAAAAAACCCGCCAACCACCCGCCCCACTAATCCGACCGACGCGTCGCCGATACAAATTAAAATGTAAAGGATAAAAGCTTAATAAAATCATTTTTCCTTCTCGCCTTTCTACCCTCGCTCTCATTATCCTGTTTGGCAATTTAAAAATTCCATCGCTTTCATTTGCCGAAAATGTACTATGCGTTCCGCTTCTCTTTTTCCCTTTTCCGCCAGGATACGTTCTCATTCATCACGTACAATTGCGAGGGGTTGCGTTGGGCTTGGACAGAGAGAAGCAATTTGTTCATTGAAAAAAATGGTTCGAAATTTACAGTGAACAAACAAAAGTTTGATGAAAGCTGGGCATCCAAGGATAGAGTGGTATTGCTTCGGGGAAAGTATGAACGAAACCCGTAAATTGCGCGAAATCGGGGAGAGGTAAGTTAAACGTTGTGTAGAAATTAATTAACGCCATGCAGCCCCAACGCTGAGGAATATTCAATGCGATGATGGCATGAAACATGGCACCTTGATTTTAACGAGTTTAATAAATAAAGTAGAAAACGTGCTGCTTAAAGCCAAAGGATGTGGTGAAACCTGAGAAAACTACGCTGAGCGCCGTGGAAGGCGAAATGGGTGTGAAGTAAAAGGTTCCGGAGAAAGATCAGCTGGAAAATGTTTCAATTTGATGAATTGAGTGAATGCCGCACGAGAAGCAGGAAGTGCCTGAAAGGGAAACCACGTTCAATAATAAATCCCGGGTCGATACGTAGTACTTACTTGGAAATAAGTGGTTAGAAATGATGTGGCTGTACAGAGATGTTGCGTCAGTTTTTATTTGCTGTTCACGTGATTGAAAATTTTCCAAGATAAGCATTTTTTTGTGAATACTTTTTTCTTGCCTGAGACTTATCATCGGTTTTATTTTTTTCCCATATTTCGGTTACCATTTTCGATTATTATGTTTTTTTACTTTATTTTTTTTTTTTATATGCCTTAACTATTATTAATTTTTATTTATTCAGAACCAGGTCATTGGCATTTATCATCAGAATTATGCGAAGCATTGATATTTCACTTTTTAAGTAACCAGTTATGACGCATTCCTTCATACATTTTTAATAAAATTGCCATGTGCCATATCGGCATAAAGGACAGTGAATGAGAAATTGTTGGATTCCCAAATTTTGTTTTATTTTCATTGCGATTGTCGATAAGCCAATGAAATAAACTGGATAACCAATGCCAAATTTCATGATGAATTTCAAACTGCAGCTTGTTTTCTGTGTCGGCAGTTCTTTTTATTCATATGCCAGAAAAGGACGCAAATAAGAAATATATTAAATATGCTTGACATACGAGTATATTCATAACATTGTTACTTTAGGTGCTGGTCTCGTTGGAGAAATTAGACTTTGAGAAACAAGTTGATAGCATTCATCCCAAAAAGGATTAGCAAAACAAGTTGGGTAAACAGACCTACGCTCATGTCAGAAGGGTTTTGTACCCAACTTCTCAGAAATCCAGTCACCAGCAATGAATAACGTCAAGAAATACGAGTATGTCAAACAGATGCGCACGTTCAAAGAAAATCCATTGTTTTTCTACTTTCAACGGTCGCCATTTTGTTGCAAACCAACAAAAATCACTCAAATCATGAATTCTCAAAAATATTAATGTGATTGACCTCATTGGAAAATTTCAAGAAGATCAAATCAAAACTGCAGTGACTGATTCGATGGAAAGTCCACAAAACACCAAAATCATCTGTTATTGTTGTTGTAATTCGAGAAATTTCAAATGGCTATAACTTCTGTGTATATCATTTGATTTTCATCAAACTTACAAAGTTTAAGAACCCTTAGTAGGACTACGTTAATATAGAATTCCGTTCAGTTTAAGGGTACCGGTGCGATTTTATTGGGGAAAATGTGAAATTCGAAGATCATACTATTATTAACAAAGTTGAGCGAATTTCGACTTCTAAGGTATTTGTTGTTGTTGTACTCATAAACACCTACCACCATAATTTTTTTCAGATTTTTCGGATTACAGGTGTCCAATCGCGCGCGTGTATTTCCCCTCCCTGCGCGTCCCTCGAAGCAAAAAGTATCAAATTAAGGCCTGTTTTGAAAAGTTCTCATCAAGACCTTTCATTTGATGGGCATCAAATGAAAGGTGTTGATGAGAGAAATTTTTTTTTCAAAGGCCACTCCCCTATATGGAGAGACCCCCCCTTAAATACCTTATAAAATTTTTCGTAGTTAAAGTTTGAAGAGAGCACCAGTTTACACCTGTATACGAAATTTGATGTTTCTAGCTTAAGTAGTTTGCGAGAAAAAGTGCTGTGACACACGGACGGACAGACGGACAGACAGGTCGCGAAACTAGTAGGGATTTGTAAAATTATTTTACATAACCCTGAAAAATCGAGGCCATAAAAGCAATTCTTGTGATATGTACTGAACCTCACTTGAGAAACAGAAAATCTTCCAATCCCCTTGAAAGGAAGGGAATCTGGTCATCATCCACCCGAGTAGAAATCAGTATAGGCATGCCCAAACGGCCATTAGGGCGTAATGCGGAAACAGTGAGGCTTGCCTAAGTTAGGCATGCGTAATGCGGGCCTACTGGGGCCCTAATGGGCATGGCTAAGTTAGGCAGGCCGTATGCGCGCCTAATGAGGGTCTAACTCAGCGTGCCTAATATAAGCAATTTTGGTAATATAGCGTTTTATTGCAATCCGGAGAATGAAAAACATATTCAAATGAAAATTTTGCAATTGAAGGTGAGATTAGGAGCTTTTCAAATTTGGTCAGTTTAAGCATACCTAATGTGGGCTCAATGGAGCATAACTAAGTTAGGCATGCCCAATGAGGGCCTGATTAGGCATACCTAAGCATGTTCACTTTGCGATTTGTTTATGAAAACCCGATTAGGCCCTAATGCCGAACATAAAGCATGATCCCATCAATTATTAAACACAATGTCTTTGGGCAATGATGATGTTTTCCGCATTATGGCCTAATGGGGTTTTCCCTAAACAATTCCTAAACAGAAAAAATGTAAGCAACCCAAAAAAAAACTTAGTAAGAACTTTGCATGTTACGAACATTCGTTAAAAACGATAGTCTGACGAACATTGTTCAGAAAGACAAGAATTTTCTAAACTTTATAAATAAAGTTTCAATTTGAAATGTGAAGGAGTTGACAAAACATTTCATAACTTAAGCGGTCATCGTGCTTACCGAAACTACTCTTAAACATACATTTTTTAGTGTAAAAAACAAACAAACCTTAAATTTTTAGTAAGAGTTTCTTCTTCTTCGTAGCACTATAGCCCGCAGGGTGAATGCTGGATAACAGGAATACTCTTGGAGGCTAGCATTCTTTGGGGAGCAATCAGAAACTCTTAAAAAATATTTAAAAAAAAACTCAAAATGCAAAAATAACAACAATGACGATGCAACCACTGTCTGCAGCCACGATGTTAACAGCACATTGGGAGCGGTTCTAACGACGAATAATACAATGACAGTGAAGACGGACGAAAAACGGAGATTAACAATCAGTCTGGTCCAGACCGAGATCCCTGTGGCATTTGGGCGCAGCGAACGCCAGAGTGTCCAATAAAGGAAAAGCGGGAAACTTTGCAGGATGCGCCAGATGTTCGAGCGGTGGGGGAAAATATAAAGAAATTCGAGAATTTGATGGTCACTGCTGCGATTGCTAGCGAAGAGATTAAAGCCAGGGTCGTAAATCCCGAATCAATAAAGAACCATCCTGAAGTCAACGGGAGATTATGGCAGAAAAAGAAACGTGTGACCAGGCAAATAAAGCGACGATGTGTGATTTCAGCGGCAACGTTAAAAAGGTGGTAGAAGTACTGTATTCGGAAACAGAAGCCAAAAATCTCTCCCAAGGACAATGGTTGCATCGTATAATTGTCGCCCAGCGAAGTGAAGAAGAAAGGCTATACCGAAAAGCGGGAGTTGTTCTGAAAAGAATACAATATGCATGCGACTCGCCAAAAATCACCAAAGCAGTATAGGTTGGGCTCCTTGAACTAGAAGAGCTCCTAGACCGCAAAGGCCGGAGAGGACCAGAAGGCTGAAGAAGAGCAAAAGGCCAAATAAGCGCTGAGAGCAAAATCTAGGGGGCATGTATAGATAGCACCACAATCAAACACCCATAAAAGAATGGTGTCTAGTCCAACTGAAGGAGATAATGATAAAAGAAGGAAAGAAGAGGCACTTGATGGACGCAGAACGCCAGATCAGGGGTTCCAGATAGTACTTATAAAAGGAGCGAAAAAAGCCGCTGAGAAACTCCTTCAAAAAGTGCCAGACAGTAAAGTTCGCACTGACACTCAACAAGAAAAAAGGCCCAGTGTAAAACAGGAGAAAAAGAAGCCCCGACGAAGACCCTGGCAGCAGGCACTGCTCGTAAAGCCACAAGATTGTCGATCCTACACGGAGTTGCTACGGGACCTCAGAGGAAACGTAAGGCCCGAAGACACTAACACTGCCATTAAAGCAGTACAACTGACGCGGTTGGGCCACATACTGGTCGAATTCGGAGCAGTAGCCGATATTTTTTTTTCTGGTAGGGAGATGAATGCTATTTACGCACAGAGTGTGGGACTCCCATGCGCGACTGGACTACCCACTAAACACCTCCCCTGTCAACCTGAGAACCCAGCCTGGAACCGTTTGACACATTACTTCGAGCAAGGTCTCGTTTTGTTACGCCGTGGGGCGCCTTCAAGCTGGGGAGTCCCTTTCCTAGCGGGAGGAGAGAGGGGAAAAGGAAACGCCAGAAGAGCGTTCCTCCAGCTCCCGTGCCCCCGGCTGCTGTGTGTCCCTTTTAAATTTTAGGACTGCCCGAGCATAATGTGCCACCTGGTTTCATTTGTCAACCGATTCGAGCATCACCGCAACTATATTATCCGGGGTGAGCTCTCCCGTCTCCCTGTAGAGTTCCCTTCGCAGCCTGGTCCATTTTGGACACGCAAAAAATGTGTGACAGGCATTGTCCTCCTCTTCTGGGTAAAACCGGCAATCGGGGGACCGTGACTTACCGATCTTGTGCAGGTAAGACTGAAAACACCCATGCCCGCTCAAAAGCTGGGTCAGATAGGAGTCAGTCTCACCATGCCTTCGATTTGGCCACGGTCTCACATCCGGGATGAGGCGCGCAGTCCACCTTCTCTTCGTGCAATTGACCCAAGACTGCTGCCGATCGTTGAGCGAGCGCTGTCTCTCCTCGCGGACAACTGTCTCCCTCGTATCCTCGCTTCGAGGCAAGTAAATAGTGCGGCGCTCTCTATCAAGGAGGGTGACAGGTATCACGCCTGCAATAACTCTCACCCCCGAGTCAGAGACTGTTAGATACGAAGGTGCACTTCTCAGTGCTCCTTTTCTCAGACCTGTGCCAAACGTTTTCGGTATACCTCTTTGCAGAGAGCATCGCCCCATACCTCTGCACTAGCGTACCTAGCCTAAGTTGCGCTTGTCTAATGGTGCATCCAGCCACCAGAGCCACAACATCATCCGCATAGCTGACCAAGCGCAACTCATCTGGCATCTCCAGTCTCAGTAGCCCGTTGTAAGACACGTTCCACAGGTCCTGACCAAGGATAGATCCCTGGGCAACACTCGATGTAATTTCCATCCTTCGTTGGCCCTGTGTCGTGTCGTAGAGCAGGCTTCGGTCCTTTAGGTAGTTCCTCAAAAGCCGCATTAGATATTCTGGAACTTGAAAAAAGAGGCCGATAGTAGGGAAGCATCTTCCGACGCAGTAAAGAAAGTCCTCGGCAAAAGCGCAGCGATAGCCTCACTCGAGCCAATGGCAACGATCGAAATAAGAGACATTGACTGCGTCAAAGATTTCGCCGAGGTAGAAGAGGCCATCAAAAGGGAGTTCCCTGGCGTAAGCAGGATCAAAGTGAGGCTGATACATGGCCCTAATTGACTTGACCGAAAGGGACGCCGAAACATTTCTGAATAAGGGCAAAATACGAATAGGGTGGGCTGTCTTTAGGATACGGCAAAGAACAATGTCTCTTCAATGTTTCAAATACCTTGGCTATGGTACCACCGCACAAGTATTCAAAGGACCCGATAGGAGTACTCTTTATTACAAATGCGGTGAAATGGGACATAAAAGAAAAGAGTGTACATAAGAGCCACACTGTATTCATTGCAAGGATGCTGATCCAAGACCTGATTATGGACACGTCTTGGGATCAGGAAAATGCCGGGTTTTCCAGAAAGCCCTAGCCAAGGGAAAATCAGAGCTTGAATGACCCGTATCCTGTAGCTCAACCGCCCAAAATCTGCTTGAGCAGCTTGCGAGGGACATGAAAGCCAATTTTTTGCTGCTGAGTGAGCAACACAAAGTGGTGAATTATGGTCAATGCTTGCTGCGCTTTGATATCCTGTCAAAAACCCCGGCACGGCAAGCTCGCAGTATACTGGTGGTCAACTGAAATCGCTGAAAAGCGAAGGGAGTATCCTAAGCTTCAGCGTGAGGCTCAACGGGCACGGAACCGTGACGAGGCAAGCAACCACATAGCGGCATATAAGATGGCCAGATTATGCCCTCGCAAATTGATCAACAACAGCAAGGCTCGCTGTTGGCAAGATCTAGTGAACAATGTGAACAAGGATCCGTGGGACCTTGGCGACAAGGTAGTTATGTAGAAGCTTGGTGCCCTACAGAAACCTTGTGTACACGAGGCGGAAAAGATGGACGAGATAGTGTGGGCACTCTTCCCAGTCCATTACGTCCATGTTAATGCTGTTCATCTAGCTCCAGGTCCAGATGGTGCTCCAGCTGAGGTGTTGCAGCTTGTTTATCACCATTGTCATAACTTGCTGCTCAGCACATTCAACGCTTGCCTACGGGACGGGGTTTTCCCGGTACTATGGAAGATGGCAAGACTCGTGCTGATCAGCAAGGGGAAGGAAAATCCCGAATTGCTGTCTGTATACCACTGGGACAGTGCTAGAGAAACTCATCCAGGGAGGACTCACTGACGCGGTTCGTGCTGCTGGGGCAGCGCGGTCCAAAGACAAAGGTATATAGTCGCACCAAGCAACAGATCGTCCTGTTTGTGATACTCGACGTCAGGAATGCCTTCAATTCTACTAGATGGGCGGATATTCTGGATACGCTGGAAACCCCTTTTCATGTTCCAGAATATCTAATGCGGCTTTTAAAGATCTGCCTAAAGGACCGGAGCCCACTCTACGACACTACACAGGGCCAATGAAGGATGGAAATTACATCGGGTGTTGCCCAGGGATCTATCCTTGGTCTGAACCTGTGGAACGTGTCTTACGACGGGCTACTGAGACTGGAAATGCCAGATGAATCGTGCTTGATTGGCTATGCTGATTATGTTGCGGCTATGGCCACAGGACGTATCGTTGAACAAGCGCAACTTAGGTTAAGTACTCGCACGCTCAGTTTAGCACTGGAGAAAACCGAACTGGTCATCTTGACAAAAAAGAGAATCCTAGAGTAAGGATGATCAGTATTGGAGACATACGAATCGAATCGAAGCCAGCGGTGAAGTACCTGGGGCTACTGATCGACTGAAAGATGAGTTTCTCTGAGCGAATCAGGGCAACGGCGGAGAAGGCTGCTTTGGAAGTATCGGCTTTGAATCGACTTAGGAACATAGGGGGACCCAGCCCATCGAGAAAACGCCTCTTGATGATTGCTGTAGGCTCAGTGCTACTGTACGGAGCAGAAGTATGGGAATACGCTTTCAGTAAGGAGGTATACCGAAAACGTTTGGCACAGGTACAGAGAAGAGGAGCACTGAGGATTGCATCTTCATATTCAATAGTCTCTGATTCGTCGGTGAGATTGTTTGCTGGCGTGATGCCCAGAAGAGGAAGACAACGCTTGCTACACATTTTTTGCGTGCTTAAAATCAGTAAGGCTGCAAAGGCACCTCTACAGGAAGACGACAGAGCTCACCGGTTGACAAATGGAACCAGGTGGCACATTATGCTCGGATAGTCCTAAAATATAAAAGGGACTCACAACAGCTGAGGGCTTTGGGGCTGGGGAATCACTTGTCTGGCACTTCCTATTTCCCTCTCCCCTCCCGCTAGGAAAGGGATCCCCCAGCTTGAAGGCACCTCATGGCGTAACAAAACGAGACCTGGCGCGAAATAATGTGTCAAACGGGGAGGAGGGTGAGGAAGAGGTTTTTAGTGGGTAGTCCAGACACTTTCTTGCAAGCATGGGAGTCCCACACTTTGTGCGTAAATTGCCTTCACCTCCCAAACACAAAAAAAATTATAGCCCTGTTCGGGCCTTTGCTTCCTGCAACGGTCTCGATCCAGTGACTGAAATCCATGCAGCAATGAACTAGCTGTTTTCGTCAATTTATTCAGGCTAGCGTTTCCGTGGTTTTCCGACTGGTCTCCGGCCTTCGGTTCTCCCATAGGACTCATGTGGCCAGCCTATTTCAGCTTCCACATTCTTACAATCGTTGAGAACTCCGGTTCGTCAAAAATTTCATACAGCTCATGATTGTATCGAATTTGCCATTTGTCCGCGTTTAGCTTGCAGATGTTTGGATTTAGGTACATGTTTCACATCCATAGCACAGCAGAGGTCTTATCACAGATTTGTAAACTTGGAGCTTCGTTTTCCGATTCTCGTTATTTTAGCGCCTGAATACACGATATCGCTCACTTTTTGGATACTGTATTCACAAAGTGTGATTTTTTGTGTATTTGAGGCATTTTCCCCGACTGCGTCATGAACTTTGTTTTATTTTCAAAGATTTGTAGCCCTACTAGTTTTGGTTCGTTGTCAGGTTTCAGGAAGAGTTCTTTGGCAGTTTTTAATGACCGTGAGAAAATGTTGATGGTATCTGTATAGGCTACTACTTGACTTGACTTGTACAGCAAAGTACCTCGTGTATTGGTAGGTAGCTTCCTTATGACGTACTCCAGAGCCAAATTGAATAGCAATAGGACCAGACCTTCTCCCTGCTTAGACCGATATTTGTGTCAAAGGCATCGGTGAGTTGGTTATTGATGTGGCTTGGGAGGTCGTCGACGTCATTTTCATTTTGGTAAGACGGACTAATTTGGCTGGGATGTCAAAGCAAAGCATTATTTGGTACAGTACGTATTATCAATACTGTCGTATGCTTGCTTAAAGTCAACGAAAATTTTGTGTACGTCTATATTGAACTCCTAGTATTTTTTAAGTACCTGTTTGACAGTGAACAATTGGACTATTGGCGCTCTACCCGCTCTAAGGCTACCTTGATACTGGCCAGCAGTACTGCTGGCATATGATCCGATTTTATTTTCTAAGATCTTTGAAAATGTTTTTTATGTCGTACAAAGCAGTGGTATGCCTCTATAATTTTCGCACCGTAGCTTGTCACCGTTTTTGCGGATAGGGAATAATAATTGATGGGCTCTACTTTTTCAACATATGTTCTTGTTGGTAAGATTTCAAATATTTACAATTTTCTTTACTTTATAAAAAAAATGCAATTTAGACGGTGATGGGGCTTGCCTAAATGATTCTTAATTGAGGAATCATGATGAGGCTTGTAAGTATTTACCGAGTTATATCTTATGTGTTAATTTTGTCAAGAAAGTTGTTTGTTTTTAGGAACTGTTTAGGCAAACTCCATCACCGCCCAAATTAAGAAGAATTTAGGTTAAACTAGGAACTATTTAGGCCAGCCCCATCACTGCTTAATTCACGCAGTGATGGGGTAATGCTTAATTCATGCAGTGATGGGGTAATGCGTTACGTTCAGCATTAAAGCCTAATTCGGAATCCACGTTAGGCCCTAATCTCCGTTCTGGTATGCCTTATTAGGGCCAAAGATTACTTAAATTGAATTTTTACTCGGGCAATTTAAATAACCTTTGTTTTTTTCCATTCTGGACGAGTCAATTGATGTGCCAATATGAGCTAATGGTGTCACACAACATGCATTTTAACCTCTCTATGAACCTTTTGAAATTACTATCGAGTTACTTTCAGTCTTGACATATTTTCCCACATAAGACTTAAAGCTCAAGACACTGGCAATAACACTAACGTTTGAAGGCGAAAAATAAAGTGAGAAAAAAATTAAATCCAACCAGTACTCATTAGCATAAGGTCTCAAGCTATGCTCACCGAAATTTCACTCAGTAAAATCTATATTTTTTGACGATGATAATTCTCGGCATTAAGCCCGTCACTTGTAACCTGACTGCGTTGAAGTATTTACGTATATCATCAGTTGATACCGTGGCCTTCTTAGTGTCATAACAGCCATCTCACACCGGTTGAATATCGGGGACCTTATTACATATTACGAACGGTTCTGACGAAGGAGGATGGGGGAAAATGATAAAACTCACCACATCAACACTCCAAGCTGGATTTTGATTTTCGAAAAAACTCGTTATTTAGAAACAACAGCAGAAACAAAACATTGAGTAGTTTATTGGAATCTGGAGTTTGCTGATCCTGTTTGTAGCGGATTCCTTTAAAGCCTTCTTTGAACATATAATGCAAATGAAATATAATTGCTGTCCATGAAACGAAGCTTTTCTCCTCTGATACTATACGAGTAGATATGAGCTCGAACACCACTTTCAAAAGTAGAAAGAAATGGACCGAGCAGTTAAAAGGTATTTTACCATAATCTGAAAAGATTTTGTATGCTACTCAATGTTGTGAAATTTCTATGAAGGCCCTTCAACGCATACGGAGAAAATAAAACAGAACATATTGTCGAACCATGGGCCAACGCAGCCTTCTCGATAGCTCTAACGATAATGGGAAACAATTTGTCGATACTGCGTGCAGTAAGAATATGGGAATAAGTTTAATTTTTTTCACGTAGAGCAACATTTATGAAAAGACATTGGCATCCAGGAATCGCTGCGCCTGTTGATTTTGCTAATATTATTGTATTACCATTTAGAATTTTTTTTTCTTTTTTTTTTCTTTCCTGCTTGTTTTATAGTAATATTTAATTAATAGCAGAAGTAAAAACGTAGTTTCCTTTTTAGACTATAATTTTATTTCCTTTTTTAATATATACGTATTTCGACCGTTACATACGGTCTTCTTCAGTATATTAACTAAACTACTTGAACAATCTTTCCTTATATACTATTAGCATTTAAGTACTTAGCCTAGGTAGAAAACACCTTTATTTTATTACCGCTTTAATTATCCTATTATTAATTACCTGTTTATACCCTTCCTAACTTGTGGTCATTAGCAGATCAATCAGCTTTGAATTGTTGTTACCTACATCTTCATTTAGCCTAAACTCATCAGGTACTTTTTTGATTTCGATGCTTTCCTTAATATCCATTTTTTGCCATTTTCTTACTTCTTTAATGATTTTTACATTATCTATCGTTACTGCATAACCTTCTTTTACGATGTGTTCCGCAACCGATGACTTGATGACGCCTTTGTTTCCTTTTTTCGCTGCTTCGGCTTCCCGTACATGTTCCTCAAACCGAGTTGTCACTAATCTCTTAGTTTGACCTATATACATTTTCCCACATTTTACACAAGTTATTTTATATACTCCGCTTTTTTCTTCCATGCTTTTCTTGTCCTTTTCGCTAGTCAAAACCGTTTTTAGCTTGTATTGCTTACTTGTCTTGATAACTTCGAAGTTGTACTTTTTCAAGACTCGGGACAGCTTTTGCGATACAGCAGAGTATGGAATACTCATTTTCGTTTTTCGGATGGTTTGATTTCGGGCGTTTTCTGCAAATAATCTTGTGAGCTTATTCTTAGCCGTTTGTTGCTGTTTTTTCCGGATCATATCCGTAATAACCTTTCCTTCAAACCCATTGATCTCCGCTGTTTCCAATATATATGCCTTTTCTTTCATGAATCTTGCTGCTGTCAATGGTACCTTAAGTAATCGATGGATCATACTGTTGTACGCTGCCAATTTTTGAGAATACGTATGCCATGATGAAGCGGGGATCGTTCTCTGCGTATATGCATTTTTTCGGAAAATATCGAATTCCAATTTGCCCTCGTTTCTGATGAGCTGTAGATCCAAGAAAGGAATTTTTCAATCTTTTTCCACCTCCATAGTAAAATTTATGTTTTTATGAATTTTGTTGATTTCTTCGAGTATCGTATTTGCTGCTTCTTTTGGTATGACTGCGATGACATCGTCAACATATCTCCACCATATTCTCGGCATATAGCCTTTTTCTTCGATTATTTTTTCTACGTTAGTCATAAACATTTCCGCCAACAATGGCGATAGTGGGTTTCCCATGGCTAACCCTTTTGTCACTTTGAAGAATTTTTTGCGGAATGTAACATAATTTTCATTCATGCATAACGTTGCTAGATTACCATATTGTGCTGCTCGCCTTTTCCATTCCGTTGTAGTTCCATGATTTTGAATCCATTTCGTTAGCTCGAAGATCGCTTGTTTTGCTGGAGTGCTTGGAAATAATGCTTGAACGTCGAAGGATACTAACATTTCCTGTTCCGTGTTTTGCTTCAGCTACTTTATATTATAGGCCTTCCTTTTTTGCGGCGTAACCAGTAGTGTATCAAAGATAAGAAAACGCCGTAATCAATGATCCAATCGTTATAGATCTTTGACTATTTCATCTCTATTGCAAGCGCGCCAAGCTTTTCAGTTTTATCTAATCCCAAAATAGTCTAAAATTCAAAAAAGCACTAGATGACACTAAGTCAGTCCTATCAACATTTCCAGGTGTTTACCGACAAAATTTGACATGACAGAAATTTGTAGTTCTTGCATTGTTAACAATTTGGCAAGCAAATAGACATTCCTAGCTAACAATGAGCAGAATGTATGTCGCCAACAATGTTGTGTCTCCCAGACAGACACCAGCTGTAGAATATTTTGAAAATACTTCTTAAGTGCGTTCTGTCATACCAGTTCTGTTCAATTTTCGAATCGCCATAAAATATTAACTTTAATATTTGCTAGACAATTTGAAGACACAATTAAGAAATATTTATTTCTGGTTCATGATCAAATTTTGACCAGAATTTCAGGTAAATCATTTTTTACCTTGTAGTTTTGGAGAATATTATTTTATTTGAAATTGTATTTTTTCATTTATTATTTAACAGAGCTTCCTTAATTTCATGCTCAAAATACCAAAATATTTTTCAGAAATAATTAATTGCCATTTCTGTGTATCTTTGATGATGGATTCAGTCTAATGATTTCAATAACAGTGCTCAAGGCAAAAGCACTCGTGACCCTGTTGAATGGATATGGATCTGACCTTGGAGAGAAGGAAAACTCATTTATTATAAATTGAGTCAATGGGAACTTTCTCTTTGCCAGGCGCCAGGCAACGAATGAATTCAAATTTCCTAGGAAGTGAAATAAATTGCTAGAAAATGTTTCGTCAAATATGTTATTGGGCAATAAATACTGGAAGCTAAAGTTAGAATGTTTCTTATAGCCCAATGATGCTGAATGTCTCAATAATTGAAATTAATGAATTCATTATTCACTCAGCATCTTTTGAGGGACACTCAAGATATTTCCAAATTAATTTATTTTCTTATCAATTCTCAGTAGAGTTTTCAATTTAATTGTTTATTGTCTACATTTCTTGGAACTTTGAAAGCCTTAATAGACTAAAGTAGGCGAAAGAAATTTATCATCGGATTTATATCGCAAACACGGAACGAAACTATTAACACCACGTGACATATTTTGACAACATGTTGGCAAACATGCATAAAGTTTCTGTTTTTATTTTTAATCCATTTCCAAATGTGCTCCCAATTCACCAGAGATGAGAAACCTCATCCAGCATTCACGTTCAAGGAGAACTTTATAATGCTATCGTCAATATTTGTCGTTGGCGCGGCGTGGACATGTCTTAGACAACAAACGGAGCATCTTACGTATGTTGTGTACACATGCGTCTCTTGTGGAAGCCTATAAATACTTTTGTTTAAAAGAAAGTTTCGAAGGAAGATCTACTCGTATAATACCACAAGGTACTGTGCAGGAGCGTAAAGTTCTTCTGTCAACATTGACTTAGAATGTACGTACGCACAAGTACAACAATAAGCCTACATATCATTTTGCAAATAAATTATTTATTTGTACTAATTTGTTCTTTATATGTCGAGTGGGTACAGATTGCTTAGGGGAAAGATTAAGTATGGCCTTCATGTGAAAAATTTTCATGAGTTTAAATATTGCAATGAATTTAAACACCTAGTATGCTGAATTCAAATAAAATATAAGACACATTAGATAAAAAATCAAGCGGTTCTATCATTACCGTAGCTTAACATATTAAAACGTATTCGAGAACGAGCAAGTTTTAGTCGGTATCCGCTAGAAAAAAAAAAATATATATATATAGATATATATATATATACGAGTATATATATATATATATATATATATATATTGTAAAGATGCGCGTTCTTGCACGCGTTCTTGTTCCTCACTATTGTGTGGATGTAGGTTTTAGTGGGATCAAGAATATTTAATCAAGTTTAAAAAAAACCTACCTAGCCAAGCGGCTGGGCCGCAGATAAAATAGCGAGGACATAGTGTCCACTACGCTACTGTTACTAAGACTGCAAATGAGTATTAAATTCCTTTGCAGTCTAGACGTAAGCGCAACGATAAGTTATTGCGTAGACAATTATAACTTCGAATTCAAACAGCGTTATCACGCAGAGAAAAGTGCAAGTTGAAAGTCAAAAGTATAACTGTATTTTCTCTAAAATTCACAACGGTATTTATATCATTTTCTAGAAGTCATGCTCTACTTAAATTATTACACATACAAAAATATTAGTTCGTAAACCTACTTAAAATATTGGTCATAAATTTTCCTAAACCCAAAACCTACTTTCAACACTTCAATTTCAAAACATAATTCTTCGTTCATTTATTATTCATAAATTTTTACTCCACGACAAGTGTCAACATCCTCATTACATTCTTCACACCTTAAACAAACCCGAAACCACTTGACCTTATTCTTGACTTGGTCAGTTCACAAGCATATGCATTCACATTCCTTTAATTGTCTATCGAAACATAAGGACAATTTCACAGATGCGTCATTACGGCATAGCACGTCGTAATATCAGATCGCATGAATGAAAATGCATATACTTGTTTATCTTCAGCACGCGACTAGTATCGCATTACACAGAAAAGGTCTGTATGAAGAATGCAATGAACGATGCATTCGAATTCAAAATCAAGTGATCATGTTACAAAATAATTATTTGAACTTGACTTTGATTTTCATAAAATGTTTCTTACGATAAGAATTTTATGTGCGCGTTGAAATATAAGTTTGGGTTATATTTATTACAATTTGAATTGCTCGAAATAGATTCTTGCAATTAAAATTTATGTTCCTATGAAATGTATTTATACAAATATGTCAATTAGAATTTATGCTCATGTGAAATGTATTTATCTTTAAGTGAATATAAAAATATGTAGAGTTACACAACACCCTAATCCTCTAGATGAGTGTTGATATATTGAAATTTTATACAATATATTAATACGAATCTAAAAAAAAAAAAAAAAATTTTTATATATATAGTTCACTTATACATAGAAATGCAATATGTCCCATACAATATTGTTACATGTTTTGTACAATTACACTATACGGTTCGCAATAAATTTAATTTCTTATTATTAACATTTATTGAATAATTACATTATATGGTTTTATTCTATTCTTGTGTATTGATTTTTGGAGTCCGTCTATATCAATTAAAACATTGCTATTTTCAACATTTATTACTTTATATGGACCTTTATAAGGGGGTTGGTGTTTTCTACGGTTCTCATTCTTTACTAATACAAGATCTCCAATATTTATGTGTATAGGGTTTGTACGACCTTGTTCTTTAACCCTCTTTGCTTTCAAATTTTCTATTATCTTCCTAGACTTTGAAATAGACATTTTTAATCTTACTTTGAGTTCATTAGCATAATCATCCAGATTGTAAATCTTTTCACCATCCTCAATTAAATCATTTGGAAGGTAAGGCAATTTGCCGAATACCAATTCATAAGGTGTATAATTGGTATCTATATGAGGTGTAGTGTTGTACGCAAAGGTGTAGTACGGAATCCATCTATCCCATTGCTGATCATCAGCAAAAGAATACATGTATTCATTGAGAACCCGATGGTTTCTTTCAACCGAACCTAGCGTTTGGTGATGGTATGGAGTAGAAAAAATTTGTTTTATATTTAATAAGTTGCATATATCGCCCATAAGTCTATTGGTGAACTCAGTTCCTAAATCAGACTTAAGTATTTTAAAGTGTCCATACTTTAATATAAACTCTTCTACTAAACCTACCGCTATAGTTTTTGATTCCTTATTCTCTATTGGGAAAGCAACGACAAATTTAGTTAACTCACATTGTAGTGTTAATATGTATCGGTAATTATTCGAGATTCTTAATGGACCTACAGTATCTATTTGTACAGTCTCAAAGCTTGTTGATGGTGTATCTGTTACAACCATCCTCTCTTTTGTATGCCTTACTTGTTTGTTAGTTAGGCAAGCTGCACAATTTTTGATATGGATTTTAACCATACTGTTCATATTCTTCCAACAGTATCGTTGTTTTAGTTTTAACAATGTTTTGCGAATTCCTAGGTGTCCTCCATGAGGTGAGTTGTGATACTCCTCTATTAGCTTCTTTTGTTCAAGTTTATCTGTTATCTTGGTAGGCGGTTTGTATATCATAATTCGTAATTTCTTTTGCGTACGCGTTTTCCGTTGCAACATATTAATTATTCTTTTAAATACTGTTTTGTCTATAGACCTAAAAATACTGTCTTCACAAGATAGTGAGAGTTCATTGATGTTCTCTTGATTCGCGAATTTAAATAGTTTCTCCAGAATCGAAACGAATTTCGGATTCGGATTATCACTATTTGCCTCATCACTCTTGTTACTTTTGGTACCATTATGCATTGTTAGCTTTTCTTTGACGGAAACGGATTTCACATCAGATATATCGCTACAATGTACTTCTATAATATCTTTTGTACGTACAATATAAACATCTTTATTTTTAACTTCACTGCGCAGGATAAATCTCAGTTTCGTAATACCGGTAATGTCAGACAAACTCGTGCAATCCCAACAATAGAGTTGATCAGGTTCTACTGGAGTTTGGGTGCCCTCGTTGTTGACCACTTCATTCTGTTTTTCTGTCTTATTCGCCATACCTCTTGTAATCGCTAATAGTTTCCTTTTCGCATTTTCATCAGTTTCTGGAGGTATCATCGCTTTCAAGGTGTCCGAATCCAACTCGATCCTTGACAATGCATCCGCATTAGTGTTCATACTACCTTTCTTATATACAATTGTGAAATCGTAATCTGATAGGTCGACACGAATTCTAGTCAGTTTTGATGAGGGATTCTTATGGGTAAACAATGATACTAGTGGTCTGTGATCGGTCACAACCACGAATTTTCGTCCGTATAGATAGGGTCTGAAGAAATTTATGCCCCAATGAATAGCTAAAAGCTCTTTTTCGATAGTCGGTTTGTTGATGTCGTGCTTAGCCAAGGATTTGCTAGCATAAGAAATTGGTAGGTCTTGGCCAATTTCTCCTTGAGATAAAACTGCGCCCAAAGCATAGTTTGAAGCATCTGTGGTTAAAATAAATGGTTTTGCGAAGTTTGGGTATTGAAGTATCGGTGGTTCTATCAGTTTCCTTTTTAAAGTTTCGTATGCTTTTTGACATTCCTCAGTCCAGACAAAAGTTACATTTTTCTTTAGCAATGCATTCAAACACTTCGCCGTCTCGGCAAAATTTGGTATAAAACGCCTGTAGTAATTGCAGAAAGCCACAAATCTGCGTACTTCATCTGCACTCTTTGGTACTGGGTAGTTTTTGATTGTATTGTTCTTAGCTGGATCAGTTCTGATTCCCTCACTGGTTATCAAATGACTCAAGTATACTACCTCTGATCTCAAAAACTGGCATTTTTCAGGATTTAATTTCAAATTATACCGACGCAACCTTTGTAGTACTTTGCAAAGATTGTCATTATGGTGTTTGATGCTACAACTGAATACAATTATGTCATCGACATACAAGAATGCCTCGTGGCTAAGGCCACTGAGAGCTATGGTTAACATCCTTTGAAAGCTGTTGGACGAAATTTTCAATCCGAATGGTAACCTCTTGAACTGATAGTGCCCATCGTTAGTGGAGAATGCTGTCAATGGTCTAGACTCTTTCTCAAGTTCAATTTGATGAAAAGAGCTAGTCATGTCCAGCGTAGAGAAATATTTTGCTCTACCAAGCCTGTCCAAGACGTCCTCAAGTCTCGTCAAAGGAAACTTGTCGTTGAATATCTTGTCATTGAGTCTTCTGAAATCTACAACCAGTCGCCATTTAGCTTTTCCGTCTGTACTCTTTTTTGGTACAACTAACAGTGGAGAATTATACGGGCTAGTTGATGGCTCGATGATATCACTGGTTTCCAGATCTCTGACTTGTTGCAGGATTTCCTCATTTTGGGATTGAGGTAATCTGTAATTCTTAATATAAACCGGACTGTTATCTACGGTTTGTAATTTCTGTTTATAGAAGTTGTTCGTTGCAAGCTTTTCTCCATCCAAATGAAATACATTTTGATATTCTTTTATGATTTTAAGCAAACTTTGCATTGCAGGTTTATCCAGACTATCCTTATTTATAACGTTCAGTAATCTCTTAAATCGATCATTGTCGAAACTTTGTTTTTCCCCTTTGAAGATGTCATAATCTTTCAATGGTTCGACTTCAACATTGAAATGCTTTATGACAATATCTTCGTCTGTTGTATTCATGATTTTAATGTGCCGTACACCTCTTACAGGTATGATTGTATTTCCTACAAATACACCTTTCTCAATCTCCGTGTTCAGCACGATACTATCCTCATCAATATCTATGTTGACCGGAACAATCATTTCGGTTCTTGCCGAAATGTTTATCTGTGAATACTGTTGTCTTCTCGTGTCCATAGGTAGTACAACTTCTTCATCATTTACGTTGAAGGTTATTGTAAATGTCTCATAATCAATTCTGCATAAATAATGGACCATCAAATCTCTGCCGATAATACCATCTGTACTTATCGGAAAATTACTGTCTACAATGTGGAATGATTCCGTTACTTTATGATTCCCAATTAATATCTCTAAGTAAGAAGTACCCAAGGACGTGGTTACCTCTTTTGTTATTCCCGTAAGTCTAATCCTATTTTTACTATCTATAGAATATTCTAAATCCTTATAGACATCGTCTTTGCATATAGACACATCCGCACCCGTATCGATTAAAAATAATAAGTATCTATCAGAGTTATAATTATAAATTCTCACAAAATTAGTACAACTATCGGTTATTCTATATATATTGTGCTCTGTGTCCAATTTTCTTATACCGGGAGGTTCTCCATGTCCTCTCCGGAACTTAGCACGTTTCCCTGGTCGCTAACAACATGGACATTTCTCCTTCTATTGTCACTATTATTATTGTTGTTGCTCCTACCATTGCGCCTATTACGCCTGTGATTATCTGATTGATTGTTGCTATTGCGATTGCTACGGTAACGATTATCCCTATCATTGTTATTATTATTGTTGTAACTTCTATTGTTACTGTGGTTATTGTCCCTATCGTTACTTCTACTGTTCCTATCATTATTCCTATTATAGTTATTGTTATGTCTATTATTCCTATCATTGCTATCCCTATTACGGTTATCGTATCTTCTCCCTTTCTTGTTGGCATTGCCACTAAAATGCATTACACTATTAGTAGCCTGTGTCTCTGCATTTTCTAATTCCTGTGCGAGTGATACAGCTTCGGTAAAACTTTTTGGTCTTGCCGAAAAAATAGTGTTCCTTAGCTGATCATTCAGCCCATTTTTGAAAACGGTTAGCGCATAGGTGTCGTTCATCTGTGCGATAACTTTCTTCTCGTTCGGAGTAGCTTGACTTCCTAACTCCTGTATTTGTAATTGGTTGAGTTCATCCACCAAGTTTAAGATTTTGTCCTTAAAAGAACTCACAGAAGATTTCTTCTGGTAAGTACTACTTAACATGGTATGAATCTGAGGTACAGTTTTATTATTCTTAAATCTTGTTCGTAATGCTGATTTTAGGGTATCGAAGGATGTAATTGAAACATTTGCCAAAGAGAGTCTGACTGTGGCACATAATTTAACATTGACAACGAAGTCAATGAGACTAGCCCTAGCATTAGCAGACAGGGTTGTATGGAGGATTTCTAGTATTTTGAGGAAAGGGTCCAATTCCTTATACTTCCCATCAAAAACAGGGATGATCTTCATGGCTGTTTCTAAACTAAAATCGGCCATGGTGAATCTTTCTTCTAATATCTGTAAACTAGATTCTAGATCCTCACTTATAGAATCTTCTTTGATTTCTTCTATATCCGAATACCCTTGTTTGCTCAGCTGTAACCAGATTTCGCCCTCCAAAATGGATGATAGTGCTCTGAACTTTAACTTGAGATCTAAAACTTTAGAACTTTCATCTTTGCAAGTCTTGAGTATATCATTAAACTTTTCCTTTCTAATTTGCAACTCATCTAATTTAGCCTGGAGTGTCTCAAAAGTGTACAAACTCTTTGCACATTTCTTTAAATTACTCAAAACCTTTTCATTCTCAACCACCAGTTTTTCTAAAAGCTCCATAAATCATTAAATTTGAAGCAAGATATCCTAAAGCCAATGGTAAATAACTGTTAATCCATAGACTCCATAAACCAAAAAAAATAGGCTAACATCAAAAACAACTCAAATTTTCAAATATTAATATTTCTATTTAGTCTTTTTACCACGTAATTCTTATTGTATCTGTGGTATACATAAAAAACTATCATTATTACTATGAATACTATGGATGTTGTCAATGATTGTTGATATTCCTCGACGAAACTGTTTCCAACGGAGCAGCTATTCCCCATTGTGCCCAATGTCTATTCGCCGGTTTGAGGTCCAAAAGTTTCCGCTGTAGTACTCTCTTCTGCTCTCCGACCGCTATTTTAATGACACGATGCAGCTCGGCTCGCTGACGCTTCAGCTTCGTTTTACGACCACCTCTTGGTCGTCGCTTCTTCGGTATAGATTCCAAAATGTCCTTCGGCTCCGTTCTTGTTTTCTTCAGGAACGGTTCAATTCGACGTGGCTTTGGTCCTCGAAGATCTGGGGTACCGATTTCAGCCGGAATGTAAGGTGGCGGTGACAAATACCGTTCTGCCACAGGTTCTGGAACGTACTCCTCTACAACTCTACAGCACCTCTCGAAAACAGCGTCGAACTCTTCTTGGTTAGCAATAAGGTCTAACGCGTCCAAATCCGGACAAGCAGGATCGCCATGTAAAGATGCGCGTTCTTGCACGCGTTCTTGTTCCTCACTATTGTGTGGATGTAGGTTTTAGTGGGATCAAGAATATTTAATCAAGTTTAAAAAAAACCTACCTAGCCAAGCGGCTGGGCCGCAGATAAAATAGCGAGGACATAGTGTCCACTACGCTACTGTTACTAAGACTGCAAATGAGTATTAAATTCCTTTGCAGTCTAGACGTAAGCGCAACGATAAGTTATTGCGTAGACAATTATAACTTCGAATTCAAACAGCGTTATCACGCAGAGAAAAGTGCAAGTTGAAAGTCAAAAGTATAACTGTATTTTCTCTAAAATTCACAACGGTATTTATATCATTTTCTAGAAGTCATGCTCTACTTAAATTATTACACATACAAAAATATTAGTTCGTAAACCTACTTAAAATATTGGTCATAAATTTTCCTAAACCCAAAACCTACTTTCAACACTTCAATTTCAAAACATAATTCTTCGTTCATTTATTATTCATAAATTTTTAATCCACGACAAGTGTCAACATCCTCATTACATTCTTCACACCTTAAACAAACCCGAAACCACTTGACCTTATTCTTGACTTGGTCAGTTCACAAGCATATGCATTCACATTCCTTTAATTGTCTATCGAAACATAAGGACAATTTCACAGATGCGTCATTACGGCATAGCACGTCGTAATATCAGATCGCATGAATGAAAATGCATATACTTGTTTATCTTCAGCACGCGACTAGTATCGCATTACACAGAAAAGGTCTGTATGAAGAATGCAATGAACGATGCATTCGAATTCAAAATCAAGTGATCATGTTACAAAATAATTATTTGAACTTGACTTTGATTTTCATAAAATGTTTCTTACGATAAGAATTTTATGTGCGCGTTGAAATATAAGTTTGGGTTATATTTATTACAATTTGAATTGCTCGAAATAGATTCTTGCAATTAAAATTTATGTTCCTATGAAATGTATTTATACAAATATGTCAATTAGAATTTATGCTCATGTGAAATGTATTTATCTTTAAGTGAATATAAAAATATGTAGAGTTACACAACAATATATATATATATATATATATATATATCTATATATATATATATATATATATATATATATATATATATATATATATATATATATATATATCTATTTTTTCTTTAAGTTTCATAAGGGTAACTCCCTTGTTCCCCTGTTTTCAGGTGGATTTCGAGAGATGTTTACCTATTACAGAAAGTAATTTATATATATATATATATATATATATATATATATATATATATATATATATATATATATATATATATATATATATATATATATATATATATATATATATATATATATATATATATATACAGGGTTATCCATTTCGTGCTTGGGAAAGTATAACCCTGACATTTGACATTTGTCAAAACTAAATGTCATTTAAAGCATGTTTTTTTTAGTTGAAGGTTTGCCGTTTAGAAAAATGGATCGCTTAACAGTCGAAGAATGCGTTAAAATTATTAAATTTTATTATAAAAATGGTGATTCTGCTGTATCAACATTTAGGGCTTTACGAGCCGATTACGGTTGACATAATCGACCTATACAGCAAACAATTTCGAATATAGTGAGAAATTTGAAAAGGCTGGATCGGTTATTGATATTGCAAGGCCTGTGCATCATCACAACATTCGTTCTGCAGAAAATATCGCTGTCATTGCTCAAAGTATGGAGAATTTGTCGATTCCTCGACGTGCTCAACATTTGGGCTTGTCTTACGGCTCATTGTGGCGGATTTTGCATTTGGATTTGCATCTCCATCTTTACAAAATCCAACTCACTCAAGAACTTAAGCCTCAAGACCATACATAACGCAGAATATATGCGAATTGGGTGATTGAACAACAAGCCATTGATAACGATTTTTCGAACAAAAGTTTCTTTAGTGATGAGGTTCATTTTTCGCTCAGTGGTTGCGTAAATAAACAGAATTGCCGCATATGGGGCTCTCAAAATCCTCAGGTGATCGCAGAAAGGCCTTTGCATCAGGAAAAAGTGACCGTTTGGTGTGCAGTATGGTCTGATGGCGTTATAGGCCCGTATTTTTTGAAAACGATCAAGGAAGAGCCATTATAGTCAATTCTGACCGCTATGGACGGGTGTTAACCGATTATTTTTGGAGAGAAATTGAAGATTATGATCTGGAAAACATTTGGTTCCAACAGGACGGAGCCACAAGCCACACAACACAGGCTAATTGAGCACTTTTGCAAGAGAAATTTCCAGGTCGCGTAATTTCGAGATTGAGTGATGTCAATTGGCCCGCAAGATCCTGCGACCTGACACCTTTGGATTTCATTTTATGGGGCTATGCAAAAGATCGTGTTTACGCAAACAATCCTCAAAATCTTGAGCAATTGAAATGTGCCGAAAATTAATTGAAAATTACCTCAAAATGGTTGAGGCTAGTAAGAGGTTCCGTGGAAGATATTTGAATAATGTATTTCACGTATAATGGCAAGGTTCAGTCTTTATATTGAATAAAAAATTTTGTTTCCACCTGAATATTTTATGTGTTTTCTTAAGCTTTACTTTCCTAAGCCTAAAATGGATAACACTATATATATACAGGAGTTTCCAATAAGAGGTGTTATTTTGATATTATAAGAAAATTGCCATTTTTCATATAAATGATCGGGCGTTTATTTCATTATAAAGAAAACGGTATGCCGTTAGTAGCGAAAAATAACATCAGACAAATGACCACCACGACCACGCTTACAGGGCCATATCCTTTTCACGAAATTTTCCATAACCAAATCGCAAAGTGGCGGCCCCATGTCCTCGACTGCCTCACGAATTCAATCATTGAGGTCTTGAATCGACGCTGGCCTGTTGGCGTAGACCTTCTCTTTCACGTGGCCCCAAAGGAAAAAGTCGCAAGGTGTTATGTCACAAGATCTCGGTGGCCAATTGTGATCACTTCTTCGAAAGATAACATGGTCCGGAAACTTTTCCCGTAAAAGATCAGTGGTTTTGTTGCTTGTGTGGCACGTAGCGCCGTCTTGTTGAAAGTAAACGTTGTCCAGATCAATACCATCTAATTCCGGCCATAAAAAATCATCAATTATCTCTCTATAGCGCAATCTATTCACTATAACTGTTGCTCTAACCTCATTTTCGAAAAAGTAAGGTCCAATGACTCCGCTGGACCATAAACCGCACCAAACAGCAACACGTTGAGGATAGAGAGGCTTTTTAGCGACAAATTTAGTTGTTGACGAAGCCACCGAGGTGGAAATGAGCCTCATCACTCAAGATGATTTTTCGATGGAATTTCGGATCATTTTCATGAATTTCAAGGACCCAATCAGCAAAGAAATGACGTTGTTGTTGATCGACCGGCTTAAGTTCTTGTGTTAACTGAACTTTATAAGCCTTATGACCCAAATCTTTATGCGAAATACGGTATAATGACGTTTGTGGAATGCCTAATTCCAAAAAATGACGAGGAATGGACAAACCTGGGTTTTCTTCAACACTTTCGGCTACAGCAGCAATATTTTCGGCTGGGATTTGTCCACCAATTTCTGTATTGCGGTCCGACAAGTTGCTTCATGACGACCCAAAAATGTTTGAGTTTTACGAACCGTCTCTGCCAAATTTTCACCACTTTTATAGTGAATTTTAATAACTTCAATGCATTGCTGAAGAATGTATCGTTCCATTTTTATTAATGGCATAGCTTTTACTTGCCAAATGTCAAAAAATCACAGCTTCAAAGGTGACATCTACCGAAATAGCGGGCTATTCAAAATAACACCTCTTATTAGAAAACTCTTTATATATAGGGGTTTCCATTAAGGACATAACAAAATTATCTACCCAGAAATTGTGCTCGTGCAGCTATGACATTTTATGAATAAAATTCGATTTTGGTCATACGACCACCATGAGCCCGTTTACAGCGGACGATTCTTGGGACCCAATTTGCCACCACTCTGGTACACATTTCGACCGGGACGTTGGCAATTTCGCATTGGATGTTGTCTTTGAGCGTGTCTAAAGTTGCTGGCTTGTTGGCATAGACAAGTGACATGATAAAACCCCATAAAAAGAAATCCAATGGCATTCGACCGGACCATTTCTCGAGATAGCACGTTCACCAAATTTGCTTTCAATAAATCGATTGTGAGGCATGCTGTGGGGGTAGTGGAACCACCTTGTTGAACCCACATATCGCTGCTATCATCTCTATCCAATTCTGGCCACAAATAATCTTCCAACATAACACGATAGCGCTCTCCATTAAAAGTAACATGATGGTCATTTTCATCCACGAAAAAATACGACTCAATCACACTTCCAGCATGAAAACAGCACCAAATCATAATTTTTTACGGATGCAACGTGGCCTCAAGAAGCACATGTAGGTTTGTTGCTGACCTTGTTAACAAAGCTATCGAGCCAGAATGAGCTTCATCGCTGAAAATGATTTTTCGATGAAATTCTTCATTTTCTTCACAGTTTGCCAGAGCCCAATTGGAGAAGTTTCGGCATTTCGAATGATCAAGGGGCCTTAGTTCTTGAGTCAATTTGATCTTGTAACCATGTAGGCCAAGATCTTTTCGCAAAATATGTCACAATGTCGTTTGAGCGAAGCCCAATTCTTTAGAACGACATGGAATCTACTGATTTGGCTCAGCTTGAATCGATGCACTTACGGCTGTGATATTTCCTTCGCTTCGAGCGGTACAACGTCTTTTTAGCATCGAAATGTCCAATAGGGAAAATTTGGACTCGAACCTATTCACCATAAAATACACAGCCTGTCGGGTGGGACGGTTATTATTGCTGAAAATTGAAGTAAGCGCTCTTAAAATTGCAACCACTGAATCAGAATTTCAGTAGTAATTTTTAATAATAATTGCTGAACTTTGTCATGGTAAAAATGTTGACTTTAACTAAGGTTTTGCCATTGACAGTTTATCAAAAAAGCTTAAGAGGCATTCATATAAAGATACAAAATTGTTATATCCCTAATCTAAAACCCTGTATGTACGAGTATGTAAAGATATTTGTGACCATACTAGAGGTCGTAATTTTGCTTCAATTTCCATCACATTTGCAGGAAAAGTGTATTGGGTAAATATCTCGGTAAAGTTTCTTAACCAGCTAACTTGCCTGAGCGAAAACAAAATCCGTGGTTTCTGTTCTGACCACAGTAAAGCTGCGTTTTGAATAAGTTTGGTGCAACAAAAATCTAAAGTCGAACCATCTGAAATAAAATGACGACCGCTCAAAAGTTGAAAATCGTGCAAGACTTTGTTCGATGCTAGTGAAATTCTGTAATTTGTAAAAGCTATAATTATCTAGACAACAATTTGAAAAATATTTAATGTTAGTTCTCAATCTTTAAAATGGAGGCTAGTCAATTTCCAAATATCAAAGATATGAAACTTTACATCAAGGTGGATGGTAGTCACATGTCATGATTCTGTTATTTTGGTAATCATCGATATACAAGTTTCAAAATGGCGGTGGTGCAAATATGCAATTTTATTAAATTTTTGTAGTTTTCTAGCAGCCATGTTATCCACGGATTTTACTGAAACTCGAGATTATGGATTATTAAATTAAATTCTTTTACTCTGCAAAAATTATGAAAATTGAATGTACACACAATAATCGAGAATTTAGACCTTAATATTTTTAACTGCCATTCACAATATAAATTGATAAGACTCTAAGACAGATATGTTTGAAAATAATAAAAAACCAAACGCTTAAATTCAAAACGGTGGCCCCTAAAAGTCGAAACATTGAGAAAGAAACTATTAATGTCTAGTAAACAATAAACGGATTTCAAGTTCAGGTCTCGAACGCTACAATTTCAAATGCTTGTAAAAGTCACAGTTTTGATTCGATTTGTTTGAAAATTAATATTAAGGCACGTCGTGATTATTTTTAATGATCTTATAATTTGGGTGTTTTTCGACTACAGGATTTCAAAATGCTGGCAGTTCAACAATATTATTTTCTCAAATTTTTCCAATGGATTTTAATGAAAATCGTAATGATAGATTATTAAAACGATTTCGTTAATTCTGCAAAACATGGAGTGATAAATGTAATATCTGAAAATTAATCCAAGTTTAGCACTCAAAACCATTTTCGATAAAATGCCATCCTGGAGCACGTACTGTTTTAAGTGCCGTGGTACTCTTAGAAGAGTAAGCAGTTGCCTTGTGGCTGCAAAAGGACAACACCATAGCTAAGCATACAAGTTTGCTTAGCAACGGTCACAGCGTAACTTAGTTTTACCTTTGGAATTTCAAATTGGCAATACTTGCAATGAAACCGAATAATTTTGCAACTTTTGGAAGGCGCCTTTACATCATAATTATCAGATCATAAAGTGGTGATGCTACTCGTAAAAGAGAAAATGAATTAAAAAACGTAATGAGCTCAATCTCAAACAAGTTGGGTAGACAGACCTATGCTCATGTCAGAAGGGTTTTGTACTCAACTTACAAAATGCAGTAACCAGCAACGAATAAAATCAAGAAACATGTCAAAGACGATTTTATTGGGGAAACTGTGAAATTCGAGGATCATACTATTATTAACAAAGTTGAAAGAATTGTGACTTCTGAGGTATTTGTTTTACTTATACCCATAGATATCTCCCTTGATAATTTTTCCAGATTTTTTAGAAACAAATTTTTCATGTATTTCCCCCCCTCCCCTGTGCCCCCACTGAAGCAAAAACTGTCAGTTTAAGAACTGTTTTGAAAAGCTCTTATAGAGAACTTTCAGTTGATATTCATATCGGCTACTTTTCATGAAATTTTTGTCAGGGCCCACTCCTCTGTACTGTAATCATCGATTCATGGCCTATTTTTTCGAATCCTAGAATGGTTACAAAGCCCTTTTGCTAGGAGCTCTCTCCTGCTTCTTCGACTTGTTTCAATTGTATGTACTCATTTTCATGATACCTATCATTCCTGAAATCTTCATGCAAATCCTAGCAAAGCTGTAGTGTCTAAATCGATAAAAAGCGCATATGGCTCCATAGCCATATGTTTCCATAGTAATACAGGGCATATTGTTCCATAGTAATACAGGAAAATTCAAATCGCTATAACTTCATTAAATACTATTCGATCTTTATGAAACTTTCAGAAAAAATTAATCTTATAGAAAGTCATCTGTTTGCTAAATTTAATTGAATTTAAGGGTACCGTTTGGATTTTATTTAAGAAAACATAAAATCGATAAATCATACTATTACTAATAAAGTTGAGTGAATTTCGACTTTCCATGTATTTGTTGTTGTTGTACTCATTAAGGCCTACATTCATGATTTTTTTCAGATTTTTCGGATGGAAGGTTTCCAATCGCGAGGGGGGGTACGCGAAAAGTTCGTACATTTCCCCTTCCCCTGCCCCCCTCGGTATTCAGAAGGCAATTTTAAGACTTGTTTTGGAAATATCTCATTGAGACCTTTCCAATGACACCCTACTCGACTACCAATGCTGAAATTTTTTTTTGAGGGGTCACCTCCCAATACGGGGAGACCCCCCTTAAACCCCTTTGAAAAATTTTTCCACCCTTGAACTTTCAAGAGGTCACCACTTCTGACCTTTCCACAAAGTTTCATGGCTGTAGCCTCTATAGTTTCGGAGAAAAAGTGCTGTGACATACAGACGGACGGACGGACGGACGGACGGACAGACGGACACAGGTCGTGATTGCAATAGGGTTTTGTATTTTAGTACAAAACCCTAAAAAGAGTGCAGTCCCTTGCTATTTTTGAGAATTGGATATTGTATTCTTGCATATCCACACAATTCTGCAAACAACTGTCGCAGTAGTAACCACCTCACCAGCCCCGCTTATAACCATAGCGCAAAGCACATCCTGAAATGTGAAAGCACCAATATTCGACGGGCAAACGGTCTGGAGTATTTACAAAACTCAATTTCAAGCCGCCGCGAGGACAAATCACAGTAATGAGCAGGAACGAGCAACTGCATTAATTCTTGCTCTAAGAGGCCCTGCAGCCGAGCTTTTGCAGACTATCCCCGCTGAGTTGCACTCAAACTCGACTGCTATAATCAATGCACTTGACATACATTATGGAGACGATCATCTGAAGCTGATTTATCGATCATAGTTACGGCATCGTATACAGAAGTTTGGCGAGACCCTACTGCAGCTAGCCCAAGATATTGCGCGGCTGCCACTTTTGGCTTACTCAGCTTACGACTCGGAACATTGAGATGATGCAGCAACAGAATCGTTCATCAGCGCATTGAAGGACAAGGAATTGCAACAAGCCATGCGTTTAGCTCAAAAGCAAACGGTTAAGGAAACATTCGCTTATAGTCTCAACTTTGAGGCAGCGAAAAATCTGACTCGGGTTCGCAAGGTAGTAACAGGCTATTGCATGTGTGAGCGATGAGGAATTGAGCGAGAGCCGCAGGTTAATGGTGCGCCTAGATGCTGGAATTACGGTGAGAAGGGGCACTTGCAAGGAGACTACAAGAAGCAAAGGAAACCAAGCTATTGTCCAGGGTGTGCAGCTAAGAGGAGATCCGAACCGAGTCAGGAGCCCAGAACGGAAGCCCTTCTAACTGAGGGATCGAGAAACATGTAAGAGTCGAAGGGCGAACGAGTATGGTAACTCACGTCATAGATACACAGGAAGCCAAGCGGATTCAACAAGCCCCGAGACGTCCACCTATAGGCAAACAAGGAACAGTGAGCGCACTGATCTTGAACATGGAAAAACAAAGTATTATCAAGCCTTCTGTCAGTCCATGGGCCGCACGAGTAGTTCTAGTAAAGAAAAAAGATGGTAGCGCTCGTATTTGTGTCGACTACAGGCAGCCTAACGACGTCACTAAGAAAGATAGTTTTCTACACTACAGTTTCTGATGGCAGCTGAAAATCGACAAGAAGGACCGAGAGAAAACCGCATTTTAGTTAGGACCGGATTGTGGCAATTTGTGGTGATGACATTTGGGCTTTGCAAGGCTCCAGTCACCTTCGAACTCCTGATGAAATACGTGCTACGAGGCTTAACCTGGAAAACCTGCCTAGTGTACCTAGATAACATCATTTTTATCGGGAAAACGTTCGAAGAACATGTGCGAAACCTAGAAGAGGTTTTCTCCCGATTGCGAGTGGTGAATCTGAAACTTAGTCACGACAAGTGTGCCCTTTTCGAAGCTGAAGTGAAATACCTGGGACACGTTGTATCAGCAGAAGGGGTCAAAACAGGCCATGAATTGAAGCCGTGAAAAGCTGGCCAACACCAAACAACAAGCCCCAACTACGAAATTCTTTGGGTCTGGCGACTTTGCCAAAACAGCTAAGTATATCCATCAGCCAACCAAGAAAAACCGTCCGTTTGTTTGGAATGAACAATGCCAGGCAGCCTTTGAGACATTGAAGGAGAAGCTGCGTGAATTACCCGTGCTAGCATATCCAAGACCCGGAAAAATGTTTGTAGTTGACACTATGCATCGCTGAGATGGCTGCTTAACTTCAAAAACCCCGAGGGACAAGTTACGAGATGGATCGAAAGATTGCAGTCATATGATTACAAAATTGTTCATCGGAAGGGCGGATTTCATGGAAATGCTGACGCCCTATCTCGTCATCTATGCCCACCAAACTGCGAGCGTTGCCGATGGATTGAGGAATAGGAGCTGACCGTTGATCTGCGAGTGATGACGGCCAAATTCGATGAAGGTTGGTCACTGGAGGAGATTCGAAGTGCCCAGCTAGTCGATGAGGCCATCGGACCATTGCTCGTATGGGAGGAGACAACTGGGTGACCTGAGTGGAAGGACGTTTCGATGCATGGCGCAAGTCTGAAAATCTATTGGGCACAATGGAACTCCCTTCAGGTGAAGGGTGGCGTACTCAAGCGGAAATGGGAAACGGCGGATGGCAGCTCCTATAGGATGCAAAATATACTTCCCAAAAGCTGAATCCACGATTAGGGTTAAGGAAATGCCCGAAGGATCCTCGTGAGGCCACCTTGGTGTTAACAAGACCTTAGCGAAATTGTGGGAAAGGTTTTACTGGCTCCACGCTCGAGAAGACGTAGAGGACTGGTGCCGTAGATGCATGAATCGCGCTTCCGTCCAAGGTCCAAACCGACAATTGAGAGGATAAATGCAAATCTACAACGCGGGGGTACCGGACTCTTTCCTGAATCCGAATGGGGAAATCGATACACGCTAGTTGTGGCCGATTATTTCAGCAAGTGATCCGAGGCCCACCCCATTTCCAACCAGGGAGCAACTATTAAAGCCGAACAGCTACTGTTGAATTGAGTCAGTAGGTAGGCCGTACCTTGTGAACTACATTTGGATCAAGGCCGAAACTTTGAGTCAATAGTTTTTGGCGATATGTGCAAACTGCTGGAAATACGGAAAATCAGGACAACACCACTACATCCCCAATCCGATGGAATGGTCGAACGTTTCAACGGCACAATCAGTAAACACCTGGCCAAGATGGTTGACGAGACCCAAATGGACTGGGACCGGCACATCCCACTATTCTTGACGGCGTATAGAGCTGCCGAACATGCATCGACGGCCAAGCCCCAGCGAAAGTAATTTTTGGAAAGACTATTCATTTGCCGGCTGATATAAAGCTCGGAATACCGCCCGGGAAATTCCAAACGATCTCGGAGTACGCAAGTGAGCTATGGCAACGGTTGAACCAGATACATCGGACAGTGTGAAAACACCTCGAATCAGCTACTAACCGCATGATGACCAGGTATGATCTACAGGAAAATTCTACTGGCTTCCAGCAAGATGACTTGGGTGGCTATACAACCCACAAGGGCGGAAGGGTAGGTCTCCGAAGTTGCAGCATAATTGGGAGAGACCTGACCGAGTTACAAAGCGAATCAACGAGTTCGTTTATCGCATAGAAAAACGCCGCAAGCCGAGAGCCAAAATCAAAATCGTGCACCTGGACCGACTTGCCCCATATTTCATCCAGGGAGACTTGACTACAACCGGCGACACATCTTTTTTGAGCGAAAGGAACTGAGGTGGGGGCAGTGCTACATGTCCAAAAAATTCTGCGAACTATTGTCGCAATTGTTGTCGCAATGATTAATAACATCATGATTAACGAATGCACTCAAAAGCACAAGAATGGACCAAGTGGATCCATGATAAACATCAGAAAGTGACGTCACTGTGGGCATTCAGAATTGCTCGAATATTGTAGTTAGTTCTCATCAGAACATTTGCCAATATACGGGAAATGGATTGAATGACTAGAGGCTGAATGAATGGGGTGATAGTAAAACCTGCGATAAGAGTGCAGCACGAATTAAAGGTTATATTGATTGGTAGTGAAGTGATATTCGTGATATAGACAGTTGGAATATAAATTTATAGACAAGTGAAAAATAATAACATTTTAATTATTTGTAAAATAGTGAAATTAATGATTGTGCGTTCTTAGTAAATAAAATCTTTTAACTTAATTTAAAAGACAGTGCGTTTTCGCTTTCCCAGTATATTAAAACTATCGGCCGCGAACCGCAACACGCGACAATATATACATGAATGAAGTGGAAATGAGCAAAAAGCATTTATTAGACTTTTATATGTTGTCAGATTTGAACGATGTGATAAACAGATGAATATATAGAAATATTTAAACTCGCAATGTCGACTCAACGATAGTACTTAGCACAGAGCTTTTTACATTTTGATAATAAGTCTACACGTAATGAAAGACAAATGCTTGATAACTTAGTGCAGATACGCGAACTTTTTGAAGCGTTTGATGAACAAAAAAATGTATTCGCCAGGAAAGAACTGCACCACTGATGAGATGTCAGTAGCATTTAGAGGTTGCTGTAAATCTAGACTGTATGTGTCGTCTAAACCAGCCATATATGTTCTCAGGATATTTGCTTTGGTTGATGCAAAAACGTTTTCTGTGACTAATTCGGAAATTTAACCTATTAAGCAGCGCAGTGGGCTATATTCAGTCAACAAAAAACCGTTTGATGAGGTTGATTGTATTGTATTGCCAATTTCTAAGTCTCCCCAGAATGTAACATTTGACAATTGGTTTGGCAGCTACGAATTGATACCTCATCTTCTGTGCAAACACAAACTTGCTTTTGAATTTATAACAACAAAATGAAAACCTAAAAGCTGAGAAACTTTAAGGCATCAAAAAGCTACAACTCTAGTCTCGTATGTCCCTAAGAAGAACCAATGTGTCCTTTTGATGTCAAACTTATATCACAATGATTATATCGATGACTCTACGGGCAATAAGAGCAGAAACCAGAGATTATGACTTTTTATAACTCAACCAAGAGCAGAGTAGACTTGGCCGAAAAACTTTATGCAACATACAGTGTAAGCAAAAACTTAAAAAGATGGCCTTTGACACGAATTTTTGCGATGTTGAACATAGCAGGAATTAATGCAAATATAATAATTAATAAAAAATCTGGGTCTTTGTATGGTTCAGGGACATTTGCTCTGGCGCAGAACTCGTACTAATTTGCCTTGAGAGTTGAGCGAAAGAATCGCACATTTCACAGTATAAGAGAATGGGAACCCTCCAAGAAGGTCTCCAGCGCTTCGGAGTCATTATGACCCAGTGTCCTTCATGATGCAATTTTTTTCACGTTACTGGCACCGGGTTTGTTATCTTACTCTAGTGCCAGTACTGAGCATAACGTTTTTCTATCCCTCCTAAACTTTATTATCCTACGTTTTATATTCTAGATTCACCTTTAAAAATTCCTTCCACATGTGTTGTTCTGATTGAATTAGCTGAATCAATTTTTTTAGGCGATATTTCCAATCATCACTACTAGACATGAGAATATGTAAAGTAGATTACATACTAAACATAATAGTAAAATCCGTCACAAATAACAACAAATAAAGTTTTTACTCCATCATTTATACGGAATGATTAAATACTAGGGCCACCGCACAGAAACAAAATCTGCATCCCACGAAAACATGTCCATCTTCACTAAACATTAAAATTGGTCCATTTACAGGATTAACATTTTTCTTCGGTATCTTGATCAAAGTATGCGCATATTTTTCGTAGCTTTGATTTTCACAAAGCATTTAGTGAGATTTGTTTTCTTTGAAATCCACTCAGAACTTGTTCTATTTTCGCTGCTGCTGATGCCGCTTCTCTCTATTGTATCCGTCAGGCAGAAATATCTAAAAGTATTCACTCCATTTTATTGCACCCATCATTAATATTCATTATTAGACTGCCCCGTTTTGATAATAATCTTTTTGGCTTTACTTTCATGTTTGCGCTATTAATATTTTTTATTTTGTGTCTCATTCGCGTTGAAATAATTTCACATGAAAATAGAATACTGACGGCGATGACTTTTAATTCAAGATTTTTCTGCATTTGTGACTTCTCTAAAATGTGAAGGTATTAAGGGCACTATGTCTAGCAGTCATTGCATATAGACGGTTTTTAATCGCTTCTGTCAATACTTTTCAAAAATTGAAATAATTTTTAAAACGTCGATTTGAAGTAAATTTTTTAAAAAACTTATTAAATCGTCGAATTATTCGAACAATTAATTGAGTATCTGGATTTTACTTGCGAGAAAGTCTCAAAAAGTTCAAAAAAAGAAATGTTTTTTTTTTGCCGTGGGCATTGCGGAGCCCAAAGGCTTCCCACTGCTGAGGGACCCGGGGCCAGGCATCGCAAATGCTACAAATGAAAAACAAAAAAACGATCAAGAGAGCTTTGAGCATGGAAAGCGTATTACGCTTCCAAGCGAAGAATAGGAAAGAAAACGCAAGAGTTACTAGAGAAAATGAGGAGATGAAACTCCAAATTCAAAATTTAGAGGAAATAATCCGGAAATTAACAAATTTCAACAAAAAAAAATTGATAAAGCCACAAAAGACGTCCGGAAAAGAAGATGCGACAACAAATAACGTGAACGAAAAAAAAGCATAGGTAATATGATGAATATGAAAGTTTCTTGGCTTAATGCCTTTGAGTCACGCAGAGGGGATATGGTTCGGCTATTGGCAGCCGAACATAAAACCGATAATTTCGAAGTTAAGAGAGTGACCACTGATAAACTCACAACTGAAACACAAATACTGGCTGATCTCAAGCTAGCGAAAGATGCTGTTAATAGTGTATAAGCTCCCAATTTAACTCATTTGCTAGATTCGTTGAGGCTGGTTGAGCTGAGATGGAGCAATGTAGGTATTGGTGGCTGAATGACAATGTCTAAATTATTCGTGTTTATTTTCTGTTTTTGTGCTTTTTCTCGTTACTTAGTTTTTTAGATTCATCTCATTATTGCTGCATCTAGTATTGTTGTTTATTTGTATTATTATAAATTAGGTATAGGTTTCAATATAAGGTAACGTTTTTTTTTTTTTTTTTGATTGAACTTATTTAGAATAAGGGTGTAACATATTAGGTAAAGGATATAAGTTCATCGTTGTGTTAGTAGTATAAGTAATTTTTGAATAATGCTGGTTGGTTTTTTCTCCTTTTTCCAATTGAATCAAAAAATATCTAATAATCTTAATTTGAGTTTGCAAGTTTTTTTTTTCATTAAATGTGTTTGACTGATAACGTATAAATTTAGAGAGCCATTCGGGCCATTAAGTTTTTTATAGTTTTATTGTTTGGAATTTGCTTTATGTTCTTTTAAAAATTTATAACGATTGGTATTAAATAAAGCGCTTTTGACTTTGACTTTGAAGCTCCCAATTTCACATACACACCAAAGGCGGAAAAAATAAGGCCTTCCTGTTGAAGGGCTTGGACTGTGGGGAGAATAAGTTGACCTTCTTGAAATGTTATAGTAAGCAGCACCAGCTGTCAAATTCATTAGTGTGAAAAATTGTGCTACCAGGAGGTAAAATATTACCATTTAATTTGCTACAAATTTCTAACGATAGCAGACAAAGTGCCCTCCAACAGGTTAAGTACTTGAACTTTAGAGTTGTGAGGTGGGAGCGTCTCCAAAAACTAAGGTCAACCAGTGTTACAGGTGCCAAAGATTCGTACATTCGGCTGCTGATTGTGTCATGCACTATCGCTGTGTTAAATATAAAGATATTCATGCTCCCGGTGAATGCAAATTGGCTCAGCTGGAGCCAAAAGAAAAACTATACTGTATTAGCTGCGGTGAATTTAGTCATCCAATGTCATATCGAGGATGCTCTCGGTATCAAGATGCAAAAGTTAAATTTTCTCCAAACCAAACCCAAGTACATCGCAGTGTTTTACCTTCCAACTCCGCCAAGCCCGTAGCATCATTTGCACTTGCTGCAAGAGGACTAGCAGACAACAATTAAACAAAAATATTATAAATAATGCACGTTTCGATAAAGAGCAGCTTCTCAACAGCATGAATCTCTTGTGGAAAGAAAAAATAACCAAGATCAAAAAATCAATTTAGTTTTTCAACGCTTAGGCCAACATGCTTCAAAATAGTTTGTCATCCAGGCACATTTGCATGGATCGGGTTCGTCTCATCCCGATCAACGTCAACTCCATTTTTACTATACATCAACGTGACTATTTCATTGAATTCATTGTCAAGCAAAAGCCTGATATCATGCTTCTCACTGATACCCACCTCAATGCATGGCACTCCATGACATTCAAAGAAATTGAATCCGTCAGAAATGAACGGGTAAACGGTGATGGGGGACGCGGCACCAGGATATTGGTGAGAAGACTCTATTGTTTCCAAAATATCGAAAAAGTCTAATTTAAAAACTTTGAATCTCTTGAAATGTCCGCTATCAAAATCTCACTGCCAGGTGAGGATAACCTCTTCGTTATCTCTACCCATGCAACTGGACGAAATGTTTTCAAGGTCAAGAAGGAGCTCAAGTCCTTGTTTGAAATACTCGGATGGAACAGGCTCCATACTTATTATATTCTTGCCGGTGACCTGAATGCCCAGCAAACATCAAGGCTGGACGCCACTAATAATCCAAGAAAGGCAAATTCATATTTGGTCCTGTACATTGCTCACGCAAGACTTGAACTCAGCTTTAATAGTCCGCAACGGATATTGCAGGTAAATCTATCGTGATGGAAATCAATCATCAAAGGGATGAACTCTTCCTTATTCCAGTTCAACATGAAAATAATCGGTTGAGTTAAAAAAACGGATTGGGGAAGGTTTCAAAAGAAGTGTTATTGGGAGTACTAGAAGCAATGTCCTCTTTCTGATGATGCTGACGCTTGCTCAATAGTTCCTAATGACAGGAATCTAATTAACAATAAAATGGATCTTTATTTGTCGAAGTTAGAGAAGTTGACTTTGGAAACGATTGAGAAAGTAGTGCCCAAGAGTAAACATCAAAACAATATGGAAGGCTATGAAACACCAACCATCGCAAGTTTAAAAAGATTAAAAAGCCTTCTTCTCACACGCGTTAACAATATTTATCGGTGATTTTTGGACTAAAACCGTCCCTCGTTGGCTTTGTTAAAACTCCACCTGAAGAATAACCGGAACAAATCCATTTGTACTACAGGAGTCAGGTCAGCGATCAATGGGCGGAAAACTGAGAAGTATTACAGGGCACAGATGGCATTTTGATGAAAGTGTATAGCTTATTCTCCAAGAAGTCTCGAGTGAAGGTATCGAATCTTGAAGTCGCTAGTGATGATATAAATTTTCTCGATAAAGCTTGTATCGAAATTGATAGCACGACTCCGGACAAAAATGAAAACAGGATTATATGTGATGGATTGCAGGGACTTGCCCTGATTGGAACTCATTTCAAATCGGTTCATCTAGCAAACTCTGAGAGAGGGAATGAAATATTTTCTGAGGTCGTTGAAGCAACAGTTTCCGACTTCATATTAAGCCTGAACGGCGAATCAATTCTTCATATCAATGAGACATCAACATCTGACCTCATACCGAGCTTTAATCTTATTGATTATTTTGTCAGCCATGAAGACTTGTGTTTTATATTTGACAGGATAAACAACAAGAAATTATATGGTATTGACAGTATTCCAAATATAATCCTTCGACATTTGCCTGAGGTGGAAAAAGGCTAAGTTATTTCCGATCTTGGTGAAAAGAATAAAATCTTCGTGCCCTAAAAGCTATCGCCTAATCAGCTTGCTGCCTACCATCAACAAGGTGTTTGAAGTGATACTGAACAAAGCACTAAACGCCGACATTAAAAAATATCAACTGATGCCGTATTGCCAACTTCTTTTCGTGCCAGGCGTTCGACCATACATGCGATAATGAAGGTAATCTCAAATATCTGTTGGGAAATAAACAACTGAGAATATGTTTGAGCGTGTCTCATTGAGAGAAAGCCTTCGATACGGTGAGGTTAGATGGACTAATTTTTAAACTCCTTCAGGACAGATTCCCCAGACACCCTGTCCCCATGATATGCAATATGTTGTACGGGAAAATATTTGTTGTTACTGATGGAAATCTGACGACAATGCGCGACTCTGCTTTTTTCAATATTTATTCTCAAACTATGGAACAGCTTTGATTTTGAAGTCTCGCCAGCGATATCATTGGTAGCGTTTGCTGATGATCTGATCATATATACGGCAGACCGAAAAGTGACAATAGTTCTTCAATAAATGTTCACTGATTTGCAGCTCTACACCGACAATTGGCAAATGAAAACCAATGTGCAGAAGTTCGAAGCAATTTCGTTTCGAACAATGCTGTAGAAGGCTAAAAAGACCTGAAACGTTATTGGAAGGACTCCCACATTATGACGGATGAGGATGGTTCAGAATCTGTTCCACATAAATTCTGTGTTCAATACTTCGGCGTTCATCTTGATGAGTATCTGTACTATACTGAACATATCATAACCATGCTCAGTAATGCACAAAAAGTTCTCATGGCCCTTCGACGACTGTTTGATTCCAGATACAATTATCAAAAAATCAAAGTTGTTGGTTCCAAGACTCTGATTAGACCAGTCTTGACATAAGGATGCATGATCTGGTACAACCAGAAAGCTAGTACTATGGGGGGTTTCTCCACTGGCCTCCGGCCTTCAGCTCCCCAACGAATACCTTTTTGGTATCCATTGTTCGTCCATACGATTCATGTGGCAAGCCCATTGCAGCTTCCGCAATCTTACAATCGTTGAGACCCCCGGTTTGTCAAAAATTTCATAAAGCTCATGGTTGTATCGAATTCGCAATTGGTCCCCGTCTAGCTTTGCTCCGATTATTCGCCTCAGGACCCGTCGCTCAAAGGCATTCAATATATTTGCAGATGCTTGGGTAAGGGTTCATGTTTCACACCCATAGCATAACACAGGTCTTATCACAGATTTGTATACTTGGAGCTTTGTTTTCCTGTGTATGCAGCTGGGCTTCAAGATCGTCAAGACTGAATAAAACATTTTATTTGCGAGCTGTATTCTTCGGCGTATTTCGTCTCTTTCATTACCCGTTTTCGTTATTTTGGCGCCTGAATACACAAATTCGCTAACATTTTCGATACTGTATTTACCAAGCGTGATATTTTGCGTATTTGAGGTATTTTTCTTCGACAGCGTTATGAGCTTTGGTTTATTTTCATTGATTTGTAGCCCTACCAATTTTGCTTCGCTGTCGAGTTTTAGGAAGAGTTCTTTGGCAGTTGTTAATGACCGTGACAAAATGTATATATCATCCGCATAAGCTACTGCTTGGCGCAACTTGAATAGTAATGTACCTCGCATGTCGACCTGAAACCTCTTATGACGTACTCCAGAGCCAAATTGAATAGCAATGGGTCCAGCCCATCTCCCTGCTTTAGTCCGATATTTGTGTCAAAGGCATCGGTGATTTGGTTATTGATGCGGATTTGGGAGATCATCGACGTCATTGTCATTTTGGTAAGACGGACTCATTTGGCTGGGATGGCAAAGCAAAGCATTATTTGATACTGTACGTTAGGATCAATACTGTCGTATGCTTACTTGAAGTCTACGAAAGTTTGGTGTACGTCTATATTGAACACTCAGCATTTTTCAAGTACCTGCTTGACTGTGAATAATTGGTCTAATGTCGATCCACCTGTTCTAAAAGCACCTTGATACTCTTCAATACTACTGTTGGCGTATGATCCGATTTCATTTCCTAAGATTTTAGAAAATATTTTGTACGCCGTACAAAGTATTAATATGCCTCTACAATTTTCGAACTGTAGCTTGTAACCCTTTTTTGTGGATGGGGAATATAATTGATTGGCTCCACTCTTTCGGCATATGTTCTTGTTGCCAAATGTACTGCATGACTTTGTGAATAGTTATGAACACTACTGCCACCATATTTGATGAGCTCCACTGGAATCTCATCAATGCCCGGCGCTTTATTATTCTTTTGGGCTTTGATGACGGAACAAACCTCATCCAGAGTTGGTGGGGTCAATGAAAGCTCTCCGCGGACATATATAGGCTCCGATATTTAGAGAACCACTTGGGCCATTAAGTTTTGGTATTTTTATGGTTTGGAATTTGCTTTATATTCTTACAAAATTCATAATTCTAAGCGTTTAATAAAGCACTTTTGACTTTGACTTTACAATGGGTGGCAGGATAACAAACAAGCAAAATCTTGAATGAGTCTAATGAAGAATGTATCGTTAGAAAAACAAAGAAAAACCCTATGTTATCAGCTCCTAAATTGATAGCTGAAGTATTTACTGGGGGTAAAAAGCAGAATGCTGAAACCAAACGTCGTGAACTAAGAAACCATAGTTTTAATAGCTGAGTTCCACGGAAGAAGCCATTTATAAATAACAATAATTGATAAAACCGCCTGAACTTTACAACTCAACATATTTCAAAATATTTGAGACGGTCTTCAACGTCATTTTTCCTGACCAGATAAAATTCAACATATTTGGCTCAGATAGAATGACGTACGTATGATGAAAGCCAAATACAGAGCTCAAAATACAATCTACATGAGAAAATTAGGCAGGGTAGTTGCAGCGTAATGGTTTGGGCCTGTATGTTAGTATCCGTTGTTGGAAAGCTGGCTATTATTTAAAAGAATATGGATAAGATCATTCATATTAACACCCTAATGGAAAATCTACTCCAAAGTGCAAATAAAGTGGGAATCAGGCGTAAATTTAAATTCTACCAAAATAACGACCCTAGGAATTTTTCTATCCTGGCTTATTTGGAATTGTCCTCATTTTATGGCTACCCCGGCATAGTCGCTCGAATTAAACGTAATTGAGAATTTGGAGGTTTTTTGGAGAAAAACATTCGTAGCCACATTATTTACAACAAAAATGATTTTTAACAAGCGCTGCTAATGGAATGGAATAATAAAACCCAGAAATGACAGGAAAGCCAGTTGAATCCATTCTGGATAGACTTAAACCTATGTTGATCTAAAAAGGCCCCCGCCGATGATCGAAGTCCTCGCACCTCAACTCAATATGCCGCTGCAGCCTTATTCGATTTCCTACGCTGGTTGTCTCGAGCATTTTTTTCCTTCTCCCAATGGGTTGATCTTCACTTGTTGATTCGCAAGATGTTCACTTTCTCTTCCTGAAAATGGGTTGATCTCTGCTGTCGATTCGCAAGACGTTCTTCGTTGGCCAAGTACGCGTAAAAAAGAGCCCGTTTCCATCGTCACAGGCTCTTTTATCGACTTGGCCCAACGGCTCTTTGACTTGAGTTGAAGAACCCAAGTTCAAGGCCACAACATTCATCACGGCTGCTCAACCTTGCAGCGTTTATCTCGGGCGCCAACCCAGCTTTTTTACTTGGTGGCCATCTTACTTTCGCGCACAGTACTGCATTATCAATAATAGCCTTACCGATTGTTTTGATTGAAGTGTCAGTTGTGTTGATGCTTGTGACTCCGTGCGCGTATGTTTACGTTCGTCGTGAGTTATTTCAAAGTGATTGTGTCCGCCGTAGTTGTGTCCGTGAAGGGATGTGTCGGGCGATCAGCCCGAGAATCTCGTAAGTATATCATATTTTGATAAATACTCTTGTCATTTAGCGATTCTCCAGCGTCGCAAGCTTTTAGCACGGGTGTTTGGTCGTGAGGATGAATTTCGATGTAAAGATGGAAACTGCATCGATGCCTCTATCATTTGAGGAAGGGAATTACGAGGATCCAACATGTTCAGTCCCAGAATAGTTTCTTTGTGCCGACAATATAACCTGCTTATTGCTCAAATTTGTCTGCGATAGAAATGACAATGAAATCGAGGTTCGTATGTTGATCCATCAAAGTTTCGCTATTTGTTTAATTGGAAGGGCGGTTCTATTTTGACATAGTGCGGCGCTGAGAAAGAAGTCTTAATTGCCATTCAGCCAAGGATACCCTTTTAATTTCATTTTTTTAACTTTCCATTTTAATTAGTTTGAACGCTACATCTTAAGCTAATAACGTTTTATTTCCAAACGTGTTCTGCGTTTGCACTCATATAAGTTGCATTCGCATATGTATTCTCATTACGAGTCAATCTGGTATTCATTATCAATAGCATAACTAATATATGCGAAACAATACATCATCATCATTCGTGAGTCTTGTAAATAGTCTTTAAATTGATTGGTACGGCCCGAACGAGCGCGATTATTATTTGCAACTGGGCCACCACTGCCATTATTGCAACCATTGCCACTATCAGTCGTGTCACGCCTTTCCCACATAGTATTGTTCAGAGTCTTTTGCTCTTTAGTTTCGCGGCTGTTGCTGTTTGGGTTACTATTGTAACGATGACTGATGTCACGATCCTTATTTGATTCTGAAATGTATTGTGTCGTTTTCGCTGTAGAATTAGTGACTGCGATATCCTTCTTCTTATCTCTATCGACATTGATGAATGGTTGCTGCTGTTGGTGTTGTTGTTTCTCGTTAACAGCGAGGGTCGATGATGAAGACTCAGATGTTTTACGGTCTTTCACCATCACGAAATTCTCCTTATGATGTTGTGCTACCTGAGCATAACTCAACCTTGTTCCATTATCGCTAGCAGCGAACACTACTCCATCAGTTTGTGCGGGGATATTGGAGAGTCAATAGTATTTTGCATTGAAGATTGGCTATTGCCAGACAAAATTGCAATCGTAGCAGGGCTTATGGACAACTTTTGTTTACCTGCTTTATTTCCTGACATTTTCGTGATTGTCTTTCCTGATAAAACCTTTCCCAAAGCCAGCATTTAGTTGCTGCAGCCAGATAATAAGTTTTGCGAATACAAATTTAAAAGGTGTTAGTAAAATGATGCATTCTTAATTTTCTTTTCCGATGGTTCTCTGTAACTAATCGGGCTTATTTTGGCATACATTTCTTTTGGCTTTAATTGCTGCTATGTTGAGTTTCAATTGAACCTTATAGTTGTTTTTTTTTTCGCTTAGCAATTAATATCTAACATTACTTAATGCTATTGATTTACATCGGTTATCCTAACCTTACTTTGATCCTTCCCACCAGTACTTCAGCGCGTGGAGTAGTTCCTTGGTCATCTTCCGAATAAAATGTTGGAGTGCAAGGAATCCTTCCCTTCTAGGAATGGTTCCGGGGTTTAATTTATATTTCGTAACATTCTACGCCTACCTGAAGTGGGTTTCCCCGAAACCTACTCTTCCAATACATTATCTTCCGTACTTGGGAGTTAGTTATCCGTTTCAGGAGAGACTATTTTAACCTTACTTGCCCCGGTTCTTCTTAATCTACTCATAATTTAAATACCTAGCTGCTGGAGAATCAAGGGTTCAATATGCGCTACGTTATCCTTCTAACCAATCCAACCTTATACCTTAGAAAGCAACGAATGAATTTTCGAGTTCTCAGGTATTTTTCCGTACCACTACGAGTATTACCCAACAAACCTAATGTTCAATTACTACTTGCGCCGACCGCACAGCGTGGTGCTGCGAGTAGAATCAGTCACCTTACCGACAATATGCGTAGGGTAGATGTATGCCTCGCAGTTCTACGGAAAGAAAAGGATGGAGGCTAGTGAAGATAGTGACCGACTATTGGAAATACCACTAAAAAACCTAACTGCTACTAAACTCACTACCCTATTCTAGGAACGGAAAGAGGAAATTGTTCCACTTGACCTTATTGTATTATAATTCCTACCAAACTAGTTTTGGCTACTTTCTAACTCTCTGAAACCCGCGTTTGCTTACCTGCTAAAACCAACCACCATACTAAGCAACTCATCGTAATTTAAGCTATTATTCCTATCCTTCCATCGTAATTTAAGCTATTGTGTATTTCTCCTACCATGAAGAGCCTGGTATTACCTTACATCAGGCAAAAAAAGATCTTGAAGTATACGCATCCCATGTTAGCTCTTATGATATCTCGTCATTGCAAAGGGCTAGAAAACAACATCATGAATTTTTTCGTCCCCAATAAACAGAAAAATTTTAAGTTATTTTACCATAACTGTGATGGTATGCACAGTAAGTTAAACAAACTTTTTTAAACGCAAAATCGTGCCATTTTAATATCCTCACCCTTTCTGAAACATGGTTGAACGATTCTCACACTAACGAAGAGATCCTTGATAGTAATTGGAGTATTTACAAAGATGATAGGAACCCTCACAGCACCGGACAGTCACAAGGAGGTGGTGTATTAATCGCAGTACACAACTCCTTTATGAGTGAACTAGTTAACTCCACGCAATACAAATTATTCCAGCATAAAGTGGTTAAAATAAAGATGGAAACATCAAGCATATATATTAGCGTGTTCAATGTCCCCCCAAAATCGAACGACACTGTCTACGACGACGTCGGTCAAGTTATAGCTGAAATCACTGCAATTATTAATGAACAGGATAAAATTATCATTACTGATGATTTTAATCGACCAAACTTAAAATTTGTGGTCGATGAAGAAGATGGTCTACTTCTTCCGATCAATCTCCTAGATAGTATTGACTTCAATCTTATAAGCTCCTTTTATAGTAACGATTTGCAGCAAATAGCTCCTATACCCAGCCAAAATGGCAGATGGTTAGACCTTATTTTTTCTAACGCATATGACGCAGTAGTGGTCAGTTTAACTGATGACAACGAGCATCTGTTTTCTAATTCAGTTCATCACTCAGCTTTTACTGTTGTTTTGTCCACTCCTGATAATTTTAATTCAATATCGTACAATTCCACTATTGTATTTGCATTTCGCAATGGGGATTATGATAAGATTAATTAACTTTTATCCTGAGAGAATTGGAATGATACCCTGTCAACGTTACACTTGGATACGACTCTATCCACCTTTTACCGCATAATCTTTGACGCCGTTGAATCATTCATACCTAAAATAAAGAAAAGAGACAAGATGTCATAACCATGGCTGGGGAATGATCTCAGACATTTACGTAATCAAACAAATGAACTTTACAAGCTCCTAAAAAGAAGGAATGATGCAAGCAACGCGATAAAGAGTTAGTATAACGACCTTGCTCTTGAATTTAAGCTTAAATCTCAAGAGGCATATCAATCATATGTCAACGTCATAGCTCAAGAAAACATTTCCAATCCTAAGAAGTTTTTTGATTTTGTAAACGTTAAGCGTAAAACCAATGGCTATCCTTCGGTAATGGCATACAAAGACTCAATGTAATCATGTACAGAACAGATCTGTGCGTTTTTTGCTGACCATTTTTAAGCATGTTTACTCCAATTCTGCAACTTTACCAAGCCTCAAGTCGTCGGAAATAAAGTCGAGGACTCTTTATAAACAATATTTCAATTTCTGAAGATGAAATTCTCCAAGCTATCGAAGGCCTTGGTTTGAATAAAGGGCCTGGCCTAGATCTTGTTCCTCCTTGCTTTCTGGCCCTCTGCAAAAATTAACTGATTAGACCCCTCTTCATTATTTTCAATAAATCACTATCTAGTGGTATCTTTCCTAAGCTTTGGAAGCCCTCCTTTATAGCACCAGTCCATAAAAAAGGTGAAAAATGGCTTGTAGTGAACTATAGGGGTATTGCTATCTTATTTACTACACCTAAATTGTTTTAGAAAATTATATTTAGTAAAATTTCTCCCCTAATTGACCCATTTCTTAATGAAGAGCAACATGGGTTCCGTAAAAACAGATCCACTACCACAAATCTAATCAATTTGACGTCTGATATTCTTTGGAGCATGGAGCAAGGAAACCAAATTGATGCCATTTACACAGATTTTAGCAAAGCATTTGATAAAGTGAACCATGGAATTTTGTTAAAGAAACTCCGTAGCTTTGGCATATCCGGTTCTCTGATCTACTGGGCTCAGTCCTATTTGAAAAACCGAACACAATTTGTTAAATTTCAAGGTCAGTTATCGCGTGATATCAATGTCATCTCTAGGGTTTCTCAAGGCAGTCATCTCGGTCCACTTCTCTTCAATATCTTTATCTCAGATCTTTCAAAAGTGCTGCCTAATATTCCGCACCTTTTTTACGCAGACGACCTCAAACTGTATCATAAAATGCAATCCTCAACCGATGTTTTTTTTCTCCATTCCAAATTAACCATCCTCCATCAATGGTGCGTTGAGAATCATTTTGAACTCAATTTGGAAAAATGTTAGGTAATAAGCTTTACAAGAAGAAGGAATGTCATCATATATAATTATGAAATCAACTAAAACGAGTTGAAAAAGTTGTAGACCTTGGCGTAACCTTAGACACGAAACTCAGATTCAAACTTCATTATGATCAAGTTCTGTGTAAAGTCAATAAGATGCTAGGTTTTATTAAACGGAGAGGAAAAGAATTTATGAATATTTGGGCAACAAAATCACTGTACACTTCACTAGTCCATCCTATTCTCGAATACGACTGCATAATCTGGGATCCTATATACGATATCTATAGCCGTAGACTTGAGTCTGTACAAAAACAATATCTACTCTTCGCATAAAGATCCCTGCATGGCCTCACTTCTTTTCATGATCTACCATCTTATAAGGGTCGATTTCAAACATTAAACCTGACATCACTCGCCTCCAGGAGAGTCAGCATGTCTACCATTTGACGTCTTAAGGTGTAATATTTAAGTTCCCTTTCAGTCAGACAAGATACACTTGCGTGATCCTATTAGAGTCGCTAGACATAGTCCCATGTTAACCACGAATACGCATCACGCCAATTATGCAGACAATGAGTCGGTTTACAGGCGCTGCAAAATATTCAATAAGTTTAGTGGTAATTACTCCCCAACCACTTCCAAGTTCTGTTTTAAGTCAAAAATATTAAAAGTCCTCAATTCATCCATAAGATAGACGATATTCTTGTTTGTTTGTATGAATATCATATGCATGTTACTTAATTTTGTGTATATATATTTAATTGTGCATTGTTTGGCGAATAAATAAATAAACTACTAACTTCACTAGACCCTTATTCTGCTACTACTTCAATGCATGTATCCGAGTTGAATCCAAAGCTAATCTATTCTCAGCATCTTGATTTTAGCCCCATCACCTACCACAAGGGGCTTCGGAAGTCGTGAAGGAAGTGACTTGTAAAAAAAAATAACGAGGAAAGAGGAGAAATATGGAAAGAGAAGCATCCTCGAAACTCTGGTAATGACTTTGTTTTTTTTTTCTTTGCCAGGGTATTAATTCCTACCACGAAAATTCACTCTAATTACCTCTGACATTTTAACCCACTAATTCAGCCTACCTCTTAACCCCTAAACAAATTGAAGGAAGATTCCCATCCAAGTCACCCCGATTACCCTGTTCGACGTCCCAATCACGAGAAACCCCAGGTGCAATAATTCGATTCTTCTTTTCTTTTAGCAACCGACGAAACAACTGGGGGCGTACTTCTAAAACAATTGCGAACCGTACCGCCACAAAGAAACGCAACTTCAGGAGGACTTAAGTGGTTTGCCGTCGATCCCTCTTCAAAGGTAACTCTTCCATTTTCTTTTCCATGTCTTTTCTTGTGATGTCCATTTAGATCGTAATTCAATCTTATCTGGGTGCCTCATTTACACCCCTAACTTCCACTATTCCGTCGCTATGAGACGCGCTATGCTACGTAAGGTTTCAGATCCTTAGCGTGCCATAGACCCACTTCATCTCCTTCTCGAGTAACCAGCCAATAGGTAGACGTTGACTCCTTCCTTTGGATTATAAGATGTCCTTAATATTCCGGTGCTAGCTTTGCGGAAAAATAGTTCGCGGCATCCGATTGAGCGAAGTTTCGTCTCTAAACCATATCGTTTACCTGGAATGGTGGAGTCCGCTCCCGAAGGTTGTATTTTTGTGAGCTTTGCTCCGTCGCCTTTTGCATGCGTCCCTCTTACAAAATATGGTGTCACCTCCATTGTGTTAATAAAATGATACATTCTTCATTTTCTTTTTCTTTTTTGATGGTTTTCTGAAACCAATCGTGCTTATTTTGGCATTCATTTCTTTTGGCTTTAATTGCTGCTATGTTGAGTTTCAATTGAATATAATAGTTGTTTTTTTTTCGCTTAATAATTAATACCTAACATTGCTTAATGCTAATGATTTACATCGGTTATCCTAACCTTACTTTAATCCTTCCCACCAGTACTTCAGCGCGTGGAGTAGTTCCTTGGTCATCTTCCGAATAAAATGTTGGAGTGCAAGGAATCATTCCCTTCTAGGAATGGTTTCGGGGTTTGATTTATATTTCATAACAACAGTTTAAATTTCTTGAACATCTTTTTCGCATTAAAGTTATAGCGCCTTAGGTTTTGAAAAATGTACCGCGTCAAATAAGCTGTGAACCACTGTGTATGCATAATTTTTGGTACAATTGGTAGCACCATTAAACATTTTTTTATTGACTGATTTATCAGTTTTGAAAGTACATGTTTGAATTTTCGATTTTATTGTATTAAAGATGTATAAACATCCGAAAGATTCTCTTCATCCTGAATATTGACCAAGACTCCGTAGAGTGTGAGCTCATTCATGCTATCTTTATTCTAGGCCCATATTCTTTTGAAATGATATGAAGAACCATAATTTGAGAAACTACGTGGAAATCTTCAGGAAATATTTTTCCCAAAATAAGGTTTTCGTTCAAATGAAGTTGGATTTTCTTGAGTCCATAGGCTAGCATTAAGACAAATTTAAAGGACTAAACGTGCACATACCACGAAAATCTTACAGTCCCAAGGATCCTCATGTTATTATATGTTTGCAGTTATCTTTCTTGCTCACAAAAACTTTTCGAAACTGAAACGCAGTAAACGGAACAGGAAGCCTACGATTAGGTTTGAATGGCTTTGAATTGGTTGCCTGGCAAAAAAGATTCTTCAGAATACTATACCTAAAACACCTTTTTTAAGGAAAAAAGCGTTTTTGTGACTACTCGAAAATTTAATCCCTCTTTCACGTCGGATTTTCTACCGTGAAGACTTAAAGAATTTATCGGAAATGTAGCTTTACTTTTCTGAGATATGACTTTATTTAACTACGTCCTGAGGGCATATGCAGGAAATCTTTATAAATTTATCTTTCTACATTTTAAAGATATTTTACGAGATATTTAAGCTTTTACTTCAGATTGCTACCTGGTTCAATATCTTCAGCAAATAAGCTACTCATGCAAAAATAGTTTTGGTCTTACTACAATAATGTCACTTGACAGATTCTTTCATAAGAAGAAGAAAATGGATCAGGTACTTCAAATCAACAAAAATAAATGAAAAAATTAAGTTCCTGAAACTAAATCAATCAATCTCATTATGCCATAAGAAGTTATAGTTGAGGATTCAATTCGTCTTTTCAATTTCCGAAACATTTTGACCAGCATACTAAGAAACTCCAAACTCTCATAGTTGAATTCAGCTAAACCCCTTAACTAACAAACGAAACCAAATCCTTTCGACGTCCTTCATTAAATGAAAACACTGAAGCATCCCAAACTTGGCAATTTCTTGCTTATTTCATTTCAGACAGATGTTTCCAAACTACAAATGACTCAAATACTGCACAGTAAGTGTCCTGGATGATACCAACCCCTCTGACTTGTGTACCTTCACGTCATATCGAATAACTCGCCGCCCAATCGATGTCGCTCAGTCTTTTTTCATTGTTTGAACTCTTCTAGCTTTCGTGTTTTCTTTTGTCCCAAAAAAGTTGCTTCAAGACAACAACGGAAGTGACGAAAATGGGAAAGGCAATATCGACAACAACGAGATGACAATAACAATAAAGTCTTGAAATTGAGTTGATGAAGGGCAATAAAACGTAATGAGACATTGCAAAGTACTATTTGAACTCATCAAAAATGTCCTTGTTGAATGTTTGCCGAATACGTTCAAGTTCAAAGGATACAATAATAAATAGCACTCACGTATGATCCAGAATGATGTCCGATGAGGATATATCCTTTTCTGGTTTGTCCACTCTCAGTTATTTTCCACTTACTTTTTAGGACATTTTTCAAACTTGCTAAGCACTTGCAAAAGGACACATTCAAACTATTCACAAAATCTCAAAGACAACGTCACTATCCTGCCCGAAAACTCGTCGCATTTCAATTACATCGCCCCGAATAGTTACACCAGCACTTTGCAAAAAGGATATTCTGATGAACCGTGATGCTGCTCCGGACCGGCCGAAGGATGAGGCGTTTTCATTCAACCGAGACTGTGTAATGCATATGCAAGGAAAATAGGTAATACTGCACGTTTTTATTAACCCGATGTCATTTCGCAAACACACGCTCCACCTGCACTAGAGCTTTATTGAGAGGCTAATACGGTAAATCAGGACCTACACCACACCTAAGACTGGCATTATATGCTAACAGTTGGGAAGGAAGTTTATAGTTCAACAATAACGGCCGAAATATTGCGTTTCAAGCCACTGTCTTCGACACTTTTCCAATGGAAACTGAACGCTGAACGACCGAGGAAAACTGTTTTTCCCAATCATCTGAATGCTGGGATGGCCAAAAGTTTGTGAGTGGAGCTTTTCCATCTTCACAACAGCATGCTTGCATGGAAAATTCAGTTGTTGAACTGTCTGGATGTGAAATGTGGAGAGAAATGCGTAAGTCGCGGAGCTTTTTCTTCGGAAAATATGGGCTAGGTTTTGTGTAGAAAGTATGCGTGGAAATGGAAATGAAATCTGTTGCCTGAGATGAACAGCAGAGGAGGAGAACAGCTACGGAGAGTTTACAGTTGGGAAGAAAAATGTTAAATCAATGATTAAGTAGCTTTAATTCGTGGTGGAATAGTTGTAAAATGAAGCTCACATTTGATATTGGAATAAGTTCTGTTTATCCAGCAACAACACGTTGCTCAATTGGCTTAAAGCGAAAAAGTTGTAACAACCTCCTGTTGCGACGGTTCAAACGTTCTGAGAACCTACAAACTAAATTTTAATTTGAGTTGATTTCTGACAGATTTTTTTCATAAAACTTTAATGTTGTATTCAATCATTTTTTTATGGGTTTTGTACTAACATACAAAACCCTGTTAAAATCAGCACCTATGTCCGTCTGTCCGTCAGTATGTAACAGCCGTTTTTCTCCAAAACTATAGAAGCTACAGCCATGAAAGTTTGTGAAAAGGTCGGAAGTTATGACTTGTAGAAAGTTTTGGGGTGAAAAAAAAAATGTTAATAAGTGGGATATCATATGAAAGGTCTCAATGGGGTCATTTCAAAACAGATCTTCAAATAACTTTATCAGTATCGAGGGAGGTAGGAAAAGGGGAAATGCATGAAAGTTAAGTGAACCCCCCCCCCCCTTGTGATTGGAAACATTTCCACCGAAAAATTTCAAAAAAATCATGAAGTCGAAATTCTGTCAACTTTGTTAGTAATAGTATGATTTATCAATTCCAACACTTTCTTGAATAAAATAATGAGGGCACCCTTAAATTCAATAAAATTGTATGGGTAAATGGCAATTTAAAAGTTCACTCATTACTGGAAAATTCAGAAAGATCGAATCGTATTTAACAGAGTTATGGGGGCTTAATTTTTCCTATATTACAACACCATCCATACATGGCTATGGGACAATATGCACTTCCAATCAACTCAGACACTACAGGTTTACTAGGATTTGCATGAAAATTTCAGGATTTATATTCATGATCAATATCTTTGAGAACTAGTTCAACGCGTGGCATCCGTAATTGTAAAACAAAATGCCGACAGTTTTAAATGAGAATATTGCATAAAATTGTGTTATTTTTCGCGGTTACTACATGGGCTTCCCATCAAACCAGACGCTACACTTTTGATTGTATTTTCTCTAAATTAATAATAGTACAAAAAGACACTTCGTCAATGATTTTAGCAATATTGCAACAAAATGTTGGCCAGTTAAACGATAGTAACGCTGGCTTTTTTTTTAAAGCAAAAATATATTTGTTGTACATGTCATTAAAGTTTTTCTTGAATTAAATCATTCTATACTCGTATATCTGCATATCGAATGTTATGTACAAAACCCGTCTGACACGAGTTTAGTTCTGTCTACCCAACTTGTTTTTCTTTAGCACTACAGCCCCTTTTGGACCATCACTTAGAGATAGTTAGAGTATCTGATTATCTTGATCGAATGTACTGGCACTCGAGACGGTTATATGGCCAGTACCTCGCTTTAGCCGTGTGTCCGTCCACTCAGCTACGATACGTTCTGATTTTAAATAAGTACGCATCATAACTGAACAGGGTTATAGTCCGTCAAAAGAATCACTCAAAACAAAACTCTTCGCCACCAACGGGATACGATCCAGGAACCTTCAGCTTCCAGACCGAGTACCCTAACTACTACACTACGCGGACTACTTAATTAATTCTCACATTTAACGTTCTTCACCTGTGCAGTCATAGTGTCATGTTCATCGAGAAAAATACTGGTATGGAATTGCATGCCCATCGTACATATACCAAACAATCTTGGAGTTACTGAAATCCACAGCACTTTGCCTAAAAATTTGCATCAATTTATTTCAAACAAAATTTTTGGAAAATAACCCAAATTCATATCGTATCAGCTGTTTAAGGAAATTAACCTTAAATTTATTATACAGGCAATTCTATTGACTACAATCTGCCCTCTCCTTCTTCCCGCTACCAAATCATATTGAAGCTATTTAAGCAAGAGAAGAGTTTAAAAAGTATCATTCCAAATACTAATTTACCATTGAATGCTTTTAAACTCTTTTACAATAATTGTAGCGGTATGAGAGGTAAATAAATAAATTATACCTTGATGCTTAGTCCTGCCATTTTAATGTGGCTACATGATGGATACATAAACGAAGCAATTCTAGACAGTAGCTGGACCATTTATAGAGCTGATTGTGACTGTTCATCCACAGGTCTAACCAAAGGTGGCGGAGTGTTGAATGCGATCAAAAGTTCCATGGCATCTAAAAACGTTGACACTACCGCCTATAAAACTTTTAAACATAAAGTGGCTTAAATATGCTCAGGCAAGTGTTTTTTACAGATAGGAGCATTTTACATTCCACCAAAATCTGACGAAACCTCCTACAGGAAGATGTGTGAAATTATAAATTCCCTTACTGCATCTGTCGAGGAACAGGATCAAATAATAATTTTGGAAGACTTTAGCCATCCTAATTTACCTTTTACTCTTGATGAAACTGATAACCATCTTCGACCAGTAAACCTCTCAAACGCCATCCACCTTAATCTAATCGATGCCTTTTATGGTAATGACTTACAATAAGTAGCACTGACTCCCAACCAAAATAGCTGTATCGTATTTGGCTTTTTAAATGCTCATTATAATAGCATTAAATTTTATCTTGCCATTACCGATTGGAACTATCTTTCTTATTTAGATTAAGAAGGAGCAGTCTCTTCATTCTATAAAACACCCTTCGAATGCATTGAAATTCGTGTTCCTAAAATAAAATAAAAAATTCAATGTTTCCTAGCCCTGGCTTTACCATCTGTGGACTCAAAGAAACAAGCGCTATAAATTAATGAGAGATAACAACTTCAACACAAACTTTAAGAGTAAATATGACGACCTGGGAATGGGATTTCCTATTTTTGTTTCTGTATAAGACCTGGCAAAGTATAAGATCATTACATCAATTTAACCGGGGAAAGTATTATTCGTAACCGCAAAGAATTTTTGAATTATGTAAAAATCTAGCTGAAAGCCACAGGATTTGCAACATGAATGTCTTACGGTGAAAGTAATTCGGGTTGTTTTCAAATTAAATGCGGCATTTTTGCTGAGCATTTCGAAGAGGTTTTCTGCCCGGCGACCGCTTCTTCCAACATACCGAATTGCCATTCAACGACAGTAACATTCATTGATGAAATCAGTTTGTCTAGTGAAGATATCGTGAATACTATTAAAGCACTTGATGTTAACAAGGGACCTTCCTCCTAAATTTCTTTTTGAGTTTATACATAAGATCACTTCTCCTCTGCTTATCCTATTCAACGAGTCTTTATCACGAGGGGCTTTTCCATCCGTCTGGAAGTCTTCTATTTAACTCCGATTTTCAAAAGTGGCGATAAGCAGTCTATAACAAACTATAGAGGTATTGCCACATTTTCAGCAATTCCGAAGTTGTTCGAAAAAATTGTTTGTGATAAGCTTACCACGATGGTTCATACCTCAACTATTCTCTGGGAAATGGAAAAAGGTAACCAGGTTGACACTGTTCATACGGACTTTAGCAAAGCTTTTGATCGAGTCGATCATGGAATTTTGATCTCCAAACTTCTGAAGCTCGACATTTCTGAGCCCTTACTGAGTGGGGTTGTATCATACCTAAATAATCGAACACAGTTTTTAAAATTTCAGGGTACTTTTCCAAAATAAATTATTGCTTCTTCCGGAGGGCCAGAAGGTAGTCACCTGGTCCCTTTTTATTCAAAATTGATGAGTCACCAAGCCTCTATACACCTCATTTGTTCACCTTCCCCTTGAATATGGTTGTATTATTTGGAATCCATGCTTTGGGACTCAAAACATCCGCACCGAATCTGTCCAGCAGCAGTTTATTCTTTTTGCCTTGCGTGATACTTATGACCCGAGAGATTTTGCTAACTTGCCGCCTGACCAGCAAAGACTTAATACTCGTATTTTGAATCTCTCCACGCTCTCATCTCCAAGAGCTATCTTAAGCTCCTGGTTTGTTTTGGATGCAATCAAAAAGATAGTAAATGTCGCATCATTATTAAGCAAAATCCCGTTTAAGGAAACTGCCCAACTGTATTTAGGTAGCTTTACCCCAGTTTTTGAGCAAGATTCCACCTGGTTACTGGGAGGCTTGTAGTTGATGGAGCTGTGATAAGATAAGTTTTTTTTAAATTAAATTCATCTGTTTAAGCCTCGTCATCATTTTACTGAGGAAAGCAATATTACTTCTATATCTACATCATTTGGTAATAAACTCTTGAGGCATCGGTATAAATAATGATTAGAGGAGTTGTTACCCTCCACGTGGAGGGTATTCTGGCTGGGAGCCTTCAGACCTGGATAGCCCCCGAAGAATGGGCGTGAGCGCCACTCACTTAGTCATTGGGCGCCCAAAGCTGCCAAGCACGAATGCACGAATGTAGAAGGGAAAAAATTCTTCTTCACTACACTTAAACTCCAAATTTTCCACCCCTGGGAAGCGAAGTTACGAAAAATACGAGAAAACAGAAGGGAGGACAAAGAAAAACTGCCTCCTGATGTCAATGGGCCACCAAGTTTGGCTCCTGACTATGACTGAACACTTACCTTCTTCCGGGTCAAGGTAAAGTTGTAAACTGAAAATTTATATTGAGGGAAAAATAAAAATAATAAAGATGATAAAAATTTTAAAGATAAGAGAAACACGAGGAAAAGAAATAATTTTCTTTTGAAATTTCAACGTTATATTCTGAGATAACAAAAACCGTATACCATACAGCCTCGTTCTTTTCACATGAATCACGATCACGTTGGGGCCCCTTTCAGCTTCCTTATCTATACCAGACCCCCCGTCTCGCAAACCATTGATTATTGCTCGGATTTTCTTAGGGACTTTTTAAGAACAACCACCGCGATCTACTTCTGTGGCTACTTCGGATCGAAATTTCACACTTGAGCTATTCCTTACCCGAAGCTGTTCAGTCTTTTACGTTTCTTGACTACTTATCCACAAATGATTTCACTCAAGTCCATTCGAGCACGAATCACCTAACTTCAATTAGTTTATCATTAGTTTATCACCCACTTTCACTTTCTCTTTAATACCGTCCGCGGTGCTTAATTCACTTCAAATTATTTTTTTTTCTGTATTTCGACTGATGTTTCTTTCGTTGTTTCGAGTGCAGAACACTTCACCACTAACTATCGAGAAGTACCAAAGAAGAAAAAGCTCCCGCTTAATCGTTCTGCTCCCTTAAACAGCTTTAGCTAACACCGAGAGTTATCCAATAAGTGAAAGAGATGATGGTTTCTGCTCTCTTCCAAACGATTTGTCTGTCATTTCCTCCCCGTATGCCTCTTGCTGGTTAGTTTCTTGTTCCAGAAACTGACTAGGTGCGAACTGTCTGCCAAGTTGACTGATGTAAATTGGACGCCAAATTGGCCAATTTGCAAGTTTCGTCGCGAATTTTATCCGATATTAAAACTGTGGAAAGTGTTCGCGATCTGAATTCATTTCAAGTGTTTGAACATTCGATTGCGGCTTGTGATTCAAGTAACTTTAGCGTGTGACATTGTGAAATTAATTTAGAATCTCAAAATGAAATGTGTAGTGCCTTCCTGCAAAAATCATAGTGGAAAAGGATCTGTAAGTGTTTCCTTTCACAAGTGAGTAGTTAATATATTAATGGTTTGCATGTTTTTCATACCATGCTGAAGGTTTTCAAATAGAAAACAAATTTTTGGTATTGTATGAAAACTTGTTTATATTGAGCAACAGCCATGTTTGCTTGTGCAATTTGGCTCTCTCTAACGTTGTAAACAAGAGCGTAGCAGTAGGAAAAGTGGTCGCAGGGGTTGTTGCGACCATATTGTCACGTGGTTGTCCACTCCAGTATTATTTAATTACTCAATGGCTGAAACATCGCATTTGAACTCGTTCGACACTCGATCAATTACTTAGGGATGCATCAGACTACGACTATAAAGTCGCACTTCTGCCGCAAGTTACACATGGTTAAATGGAAGCCCGCACATTGCGATTTTCGACAATTTTGTTCAGGTCGGCAGTCGCAGGAATTTGCGATTTTTCCTAAAACCAGTTTAGTAAGTAGTTTTTGTGATACTCGTGCAGGCGCACATCATTTGGACATTTGACGCTGACGTGCACGGAAGTTTCTTGTATAGCGCACAAATGTGTTAGCGCATGTGTTCCTGGCAAAGACATACTTTCAAATGAGCATATTAGTTCTGCGCATGCCTGAAGTTCCTTTGCAAACCTTGTCGCAGTGTGTTCGTATTTGCGTCTAAAAGTGGCTGGTTACGACAGGAAAATTGCAATGTGGCCGAACCCTTGAATTAGTTTGCTGCGACAAGTCAAAAGCCATGTTCGAACAGATTTTTTATATTTACTCATACGTATCGTGCTGGTGGAATAAATTCCACGTAAGAAGTTGGTTCGCGTTTAAAGCTCAACAATCGTCGTGTCGCGTGTAGTGGTTGAAATGCGATGCCACCACCCAGAAATGGTAAGGCGTTTCAAAGCGTGATGCCGAATTCTTTTGCTGCAGATAAGAAATATACAACACTTTCGTCTTTGATATGGGACAGTGCTCTTTTGCAATAATAGTTTTTAAGAGATATGCCATCCGCCATGGTGTTACGTGAGTGAAAGTGCTACCTCCATCCTTTCCGGATAAGAGTAGAGTCAACTTTTAATCTTCACCCATGTTGCTAAAGGCGAGTATGATTAGGGTCCAGTAGCTATTACTGGCAGGATCCGGTACTCTCCCCGATACCTCTTCGCTTCGACGAAGGGTTCCTTCCATATCGATTTCCCAGTTCACGATAGTCAAGTGAATATTAAGATTAATTCAAAGGAAAAGTTTACAATAGTAATTGTATATATTAATTACGTTACATTGTAGAAATTACCCAAAGCAATGACCTCAGCGTGAAAAGGATTCTTTTCTTTTTTGTATTTATTTCAAGCTAAATAAATTAACTCTGAAAAGGAGGCAGGTTCACTTGTAACAATACTTAGCTTTGAGTTGCTCTTTACAACCATCTCCGACGAAAGTACACGATATTGTTGAAGTGGCTGCTCTATGTGCGTAAAATAATTTTTCCTTGAACTTTTAATTGATAATTTCGCGGAGGCGAGTATTCGTTATAAGAGTCAAGATCACCAGTCAATCTAAGCTTTTGGTGAAGTTTGTTCTTAATCTTCAGAGCTTCTACGGTGTCGCGGTTGAGCCTAGGTGGCTCAGAGCTCTTTTTGAACCTACATACGAGGTGTGACAATTAAGTAATGAGACTGATTTTATTGCTGCACTTGTGGTAAACTTGCGACCTTGAAATTTCCTTCTTTTTCCTCGACGTCCTTCCCCCCCTCCATTGATATATTTACCATTGCTCTAGCTTGTTTTGTTCGCCTGCTATGGCGTGTTGAGTATACGTGTGTTGGTGGTGCTCCTCAGGAAAATGGAGATACGAAATTAAGAGCAACGCATCGCGATAAAATTTTGCGCCAGATTGGGTGAAACAGCTTCGGAAATATACGCTAAGATTGTTAAAGTGCATGGTGATAGTGTTCTTAGTCGTGCCCAGGTGTTTCGATGGCATAAAGAGTATAAAGAGGGGCGTTACAGCGTGGAAGACGAGGTACGGAGCGGGAGACCAGTCGAGGTGCGGACTGATGCAAATGCACAAGCTATGCGTGCCCTAATCTGTGAAGATCAGCGTTTAACAGTTCGAATTTTGGCCTGGGAACTGGGTATGAACCGTGAAACAGTCAGACAAATTTTATGAGACGATTTTGGAATGAAAAAGTTGTGCGCGAAGATTGTTCCAAAGAACCTTTCTGAGGAGGAAAAGCAGCATCAATTGACCGTCGCAGAAGACTGTTTGGAACAAATGGAAAACCATCCCACACTGCTTGATCGAGTTACTATAGGCCTGTGACTTTTTTTGTGCCCTAGAACAAAATCAGTAGTCAAAGAAAACCATTTTGAGTCGATTATGGACATCCAGGTGGCCGCAATGAGGGTACACATCCTTGAAGCCGAAGGTGCCAGTTTTGAGTCTCGTTGACGACAACAGATTTACTTCGATTTATTCTTCGGGCGAACTATAAGCCCATTCAGTTATGATACGTGCAGGTTTAAAATCAGAACGCATCGCAGCTGGGTGGACGGATATACGGCCAAAGCATGGTACTGACCAAATCACCTTCCCGAGTGCCGATATATTCGGTCAAAATCATGAGATACTCCAACTATCTCTAAGCAAAGGCCCGAAAGGGGCTGCAGTGCTGAAGCTAAAAAAAATTTCCTAGCCACGATGTTTATGATTTATTTGTTAATCCCTTCGCACTGGTGAGCCCTGGTGGGTTGGGTGGGTTATTTTCATCCTGCTTGCATCTCTACTGCTGCTTATTACCTGCGTAACTGCTGCCTATTGCGATGAGTAAAAGCTGCTCCAAAGAAACCACTGGGTTTATACTCATATCCATGCTATAACTAGCCTGCTGTATTCTGCTCGTAAAGGAGCCACAAATCTTATTCTTATGCCCAAGCCATAACTAACTAAATTAGACTTAGTTGGTTGACTTCTTAAAAGCTTAACTTTGTCTTTTAGCTTGTGCAATTCCTATACTATTAATTTGATACACTTAGCAATTCATCATTGATGACTTTTAAAGAACAGAAACCAATATTGCTGACTCTAAAGGATACTGTTTTGCTTTTTAACCTCTTCATCAAACCAGCCATGCTGATGAGAGTATTTGGCTCACGTGCCAATACGTTAAGGTCGTTATATGAAAAAACAAACAAGTTGGGTAAACAGACCTACGCTCATGTCAGAAGGGTTTTGTATTCAATTTACAAAATGCAGTCACCAGATCGAATCAAATCAAGAAACATGTCAAAGACGATTTTATTGGAGAAAATATGAAATACGAATATCATACTATTATTAACAAAGTTGAACGAGTTTAGACTTCTCAGGTTCTTAGTATTGTTATACTCATAAATATCTCCCTTGATAATTATTTCAGATGTCCATCCGCGACGGAGGAAACACATTTTTCATGTATTTCCCCCCTGTGCCCCCACTGAAGCAAAAACTGACAGTTTAACAACTGTTTTGAAAAGCTCCCATGAAAACTTTCATTTCATACTCATATCGGCTACGTTTGATGAATTTTTTTTCAGGGGCCACTCTCCTGTACTGTTATCATCGATTAATGGCCAATTTTTTCGAATCCTAGAATGGTTACAAAACCCTTTTGCTAGGGGCTCTCTCCCACCTCCTTGACTTGTTTCATTTATGAGCATTAATTGTAGGTCTTCAGTTATTCATTAAATTGAATCAAGTGTACAAAGCATGCACCTTCAACGTTGAAGTTGGGAAAAAATAACTCAAAATTATTCAATCTTCGCATTTAAAACAGCCACTATTTTGTTTTACGATTACTGATACCACTAGCTGAGCCGATTCTCAAAGATATACATGACACCTATCATTCCTGAAATTTTCATGCAAATCCTAGCAAAACTGTAGTGTCTGAGTCGGTCAAAAGCGCATGTTGTTCCATAGCCACATGTTGGCATAGTAATAAATGCAGCGCATATTGTTCCATAGTAATACAGGAAAATTCAAACCGCTATAACATCGCTAAATATGATTCAATCTTTATGAAACTTTCATTGAATTTAAGGGTACCGTTAAGATTTTATTCAAGAAAACATAAAATCGATAAATCATACTATTACTAACAAAGTTGAGTGAATTGCGACTTCTCACGTATTTGTTGTTGTTGTACTCACCAAGGCCTACATTCCTGATTTTTTTCAGATTTTTCGGATCACAGGTGTCCAATCGCGAGGGGGAGGGACACAAATTTTTCGTGTATTTCCCCTTCCTGTGCGCCCCTCGAAGCAAATTTTGCCAAACTAAGACCTGTTTTGAAAATTTCTCATCAAGACCTTTCATTTGATACCCATATCGGCTACCTTCAATGAAATTTTTTTTTCGGGGGGTCACTCTCCTATATGGGGAGACCCCCCTTAAATACCTTATAAAATTTTTTTGTAGTTGAACTTTGAAGAGATCACCACTTTACACCTACACACAAAATTTGATGTTTCTAGCTTAAGTAGTTTCCGAGAAAAACTGCTGTGACACACGGACGGACGGACGGACGGACAGACGGACAGACTGGTCGCGAAACTAGTAGGGTTTTGTAAAATTATTTTACAAAACCCTAAAAATGCAAACACGGTAAAAAAGTGTGTTTTTGCACTATCCAAATTGGACCGAATCAATGTTCATATAAATAAAAGTTGTTTGGGAAGTTCTAATTTGGTTTTAGCTGTTTGAGGAACAGGTAATCAATACACACAATCAAAGATCGAGCAAATCACCCTAAAATCCAAACTCATGTAACTAGCTTTCCCTTATTCTTTTTCCCAGCATCGGTGTATAATTGCACTTTTAGCTCTCCCTCTCTTGTTTTTGCACCCAGTTTGGCGGAATTACATCCAAAAAATGAATTTCGGTGGACCAACTTATTTCCATATTCAGGGCAGCTGAACCCTTTCTTAGGTGTATACAGTCCAACATGACATTCATGTTCATTCTCTATACAATACACATTTTTTCAGGATATGTGCACCACTGACTCCATTTCATTGTCAGCCGTCGACAACCATAGATATAGAGAGTACTGGATCCGAAACCGGTCGCGAGAGCCGAAAAAATTAGCAACCTTAGCTAAACTTGTGTAAAGTTGAGGTTTGAAGTGATATGTTTTTGTTTTTGCACTTAATTCACTCCGAAACACGTTCACGTTAAAAAAGTTTTTAATTTTGAAGATCGCGTGTACGAAATCAGCACTTTAGCTCTCTGTTTTTTATTAAAAACTTACGAATTATCCATCGGCTTTGACACATGAGTTTCCTCGCCATTTACTCGCCTTTACGAATTTCATCAACTTTGACGTTCGAGTTTTCTGTGAGAGAACGTTTCTTGTGTTGTTCTCAAACTGTTCTATGAATGATAACCAAGGGGCGATCGTGTATATGTGAAATAAAATTTTGTCGGTGTGCGCGGGTGTCAGTGAGGGAAGTGATTCTCTTGAAGAGAGGAAAGAAAAATCTGTCTGGAAACAAAGGGGAAGGAGAAGCAGATGGAATCATATAGTTTCGAGGTCATTAGAAAATGTTCAGGACACATGGTCTTATTTTCTTTCTCTTAACGTTACGTCCTTCTCGTCTAAGAAACCTGGATCTACCTATTAAAGGACAGCAGCAAGTTGAAGTGTATGATACTGCCCAGTAACGCCTCATCACAGGTTATCTTCAGTGTCTATGTACTGTGGCCATAATTATTAGGACCTTTGGCTTTAAGAGGAAATTGAGTGATAACTGTTATCTGTTATTATGGGAAAATTGCGAGGTAATTACTAGTTGCACATTTGGTGCAATTTGAAAGGCGACTACTCCATTGATAGTACACTTTGTAACAGACTTGCCAGCAAAAGATTGATAAGTCAGAGTATCCTGACTGAATGTTTTGTATAGAAGAAGTACGCTCGTAATAGTAACCCTAAAATAGATATTTGTAAACATAAAGGAGAACAGGCTTCACAAAGCATATTTGTAGAGGGAACTCAGATTGCATTGTAGATCCCAACAATCATCTTGTCATCTACAAGTACATGGATTAAACACGAGTTTACGCCATTAGAAGGTGAAGTAAAAGACAACTAAGGATTGAACTCTGAAGTAATCCAGAAGAAGATATGCAGAAAAGATCGATGCGTATCAACGCTAACAGCAGAAAAATGATTCAACAGAAGAAGCCAAGTAAGAATAGGAACACAATAGCCAGAATGATAAATTTACTTTAACAATAGAATTTGGTCAGCCTCGTCAAAGGGCAAACCCCATATTTATCACATCTATTTAATGTTCTTCATCAAGTGAGAGTGCAACTGGATATGTGAACTAAATCAGATTGTTAACCTTTGATTGCTCAGTTCCGCTTCTCCTTTCTGAGTCCAGGTTCGTCGTTTTCCTTTTTATTAACACCACGCCATTTTTTCAGTTCGCCTTCAATCTTCAGCTGTCTTGCACTGTAACCCAACATGCCTCTTGATCCATCGTTTCCCCTCTCAACTAGGCTTTAGCCGTTCATCCAGTTCTACTTCAACTTTGAGCCTCGACACGTCAAGATCTTTGCTTCACCTCACTACTAGATTATGACGCCTTTCACTTAGTTTTACTTCTTCTTTTCGGCCATTTAATCCCTCGGTCCTTAAATATGTCAGTACACCCGTTGCTTCAATTCCTCAGGTACGATAATTCTGCTGTTTCTCGAAATTCACCTACGACTCTGGCCTTCAGTCTCAGTTTCCTTTCAGATCCCCATCGTTCACAACATAGGCATGCTTCACTTCCAGTTCCACTTCACTTCAACCCTTCCCTGCCCCTTTACACTGGCTTGGAGCAGCCATCACGGATCCACCTGGGGCACATCAACTTGGCGGTGTTAAGCTTATGGTGCAGCTTAAAAGTAAGTATTGGTTGAATAGATTGGCAATCGGCAATTTTATAAATAAAACTGTACGACGGATACGTCCCGCCATCCAGATAAAGGGTGCGGAGGAAGACAAACGAGAAGTTTTAGAAAGCGGAAATGCACAAATATTCTCACCGACGAGAGACATACGAGTATAGTACATATGAATTTTTCCCCAAAGCTCCATTTATGTTTCAATGAATTTCCTCATGATAGCCCAGTCATATTAGGTAAAAAAAGGGGTCAACCTCGGAATGAAAGATAATAAGCTGCAAATTGGTATGAACCTTTGTTTTGTCATTCTAAATGTTGTCTCAAAAGTCACAATTGTTATCGTGTCCGCGTCTCAAGATATTCAAGGTCAAAGGTCACAAAAATCGGTTTTTCGCGAATATCTGGCTTCCTATCGGTTAAATGAGATTTGCATTTATTATAAAAGTTGTAGGCTATAAAATTCCCTACAACTTTTGTTTAAACTTTTTTTTCATACGACCAACCGTTTTGAAGGTAGAGCGCGAAGAGTGCACATCGTACAGTCATATACGGCCTAATGCAAGGTCAAGCGTGAGTTATGGTTATCAGTACGTTATAAAGTCAATTATTTACTTGGAAATTATAATTATTAAACAATGCCTATTATTTATGTACTAACTATTAATTATTTATATTTAATTAAAGTCAAAACACAAATATATTCTACTAAAAGTTTTGACCAATATCCTCGTACTAAAAAGCACATTTTATTTTTACACGCATTCAGTGGCTGTGACACGACTTCTGCGCTATTTAAAAAAGGAAAAAAAACTGTTACTAGAGCATTGGAAAAAATTCCTGATTTAGATAAACTGGTGGAAGTATTTCAAAAAGAAAACTGCCCAAAACAAACATTATTAGAAAATGGAGTGCGCATCTTGTTGGCATTATATAATGCTCCAAAATCTGAGGACAACATTGATCATTTCCGCTACACGCAATTCATCAAATTTACAAAACTAAATAAACCTGTACAACTGTCAACACTTCCACCAACAAGTGTAGCAGCTCATCAACACATAAAACGTGTCTACTACCAGATTCAAACGTGGTTAGGGAAGGACTTAGAACCTAAAGAATGGGGCTGGATGCTTGAAAATGAAATCCTGGAGCCCATACGAACGTCATTACCTCCAGCACCAGCCGAACTACTAAACGTAATATTTTGCAATTGCAAAAATGGTTGTGGTTCCCGCTGTGGATGCAGAAAATCAGGGCTACAATGTTCTTTAGCTTGCGGCCAGTGCAACGGACAAGCTTGCCTCAACGCTTCACTGTATCCAAGTAATCCCGATGAAGAAAATACATATGATCCCGATATTCTGGAAGGTTTGGAGATGAACATGACAGATAATGAGGATGATGACAATGAATCGAACATTTTTGAGCGACAAGAAGAAGAAGACGACGAACAAGAAGAAGATAATTAGCTTCCATTTCCAATTTCATTACAATATTTGAACTCACATTTTGATAAATGTATATTATGCCGTATTTAATAATAAATAAAAATATGTGTAAAATATATACTCTTACTATCATTTTAACTTAAAATAAAACTAAAATATATAATCCAGAATTAATAATATTTTATACTTAAATAGTTAAATATGAATAATTATATATAAATAATCAAGTTACTTACTTTAATTAAATATAAATAATTAATAGTTAGTACATAAATAATAGGCATTGTTTAATAATTATAATTTCCAAGTAAATAATTGACTTTATAACATACTGATAACCATAACTCACGCTTGACCTTGCATTAGGCCGTATATGACTGTACGATGTGCACTCTTCGCGCTCTACCTTCAAAACGGTTGGTCGTATGAAAAAAAAGTTTAAACAAAAGTTGTAGGGAATTTTATAGCCTACAACTTTTATAATAAATGCAAATCTCATTTAACCGATAGGAAGCCAGATATTCGCGAAAAACCGATTTTTGTGACCTTTGACCTTGAATATCTTGAGACGCGAACACGATAACGATTGTGACTTTTGAGACAACATTTAGAATGACAAAACAAAGGTTCATACCAATTTGCAGCTTATTATCTTTCATTCCGAGGTGAAAGCCCTAATATGACTGGGCTATGAATGCAAGTAGTGCATTCGTGGATGTGTTCACTGGTATATGTTTTGGTGGGTAGCGGTCTTATTTTACTACATAAATATCTATTTTGCTCGTATACGTCAATGAAACGTTTCTTCATAGACCGAGTAAAAAACCCTTCTCACAGGAAGATACTTCTGCCAACTATACTTGCTCTTAACTAAATTATTTAAAGGAAATATGTAAGTCAAAACCATCATTTCATCCCTGACTGTTCTCGAACCGCAACACATGCGCTTCGACAAGGACACTGATAAATCGAGTAAATGTACTCGAATATGCGAACGTACATACTCGTATGCTTGGGAAGATTTAAAAGGCTAGGTCATGGGCCCATATTCCTCTGGCTGGCGCTCTACAACGGAAATGAACTGCGAACATAGATGACATACGTACCCGCTCGTCCTGGCATACAATGGATCCTACTGTTCACCATTTCGATTCGAAGCGGCGGGAAGTGGAAATGTAATGCATCGCTTGCTGACTGAATTCAAAAAACCACCCTTTAGCAATGGCAATGGAAAATTGAAGAAATTGAAACTGCTGTCGTGAGTGGAGCCTGAACAAGAATATTGGATTACCGAAGTCTTTTGATGTGCCCAGAACTGGGAATTGAGTGTGGCTGACTGGAGAAGAGCAGAAGATGGGCAAGCTGTGTGCCAAGTCAATGGATCCGCGAAACATGGAATATAATTCCATCTGCGTTTACATTATATATTTGCGCAAGTATTTAAGGGTATGGGTAGCTAAGGCTAGAGTGCATCATTTTGATATGCAAATGAGCAAAAGTGGATTTTCGTCAGCAGTTGGTGAGTGAAGCAAAAATAAAACATGAGACAGAGTCAAGAGACTTGGTCGAGGACTTGGTAAATATTTGGAAGCTCATCCATCCTTCCGCTGACTACTCTTGACTTGCCGCTCACAATGGCGCAAATTGCATGAATTTTGTTTTAAATTCTTAAAGTTTCAAGACGAAATGATTTATTGCTTGGTGTAAGTCGCAGCTCTTTCCCTGAGGAATAGTTTACCGGGAAGCGAAGCTCGCGATAAGTGCTTTCTATTGTTGAGTAAATATGTTTTTCAATGGAAAGTAAATACGATGAGACCTTTCAAGGAAGTGATTTATGTTGTAAAGTTTTGCGACTCAGTGATTGGAGAAAGTTCATGGAAAATCTTTCTTTTGATTTTAGAAATTTGAAAAGATGAAATTTAAATTGGAGATTCATTTAAGTAGTTTTAATCAAGCAATTAAATAAATAGTGATTAAGACAAAAATGTGTACCATCTTAGGCCAAAGTGTGGTAGTGTGGTACTTTTCAGTTCAAGCCTTTTATATTCTTTCATAGATTCCAACCCTTGAAGTTTTTGGTACTTATTCAGCATGCCATTGTATAAGCTGGCTTTACTCTTGGAATTGATCGTAGCAGTCTTTGCGTTAGACGTTTTTAAAATCGCTCCTGTCAAAAGTTTTCAAAAATTAAATTAATTTTTTAAAAAACGTCAGTCTGAAGTTAATTAAATTGGAAAAAGCTTATATTGTCGAAGTAATCGACTCAGGAAAGTTCTTCCGGATATTATTTTACTATGATTGGTAAAGAAAACTTCGCTGCTGGTATGGAGGTGACCGACAGCTTCCCACCGTTGATACAACCTGGGGAAACGACGAATACGAAACTAGCGATAATCACCAAGAGAAAACATAACGAAGAAAACTCTGGCCAAATTGCAAAAAGAAAATGATGAACTAAGGCTAGAGATACAATCCCTCAAGGATCTATTCAGGAAAGGGATGAAGCCTCAAAGGACGCAGCCGCAAAAACAATGGCAACAGGTAACGAAGGCGAAGAAAAGTGAAAAACAAGCAAGTTCAGAAGAAATTCTAAGTGCTGGTGGCACTTACTCGACGAGAAGCAAAACTATTTAGCAGCTTTGGAAGGATTAACCAAGAAATAGAAATTGAAGAAAACATCGAATGTAATTCTAATCAAGATAATGACTTAAATTTTATTCAATATTAAAAAATAAAAATAAGGAGAAAAAACCAGCCCACAGCTCTGATGGTTCCTTGGAAAAAGCTTACAACAAAACAGAAAAAGTTCCGCCAATCAACGTGTTCGGACAAAGCGGAAAAGATATGGTTCGGCTTTTGGCAGTCGAAAATAAACTAGCCAATTTTGAGGTCAAAAGAGTTAATGCCAAAAAATTAACTATAATGACGAAATCACTGGTTGATTTCAAATCAGCCAAAGATGCGCTAAGTTCTGGGGAGGCTCCACACTTCACCTTTACCCAAAAAGTGAGAAGAATCAGACCTTTTTGTTGAAGGGTTTGGACTGCGGAAAGGATACAATCGATCTTCTTCAGGTGCTTAAAGAAACTGCACCAAATATTGCATTTGTTTCAGTCAAAGCCTTTGGGTCAAGAAGGTCGACCGTAGAAAGGAAGAATAAAATAGTTTACCTGGTACAAATTACATAAAAGAGCAGCCCAAGTGTCCTTCAACAAATAAGGTACTTGAGCTTCTGAGTGGTGAGGTGGGAATGCCTCCAGAAAAGAGAAGTCAACCAGTGTTACCGGTGTCAAAGATTTGGACATTCAGCTGCCAATTGTGCCATGCACTGTCGGTGCGTCAAATGCAAGGATGTTCATGCTCCTGATGAGTGCAAATTGGCTCAGCCGGAGCCTAAAGAGAAATTATACTGCGTTAACTGCGGTGTTTTTGGTCACCCAGCATCATATCAAGGATGCTCCCTATATCAAGATGCGAAAGTTAAATTTGCTCCAAAGCCAACACAAGTACACCATAATATCATACTTTCCAACTTCGCCAAGCCCGGAGTATAATTTGCACTCGCCGCTAGAGGACCAGTAGAAAATGCCGGAAATAATATAAATAATGTAAGTGGCAATAATGAGCTGCTTCTCAAAATTTACCAGTAACTTAATTTTTTACCGTAGAGAATCGACAAACAAGATTCAAAACTTAACTTTGTTTTTCAGCGTTTAAGTCTTTCAAATGCCTTATAATAACTTGCCCTCCACTCACATTCCCATGGATAGGCTTCGCCTTGAATTTATTGTTAAGCAACAGCCTGACATCATACATCTCACTGAACCCCACCTCAATTCATGGCACTCTATGGCACTCAAAGATTTTGCATTCGTAAGAAACGATAGGGTCAACGGTTATGGGGGAGGTGGCACTGGGATATTGATGAGAAGACTCTATTGTTTCCAAGATATTGAAAAAGTCGAATTCAAAAACTTTGAATTTCTTGAAGTCTCCGTCGTCAAAATTTCACTGCCAGGTGGGGATAACCTCTTCGTTATCTCTGCCTATGCAACTGGTCAAAATGTTCTCAAGCTCAAGGATGAGCTCAATTTTTCGTTTGAAATAGTTGAATTGAACAGGCTGCATAGTTACTGTATTTTTGCCGGTGACCTAAATGCCAAGCATACAACATGGCTAAACACAAACAATAATCCAAGAGGTGTATTCCTGAAATCGTGGATAACAGAGAACCAAATTGAATACGACAAGCATACGACAGTATTGATCGTAACGTACCGCACCAAGTAATGCTTTGCTTTGCCATCCCAGCCAAATTAGTCCATCTTACCAAAATGACAATGACGTTGACAACCTCCCAAGTTTGCATCAATATCCAACTCACCGATGCCTTTGCCACAAATATCGGACTAAAGCAAGGAGATGGGCTGCCCCCATTGCTATTCAATTTGGCACTGGAGTACGTCATACGGAAGCTACCTGTCGATACGCGAGGTACATTACTATACAAGTCAAGCCAAGTGGCAGCCTATGCAGATGACATCAATATTTTGTCATGGTCATTAACAACTGCCAAAGAACTTTTCTTGAAACTCGACAGCGAAGCAAAACTAGCAGGGCTACAAATCAATAAAAACAAAGCAAAGCTCATGACGCAGTCAAGGAAAAATACCTCAAGTACAGAAAATATCACACTTTGCGAATACAACATCGAAAATTTGAGCAAATTTGTGTATTTAGGTGCCATAATAACGAAAACGGGTAATGAAAGAGACGAAATATGCTGAAAAATACAACCTGTAAATTAAATACTTTATTCAGTCTTGATGATCTTGAAGACCAGCTGCATACACAGGAAAACAAGAATCCAAGTGTACAAATCTGTGATAATACCTGTGGTATGTTATGGTATGAAGCCTGGACTCAAATCCAAGCATTTTCAAATATATTGAATGCCTTTGAGCGACGAATAATCGGAGCGAGGTTAGACGGGCACCAATGGCGAATTCGATACAACCATGAACTGTATGAAATTTTTGACGAAACGGAGGTCTCAACGATTGAAATATTGCGGAAGCTGCAATGGACATGAGTCGTATGCATGAACAACGTTGGGAGAACTGAAGGCCGGAGACCAGTGGGGAAACCGAGGAAACACTGTCTTACTCGGTCGACGAAGACAGTTCATCGCTGCTCGGATTTTGGAGTTGGAGGATGTGGTCAATGGACCGAGACAGTTGGAGGCACTATGTGCAGGAAGCGAAGGGCCGAGAGGGGCTGTAGTGCTAAGAAGAAGAAGGAGAAGAGTTGGGCTTTTTTTGTTTGGGTTTGGAATTTTTAATCGGCTTGAGATCATGCTTAGGCGCATTGGGTACTTCTTCTGTTATCAAGTGAACCGTAGGTCTATTGAAATTTTATACGATACAAATGCTGGAATCACCTATTGCCGTGGAGGAAAAACGGTATTTGGACGCGACTTGTGGCACAGTTATGACTTTCATTGATGGTTGTTCATTATGTCGTGAAATTGATGAAGTATGTGATGCTTGATTTTTTGCTGGCTACTAACCTGGCTAAACTGCAGTGGTTTCAGGTCTGAACCATTTTTAACTTTAATTCGAGTGACACTTTTGGCCGTTTTGCTTGTTTGTAATGCAGCTTTTATATTCTGTCTTTTTTCTTCTAGATTTTTAGACAGTTTCTCAGGAATGCTCGTGACTACTTTGCAGGATGGCAATGACTGCAGCGCTGTTCTAGTTTCGATATCAGTCGTAATGTCTGTTATGGTTGTTGGTGGACCTTAGGCTTAATAACTGAAGATTGTCGGTTCTTGTTAAGTTGGCGTAGTAACATCCTTGACTTTTTGTCTTCTGATACCTATGCGAATGAGGCAAATGCAGTTCAGTTCAGTAATTGATCCATTTTTTATCACCAGTCACGATCCGTTGCAAAAATGATTTCTTTTTATGGCGTTCAAGCAGCATTTCAGACTTAAGAAGCGCCGTTCAACGTCTCTCGGCTTCAACTCATAGGGGACCCAATTACCTTGCTTCTGAATGTATCCGGTGGCTTTCAAACGTTTTGAGATGGCTTTCTGAGTCATTTTCAACGATTTGGAATTTCGTCTTGCATTTGACACGAATCGTCATCGAGTAGCGTCTCCAATTCTTCGTCTTCAATTTTTTTTGGCTGTCCGTTCTTTGCCTTCGATGTCAAAATCGCCACTTTTGAAGCGTTGAAACCATTCAAAATACTGTGTTTTTGCTAAAGCATCGTCGCCAAATGATGACTTTCCGCAGCTGTTTTCTTTGCAAAAAAATGACAGAACCTCCCGCAAATGCTGTGTTTTTCTCCAATTTTCGATGTTATTCATCGTGAAAAAATAATAATGATGCACACAAGATAAAATTGTTTGTTGACTGATTTTGATAGCTGTCAAATGTACCTTCAAAATGACATACTCGTATACATTAAGTTCGAGCTTTCACGATATTTGTTAGTACGGAATCTAGCGTCAAATTCCGGTTATTAAGTTGTACACCCAATATTTTTAAGGACGATTATCATCTTTTGAAACCCCGATGTTAAAGTACTTTTTCACCTTGTGGTTAATTCCGGCGGGACCGAATGTATGCACGAAGGCTAGCCCCGGACATTTCTCATTCATGTTGACAGCACACACACGACAAACCCATCGAAGATTTTTCAAAAAGTCCACTTTCCATCCGCTGCTGGCTGCTCCCATGATTTGCGCTATATCTGGGAGCGAGAAATTTGACCGGAAACTTACTACCGGTAATACCGAGAACTAAACGCGACTATTACTCGAAATAGATTGAAGTTTTCCGCACTTTTCACGATCCTTTTTGGACACTCTCGAAAGGCAACTTTCAACGCGCACATAGAGCGACAACATATGGCTCTTGTACCGTTTCAAGGTCATGCCGTTCGATTTATGTAATTTTCCCCAAACGATGTGTCGGTTGATGCATAAGATAATACCGCATGAGTTGCAGGACAAGGTATTTATTTACCGCGATGACCTGCTTGTTACGAGTTCAACATTTGATAAGCACTTGGAGCTCCTGAGTACTGTTGCAAAACTGCTCAGGGATGCCAATTTGACCATCAATGTTGAAAAGAGCAAGTTCATCAAGAAGGAAATCAAATATCTTGGTATCCTGCGCACCGACCCGGAGAAGGTTTCAGATATAGTCTCCTATCCTGAACCCCGAATGGCCAAAGACGTGAGACGGTTTATGGGCATGGCAGGATGATACAGGCGTTTTATTCCAAACTTCGCCTCGGTTACGGCCCCTCTAAGGGATTTGCTAAAGGGCAAACGTGCCTTCAAGTGGCCTGCTTCCGCCAATAGTGCCTTCAATAAGGTGAAGCAATTGTTGATTTCTGCTCCAGTGCTGGCTAACCCCGGCTTCTATATCTAGTGTGACGCAAGTACAGTGGGTATTGGAAGTATTTTGTTCCAGAAGGACGATGAGGGTGGAGAGCATTCAATCGCATATATGTCTATAAGCTCAACGCTGCGCAACGCAACTATAGCATTGCAGAATTGGAATGCTAAGCTGCCGTGAAGAGCGTAAAGAGATTTAGGGCATATATCGAAGGGTTGCCCTTCACCATCATACCCGACCATGCCAGTCTTAAATGGCTGATGTAACAGTCAGACCTTTTTGGTCGATTGGCTCGCTGGAGTCTGAAATCGCAAGGGTTCAACTTCCGAATTGAACACCGGGAAAATGCTCTTAACACTGCACCGGATGCGTTATCGAATTCTTGCTCGCAGGACGAGCGAGTGGCCTCGATCATTGCTTGCCTCCCGGAGCACAAACATATTGATGGTTTGGTACCTTAGTCTGCATTTCAGGAGCCTGGGTACGAACATCTCAAGGAGCAAATCCTGAAGCAACCTGATAAGTTTCAGAATTTGCACCATGCTGATGGCTGAGTGTACATCAGTACTGGTTTTCCTGTAACGCTGACTTTGGATATTCCCCGAACAAAATTATGGGTCCCTGAGGGTCACGAACAGGCTCGTATAGTACGAGCTCATGATGATCCCCGGGGCTCTCATTGTGGAGTTCGTAAGACAACGGAAGTCTTACAAAGATATTACAATTGGCTTCGTTTGCGTCAAGATGCTATTCAGTACATTCAGAGCTGTTCAACATGCAAAGAGGTCAAGCCTTCGAATTCCACTTTGAGACCTCCTATGGGCGCATCACGAGAGTCAGCGAGACCTATGCAACGCCTGTTTATGGACTTCATGGGTCCATACCCCCGTTCAAAATCAGGGAATACTCAATTGTTTGTGGTCCTGGACCATTACAGCAAGTTCGTATGGCTCAAACCCATGGCTAAAGCCACTGCGGAATCAGTTGTGCGATACTTGCAGCGCAAAATCTTTTTGACCTTCGGAGTTCCCGAATGGCTTCACTCGGACAATGGTGTGCAGTTCGTCTCCAAGGTATTCGCTAAGCTTATGAGCGGCTATGGGGTGCAGCACTGCTTCACTGCATATCATTCACCGCAAGAAAATGCCTCGGAGAGGTCAAACCAGTCGACATTGAATGCCATCAGAGCCTACATAGGGTCCGATCATAGCAGGTGAGACAAAAATCTCCCGGAATCGTGTTTTGCCTTCCTCAAGGTGATTCATGAGTCCACAGGATTTTCGCCCTACTTCCTCATGTTCGGGTACCACCCTACCCAGCATAGCTCTAAGTACACCCTCCTTAGAAGCTTGAGTGCTTTTGAGGATGGAGAAGTACAGCTAGATGCGAACAGTGATTGTCTGCGAGCCGTACAAGACCGCATTCGAGCTAAGCTGAAAGAAGCCTATCACAAGGGAGCTCAAAGTTACAACCTTCGGGCTCGCCCCCGTGAGCTACTCCAGGGTCAGAAAGTTTTCGTGCGAAATTTCGCCGTGAGCATTGCAGCCGATCGTTTTGCGGCTAAATTGAAATCTTTCAAAGTTCGAACCATTTCGTCCTTGAATTTTACATTTGATGGCCACTTTTTCGTAGTCCGAGTATCGAATTATTTTTTCTCTCATCATAATCCACTTTTGTTGGCGGGAGCAGGGGTGGACTTTTTGTACGTTTGTCAACGTTGGCGAAAAAGGTCCTGCTTTAGCTTGGTAAACAATGAACTCCAGTGATGACTTATTGTTTTGCACTTTATCTGGATTGATGTTGCGAAGGAAGTTTAAGGTGACTTCACAAGATTTATTTTCAACTAAAAATGTCCTTTTGAACTGCATGCTATTTTCCAGGAATTTATAAACGACGTCTTGCATTCAACATTTATCGTCACATACAGCAAATCTGATTTCTGAGCCCATGAAAAGACCGCATGAAAAGAGTGCAAAAGGTTTCCGTGACACTCGTTCGCCAGTAAATCACTTCCAGCGAAGAACTGGGGTCAGCTTCTATCCGGTCTTCCCATCGAGTCTTTGGTCTTCCCGCTGGACGGCTACCCTGCACTCTAGCCTTTAATGTTCTTTTCGGTAGCCGGTTTTTCTCTAATCTTTCTACATGGCCCGCTCATTGCAATTTAGGTAACTTAAGCCAGGTAGATACAAATGGTTTATCAAATAATTCATACAGCTCATCGTTGTAACGCAGTCTCCTCTCTGTTTCTTGTTTCATTGGGCTATAGATTTTCCAGAGCAATGTACATTCAAAAATGTCCACTGCCTTTTCGGATTTGTTTCACTTCCATAGAGCAACATTGGTTTGACTAGTATTTGTAGCTATGAAGCTGATTTTGCCTCTGCACAACTCGGGACTTAAGAATGGGGAGTACGGAGTAATAGACTTTATTTACAGCGTCCAATCTTGTCCTTTTCGACGTCTCTTCTATTCAGTAGCACAGTGATGCTAACTCGAAACTTTAAAAAAATATTAGTTTGGATTTAAAAAAATATCCCTGCAAGCTCAACCAAATTCAAAACGATACAACTCAAACATATTTCCGCGCTCAACAAAATACTATTCTGGATAATAGCAACTGTCAGCAAATCGTAATTCTAAAGTTTCCTCCCATTCAACTCTACACTCTTGCCATTAATTCAATCATTTTCACGCACTTCCAGATAACGTATTAGATTCCTGTTGACACCTGTGGGGTGGATTATGAAGGAGTTACAATAGTAAGCTTTCAGGAAATATGAAAGCGAGGGAAACCACGTAAAATGCTCATAATACTGATGTTTTGCTTACCCATATTATGACCCAGCACACCCCGTTCGTCATTAGCACGTGCTTTACCCACCCATTAACAACCAGGCTTAGCACCGTTACGTTGGTCCCAAGGCTTTTTGTCGACTTTTATCTATCCCTCCATAGGCTATAGAGAGAGCCAGCCTTGAAGATATTAACGTGCTCTGAAAATTCGACATGTATCGATTTGAGAATCATAGAGAGAATTTCGAGTTATTTGTGTCGACTTCCCATTTTTTTCGGCTGACCTGGCTTGGAAAAAGCTCGCCAATACCTGCTTGCTATCTGGAAGGGCAGATATCTGTTATCTGTTTGGGAGAATCTCAGCCAGACCATGCAATGGAAACAATAAACATAATCCAGAATTTCGATTTTTTTGTCCCTACCTTAACACACTCGGTCATAATCTGTGCGACTTCAATTGTTGGTTATCCATTCCAGTGTTATCAGTTCTGTCCTTTCTAGTTTTACCGCTCATGTAGATGCAGTCGATTGTCCCTGATAATGAAAGTGTGAAAATAATCGATGGGCACATGTTACATGCTCTCTCGAATGCTTACCAACAACATGTCTAATCAGAGGACGTGTGACATAGGTTGTAACTCGCTCGAATGGCCACAAAGTGATAGAGCTCCGAATTGATTAACCTGGAAATTGAACAGGACGACTGGGAAAAATAATTAAAAGGCTCTTTGTCAACCAACATTTTATGCACTTGACGAAAATATCGAACGTGATACGATTTACTCGCCCTGGCTTATATCGTTAAGGATATTTGATTGCGATCGAACACTTGCAAAATTGCGATGGGATTGTGGAGTAGTCCTTTGAGTAGGAATGATTCGAATTTTTCGAATGTTACCGCTAGTATGCGACTGAATGCGGGAACTCCGATTATAGGGAATCAAATATAAATGGTAAATGTCAGGGAAATTGGTTCATTTTCAGGATGTTGAATTTCCAAATTAGATTTCTGTGTTTAGAACAATGGATTTTCTGTGTTAAACGGGCAAATATGCTGCAATCCTACCAAAAATTATTCAGATTCATTTCAGTGCCTGGCCCATCGATTACAATTATAGATACAATAGTTTTTTCAATCCATTTAATCGTCCACAATACGGTTAAATACCGAATATTTCTAGCTTCATTTTCAAACATTTCGCCGGAAGGATAATAAATTTGCACAAAACAGAAATTAGTCGCGTGTGTGGCGTGAAAAGGACTACAAGTGCTTTGTCGTGTCACACTATTAAGCATCCAAACAGTGCAAATTTATTCACGAGTTTGATGCAATAAATTAGCAGCAAAACAAACAAATGAACATCAAACAAACACAAGAGAGCGTGAAGTGGCGTACATGCGTGCAAATGCAAATATACGAGTACATGCTCACATGCCTGTTGTAGCGTGCTAATATGTTAGCAGGGAAATAAATTGAAGATGCATAATAAATCCACTCACGCTAATTTTCTTGCCAATGGCAAATAATGGTTTTGTCAAATGGAAAACTAATTATAGCATTGTAAGAGTATATAAAGGATGTCACTTGCAGGGAAATACAATATGTAAAGAATTATTTAATAGGAGGAGGAAGGGTTTAGGTTGATATAAGTTTAATAAAGTTAATCACTTTAGTCTAAAAAAATATTTATTTGTTGGGGGTAAGCCACCTCTATTCTATCACACGTTGCAAATCGAACTGCTAAAACGAATAGCAATTTTACGAAAAATGAAAATCTACTGATCGGTAGAAATTGCAATTGCAGCAAAGTATCGATGAACCGCGGAAATATGCCAGCCATGGTGTCAGCATTTGTAAATTCCAACGTGAGATATATGAATGCTATTAAAACGCTATAGTTTGACCGTTACTGTACGCCCTAGTCCATCCAGCCCTGGGTGTGTTGCCGAGATCCTTGCTAGCGGCCATTGCATTAATGGCATGTGATCGATTTTAACTAACACGAGCTCGCCTACCTTGAAGACCTCTTGGTGCTTAAGCCATTTCGATCGTAGTTGTAGGCGTTGTAAATATCCTTCTGACCATCTTCGCCAGAAAGATTGTTTCATTTGTTGAACCAGATGCCATCTTCTAACAAAGTACAGGTCAACTCACTGGAGTCACTTATTATTTCGAAAAGGTTTGTAAATGTTAAGAAATGCCCAGGTTTCAGTGCGGCTGTCGTTTGGGTCCTCGCTAATTTGTGTGAGAGGCCAAGAGTTCATACATGCCTCAATCTGAGCCAATAACGTGTTCATCTTTTCGATGTTTAAAATTTGTTTTCCGATGGTTTTGTAAAGATGTGCTTTCATCGATTTCACGTCGGCTTCCCAGAGTCCCCCGAAATAAGGGCTACTGGGCGGAATGAACTTCCACTGTATGCCTTCATTAGCAGCTTCAGCACTGCATGCTTGCCTTGACGCTCGGTATATTGCTTGAAGTTGTTTATTGCTTGAAGTTGTTTATTTGCACCAAGGAAGTTAGAACCGCAGTCACTGTAGATAGACCGGCATTTTCCTCGTCTTGCGATGAACCGTCGTAGCGCTGCTTTGCAGGTGTTTGTGGTTAAATCAGATACGAGTTCCATATGAAACGCCTTCGTCGCCATACAGAGAAACCACGTCCTCCGTTCCCTTTGATGATAATTGGTCCGGCATAGTCAATGCCAGTGTTCAAGAATGGCTGTTCTAGCTGTACTCTGACGGCTGGTAAGTTTCCCATTAGCTGTCTGTTGGGTTTAGCGGTCATTCTGAAGCAAGTCATGCACTCTCTAAGTACTTGTTTTACTGCTGTTTGCCCTGAGATTATCCAGTATGAAAGGCGAAAACTAGCAAGGGTCAGCTGACATTCTTTATGCAGAGTTAAATGGTGAGCCTCTTTTATTAAAAATTTAGCGATAGGGCCCGTTGGAATGATTGCTGGATATTTCGCCGCTTCTCTATTAAGTGCGTGTTGAATCCGACCACATACCCTTAGGATGCCTTCGTGCTCTATTTTAGGTGCCAAAGTTTTTAAGTGGCTGGTTCTGTAAACACTGCTGCCTTTTGAAAGTTGCTGACTTTCTTCGCTATAAGTGTAGTGGTGCGAAATGCGGATGCATGTATTCGATGCTTTTCGAAGCTCAACTTCAGTTAAATTTCCCTTTCGTGTCGTCGTTGGTCGTCTAGCGTTAAACGTGAATCGCTGACACCATGCCACTATTTTCTTTAAGTCTGTAGAATGATGAGTGTCTTCCGAGGATTTCTGGAGGCTCTACTACATTGACTGTCAACGATATAATTTTTCTTTCATCTTCTGTTGGCGGTTGAAGTATTGATTGAGGAGTTCGAATGATTCGGGCAGCTAACCATTCCAGTCCATTCCACCAGATTTTGATGTTAGCAACTCCTTTGGGTACATTCCTCTGGATGCGATATCAGCTGGGTTGTCTGTTGTCTTGACATGATGCCAAAGCTCAACAGAGACGTGTTGTTGAATGATGCTAACGCAATTTGCCACGTCAACTTCCCACTTAGCTGCTGGTTTTTGAATCCAAGGAAGGACGGTGGTTGAGTCAGTCCAATACTATCGAGGTACGCTTGTCCATTTATGCGCTTTGATGACTTCATGCATGAGTTTGACTAAAAGAACTGTTCCATTAAGTTCTAGCCTTGATACAGACTCGATTTTCACCGGAGTGACTTTCGATTTCGCCGTGGCAAACGTCACCTTGGTTGATGTTGGGGATGTGACTCGAATGTATACGACTGCGGCGTACGCGGTTTTAGACGAGTCGCAAAAGCCATGTATCTCAAATTGGTGAGAAGGAGTAAATTGTATCCAGCACGTAGTTTGCAGCTTTTCTAGCTATGGGAGTTGACTTCGTAATTTTCCTTTACTGTACTAGGTTCAACGTCATCATCCCAACGTTTATCCTCTTCCCATAGCTGTCGTAGCGTCACTTTCCCAATGATTATGCACGGCTGTAGCCACCCTATAGGGTAGAATAGCTTTGAAACTTCAGCTGGTATGTTTCGTTTGGAGAATTGGGCTTGACAGTCTGCTTTCGCGATGGAGAATGAAAATTCATTGGTTGTTGGATGCTACTGGATACCCAAAGTCTTTACATTTTCCATGACTGCTATATGTAAGGGAATCTGTGTTTCGTACTCTAATTTTGGGACTCGTTCTAATACTCGTGGATGGTTGGACAACTACTTCCTTAAGTGAAATCCTCCTTTATTCAGAAGTCTCGCAAATCGGTTTGTAATTTAACGATGCATAAAAGTCACTTGTTAACGTTTGTGCTGCTTCGGGAAATGTAGAACACTCATCTGCAGCTAATTGATGTAATTTTCTGATCGCTAAGTAACGTGCATAAGCCGTCCCATAAGTAACCGTGTTGAATTGAAAGTGCTGGATCGGCCCATTAGATATAGATCGCCACAGAATTCTTTGAAAATGTCGATCCTTTTTATGCACCGAAATTTGTCGGTACATTCTTTATATCAGCCGCAAAAGCATACCTATGCTGCCCCCACCACATCAACAAATGAAGCAAGTTCCCCTGTGTTGTATGTCCCGTGTGAAGGAGCTCATTCAGTGTTTTCCCCTTCGGTCCTTTTTCGAGGCATTTAATACCACTCTCAGTTTGGTTGTACTGCTGGTTTCTCTGACCACGGCATGGTGGGGAAGGTAGTATGCTGCCGTCATTTTTACTCGTTCAGCGGGGACTTTCGACATGTGACCTGAGTCGATATACCCAGGCATGAATTTGCGGTATTCCTCGTGGAGCGTTGGGTTGCTCTTGAATCGATGCTCTAGTTGTCTTAACCTCTTGAATGCGTTGTCTCTAGTATCGCCTATGTCGTTGAAGGGATCTACTTTACCTTTGAATGTTAAGCCTACGGAGTAAGCTTCATTGTCGTTGTCGGATTACAGATTGTGTGTAAAAGTCTTCATTTTGCATCTCTTCTCTTGTTAGATGTTGAGTGGCTGGAAGCTTTTCTGTCTCCCAAAATTTTCTTAATGCTTCCTTCAGTTTATTTATTATAGGATACCAGCGCACATAATGCCTTTGCTGTTTTGCAAGGAACAGATCCGAATAGTACCCATCCCAGTTTTGTTCTTTGAGCACATGGTTGTTCAGGGAGCAAACCTGGCAATAACAATCTACCGAATAGGTCAGCTCCTATGAGAATATTAATATTCCCTGGTTAATAGTAACAGGAATCTGCTAGATCTTGAATCGTCAGTCCCACTGAAATGTTGAATGGGACTCTTGTGCACGGCAATGGCGCTGTAATTGCCGTGAGGATGAGTGGAGTGAACATAAGTTTTTCGTGGCTACATTGTTCAGTTTGGACTATCACGCAAATGTTGGTCTCTCCCCTCGACGTAACATTTTCAACTGCACCGATTCCGCAGACTTAGACTCGATACCCTTTACACTTAGTTTACAGCAGCTGCACAGCCGATTCACTGATGAACGATCGCTGTGCTCCGGGATCGAGCAATGCTCACCTTTATCAGTGCTGTTGCTAAAAGCACATAATTCTTGCCAGTGTATGCACTGTGTCCTTGTACGGGTGCAGAGGATGTTGTTTTGGACTGATTCGAGGTGTCTATCCGGGTGAAGCAGTGTGGTATGTTTTTTGCCACAAATTTTGCATCCATGTTTTGATGAACACTTATTTGCTCAGTGTTGTGCTTGCAGACAATTGAAGCAAAGCTCAGCCTTTCGAATTATATCTCTGTGATTCTGGATGCTTGCTTGCTTAAATAAGCTGCACTCAAACAATTTATGACCTGCTTTGCACATCAGACAAGTCAATTTGGATCCCATGCTGATTGTATTGACTTTGATTGTGTTCACTTTTGGTTTTCCTGATGACAAGGCTTCTAGCATGGAGAAGCGTTATTTCAGAAATTCGAGGAACTGATCTTATGACACAGGCGTGCACAGACCAGCTTAAAGTAGAATCATTGTATCGAGCATATGTCTCAGCGCTGTTGGATCATTGCAAGTACAATTTTCAATATTGAAGAAACGCTGCATCATGTCCTGAGCGATAGCCCGATGGTTGTCGTACCCTTTACAGAGCAATTTCCATGCAGGCTCGTAATTTGTATCAGTGATTGTTAGGTGGTTGATTAACTGCTCTCCTTCTCCACAGAGTGCGCTCCGTAGGTACTGTAGCTTCTGGCCATTAGAGTGCTGAATGCTGTTGTGGATCATGCATTTGAACAGATCGTGAAATCCATTCCAGTCAGCATAGCTTTCGGTAAAGGAAGATGTTTTTATCATTTCTAGTTGGATAGCATCGCTTTGCGTTTGCACTGTGCATCGAGATATATAATGGTTTATTTTTGCTTGGAAGAGAGTGAGGTAGTCCATCACCAGCTCTTCAATGCCCTCGAATTTCTTTGTGTACTGACTTAACTTTTCTGCATCTTGTTTTTAGGTCTTTGTAAAAAAATTTTTACAAAGACCTACTAGTTTCGCGACCTGTCTGTCCGTCTGTCCGTCCGTCTGTCCGTCCGTCCGTCTGTCCGTCTGTCCGTGCGTCACAGCTGATTTCCTCAGAAACTATAGAGGCTAGAATGCTCAAACTTTGTGAAAAGGTCAAAAGTGATATTCTCTCAAAAGTTAAGGCTTTGACAAAAATTTAAAAAATGTTTAAGGGGGGTCCCCCCTAATAACGAATTTTTCATCAAAGGTAGTCGAGTGGGGTATCAAATGAAAGGTCTTAATTAGAACTTTTAGAATCTGAAATAAAAAAATCATTTTTTGGATTAGGGGGTCCAGAAGAAGGCAAAATGTATCCAAAATTTGTGTACCCCCCCCCCCCCCCTCGCGATTGGACACCTTTCAGCCGAAAAATCTGAAAATTATCACAAACGTGGACCCTTTATGAGTACAAGGGCAACAAATACCTTAGAAATCGAAATTCACTCAACTTTGTTAATAATAGTATGATTTGTAGAATTTACATTTTTGCCCATAAAATCAAAACGGTACCTTTAAACTTCTTGAAATTTCGCAATTATATAGACTAACATAAGATATCGAATCATAATCAAGTGAGTTATAGCCATTTCAATTATATGGAATTACACCAACAATAACACGTGTTTATGGTTGATATAGGGTTTTCCAATAAGAGGTGTTATTTTGATATTAAAAGAAAAATGCCATTTTTAATACAATTGATCGAATGTTTATTTCATTATAAAGAAGAAGATATGCCGTTAATAGCAATAATTAACATTGAGCAAATAACCACTACGACACGCTTACAGGACCATATCCTCTTCATGAAATTTTGCATAACCAAATTGCAAATTCCATCTTTGAGATCTTGAATCGACGCTGGGCTATTGACATAGGCTTTCTCTATCACGTGGCTCCAAAGGAAGAAGTCGCAAGGTGTTAAATCAGAAGATCTATTCAAAATAACACCTCTTATTGGAAAACCCTATATATATTTAAAATTGACTTAGGCACTTTTATTTTCTTTCAATTTGTATGAAAATTTAAGGAATAGTGTTTAATTCAGAAAAATCATTTAAGCTAGATTAAAATGGCGGCTGCACTGTGCTTATGAAACAAACTGTGCGTCTTTTGTATAAATTTGAACGATTTCATATCTAAGTATTGGTTGAATAATTCAAGTTATCGATTCACGCCATTAGAAAACTTGCTTCTAACCCTAGGATGTTTACAAAGACCTTCTGGTAGGAGCACTCTCCTGCTTACTCAACTTGTTAATGACTGCATTGTGCTTCAAGCTGTCCTTCACATGTAGCCCAGATGACTTTTAATTTCTTCTGTCTTGTCTGAAAATACGCGAGCCTGTATCTAGATTCGCTGTATTTCTTGAAGTTGGAAATAAGCCTCTGAATCTGTTTAAAGTAAGCGTCTTGTCTGCTCATTTTGTTGTCAAACTGCGTAAACTTTGCTAAGCTTCGAACGTCCCATATCTTTAGAGTGTCCAGATGTCAGCCAACCTACTACAGCAATTACTCAAGCTAAAGCGAAAAACCCTCTGGCAACCTCCGAAGTCTGCTGACGCTCTATGTTTAAACTTTCTATAGTGGGTTTCCCAAAGGATCGAACGAACAGAAATGATGTCCTGAAAATGCGTATACAAAGCTACGAGAGAATATCACCCACTGATGCTCGAATCGCCCAATAATATCCACCACTGATGCTCCAATCGCCCACTAATGACTGGCACTGATGTTCAAAAAGGAAGCCCTATCTTCCAATCTGCTCAACGATAAGCTGGCACCATCTGAATCTTCCTTCTCAAAGTCCTTGGTTGAATCTACCAGGCTAAAATCCTTGGTTGTATCTCCAGAACCCGGCTCAACAGACCATGTAAATTCCAACATGAAATGTACGAATGCCATTAAAACGCTATAGTTCATTGATTACAAAAAACAATGACTTTATTCTTCCATTCACTTTCTTTTATACATATTTTTTGAAAATGTGCATTTTTTGTCTTACATTAACTTCATATAATTGGGTTGTGTGATTGAACTTTAATTTGCTTGATTGAGCAAATTGTTTACTTGTATAAAATACATTGCGAGTCGTTCACCTCATGATTTCTGCAGCTTAAGGTACTTTGTACTTTCGAGGAATTTGTTAAGTTAACATTTTTATTGATTGGTTTTAACATAATAGATTCATATTATTAGGACAGAAATGATAATTAAGGTTTTGTAATAATGATATTCGGGCCTGTGCAGGTAAGTTTGCTCGTGTAGATGTTAACTCTTCCCGCCTTAAGTACAGATGTCCACATCTGTTTAGAAAAACGGATTGTCGTAGAATCGTCGGTGCATCGATGTGTATAATGATGTTGCTTGGTCCAGAATCGGAGCTGGCGTTACGATACGAATTGGTTTTGTATCTGCAGGACCTTGTTCTGTCGCTTGAGATTCGTTCTTTCCCGTTGCTTTGTTGCGACATCTATTGTAACAATGAGGGTTGCTGCCAGGATGATGAAAAAGCAAGCAGTAACACTATAGGGCTTCAATTGATCCACCATGTTTTCATTTTTCAGGAGTTCAATCTGGCTGGTGTTGTTAATGTTCAGTTGATGGACCTGTAGGGAATAGTCAACTTAAAGAGACGCTTCGTTACAAAATATTTATTTATAAATAACGATGTACATTATACGCTGGTTCGGATGAAACTAACTATTCTACTATTTACATGTAATATAAGATGTGAATTTATTTACAGCGGTTCATATTGGTTTTTGGTTTTAAATGTTTGACAACCTTAATTCTAATAGCCACTACAATACCTCCCATTCAAATTTAGTGTCACATATTTGATTGAGAATTTAAATTTAAATTTGTAGTTTTTTTTTTTGTTTTGGGGCCAGGATATGTTTTTAATATTGGTCGTGGGCTGCTGCGTGTTGTCGCTTGGTTCCAAGGAATTAGTTCTGGATGGTTTTGGAGCCGGTTCATCATATTCCTTCAAATTCAAGATTCTACTGAAACGTTAACTTTTTTTCCATTTATTTTCAGCGTATATACTCGCTCTGAAAGACGGTTTAGCACTTCATATGGTCCAAAATAAGGTTGTTGCAGTAGTTTTAGGACAGCATCACTCCTTAAGAAAACGTGTGTGCATATTCTCAAGTCTTTGTACAAGGACATTTTGTCTGCACGATGATGCTCTACAGGTACGAGTCATAGATGATATTTGTCTCACTTGAATTTTTCAATGAACAACATAGAATTACCTGCATTCGTGTCTTTAAAAAAGAAATCACTGGGCAATCGCAGTGGGGCGATTGCCCAGTGAACCTAAAGGTTTCCACCAATTGCTGTATTTGAAGTGTCGGTTGAAAGTGCTAATGATGCATTCGGAGCTGTTTGGTGCTTTCAAACGCTTCTGTGGATCACTTAATTTCTGTTTTGTCGTTTCGTTTGCTGCTCACGATGAGGGAATTTAGTGCCGTTAAAATTTTAGATGCTCCTTTTAAAAATTTCCTATAGCAGTTGAGCATGCCCTAATATCTTTTTAGTTGGACTATTGTTCGTGGCTTACTATAGTTCTTAATAGCATCGACCTTGCTTTTAGTGGTTGGATACCATTTTCGTTAAGCAAATATCCAAGATATTCGACATCCGGCTTTCCAAACACGCATTTGTCAGTATTAATGCGAATCCCATATTTCGTAAGGCGCTCAAAGAAAATCCTTAGGTGTTGTTTATATTCTTCTGGATTTGACGACGTGACGAGAATACCATTCAAATATCCATAACAAAAATTAAGACCATGTAGCACCAAATCGATGTTTCTTTGAAAAATTTATGCAGCATTCCGTAGTCCAAACGGCATATACAAAAATGCAAAGGCTCCAAAAGGCGTTATTACTGCGGTTTTTGAAACATCCTCGTCCGCAACAGGAACATGATGATATGCTTGAATTAGATTAATGATAGAAAATCTAGTCTTACCATGAAGGTTGTGCATAAAATCTTCTACTCCAGCGATTGGATAGAGGTCGGGTATTGTGATTGAATTCAACCACCGGTAATCTCCAGAGGGTCTCCACTCTTGAGATTTTTTTTTGTACAAGATGTAGTGGGCTGGCCCATTAACTGCTCGACAGACGGCATATTCCCATTTGAACCATGTGCTCGAATTCCTTTTTCGCAGCAGCATACTTCTCCGGTGCTAAACGACGAGCCTTTTCTGCAGCTGGAGGTCCATTCGTTTTTATAAAGTGCCTTACCGGATGGTCTTCTTCCTGTTTCTTAGTATAAGGATAAATTAAGCTGGGATATTCGGCCAATATACAATAGAATTCGTCCTTTATGAAAGTATTTGAAACTGTAGCCATTCCTTCTGCGGTTATTTCGGCGATGGTCTCCAATTTCGTTTCGCCGTCTATAAGTCACTTCCTACGCAGATCGATCAGCAAATTATGAGCCCGGAGAAAATCGGCGCCTAATATGGGTCTTGACACGTCGGCAATACAAAATATCCACTTGAACTCACGTCTTAATCCTAAGTTCAATGAAAGTAGACGTTCACCGTAGGTTTTAATAGGTGCTCCATTTGCAGCATATAAAATATAGTCGGAGCTTTCCTTATTTTTCATTTTGTCACGTGGAAGGACTGAGATGTCGCCTCCAGTGTTGACTAAATATGTGATGCTGGTGCATCTATCTGCAACTATAAGACGGTTCTTTGACGAGTCACCACCGCTGACCGTTAATGATGACGGCGGTGAAATTAGTTTTCCGACGGCTTTTAAAAGTAACAGGGTGGATGACATTTTCGGACTCTTTCACCAAACTGTTCGTGGTAAAAGCAATCCCTATTTTTCGAAGACTTCCCTTTGGAAGAATTAAAACACGGTCGTGATGCGGATCGTGATCATAAACGACATGGTTGTCTTTTGCTTGTAAGTTCTAAATTTTCAAGTCTTTTCAAAATTTCATTTAACACACTGTTGTCTGTTAGTCACTGTGTCCATACTGAACTCTGTAGTCACTGTGTCCATACTGAACTCATCGCAAATTTTATCCGCAGTTTTCACTAATATATTAACATCATCTTTCGCGGTTACAGACAAAATGGCGCGAATGCGTGATGGTAATCTACGCAACCACACAGCACGAATAGCATCATTAGGTAATTGCGCCCCGGCAAGCGATCTCATTTGCCGGGATAATTGCGATTGTTTTTTATCGCCTAATTCTAAATCAGTTACGACGCGCGTTAACTGATTTTCTGGGGAGTCCGGATATCGCGAGATTAAATGTTTTTTTAATATTTCGCATTTATTCGCGTCACCTACATTTCTCAAAATTTCGGTTACTTGTTCAAATACTTCACTTTCAGTCAAAGCCACTACAAGTTGAAATTTTTAAGGTATCGAATGTAACGCGATTTATTGCAAACGACGCTTCAATTTGTTCGAACCACACATCGGGACGACGCATGAAAAATGGCGGCAATTTTGCATCGCGTAAGGATTTCACACGCGGCAGATATGAAATTCTTCGTTTTATTTCGTGGTTCACGTCGCTGACTTGGGAGTTTCATCCGTAGACGGTAAAATATCGTCTTTTTCAAATAATTTAGGAACTGCACCGGTAGCCATTATAATAATTGTCAGTAGTTACTATGTTTTTTAAACGCGGGGTCACCACTTTGTAGGGAATAGTCAACTTAAAGAGACGCTTCGTTACAAAATATTTATTTACAAATAACGATGTACATTATACGCTGGCTCGGACGGAATTAACTATTCTACTATGTACATATAACATAAGCTGTGAATTTATTTACAGCGGTTCATATTGGTTTTTGATTTTAAATGTTTGACAACCTTAATTGTTACAGCCGTTACAGACCATTTCCAAAGATAATATTTCGCGGTATTGCTTTTCTGTTGGGGTTGGTTAGAGTATCGCTGGCAATGCTTTGATGGCAGACATTTCTTTGGCGGTGAATATCGTTAATTTATTTTTATTGTGGAATTATTAAGTTTGATAACGAATGTTGCGTTGAAGGTTCTCACTGAAGAGAACACTGCCATTTTAGACCCCATGTTGAAAAGTTTTCATGGAGACCTTTCAATTGATGGTTCACATGCCCGTCTTTGTTAAAATTTTTTAAAGGTTTACTCCTTTACATATATGGGGAAACACTACTCAAGAGTCTTTTGAAAAAATTATTAAGCGGCAAACTTTCAAGAGGCAATCACTTTTGATATACAGTCTAAGTTTGGTGTTCGTAGCTACTGTAGTTCTGGAGAAAAACTGTTGTAACACGCAAACAGAAAATAGGGTTTTGTATAATAGTAACAAAACTACCGGAGCCCATTCTGAATCGATTTTCAACATGGAAAGAAATTGAACCATCAACTTAATACTCATTTGATTTCGATGCCACTATAACGTTGCATCATATTTTTTTTTTTAGCTAAAATCCTCTCAAATGCGATAGTTATCAATTCTTGAAATCATTTTTATATCAATTGTTAATGCGCGAAAAGCTGTAAGTAATGAAATTCAATTTGAAAGTATTATAAAATTTGAAATTCTTATTGACACCACCGTGAACTGAATCATATTCTCAATGCATCATTACTTCAAACTTAAATCTTTGTTCATTCATTCATTCTCTCGTTGCTCCTTTCGTTGAATTTTTAAACATTAATTTACTGTGATCGATTTCTCAACGACCGTTCTTGACATTTACATTTCCAATTCAAAACTCAATCGTTGCTGAAAAACATTTCTCCATTCTCCCTTCTCCTAGTGGAGTGCTTCACATTTGAATCCACAATTTCGAGTAAAATTCCATTTCCACAGTGCACAAAAGAGCATTAAAGTCTCCCTTCATGTCGTCCTTCACATCCTAATTCTACCTTTGTACCAGCGATATCGTAAATTGTAAATCGCCTGGTTCTGTCGCAACCAATAAATGTGAAATCAAAGTCAATGAAATAATGTTACGATTGATTTTGTATCCTTGTCGTTTGATTGGGATGCAACTCGGAACATTGTGCTCACAGGGCCACCGAATTATATTGAGCGTGAGCTGGCTGTTTGCCAAAGGTCAAACAGATTGTCGAAGCTTTTTATTGTGTGTATTTGTATAGAAGATTAAAAAAAGTTCCTGTTTTTGAATATACGAGAAAACTTAATTTGATTCCAGAATATTGTTGAAACTTCTTGAATTATAATGGAGAAAATCAAATTAAATTATTAGTGTGTGTGTGTGTGTGTGTGTGTGTGTGTGATGTGTAGTATTTAAAATGAGAGGATTTAAGAATTATCTTAATGCTAGTAAATTATGTTCTTGAAATACATTTGATGATTGCATCAGAGTATTTTTGAGAAATGAAAGTATATTTAGTAACTTCTTAGAAAAAGTGCATTATTGGCAGGCACTGAGTCGCTAGCAAAATTAATTTGCGAAGACTCAAAAAGGCGATAGATAGATTGCCAATAGCTCTAGGGAATCGACACAAAGAGATCTTTGATCTTAAACTGTTGCCAACTCATGAATGGGTCGGGACATTTTCTGTCTTACCAACTCAAGATTTATAAATCGCGGCCTCTTGGCTACACATTTTATGCAGAAGAGACGCTTGCCACGAATTTCTTATTGGGCAGGTAATGCGTTCATCTCTATAATAAAAACGGAGAGCTCTCTCTCTTTCTCTCTCCTTGAATAATTTATCTAAGATATGTTTAGATCTACTAAAAAATTCTAACTTTATGGCTTTATGGCATGGTATTAAAAAAGGCCTACTTGAAAACCTGGACGCGCCGACAATAAAATGGTTTCTCACTCTTCTTGCTAGAAAAGAATCATGCAACTCAATAGGACTTATAGGCATTCTACGTCTAGCACTCGTTGCGTGTAGACGTGTTTTTAATCGCTCCTGTCATTAATTTTAAAAATTATTTAATTTTTCGCAAAAGTCTGTTTCAAACAATTGCAATATTTTTTTACGAGCCAGTCAAAAGCAAATTTTGATTTTATTGGGAAAACCATCACCGTCAAATTATTCGAGCATTTATCGAATACCTGAAATTCATTTCCTGAAGAAATATCAAAAGTGGAAATACGTTCAAGGGAAGTCCCTGTCTGAGAACATTCCCTCTAGTCTCGCTGCGAAAGCAACGAGATGGAGGAGCCCGACGGCTTCAGCCATCAATCGGAAGGACCATGCCCATCGCCAATGATGATGGGCGAAAAAAAAAGTTAAAAGAAAATACGAGAATCAAGAACAAAACCCGACAATCCTATCGGTTATGGAAATCGAACAGCTTATCCAAGAAAAAGAGAAAGCTGAAAAAATCGAAAAAGAAAATGAAGAACTCAAGCTTCGAGTTAAATCTTTAGAAGCACTTGTTGGAACGTTAACGTTCAACAAGGATAAAGAAAGCAAGAAAAGCCGACAAGCAACCCCAAAAACCGAAGAGAAGAAAATTAAAAAGCCACAGGAAGAAGCTAATCAAAAGGATGTCCTCAGCGCAGGAGGCGCAAACAAAAGCAGAAATTATTATGCAGCGCTAGCTGGTCTGGAAGAAACAATGAACGTTGAAGAGGATACAGGTAAAAAGTCAAAATTAGATAATGACTTCATTGAATATCATAGAGTTAAAAATCGGGAGAAAAAACCAAGAGGTTTGTCTGCTGGTCCGTCTGTTGGTCCGTCCGTTAAGATTGATGAAAAAAAAGAAAAAAAAGAAAAAGTCCCACCAATCAATGTGTTTGGGCAAACGGGCAAAGATATGGTTCGGCTTTTGGCAGCCGAAAATAAACTAAAAGATTTTCAGATAAAAAGAGTCAATGCCGATAAGTTGACAATAAGGACTAAGTTGCTGGTTGATTTCCAGGCAACAAAAAGTGCCTTAAATTCTGGAGATGTTCCGCATTTCACGTACACCCCGAAAAGCGAAAAGAACCAAACGTTTTTATTGAAGGGTCTGGACTGTGGTGAGGACACAGTCGATCTCCTTCAAGTGCTCCAAGAAGCTGCACCAGAAATACAGTTTATTTTAGTTAAAAATTTTGCAGCGAGGAGATCGATTGTGGAGCGCAAAAACTTGCCTCACTACTTAGTCCAGATTTCCAGCAAAAGTAGTTCGAGTGCCCTACAGAAAATACGGTACTTGAACTTCCGCGTGGTGAGGTGGGAACGCCTCCAGAAAAGTGAGGTCAACCAGTGCTACAGGTGTCAAAGATTCGGGCATTCGGCTGCCAATTGCGCCGTGAAATATAGGTGTGTCAAATGCAAAGACATTCATACTCCCGGCGAGTGCAAATTGGCTCAGGTGGAGCCAAAAGAAAAACTATATTGTGTGAACTGCGGTGCCTTTGGTCATCCAGCATCATACGGAGGATGCCCCCGGTATCAAGATGCAAAGGTTAAAGTAACTCCAAAACAAAGTCAAGCACACCGCAGTGTGATACCTACAAACTTCGTCAAGCCCGGGGTGTCATTTGCACTTGCTGCGAGAGGACCAGCAGACAATGTAAATAAAATAAATAATGTAAGTGGCAATAATGAGCTGCTCCTTAAAATTTATCAACAATTAAATTCCTTATCGGAGCGAATCGATAAACAAGATTCGAAAATTAACATTGTTTTTCAGCGTTTAGGGCTTTCAAATGCCTCAAAATAAGTTGTCATCCAGCCACATTCCCACGGATAGGACTCGTCTCATCTCGATCAACGTCAACTCCATTGTTACTATACATCGGCGTGATTATCTCCTTGAATTCATTGCCAGACAAAAGCCTGACATCGTGCTTCTCACCGAAACCCACCTCAGTTCATGGCACTCCATGAGATTCAAGGATTTTGAGTTCGTAAGAAACGATAGGGTAACAGGTGATGGGGGAGGTGGCACCGGGATATTGGTTCGAAGACCCTATTGTTTCCAAAATATTGAAAAAGTCGAATTCAAAAGCTTTGAATCTGTTGAAGTGTCCGTTATCAAAATCTCACTGCCAGGTGGGGATAACCTCTTCGTTATCTCTGCCTATGCAACTGGTGGAACTTTTCTCAAGCTCAAGGAGGAGCTCAATTCCTTGTTCGAAATACTCGAATTGAACAGGCTGCATAACTACTATATTCTTGCTGGTGACCTGAACGCCAAGCATACATCATGGCTGAAAGCCACCAATAATCCAAGAGGTGTATTCCTGAAATCGTGGATAACAGAGAACCAAGTTGAATACAGGTGCACTCTATATGGGTCGGAGTTCCCAACATACCCTAGGACAAATTCATATTTGGACCTTTGCATTGCTGACGCAAGACTTGAATTTAGCTTTAAAAGTCCTCAACGGAAACTGCAGGTGCTTCCTTATGATAGCGACCATAACGCAATCGTAATGGAAATCAATCATCACAGGGATGATTTCTTCCTCATTCCAGTTCAACATGAAAATCATCGGTTAAATTTCAAAAAAACAGACTGGGGAAAGTTTCAAAAGAAGTTTAATCGGGAGTACCAGAAGCAATGTCCCCCTTCTGATAGTGGCAACTCTTGCTCAATGGTTTCTAATGACAGGAATCCAACTAACGATGAAAAAGATGCCTATTTGTCGAAGTTAGAGAAGCTGACGTTGGAAACGATTGAGAAAGTCGTTCCCAAGATTAAACTTCGAAACAATATGGAAGGATATGAAACACCAACCATCGCAAGGTTGAAAAGATTGAAAAGCCTTCTTCTCACACGCGTCAACAACATTTATCGACGATTTTTGGACTATAACCATCCCTCGTTGTCTTTGTTGAAATTACATCTGAAGAATGTCCAGAACTTAATCCGGTCATACTTCAGGAGTGAGGTCAGCAATCAATGGGCGGAAAAATTGAGGGGTATTAGCCCACAGGACCCAGACGGCGTGTTCGCGAAAGTGAATAGCATATTCCGCAAGAAGTCTCGAGTGAAGGTATCGAATCTTGAAGTCACTAGTGATGAGATAAATCTTCTCGATAGGGCTGGTATCGAAATTAATAGTACGACTCCAGATAGAAATGGAAACAGGATTATTTGTGAAGGATTGGATAAACTTGCCCTGATCGGAACACATTTTGAATTGGTTCATCTACCAAACCCTGAGAGAGGGAAGGAAATTTTTTCAGAGGTCGTTGAAGCAAAAGTTTCCGACTTCAAATCAAGCCTGAACGGCCAATCAATTCTTCATTTCAATGAAACATTAACATCTGACCTCATACCGAGCTTGAATCTTATTGATTATTTTGTCAGCTATGAAGACTTGTGTTTCATATTTCGCAAGATAAGCAACAAGAAATCATGTGGTACTGATGGTATTCCAAATGTAGTTCTCCGAGATTTGCCTGAGGTTGCTATTAGGAACTATTGCATATTGTTCAACAACATGTTGAGCAATTCATATTTCCCAAATGAGTGGAAAAAGGCTAAGGTATTTCCGATCTTGAAGAAAGGAAAAGAATCTTCATGCCCCAAAAGCTATCGCCCAATTAGCTTGCTGCCTAACATCAGCAAGGTGTTTGAAGTGATACTCAACAGAGCATTAAACGCCCACATTGAGGAAAATGAGTCGATGCCGAATTGCCAATTTGGTTTTCGTGCCAGGCATTCGACCACACATGCAATAACGAAAGTAACCTCAGACATCTGTTGGAAACTAAATGATAGACAATGTGTTGGAGCATGTCTCATTGATATGGAGAAAGCCTTTGATACGGTATGGTTAGATGGACTTATTTTTAAACTCCTTCAGGACAAGTTCCCCAGACACCTTGTCGCCATGATGTGTAATATGTTATACGGGAAATCGTTTGTCGTAACTGATGGAAATCTGACAACAATGCGCGAGTTCAAGGTCTTGAATGGTCTACAGCAGGGAACAGTTACTGCGCCTCTGCTCTTTTCAATCTTCATTCGCAAGCTATTGAACGGCTTTGATTTTAACGTCTTGCCAACGCGATCATTAGTGGCGTTTGCTGATGATCTGATCATCTATACGGCAGACCGAAAAGCTACAATAGTTCGAGAAATCTTCAAAAAATGTTCAATGATGAACAGCTGTACACTGACAATTGGCGAATGAAAATCAATGCGCAAAAGTGTGAAACAATCTTGTTTCGGACAACGCTGCAGGGGGTCAGTCAAGACCTGAAACGTAATTGGAAAGATTTCCACATCATGGCTGGTGAGGGTAGTCTTGAACGGGTTCCACATAAATCCTGTGTTCGATACCTCGGTGTTTATCTCGATCAGTATCTGTACTATACTGAACATGTGAAAACCATGCTCAGTAAGGCACTTAAAGTAGTCATGGCCCTTCGAAAACTCTTTCATTCCAGATACATTGATCAAAAGGTCAAAATTATCTGTTACAAGACACTGGTTAGACCAGTTTTGACATATGGATGTCAGATCTGGTACAACCAGAGTGCTAGTACTATGGAAGAATTAAGAGTTTTCGAAAGGAAATGTCTTCATGCATGTACTGGTTTGTACAGAAAGCCTGAGACGGATTGGAAACATTATATATCGAATAGAAGAATTTATCAAACTGCTGAAGTGACTAGACTCGATATTTTCATATTGAAACTTCTTCGGAATCATATCGCAAGATCTGTGACTGTGAGTGAAAACTCTTGGATTTCACAGCCGTTCCACCCTACAGACGGGTATATAGCGACTTGCCTCGCTACTGGCTTCATTCCTCCAGAAGCATTCGTGTATTTGGACATGAATTGATATATTTTTGATTCTGACGGCGTCCTAGTCATATATCACATATATCGACGGGCCACCGATAAGAAGATAAAATATCCTCCTAATTTGAGTTCACGAGACCAACAGTTCCAATGGAGGTACTCATTTGCTAGATTCGTTGAGGCTGATTGAGTTGAGACGGGGCAGTCTAGGTATTGGTGACTGAATGACAATGTCTAAATTATTCGTGTATATTTTCAGTTTTGGTGTTTTTCGTTATTTAGTTTTTGAGTTTCAGCTCATTATTGCTACATTTAGTGTTGTTGTTTATTTTTGTTAAAAATTAGGTATAGGTTAGGTTTATATTATGTTTATTATATTAGGTTAGAGATAAGGTAAAACGCTAAGGTTAGAAACATTGTTATAGATTTTTTTAAGTATAAGATAAAGTTTTTGATAGCATTTATTAGAATTAAGTTAAAACATATTAGGTGTAGGATCAAAGTTCACTGTAGTGTTAAGATTATAAATAATTTTAGAATAGTGTTGGTTGGTTTTTTCTCCTTTTTCCAATTAAATTAAAAAAATATGCAATAATCTTCATTGATTTGAATTTGCTATAGTTTTTTTTTTTTAAATGTGTAATGAAAACGTACAAATTTAGAGAGCCATTTGGGCCATTAAGTTTTTTATTGTTATTGTTTGGAATTTGCTTTATATTCTTTTAAAATTTATAACGATTAGTATTAAATAAAGCGCTTTTGATTGATTGATTAGGACTTATAGGCATGTGAAAGCAAAGCATACCCCAATGTAAGTTGAACAAGTTGGGTAAACAGACCTACGCTCATGTCAGAAGGGTTTTGTATTCAATTTTCAAAATGCAGTCACCATATTGAATAAGGTTAAGAAGCATGTCAATGACAATTTTATTGGAGAAAATATGAAATTCGAAGATCATACTAATATTCACAAAGTTGAACCAATTCTGATTTCTGAGGTTTTTGTTATTGTTATACTCATAAATATCACCCTTGATAATTATTTCAGATGTCCATTCGTGAGGGAGGAAACTACATTTTTTATGTTTTTCCCCCCTGTGCCCCACTGAAGCAAAAACTGACAGTTTAAGAACTGTTTTGAAAAGCTCCCATGAAAACTTTCATTTCATACTCATATCGGCTACGTTTGATGAATTTTTTTTTCAGGGGTCACTCTCCTGTAGTGTTATCATCGATGAATGGCCAATTTTTTCGAATCCTAGAGTTGTTACAAAGCCCTTTTGCTAGGAGCTCTCTCCCGCCTCCTTGACTTGTTTCACTTATGAGTATTAATTGTAGGTACTCATCTTCAGTCATTCATTAAATTGAATCAAGTGTTCAAGGCATGCACCTTAAACGTTGAAGTTGGGGAAGATATAACTCAAAATTATCCAATCTTCGCATTTCAAACAGCCACTATTTTGTTTTACGATTACTCATACCACTAGCTGAACCGATTCTCAAAGATATACACGACACCTATCATTCTTGAAATTTTCATGCAAATCCAAGCAAAACTGTAGTGTCTGAGCGGGAAAAAGCGCATGTTGTTCCATAGCCATATGTTGTCATAGTAATACATGCAGCGCACATTGTTCCATAGTAATACAGTAAAATTCAAACCGCTATAACTTCGCTAAATATGATTCGATCTTTATGAAACTTGCAGGGTTAATTGATCTTATGAATAGACATCTACTTACTGATTTTCATTAAATTTAAGGGTACCTTAAAGATTTTATTCAAGAAAACATAAAATCGATAAATCATACTATTACTAACAAAGTTGAGTAAATTGCGACTTCTCACGTATTTGTTGTTGTTGTACTCATCAAGACCTACATTCTTGATTTTTTTCAGATTTTTCGGATCACAGGTGTCCAATCGCGAGGGGGGGGGACACAAATTTTTCGTGTATTTCCCCTCCCTGTGCGCCCCTCGAAGCAAACTTTGCCAAACTGAGACCTGTTTTGAAAAGTTCTCATCAAGACCTTTCATTTGATACCCATATTGGCTACCTTCAATGAAATTTTTTTTTCGGGGGGTCACTCCCCTACATGGGGAGACCCCCCTAAAATACCTGATAAAATTTTTTAGTAGTTGAATTTTGAAGAGATCACCACTTTACACCTACATACAAAATTTGATGCTTCTAGCTTAAGTAGTTTCCGAGAAAAACTGCTGTGACACACGGACGGACGGACGGACGGACGGACAGACAGACGGACAGACGGACAGACAGGACGCGATTTTAGAAGGGTTTTGTAAAATTATTTTACAAAACCCTAAAAAAGAGGTATTATGTGGGCAGCCCAGATGCCTTGCGCATCTGGGAATTACTTGATCAGGGGGTCAACAGCTTTCTCCTTCTTACCCCAAAAAATACACCATGAGCTTATCAAAAAGATGTTTGCGTCAGGACTTTTTTGTCCTGGCCTCTCCCTTATCGTTTCTACTTGAGCTGCAATCAAGTTCTTCAAAGGCTAAAAGCACGACTTTTTACTTACAATTTAATTTTACTTTACTTAATATGTTCTTTAATTATAACATTGAAATTATTTAAAATGCCACTTAACAATCTAATTATTTAAAACACCATTCCCAATCAAAAGCTGAACCAAGACTTCCCATGCTGTGTGTCCGCGATCACGTCTAAGATTGCTGAATTGAATACGTTGCAGATTTAGAGTCGCCAAGGTCATCTGTAAGGATAGCATTGAAATTAAGCTTGAAACTCGAGCTGTACCGCCTTCGAGTAGCGGACCCTTGATCTGGTTGGAGAGTTTTGCTAGTTCGTGCTCAATGGAAGCGAAACGTTTTTGAGCCATCTGTTCCATTTTGCCGTGGAGGTTCAATGTCGAGTCGATGGTTGATGTTTGATTTTTGAGTAGGGAGTGCAGCTAGTTCTGAACTCCCTGCATCGTCTTAATGATCTGAGCAATTTGGTTAGCGTACTCCTCGTCCAGAACACCAAATAATGACCTGGCCAGTCCATCCACTGCGTTTATTGCTCCTCGCCTTGACTTGATCTTCAGCACCAGGTTTGCGCTGTAAAGCTGGTCGGTGAAGTGGCGGAGCTGCTCATGCAAATGTAAGCAGTCGGTGTGCCGAGGATCCCAATGATTGAAAATGCAGTCCTGGATGTGGTCCAGTTGATGACACCTTGATGGGATTAGTCACTGTTAGGGGGATCAGTAGACAGACTAGAAGGAGCGATAGGAGTGGTGTCCTTCTGCTCCTGGAGCGAAGCCCCTTGTGATAATTGCTGGGCGTATCTGCCTGATGCTGTGCCTTGGGCCGGATTTCGGTATTCGCCTCGGGACCAGCTGTTTCTGGTGTCGATTTCTCGATCAATAGTAGCGGCGCTAAATGATTGATGAGCCGTCTTACTATTCCAATGTCTGTCCTCACGTCTGTGACTCTGACGAAGCCGTCAGCCCCTTGATGTGTTTCTATGATGCGTCCAGGGGCCATTTCATAGCTCCCCGGGTAGCGTTTGGTTTCATGGCTCCCCGGGTAGCGTTTGGTTGACTTTGTCGCCACTTAACGCGATGTTTTAGTTGGTTCAAATATTCGTGGGACCATCGTCGCCAAAACTCGTCCTTCAAATAATTTATCCGCTTCCATCGGGCATGAAGTCCGCCAGTGACAAGCTTTGCCCGAGCATCCACCATGGCTGTGAGGGGTTCGCCGATGAGGAAGTGTCCTGAAGTCAACGCTGCAAGATCGTTGCAGTCGTCGGACATCCCAGTTAGAGGCCTGAAGTTGAGGATGGCCTCCACCTGGACCACCAGGGTGTGCAGTTCCTTGTACTTGAGTGTGGCTGATGAAGCGCCTCGACGAAGCAGGCTCTTGGCTGATTTGACGGCCACCTCCCAAAATCCACCAAAGTGAGGGGTGCGTGGAGGGATGAAATGAAATTGTATTCCCCGTATGCTGCAACAGTCGGCCACGTTGTGTTAACCTTCAGCTGAGTGAAGTGAGGAAGACAGATCATGTAGCTGATTTTGCGCACCTACGAAATTGGTCGCATTGTCGCAATAGATGTCCTTGCAGAGACCTCGTCTCCCAATGAAACGCTTCAGCGCACCGATGAAAGTTTCAGTGCGGAGATCACCCACCGATTCCAGATGGACGGCCTTGGTAACGAAGCAGCAGAATATAGCGATGTATCCCTTCTGAGGCGGCACACCTCTGCCTCGGAAGTGTATCAGTACTGGTCCGCAGAAGTCGACGGCCGAGCAGATCAACGGGTGAGCCGCTTCCACGCGAGCACCTGGTAGATTCCCCATAATCTGATTGAACAGTTGTGGCCTTGCCTTGGTACATTGTACGCATTGTCGAGCAATCACCCGTGCTAGGTACTTCCCCCTGATAGGCCAGAAGCGTTGTCTCGTGGTAGCTAACAGCGCCTGAGCTCCGAGATGGCAATTGTTGCGATGAATATCCGTCATCAGTAACCTTGTAAGTAAATTCGCAAACGGCAACAACATAGGATGCTTGGCCTCGAATGCGAGTTGTGAAGCCTCCAGCCTCCCGCCAACGCGCAGGATTCCGTCGGAATCCAGGAAAGGAGTCAGACCCAATAGTGGGATGCTCTTGTTGACCTGCCTTTGTAGTTGGATGTCTCGCAGGTTCTCACGAAATTCATGTTGCTAAATACATTACAATCAATCTGATTACTTTGGAGAGTTTCTGACTCGTTACTTCACGGCTTCGCAGTTGAGGAAACTAGGAGCTTGTCCTGCAACGCTCCACAAAATGCAGCATATAACCGATCGCCCGTTGAAGCCTACCAAATGAGTTGCCGTGCTGGACCTCGTACACAAAATGGTTGTTTGCACCAACTGTTGTTATGATCGTTACCCTGATTTGCTTCAGCTCGACTTCACAGGGGTCGGTACCCTTATACGGAGGCGGCCAGTCCACCTCAGGTCCCGCCAAAAAGGATGGCCCCTGTGAACAGAGCTTGCAGTCCTTTAGCTCAACTGGCACCAGGCCACGGGACAAGATGTCCGTGGAATTGTCGTGGGATGCCGCATGTCACCACTGAGTTGGTCTCGACAACGATTGAATGTTTGAAACACGGTTGGCCACGAAAGTGCTTTAGGATGAAGCGGTTGAGTTGACTTACGCCAAAGCGACCCCTGAATCGGACCAGAGGACGTTAAAAACATCCGACAGACTGAGCGCCTTCTTGACTCGATTCGTTAATTCTGCTCCCAACTTGGCGGCACAAAATTCCAAACGCAGCCCTGTCAACACCTTGATGGGGGCTACCCTGGACTTGACACAAAGCTGCCGAACGTTGACTTGACAGCTCGGGGATGTTGAGCGGATATAGATCACAGCACCATACACCTCCTCCGAGGCATCGAAGAAAGTATATATGTTAGCTGCAGCTGGACTGGTTTTTTGCAGGCGATAACGGGCCGAGTCAAACGAACCCTTCGCAATAATGTTAGCTCACCGCAAAGACGGGCCCACTGTGTCTGTATTTTGAGTGGCAAGGCCGCGTCTCAGTCCAACTCCAATTGCCATAACGCCTGCAGGAACAATTGAGCGGTTACGGCAACCGGGGCTAGGATGCCCAATGGGTCGAACATTCGGGCGATGTCTGATGCGATCGTCCGTTTCGTGAATTTGACCTCAGCGAAGTCCAAGTTAATGCCGATCAGGAAGTCGTCTGTTTTGGGACACTACATTACCCCCAAAGTCTTGATGTGGTCTTCTGAAAGGCTGCTTCAGTCCAATAGGACCTCCTGGTCTTCCACATCATTGGCACTTCATTTGTGCAAATGCATCCCTGCACTGGTGAGAATCTGACGTAATTCCTCCTGTGTTTGAATTGCCTCCATCAAGGTATCCCTGTCATGACGTCGTCTATATAACAATCATGGTGTAGTGCTGCTGCTGCCCAAGCGTGCTCGATATTGTTCGGCCTGAGTCAGAACCTGGAGGCATTTGGTTGCTAAGTACACACGTTCTGCCGTACGTAACGGTCTTCAGTTGATAATATCGCAAAGGCTGGGCTGGACTTTTTCTCCAAATCATCAGTTGAAATCTGCAATCGTTGTGCTGAAGTGCTATTATCCAATACATCTTGGCGTGGCAGAGGAGAAAGGGTCAAAATCGCAAATAGATCATCCTGAATTGTGGGTCTGGTATGTAGGATGTCGTTCAGGGAAGCGTTCGTTGATGTTTTACTGGACGCATCGAAAACCACTCTCAATTTAGTGGTGCTGCAACTTGGCTTCAGGACGCAGTGATGCGGCAGAAAATAATGTGCTTCCTTACTCGCTGACCATGTGATCTGCTCCATATGTCCCAGTCGTTTGTACTCGTCCATGAACTCGAAATACTGCCGTCTTAAATCGGGATTCTTCTCCAGTCTACGCTCGTTCGCCATGAATCTTCGTATGGCCATGTCCTGCGAGTCGCCCAGCCTTTCGGGATCTTCCTTGAAAGGGAGCCGCACCAATAACCGGCCATCGGACTGACGTTGAGTCGTCTGGGTGAATTGTACTTCACAGGCTCTTTCAGTCGCTGTGAAATTCTGCTGTGGATCCGGTACCTCCTCAACCTCCCAGAATCGCTTGGTAGCCTGAGCAAGCTGAGTCTCCTTGGTGAGAACTCCGCATGTTACTGGAAGCATTTGAGGTGTCACTACCCTTCCGGCTATAATCCAACCGAGGAGCGTGTTTTGGAGCACAGGGAATTCAGGGCCCAACTTGATTTGCCCGACGGCAAGGACTTCGCAGAAATGCTCCGCACTCAGCAGCATGTTGATTTGGTCCGTTCGGTGGAATTCAGGATCCGCCACTCCGATGTGTCGAGATTCTGGGAAGGTTGAGGAGATATGATTTGATTCAGGACGTAGGCCTCCAACTGGGCGGCATATCCAGACACTCTGGATTTTAGGCCGAGATTCAACTTATGCCTTCTTGATGCAGTTGTGGTGAAGACGCTAGACCCAGTTTCTTGATATCCCGCTCGGTTACTAAGTTGATTTGCGAGCCAGGGGCCAACACTGCTTGGCCGTCGGCCATTCTCCCATTGCTGGCAACCATCCTAACGACGGCTGTGCTCAGCAGAACATTTTTCGTGGAATCAGGTTGCATGTCATCAGAGTGAGGGCAGGTGGCGTAGGTGGCGGTTGAACATCCGGTTTCCTGACTATGGAGCCAGGCGCTGTCGTTCTGGTCTGCTTGGAGTTTACGTCTCCCGTCATGTGCAACAGGGTATTATGTTTTTTGGCACATTCCTTGTAGCTACTTACCGCGAAGACGGAAGCCTGATGACCTTTTCGCAAGCAAATTCATACACAGCCTCCTTGCACGTACAAAACTCAGCCTCTTTACAGCGTTGTCGTGGAGAAACTCCGGGCAGTAGTACAGCGGATGATCCAGCGAGCACCTTGAGCATCGCAACGCAGCCACGGCAGCCTTGGTAACCTTCTCGTGGTTGCGGTCTGGGTTCTTAGTTGTACCGCCGAGCGCTTTGAGTGCCTGGAATCGCACTTCTAGGAAATCCAGTAAACCCTTCAAAGGTGGCAGCTCGTGTGGATTAGCCGTTGTAGAATCCAACTTTCATAGCAAAACGTGTAATAGCAATGGATCCCAATCCTTTGTGGATATTTGCAGATTCTCCAGGCCTCTGAGACACTCTTGTGTGCTGTCATGCAGCGACTTTATGGCTACCACTGACGGTTTTTCACTGGCCCCATCAATTTGTCGATGAGGGCCGACACCAAGAGTCGTCGATTATCAAATCTCTCATTAAGTGTCTTCCAGGCATCTAGATAATTTTCGTCCGATAACGCAAAGTTTCTGATTAAGGACCCAGCCTCTTCTGTGAGATTAACCTTCCGGTACCAAAGCTTCTAGCACGCGGACATCGGCTGATTATGCACCATTTGCATAAATGAATCCCAGAATTGTCGCCAGTGCAGGTAATCTCCGTTGAAGGTGGGCAAGGCAATTTTTGAGAGCAACAAGCCTGGCATCGCAGCGGGCGGAACAGGCGAAGGTAGTATTTCGGTAATGGCATCGGCTTTCATTTGCAAGTGAACAATGGAATCCTGCGCATCCTCCTCCAACTGGATGTGCTCCTCCAAATTGAAGCCCTGCGATACAGGGTCCGCACAGGTTTCCGCTCTAGCCTTATACCAAGTTTTTGTGTTCTCTGGTGGTTCTACGCGAGCCATCGTCCTTCTCAGCGAATTCACCGAGGCCCGATAACGTCGTCACTTGCTTGTAAAAGCAGCGTTTTCCTGCGCCGAAACAAGCGCAGCTGAAAGCCTGTCATCAATACTGTGTGAAGATGAGGGTGGTTGCGACATTACCAATGTTGTGTCCTTTAGAGCGCTCATTCTTTCGAGGAAGTGTTTATAGAAGGTGACGTAATTGATCTTGTTCATTTCTTAAACTTCACTCGTGAAGTATTCGTGTTCCGATGTAATCTCGGGTAAGGATTGAACTTCGGTATCCTTGTACTCGAAGTCCCCCCAGGCGATTTTTAAACGTCGAAGCCGCTCTTCATAATTACCACTGTCTTGTTTGCGGCTGGCCGAATCCTTTTTGTATTTCGATATAACATTTTCTACGGCTTTGGCCAATGTCCTCAGCTCCTGGAATACGCACTCCGATTCGACCATTTTCCGCCCGAAAAAAATCTTTCACAGACACGACACTAGCACAACACCTGAATCACTGGTATTCCAAATAAAAACAATCCACTGGTATTAAAAATAAATCTCGCCGGGGCCTCTTTTGTCCTGGCCTCTCCGTTATCGTTTCCACTTGAGCTGCAATTAAGTCCTTCAAAGGCTAAAAGCACGACTTTTCACTTGCAATTTAATTTTGCTTTACAAAATGTTCTTTAATTATTACATTGAAATTATTTAAAATGCCACTAAACAATCTAATTATTTAAAACACCATTCCCAATCAAATGCTGAACCCAGACTACTTAATTGCATACATTTTATAATCTTCAAGTTTCATTAAAACACATTAGTGTTTATCTTCTGACAAGCATCAGCAGTTCCCGTGCAAGAAAACGCTGACTCTTGAGCGTTCATAAGCGTCTCTCGCATGGAAACCGCTGGCACTCGCGTCTGATGTGGAGATTCGCATTGCATGATATTTGATACACGATATAAGATCTGAACAATATTTTGCTGACTCGTTCGAGTAACATAAATAACGTACATTCAAATCAATCAGTAACAAACTTATGATGTTCATTCACCCAACATTAATAACGTACATTCACCCAACATTGTAACTGGGTCAGAGCAATACATTGCACCATATGTTGAAAATGCTGTAAGCAGCCAATTGCTCTTTCATCATAATTGCAGTTCAAGTAGGTCAGGTAAAATTGATGACATTAAAAATAATCATGAATCAATAAAAGAGCTATTGGCTGATCGACCATCAGTTGTTGTACCGCTAGCCTAAGAATAACAGCTTTTGAGAAATAAAGTGTCAAGAAAAATAGTGTTTTCTTTTTTTATTAAGAACTGCGACCGATTACATTAGTTGCGCGTCAACTAAGAAATTTAAACTTAGCATACAGTGGCTTCCAAAAGTCTTAGAGTCACATAAGGTGACAAAATTAATTGAACATCGAAATTTACCGATTCTTGAACTGAATTTACAAATTTACAAACTTAAGTTAAGGCTACATTGATTAACTGAATTTAACGAAATTAAATTTTAATCTAAATTAAGATTCCCGCTGCTGGTTGAGTGAGCATTAGCAATGAGAATAATCTTCATTGCCTTCAGGTATCCAAAAACATTCTCAGGCCGATAACAAGTTCCTAGACTCTCTGTCTGATTAATAGTGTGAAGTCTCAAAATCAACCATTCCAATTCTTGTTCTCTCTACAGTCTTAGATCTATCCATATACCACATAATTGCATGTGAATCTACGAAACGTACATCATACCCAGAGCTTTAGTCCTTCTTGTGGCTTAACTTAGTATAAAAGCTTTGATCAAACCTGAACTTCACCATGCCATCAAAAAGTGCACTAGTTCATGCGAATATCTTGGAGATCCAGATTTCTGTTCTATCAGTAGATGATAAATTTGTCCTTATTGGGCATGAGCTCATTGCCTCTAGGATGTAGATACGTTGAAACCGATCACTGTGCATCCTAGAACCTTTTCTGTCATTACAATAGCCCTGTAGATGATGATTGGTCTCGCAATCATGGTGTACGGGTACATCTAGCGCAGTGTTGTTGGGCTATAACCTCAGAAATTACCTGTAATATTCCTGCACACCCTCTGAGCTCTTGTGGCCTCTGTTTATTATCTAGATGGGCTCCAAGATACTCAATATCTTTCTTGAATACGGACTTTTTCTAGAGTTAGCTTAATTGTGAATGATACCAGCATTATTTTGCTAGGGTCAAAGCTCAAACTACTGTTACTATTGTATTTATAAACAAGTTGGGTAAACAGACCTACGCTCATGTCGGAAGGGTTTTGTATTCAATTTACAAAATGCAGTCACCAGATCGAATAAAATCAAGAAACATGTCAAAGACGATTTTATTGGAGAAAATATGAAATTCGAAGATCATACTATTATTAACAAAGTTGAACGAATTTAGACTTCTGAGGTTTTTGTTATTGTTATACTCATAAATATCTCCCTCGATAATTATTTCAGATATCCATTCGCGAGGGAGGAAACACATTTTTCATGCATTTCCCCCCTGTGCCCCCACTGAAGCAAAAACTGACAGTTTAACAACTGTTTTGAAAAGCTCCCATGAAAACTTTTATTTCATACTCATATCGGCTACGTTTGATGAATTTTTATTTTCAGGGGCCACTCTCCTGTACTGTTATCATCGATTCATGGCCTATTTTTTCGAATCCTAGAATGGTTACAAAGCCCTTTTGCTAGGAGCTCTCTCCCGCCTCCTTGACTTGTTTCGCTTATGAGTATTAATTGTAGGTACTCATCTTCAGTCATTCATTAAATTGAATCAAGTGTTCAAAGCATGCACCTTAAACGTTGAAGCTGGGAAAAAATAACTCAAAATTATTCAATCTTCGCATTTAAAACAGCCACTATTTTGTTTTACGATTGCTGATACCACAAGCTGAACCGATTCTCAAAGATATTCATGACACCTATCACTCCTGAAATTTTCATGCAAATCATAGCAAAACTGTGGTGTCTGAGTCGGTAAAGAGCGCATGTTGATCAATAGCCATACTCGTATGTTGCCATAGTTATAAATGCAGCGCATATTGTTCCATAGTAATACAGGAAAATTCAAACGGCTATAACTTCACTAAACATACCTCAATCTTTATGAAACTTTCTGGGTAGATTAATCTTATAAATAGTCATCTGTGTACTAAATTTCATTGAATTTAAGGGTACCATAAAGATTTTATCCAAGAAAACATAAAATCGAAAAATCCTACTATTACTAACAAAGTTGAGTGAATTACGACTTCTCACGTATTTGTTGTTGTTGTACTCATCAAGACCTACATTCTTGATTTTTTTCAGATTTTTCGGATCACAGGTGTCCAATCGCGAGGGGGGGGACACAAATTTTTCGTGTATTTCCCCTCCCTGTGCGCCCCTCGAAGCAAACTTTGCCAAACTAAGACCTGTTTTGAAAAGTTCTCATCAAGACCTTTCATTTGATACCCATATCGGCTACCTTCAATGAAATTTTTTTTTCGGGGGGTCACTTAAATGCCTTATAACATTTTTTTGTAATTGAACTTTGCAGAGAACACCACTTTACACCTACATACAAAATTTGATGTTTCTAGCTCAAGTAGTTTCTGAGAAAAACTGCTGTGACACACGGACGGACGGACGGACAGACAGGACGCGATTTTAGTAGGGTTTTGTGAAATTATTTTACAAAACCCTAAAAAACCTTGCCGAGCCGAGGGTGCTATTTCAGGTAATATAAGATAAGTAATGTGAATTACTTTATGAAATCACGGTAGTAAAACGATTTGTTTGTTCTTCAAATCGACATATAGAACATATAGAATTAAGCAGGTTGAGTTGATTGGACAAAATTTGATTGCGACTGAGCTAGAAATAAATATTTAAAAAAAAACTACCAATGGTATCATGCCACTACTCCATATTGCCTCACCACAAAACTACATGTTAAGGGTAATTCCTCTCCACTTTCTATATTTAGAAGCAATTACCAGACCACAATAGCAAAATTCAACTACATTTCAAATTGCGAAACCATTTCCTGTGGCAAATTGCCATCCACCACCATCATTGAAGGCGCTAGGAACAGAATATTATCATTAAACATCCATTCCTTGCAAACAACCAGCTAAAAGTCATTCCATTCCATAATCAAGTTGACAAACCATTGAAAAAGAAGTGAAAACTTCTCCATGGCACATATTTACACTTGGTTCATTTGTCAACCTTTTACTAGCGCCCAAGGAATTCTGCGTAGACCCGACCCGATACAAAATACCTTTTGAATTTCAACCTCGAACAAACTTAACCGATTTCAAAACTTGACACATGCCAGATAAAATCTCGATTTTGATTCCGCATTCCTATTATCCAGGCACAAACTTGTCCGACAAGCATTCGCATAAACAATGACATACACACACAAACGGTATATTCGTGTAAGCTCTTTAAATTCCAGGACATGGGAAACTAAATCAAAACTTTTCTCTTTCACGTTCCTCGCCATTGAATCTAATAGTTATCATGCTAGTCATCCTTCCCATGTAAGGTACTGACGCCTCTTGGGACTTCGAGTAAGGCAGGTGAGGAAGGGTCTGAAGGATTGAAGAGTTAGAATGTCTTAAAATGCGATACTGGAGGGATTAGATTGAATCGAGTTGAGTATGGAAATGTTCAGCTATTTGTTTGGCCGGGAGGCATCGATAAGAAATCTGGAAGCCGCTCAATAAGGACGAGTTTTGCAGACATTAAGTCATTGTATGCTGATAGCAGGCGATGAAGATTGAAAACCACAGGCAGCTTCATGCATAATCCTAATCTAAATGTTCACAGGAAATGTAAATAGGGAGTACCCAACCCTAAGAGGAGTAGAGGAAATAGTTGGAACAGCAGAATCCTAGTTTGAAGGCTATTAGAGTGAATTGCTCTCATATTTCCATAAGCTATGTTAATGAAAATTCCTTTGTATGAGCTATGCTGAGTGCATGTGGGACTAATTAGAGAAATCCATATTTAATCGTTGGCTTAACATATGCAAAAAGGATCTGATATTCTATGATTACATTGATTTTTGCCTTCTCTCGACTGTTTAAACATAGCAGTCATGAATATAATATTTAGCGTAAAAAATTGTTTTGAGTAAAAATGTAGCCTCCAGTGTTTCAAAAATGTAAGAACTAACTGCGACATTGAGTTGTACGAATCACTTGAAAAGCTAGGGAGACCTCTAAGTAACATTTCAACCTTATTTATCAATAGATTTCAAAGAACGGGTACCCGAAAATGTTTTCGTTCAACTAAAAAAATAGCTCTATGTCTTCCTACACAAATTCAGAAACATTTAAGGTTGGCTTAAAGTATTGCGTACTATGTTCAAAATATAAGGCTGCTTCCCATGCAGCACAATCATCTCAAATAGAAGGCTAACCGTAATCACAAATTATATACGAATATCTTTAAGACTGGGCTTCTGATCAGCAAAAACTGAACTAATGGCTGCCTTATGTGTCGGATTACGTCAGTTTTTTTGTCTCAACTTCATGTTAATATTGCGTTGCTTGGTGACTAGCTCACAAAGATCCAGGCAAGCATTAACATACCACATTTAATTTAGTACCGGAGGTAAACCATCCTAGCGAGCTTGAATATATAGTGTAGTATGGAACAGTCGTTTTTTTGCCCACCCCCCGTTGTTACGCAGCAAATAACGTAACCAATATATAATAACTAATTAAAGTAATAGCTAGCACTATCAACAAATTAGCATTTACATTTACCAATAGATAACAAACACTAGCAAAAGATTAGCACTTTATACTAACATTAGATTAACTAATAAATAGTATATTACTGAAGTAACTAAAACTATCAACAGAACAGCAATATCATAGCCAAAAAATAACATCACGATTAAAGTAACGTTAACTGAAACTATCGATGGAATAGCATTTTAGACAAACAATAGAATAACCACGAAATGGCATAAGAATAACTAGCGCCTTCAATGTAATAGCACTTTCATACATAAGAAAATTACAACCAATACAATAATCAATGAATAACATTTAAGATAGCTCAATAGATAACGCAACCAGTAATTGCATAAGTGACCCATTAAGGAAGTAGCAATCGAAGTAAAAACTAGAATGAATGCAACTATTGACAAATCAACGAAATCAATAAAAGATACATGATACCAAACTTAAACAATTATCTTTCTCACAACCTTCATTTGCTACGTCAAGATGAAGGTAATGCATTCATGACGAGCAAAATCCGAGTACTCATGTGTACATTATCGCATACTTAATTAAAAGCAATTGAAATGCTGAAATAGTATTATCTTCAAACATATGGACAACTAAACTAAATCATGACGACATTGGGAAACACCACCAACAAAGAAAGATACATGACATGACCGTCACCTACAACGACAAGGCCAAGAAATCCCTGAAATCTGAATGAAAGCAAATAATAATACACTAATAGCTTTGTGCACTTTTGATTTAAGAATAGCATTCCATGTATGATGGTATGGAAAGACAAATGAAAAAAAAAAATAATGCACTGGCAGCACTACGTATGAAAAGCGTTTCTTTTGGTTAACTACCTGATTGATGGAATTTGGTTGAGTGCACGGATATTGGTTCATCAGCATTTTGCCCCATCCACCGTACCAGGTATTGACTATGGCAAAAGCTACCTAAATCGGCAATTGGTCCGGACAAAAATATATGAAGCGCCTGAAGAAGTGCATTTTGTCGCCAGGCGCGTCAAGGGTGTGACTCAGGCTTTGGCAGGCCTTCCAGGAATGTCTCAAAATCAACCCCTAGTCGAATTTAGGCTGCCTAAGTGCCTTCCAAGGTTGAAAAACAGGACTCGTATAACCTAGGTGGAACACAGGCTGCTCACGTGCCTTCCAAGGTTACGAGATCCCTCTACAGAAAACCCTGCTTAAGTAGAACTTGGGCCGCTCAACGCCACCCAGAGCAGGTCAACAGCGGTCTTTCCTCGAAAATGTCTGCCAAGGTGGCACTTAGGCTTTTAACTAGCCTGCTGATGGTGAGGAACCTTTGAGCAATAGTCCTGCTCTAGGTTTTAAAATCTTAAAATTTCCCTTTCTATTTCTTGAACTCTTTCCAGGATAGATCTACCAACAAGGATCCTCGGGACTGCTTGGAGGCTCCATACGCGGTCCACCCCATCGGGCCGACTAACCCAACGGAAGTGAAGACTCTTCCCCCCAAAACTTCACTGGAGGAAGCACTTCGCCAAAATTTCCGTGCTGTACCTCGGCCCCTTACTTTGAAAGTATACCGGGCACGCCACCAAGTAGTATTCAGCACAAACTTGACTCCAGAGGCATCCCCCGCGGTATTGTGTAAGCGCCACAGTGGTGGCCTACGAAGCTAAGTCGAAAAGCATTGATCGCCGTCACTCCAGAGGAGCGGGCCCGTTTTAAAGACCAGGCGGCCGCCTTTCAGTGAAACTACCACTGGACTCAATGGACTAAACGCGCACAAAGCTGTAGGATACGCCAGGTATCTAGACAAACATCATTCTCTACAATCAGAGACCAACAAAACCCATTCAGTCGTCGATTCCGACATCACGCCAACGCTAGAGCGATCTGATTCAATTTTAGCTCTGTTGTCTAAGAAAACAACCAGTGTTTCCTTTCTCTGGCTTCCCAATTACAGGTGTTCCATAGGTAAGGACCAATTTTTGGTAATATTGATTGTGAGCTGGAGGTTCCCTCATACTTCTTTCAGATTGACTTCCACGGCACCAGCTCCCATTTTGAGCTGAAGGCAACCCCAACAAAACAAATTTATAATAACGTTCTTTTTCCTTATCTTTCTTCTGATCCTCATCATCCCCCTTTACGTTTTGAGATTTTCTCTATTGCTTCTGTCTGTCACCATCAAAAAGACCGTCAGCGCTATAACTTTTACTAAACTAATTCTAAGCAACTTATTGGTCCTCCTTCTTTTGCGGTCTTGACCCGAATGCTTGTTGCAACAAATTCTTTAGCTTCTTAAACGCTGCTATTTCTGACTCTACTTCGCTTGTTAGTATAAGGAGCTCTTGAAAGCCAAAGAAAGACCACCTCAACATTTTTCACGTAATGCTTTTTGTTATCTGATGTCTACAGCTAAGAAAGGAATCCAGATCGCCAAACGCTTCTTATTTTCATAGTATTGAGCTCTGTGAACTAATATCATTCCAAACCATTTTGGAAATATATACGCTCTCTCAAATCCTCTTCCGGTATCCCTTTCTTGTTCATTTGAATGGCTGTTACACAACTTAATCTCTCGTGATTTGTGACCTTTGTAGAACTTAGTTTTGCCCCAGCAATGGCCATTTAGTCCCAATCATACACATGCCATCCTCGTTTTATTTATTTGCTATCCGAAAGAAGTTACAAAGCTTATTTTAAAGCTTGATAAGTCTGTCAGATCAGGTCCTGATGGTATTCCTAATCATTTTGTGAAATCATTAGCTGCTTCTATTTGTGTTCCCCTTTACTTTCTCTTCAACTTTATCTTGTCTTCAAGCTCTTTTCCATTCGAATTGAAAAATATCTTATATTTCTCAAAAAGGTAGCACCTCCGACGTTGCTAATTATGGGCCAATCTCGTTACTATCCTTTTACAAGTCGAAACCTTATATTTGTGTTTTTTTAAAACCCTTGACTCAGTAAATTACATTAGTTTATTGACAAACTTAGATTTCTTAATGTTCCTGAGTATTTGCTTCACTGATTTTCCCCTTACTTGTCCAATAATGTTGGTCAGGTATCTTTTCAATGCTGTGTTATGAAGGTATTTAGCCATCATGCTTGTAAGGTAAGCTCCACTAGTACCAATTGGTGACAATTTATATAAAACCCACTCTCAGGGGAGGGTTAATGGTACTAAATTGAGAAAACAGAAAAAGAGTGTCACCAAATACAATATATATTGTTACATGTCCAAACATTTCTGCGAGCTACTGTCGCAATTATTGTCGCAACTGTTAATAACATCATGATGAATAAACGAATGTACTAGAAAGCACAAGCACGATCAATATCTGAAGGTGACGTCATCGCGGGGGTGTTCAGAATTGCTCGATTTCCCAGGTACTTCTCGCCAGAACATTCACCAATAGACGAGAAATGGATTGAATTACTAGAGACCCTATATAAAGCCGAGCTGAATGAATGGGGAGGAATAGTAAAACCACGATAGTAAGAGCTGCTATAAGAATAGAGCCCATTTGAAGGCGATATTGATTGAAAGTGAAGTGATTTTCATGATACAGACAAGTGAAAAATTAATAACATATTGATTATTTGTAAAATAGTGAAATTAATAATTGTGCGTTCTTAGTAAATAAGCTCTTTTAACTTACTTTAAAAGACAGTGCGCTTTCACTTTCTCGGAGCATTAAAATTATCGGGCGCGAACTATAGCACGCAATAATAAAACATTGAAAGTGAACACTTTTAAACATTTTTACAATACACAATAGTGAAATTTAACAATAAAAACGCCACGAAGCTTAAATCTAAAAATTAATGAATTGACCATATCGGAGCTTAAAGAGAAGTTGGAACACCGCAATCAGGCTACGCAAGGTACAAAGGCCATACTGATTACACGCTTGCGTGACATGATCGAGTTGGAAGGCATGTATCTGGGTTCGGGTGAGCCCTCAGATGCGGAAAAAGGCGCAAGAGCTGGAAAAGCAGAAATACCTAAATTAAAAGGAACGCGAAAATGCGCTGATGTAAATGTTGATGCTGATGCAGTAAGATCAGCAACAGCAGTCTTACACTTTAACTGCGAAGCTGGACTGTTGGTGGCAACCAAAATCAAGGCAGATTTGCAAAAACAGTCAACCGAAATAAAAGCGGGGGTCAGTAGTCTGAACAACCAAATTAAATGCGTCGAGGAAAAGGCTTACCAGGTCGAGGAGAATGTCAGCCAGGTCGAGGAGAGAATCAACTATGAGATGGAAAAAATTAAAAAGGAATTGGAGGCAGCCAAAGCGGTTGTGATAACCTCGCCAGCCCCGCTTACAACCGCAGCGCAAAGCACAACCATAAATGTGAAATTCGACGGGCAAACAGTCTGGAGCATTTACAAAACCCAGTTTGAAGCCGCCACTAGGACAAATCACTGGAATGAGCAGGAACGAGCAAATGCATTAATTCTTGATCTAAGAAGCCCCGCTGCCGAGCTTTTGCAGAATATCCCCGTCAAGTTGCTGCTGCTGTTATAATGAATGCGCTTGACATGCGTTATGGAGACAATCACCAGCAGACAATCACCAGCAGCAGACTGTTGCATCCGATGCTACGGCATCGGATGCAACAGTCTGGCGAAACGCTTCGGCAGCTAGCCCAAAACATTGAGCGACTACCGCTTTTGGCTTACCCAGCCTACGATCCAGAAGATCGATATGACATAGCAACAGAAGCATTCATCAGCGCATTAAAAGACCAGGAATTGCAAAAGCAAATGGTCAAGGACGCATTGGCTTATACACATGACATAGAAAAACAAGATGTTATCGAACCTTCTATGAGTCCATGGGCCGTGCCACTAGTTCTAGTAAAGAAAAATGATGGTAGCACTCGTTTTTGTGTCGACTATAGGCAGGTTAACGATGTCACTAAGAAAGATAGTTACCCGCTTCCATCCATTAATGACATCATGGACACTTTAACCGATGCAAAATGGTTTTCTACACTCGATCTCAAGAGTGGCTACTGGCAGGTAGAAATCGACAAGAAAGACCAAAAGAAGACCGCATTTTCAGTTGGGACCGAATTGTGGCGATTCGAGGTAATGCCATTTGGGGCTTGCAATGCTCCAGCTTCCTTCGAATACCTGATGGAATACGTGCTACGAGGCCTAACCTGGAAAACCTACTTGATGTACCTAGATGGCATCATTGTTATCGGGAGAACATTCGAAGAGCATGTACGGAACTTAAAAGGAGTTTTCTCCCGATTGCGACTAGCGAATCTGAAACTTAGTCCCAACAAGTGTACCTTTTTCGCAGCTGAAGTTAAATACCTGGGACACGTTGTATCAGCAGAAGGGGTCAAAACAGACCCTGCGAAAATGGAAGGCGTGAAAAGCTGGCCAACACCAAACAACAGGCGCCAACTACGAAGTTTTCTGGGTCTGGCGACCTAGTATCAAAGATTCGTCAAAGTCTTGGCCAAAATAGCTAAGCGTCTCCATCAGCTAACCGAGTAAAATCGTCCGTATGAATGGAATGTATAACGCCAGGCAGCCTTTGAGACATTGAAGGAGAAGCTGTGTGAATCAACCGTGCTGGCATACCCAAAACCCAGAAAAATGTTTGTTGTTGACACTGATGTGAGCAACGACGGGATTAGAGCTGTACTCTCCCAGCAAATCGATGGCGAAGAAAGAGTCCTCTTGTATTACAGTCGAGTTCTCTCAAAAAGTGAGAGGAACTACTGCGTGACCAGGAAGGAGGTATTGACTATAAAAGAGGCCACCAAGCAGTTGCACAAGTACATAGACGGCCAAAAATTTGTTCACCAAACAGACCATGCATCGCTGAGATGGCTGCTTAACTTCAAAAACCCCGCGGGACAAGTTGCGAGATAGCTCGAAAGATTACAGGCATACGATTACAAAACTGTTCATCAGAAGGGCGGAGCTCATGGAAATGTTGACGCCCTATCTCGTCGTCCATGTCCAGCTAACTGCAAGCATTGCCGACGGATGGAGAGAAAGGAGCCGATCGTTTATTTGCGTGTGAAAACGGCAGAATTTGATGAAGATTGGTCTTCGGAGGAGATTCGAAATGCCCAGTTAACCAATGAAGACATCAGGCCATTGCTCGTATGGAAGGAGACAACTGGGTGACCTGTGTAGAAGGACATTTCAATGCATGGTGCCACCCTGAAAAGTTATTGGGCACAATGGAACTCCCTTCAGGTGAAGGGTAGCGTACTCAAGCGGAAACGGGAAACAGCGGATGGCGACTCCTATAGGATGCAAACTATACTTCCCAAAAGCCGAATCCACGATGTGGTTAAGGAAATGCACGAAGGATCCTCGGGAGGCCACCTTGGTGTTAATAAGAACTTAGCAAAGTTACGGGAAACGTTCTTCTGGCCCCACGCTCGAGAAGGCATAGAGAACTGGTGTCGAGATGCACAATATGCGTTTCAGTCTAAGGTCAAAAACGACGACTGAGAGGACAAATGCAAACCTATAACATGAGGGTACCGTTTGAAAGGATTGCTGTTAACATCGCAGAACTCTTTCCTGATCCGAATGGGGAAATCGATATACGCTGGATGTGGCCGATTACTTCAGCAAGTGGTCCGAGATCTATCCCATTCTCAACCAGGAAGCAACTACTGTAGCTAAACAGCTAGTGTTAAATGGGTCAGTAGATACGGCGTACCTTGTGAACTGCATTGGGATCAAGGCCGAAACTTTGAATCACTAGTTTTTGGTAAGTGTGCGAGCTGCTAGGAATACGGAAAACGAAGACAACACTGCTGCATCCCCAATCCGATGGAATCTTCGAACGTTTCAACGGCACTCTCAATAAACACCTGGCCAAGATGGCTGACAAGAACCAAAGGGACTGGGACCGGCACATCTCATTATTTTTGATGGGGTATAGAGCTGCCGAATACGCATTGACAGGCCAAGCCCAAACAAAGTCATTTTTGGAAAGACTTTTCATCTGCCGGCTGATATAAAGTTCGGGAAACCCCCTGAGAAGCCCCAAATGATCTCGGAGTACGCAAGTAAGCTAAGGCAATCGTTGAACGATACATTGGACAGTGCGAAAACACCTCAAATCGGCTACTGACCGCATCATGACCAGGTATGATCTAAAGGCAAATTCTACTGGCTTGCAGCAAGATGACTTGGTGTGGCTATACAACCCACAAGGGCGGAAGGATAGGTCTCCGAAGTTGCAGCATAATTGGCAGGGACCATATCGAGTTACATTACAAAGTGAATCAACGACGTCGTATAGCGCATACAGCAACACCGTAAGCCGAGAGCCAAACTGAAAATCGTGCACCTGGACCGGGGGAGACTTAACTACAGCTGGCGACATATCTTTTTGGGGCACAAAGAGCTGAGATGGAGGCAGTGTTACATGTCCAAACAATTCTGCGAGCTATGGTTGCAATTGTTGTCGCAACTATTAATAACATCATGATCAACTAAGAAAAGAAAACGAATGTACCCAACAGCACAAGAATGGACCAAGTAGATCCATGATCAACTTCAGAAAGTGACGTCACTGTGGAAATTCAGGATTGCTCAAATATTCCAGACATATCTAGTCAGAACATTCGTTAATGTACAAGAAATGGATTGAACGACTGAAGACCCTATATATATAGCCGAGCTGAATGAATAGGGAAAAGTAATAGTAAAACAGGCGATAGTAAAAACTGCGATAAGTTTAGAGCGCGAATTGAAGGCGATATTGATTGATAGTGATGAAAGGTTTTTCGTGATAATTTCGAAAACATTGGAAACATAAATTGATAGGAAAAGTGAAATTCTTCTTTCATTAGCTTCCATTAAATGTTTCTAAGTGCATTCATCTTTAATTTTCCAACAAACCTAATCCTCTTAGCTTTCAATGCTCGTTAAATTATTCTTCCGTAAGTACGGTGACACATTTCAGGGACTTAAGTGTTACTTTCGACCCTTAGCTAAATTTTGATGTTCATATTTCTGAAATTACTTCTAAGCCCTTTCGCATTTCTGGCTTGAACTCTAGAAATTCTTACATTTTTTCCAATCCTTGTTCAATTATATTCTGGTTTGGTTCGTCCCATCCTTAAGTACTATTCGCCAGTTTGGTCTGAGTTTTTGAGGTTCACACTAGAAGCTGTACAGAATAAAAACTACCCAAAATGTCTTCTTGAAGTTCCGGATTCTCTAAGTTTATCATGAATCACGCTTATCTTTCCTCAATATTCTTTTGCTGGAAATGCGCCAATTCTACATTGATGAATATTTCCTGTACAGGTTTTGCCGTGTTTTGCTCGATACTCGCTTAGTTAACCAAGTTCCAGTGAGGTGCGTTACGCGTTCTACAAGATCGTCTAATATCTTTGATATTCCGTACGCGTGGTGTATTTTCACTCATTCATGCTTAGAATACCACTTAGTCATGACACCCTTCAGCTTGGGCCTTTCCTTCTCTCATATTTCGTTTATAAAAAATACGTCAACTCTCTTCCGCTTAATTCTTAATAATTTTTGTTTTTTTCTCGTTTTTTTTTTTATAACTTTTGTATTCCTATTCACATATTTTTCTTCTCTTCTTTCTCCTGGCTATGCTATTGCTTACTCAATTTTGTAATAGAATTATTCTGCGAAATAGATAAATAAATAAGTAAATAATTACCAAATCAAACAAAATTCCAACTGAAAGCTATAGAAGTTTTGATGCAAATTCTTTCACCAGCGACTATATTCTGGTGGTAATTTTGGCATCATTTTCAAGTATTTCTGTAGCATAGAAAAAAGAAGATAACTACTTTCGAACACCACTCACAACTCACCTTCCCACATCTTATAAACCTCCTATTCGAAATAATCGAAATACGTTAACATTCCGATCACATCTGAATCAATGTCGATTGGGGTGATAACTTGTCATGATATTATTCGCTCTAAGCTTTTCCTTTCTTTACCTTATGGGATTTCTTCGCTGTCGCGTCCTCAACAAGACACCCCTCCTCCCTCAGCCCGTACGGTCTCCATCTGTTCGACCTTCAAACACCCACAAAATAAGAGAGTCTATCACGAGACCAATATAGTTGGAATCCACATACAAACAAAATACTTTTCCAATAGATTTTCTTTCCTCGACGCTTGACTACTATAATCCAGCTTATTTTTTCCGTGGCTCCTGGTATCAAATATAAAGCAAATGGAGTGTCGCAGGAGCTGAGATGAGAAAGGAACAAATTCAAGCATCCAAGACGAAGTTCGAGAAGCTTTTGAACGTGCTGTAAATTTGTAACATGATTTAAAGGATCTTGGTTAGTATATCAGACAAATCATTACAAACTTAACTGTTCAGGATGCGTGGGTTTTTATCTCTGGCACCCTGATCCTTTTCTCTTTTTATATATCTGCAAGATGCATGCATGCGGGTGGATGTAAATATGGTCGGAGAATGTATTTGCCAATTCTAACAAGTATTTTATACTTATATATAGATCCTTTACAAAATGACAAGTATTTCCTTGACATCCAATTTGTAAGGATTGTTGGAATCTTAATTGAATTGGCAATCGCGTCTTGTATTGCTCGGGGAATTTCATTCCTCGGTTTCAAGGAGTAGTTGACTTGTTCGGGATCAATAGCACACACAAATGCAGAAGGTTGTCCTTAAGCAGGACCATAAATCCCAACAGCGTGGGGAGAGTTAATTATAAATTTCAGGATTTGAAATTTTATGTTATCCTTCAAATGTTACGTGATAAGGGAAATATTGAACATGGAACTATAATTAATCTATGTGTGCTGAAAGCACGATTCACAAGAGAGCTCATTATGTCAGTGAGACAACACTCCGAAAGTATTTTAATCGAAAAGTTACTTTTCGCTTGAAAAAAAAACCCGGGGCCACTCCGGGAAGGGAAGGATTCCTTGCACTCCAACATTTGAGTCGGAATATTACCAAGGGACCACTCCACGCGTGGAAGTATTGGTGGGAAGGACTAAGGTAATGTTAGTATAAACAATGTAAATTATTAAAGCAAAAAAAAAACTTCAACTCCACTCTCACGACGAGGAATGGTAGTAAAATTCGTGAAATTCTTAGCACACCCGATTATGTCGCACCTGAAGTACTACAATATGATCCTTTATCATTGCGAACTGATGTTTGGTCAGTACGTGTATTGACGTATGCATTATTGACTGGATGTTCACCATTTGGGGTCGATACAAAACAGGAGACATTTTTAAATAGTTCACAATGTTCGCTAACATTTCCAGATGAATTATTTACGGAAGTTTCACAGGAAGCTATTGATTTCATCAAAAGTACTGTTACATGCACGCATAATTTTGCGAGCTACTATCGCAATCGTTTTAACAACCATTAAGAACATCAACGAAATGAATTTACTCGTAACCACGAGAACCCACCAAGCATGATCAACATCTGAAAGTGAGTCACTGCCCCATTCATTAAGCTGCTCGAATATTCCGCGTATTTCGGCAATGTACGAGAAATGGATTGAATGATTAGAGACCCTACGAGGTGTGTTCAAAAAATATCGCGTATTTTGTTTTTTTTTCAAAAATTATTTATTTATTCATGAATATCTATTTTGTCCCCTTCAAAGTAATCCCCATGAGATATTATACACTTGTGCCAACGGTTTTTCCAATCTTCGAAGCACTTCAAAAAATCATTTTTTTTAATCTTGTTCAGCTCCTCCTTCGATGCCGTCTTTATCTCGTCAAGCGTAGCGTAACGTCGTCCTTTCATGGGCCTCTTCAGTTTAGGAAACAAGAAAAAGTCACAGGGGGCCAGGTCTGGGGAATGCGGTGGCTGCGGCATCATTAGTGTGTTGTTTTTGGCCAAAAAGTCGCGCACAAGCAACGATGTGTGAGTAGGGGCGTTATCGTGGTGCAAAAGCCAATTTTTGTTCTCCCACAAATCCGGGCGTTTCTGACGGATTGCTTCACGCAAATTGCGCATAACTTGCAGGTAATATTCCTTATTGACCATTCTTCCCTGTGGCAAGAACTCATGATGCACCGCGCCCCTGCAATCGAAGAAAACTGTCAGCAAAACTTTCACATTCGACCGAACTTGGCGCGCTTTTTTCGGTCTTGGTTCATGCGGCAGCTTCCATTGAGATGATTGAGCTTTGGTTTCCACGTCATAACCATAAACCCACGATTCGTCACCAGTTGTGACCCTCTGGAGCAAATTTGGTTCGTCGCGGATAGAGTTTAACATCTCATTAGCAATGTTCATGCGTTGCTGTTTTTGGTCGCAATTGAGCAATTTTGGTACGAATTTCGCGGCGACCCGTCTCATGCCCAAATCGTTGATAAAAATCGAATGGCACGAGCCAATCGATATGTTTAGGTCCTCAGCAACTTTTCTAATGGTGATTCGACGATTGGCCAATACCATTTTCTCCACTTCATTAATTTTTTCGTCTGTTGTTGAAGTGCTCGGGCGTCCGGCACGCTCTTCGGCGTTCACATCTTCTCGGCCTTCTAAAAACATTTTGTACCACCGATAAACGTTGCATTGGTCCAAGGTAGCTTCTCCGTATGCCACAGTCAACATTCGGAATGCATCCGCGCACTTAATTTCGTTTTTCACACAAAATTTGATACACGTTCTTTGATCCATGTTTTTGAGTAAGTAAAAATCGAAGACGATTGAAAACACGTGCAAGTAAAGCAGCTATCACCAATTAAGTGAACATTCAAAATGGCAGAGCTTGTCGGCATAAGTGACAGACATGAGTACCAACATAACGCCACAAAAAAATCGAAATTCGAATATACGTAACCCACGAAAATTCAAAATTCGTGATACTTTTTGAACACACCTCGTATGTAAAGGTGAGCTGAATGAATGGAGCAATTCATTACAACCGCGATAATAAATACTGCGATAGAGTGGAGTGCGAGGTAAAGGCGATATTGCTTGAGTGATTGTGAAGTGATTTTAGAAGACAATTGCAAGAGAAATTTATTGACAAGTGGAAGTTTGATTTTTAATAGTGAAATTAATATTTGTGCATTCTTTTAAATAAACTCTTTTAAACTTAATAAAAAAGGACATTGCGTTTTCACTTTCCCGGAACATTAAAATTATTGGCCGCGAACTATAACACGCGACAGTGCATTAAGAATTAAACCAGATGATCGTCTTTCCGCATTCGAGTGTCTAGAACATATTTGGTTTAAGAATGAATCGGCAATGCGTAGTACATTTCTAAGTGTTACATATCACAATGTAGATCATCATTGCCGATACGACTCAGTAGACGAAGAAGACTGCGATCACGTTGAAATGAAGAAAACAAATGGATTTGCAGATTACCGCCAAAATGATTTCAAATCATTGCCGACAACTACAACAGCAACAACAACAATAAATAGCTGTGCTAGTGAACGTTACAGCAAGCATAGATCAGCCGATTATGAAATTGAAACAAATCGAAGCCATTACAAAAACAACTCATCCACATTGAATCGCCACAGCAGCAGCAGCAATCGTCTAGTACATGATAGAAATGTTGAAAATGATGGAAACAACAAAGAGAACTTTCTAGTGAATGCAACGACAATGTCGACAAATCATATCAGACTTTCAAATTTGCAAAAGCACTCGTACGGACACAATCATGAAATGAATTGAGCGCACAATCCAAATTACATTTCGTTGTATCAAACACATTACCAACAACGACATCGACGAAATTGTTGTTGTAAATATTGAAAACTGTAATAATAGTTAGTCCATGAAATATTACTACTCGGCAACTAATGGGTTTAGCCATGGAATAAGCGAGTCGGTGGACTACGTTCGAAATTGCATCAACCAGAATCACGAATGGCGTCCACGCAATGATCCCTACTATGATCATGATCAGGAGGACAGAGACAAGCGAAACGATGATGAAGGAAAGAAAACGAAGGTTCGACAGCAATATATAAAACGAGTTATAGTGCATCCGGCTTTCCAGAATAAGTCTTATTGGGCTTTTTCACACGGGAATGGTAAAAACCCATATCCAAACAGGTTTCGCGCTTACGCCCTTATGTTTACACGTTGCATAGTTCAGCCAACCTATTTTTGTATACGATACACGTGTTGCGAGTGTATGTGTCAAAAGGATCATTTGATCGTTAAACGTCGTGCGGACAACATGAAAGCGAAGACGGAGAGATAAGCAATTGAGGATTGATGTTTTAGTCTTGAATTGTGCACGAGGTAATAAAAACTTGAATGAAAAATGTATTTTATGATTGTTAAAATTTGTCGATTCAAACTTCTATTGGATTTATTTGAATCCTCCGTGTTTTTCCGCTTTCTGAAAAATATATTCCAAATTTGAATATCTTTTTTAGTCACATATTGTCGTGTTGTTTCCTGAAATTGAACATGGCCTCCGCTTTCATAAATTTATTAAATAACGCGTAGCTTCTCGCATCCACGCATCCAATCGTTTCATGAAGACTACCTCCTTCACCGAATGCTCTGTTCGGAATGATTACCGGCATTTGTATAAAATTTTCCCCACCAAATGATCAACAAAATACATTTGTGTATGTGCGTTACGCTCGTTCACCCTAAAAAATGTTGGCATGTTTTTACCATCAGGTTCCCTCAATGCCTCTCACTCTTCTTTTAACGCTGCGTCTGAAAAAGCCCATTTGGAAGTAACCAAAATAATAAAGGGTATGAATCAAGGTGAAGCCATCATAAGGCCTTCGAGTAAAGGGGCGGATCACTTACCAGTAACGTTGAAGGTGTGGAAGGATATTTATCAACACATTGATGTGTGTGATAAGGGCAAGGAGAATGCCTTCAGTTTGCGACAAGTCTTTGGATTGAAGACGATGTATTTGAAGATCTTAATGAAATTATCGCTCGTCATGTCACACCGATGGCAGCGCAGGCTAGGGATTCGTTAAGCTATAACTATTCTCGGGAGATTGACGGTGGTATGAAAAACAAAATGAAAGAATTGCTGAGAACAAAAGCATTCGACGATAGACGAGTTGGCAGTTATTAAAACACGATTTCAAATTAAATTAATATGTACTGATGAAATCCTCGGACTTATCGCCCGACACACCGTAATATCCCTTCGTGGACACAATTATGGCACCGGCAACAAAAAGGACCGCTAAAACCCTACAGGGCAACCCCAATACGCCACCATAAACACGTACCGTCTTTATTTTAAAATATTTCGCGATGGACATAAATATTCGTGCACATAAACACAAGCATCAGCACTATAAATGACACTTCAACCAAATCAAATTGGTTTTTCGATAATGCAGGCCTATGCGCGAAAGAAAGATGGCCACCATGAAAAACTGGGTTGGCGTCCGAGGTAAACACTGTAAGTTGAGCAGTCGTGGTGAATGTTGTGGCCTTGAACTTGGATTCTTCAACTCAAGTCAAAGAGCCGTTGCGACAAGGTGATAAAAGAGCCAGCGACGATAGAAGCGGTCTGTTTTACGGATATTTAACAGCAGAGAAGGACGAACGTGTGGAATAGAGGGATCTCAACGAGCCAAGAGGTGCGAATATTAGAAGGAAGGAGTGTCGAAGAATCTAATCAGGCAACGAGGGGAAATCGGCTCCAGACAACAAGGAAAAAAATTGATCCAGGCAGCGAGCGAGTTGAAGTTCGAGGATTATAACCATCGACGGGGTCTCCAACGTAGGAATCAACGAAAATTTCGTAAGTGTTAGGAATTTGAGGTTACAAATAATAGCATTGCATGATACTTGCGATTATCTTTGAATTATCATTTAATTTTTTTATACGAAATTTCCTTGTTTGGTGATAGTGTTTTGCACGTGGAGCGCGTAGTGTCTGTGGGAGGCATAGATTATGCCTGGAGGGCATAAAAATCCTTCCCGTCGGGAATTTCAATCGGTTCAGTCGATTTTCTTAAGTGGAAGTTAGTGCGAATAAGAATCCTCTCTGTCGGGTATCCCAAATTTGCATTATTGGTGTTTTCTTGACACCAAAGTGATGATAGGCGGCACAACGGGGTAAAGGCCATTAGCGGTCATTTTAGTGAAAGGACCATTCCTGGGGGCAATACTAGGGTTGGCAAGTAGCGCTTTCCTTCCCCGTCTCCACGAGCTAGCCGAGTCCCCAAGGCTACCAACTGAAATCGCTTGATGTAACGTAACATTTTTAACGTAACATTTTTCGATTTTGATTTTATTTTTTCAAGCGAATATTAATTTTAATTAATAAAAGAAGCATTACAATTTAAATAATAAAATTATACAAACCTGATACCAAAGGGTTAACCAATAAATATTAACGATGAACCAAAAACCTCAAAGGGTGTCATGAGCATCAGGAATATGGGATATGACATAAATAAGAAATACAAAATAAACGGTCCGAGGAAACTCTGCGTGTTTGAAAAAAAAGTAATGGTAACTCTGAAGGGAAAATGTCACAAAGATTGGGAAAAAATGTTACATTTTACTTTAAATTACAGTCGGTACATCCAACAAAAAGAAGCCACATCAAGCATTCGCTGCCGGCAGGCGTGTTTTTAAATCGCTCCTGTCAATAGTTTTCAAAAATTAAATTAATTTTATAAAAGATCGGTCCAAAGCTAATTTTTATTGAAAAAAGCTTACATCGTCGAAACAATCGTTTCAAGCAGTTTACTTCGATACTCAAAGAAAAGCGAAGAACCTCAAGAAAACTTCGAGACCGTTAATATGGAGGAGCCCGACGGCTTCTCGCCCTTGGAGGAAATGTCAAATATGAAGCTGACGCCAGTTATCAATAATAGAAAACATAATCAAGAAAACTCCGCAGGTGGTGAATACGAACTACAAATAATAGCAGATAATGAAGAAATGATCAAATTACGTTAAGAAAATTATGAACTAAGGCTATAGGAAATTCCCTCCAATATTAGGTTAAGAAAGGGATGACGATTCATAATCTACAGCTGCAAAAACAAGTGCAACAGCAAACAAAGGCGAAGAAAAGTATAAACCCAACAATCCCGGAAAAAATTTAAAGTGCAGGTGGCACTAACGATACGACTGTTTTGCAGCACTGGAAGGACTGGGAGAAGAAATGGGAATTGAAGAAAATGTCAAAGGTAATCTTGATAAAGATAATATTTAAAAAATTTAAATTAGGAAAAGAAAGCAGCTAGCAATTTTGCTGGTTCCTCTGAAAAAGCCACCAACAAGACGGAAAAAATTTCGCCCTTCAATGTATTCAGACAAAGCTGAAGAGATTTGATTCGGTTATAAGCAGCCGAAAATAAATTAAATGATTTCCAAGCTAAACAGTAAATACAGGCAAATTCACAATCTAAGCAAAATTTGGTTTGGTTGATTTTCAAATCAACCAATGATGCGTTGATTCTGGAGAGATTCCACACTTCACATATTCCCGAAACAAACAAAAATAAATCAGACCGTTCTGTTAAAGGGTCTGTATGGCGAAGAGTATACGGTCGATCTACTTCAGATCCTCAAGGAATCAGCACCAGGAATTCAATTTATTTCTGTCGAAACCTTTGTAACATGGAGAACAACCATCAAAAATAAGAATTTACCACTTTATCTAGTGCAAATTTCTAATAAAAGTAGTCCAAGTGCCTTCCAACCGAAGAAGTCAACCAGTGTTACCGGTGTCAATGGTTTGGTTATTTTGCTGCCAACTCGTCCAGCACTACCGGTGCGGTACGTGGAGTGTAAAGAAGTTCATGCACCCGGTAAGTTTGAATGGGCTCAGATGGAGCCTAAAGAAAAACTGTACTGTGTCAACTGCGATGTCTTTGGTCATCCAGCATCATATTCAGAATACTTCCAATATCAAGATGCAAAAGTTGAATTTATTCCAAATAAAACGCATGTACACCACAGTGTAATACCTTCTAACTTCATCAAGTCCAGGGTATCATTTACAGTCGCCACAAGAAGCCCAGCAGAAAAAAACGTCAATAATGTAAATAATTTTATTTATTTATTATATATATCTATAACATATTTACAGAAGAATCTAATTCTAATGTAAACATGCAACTGCACAAAACTAGGCAATTAAACATAAGTAAAGAAATATCAAGCTAGATCGATTACTTCAAAGAAAAAAAATTCTAGTGACTTACTAGACTAAGAAAAAATGACATGATATACAATCACCAAGTAGCACCAGAAAAACAGTAAAGTTTAAAAAGTAAATACATGAGAGAAAATTTATCATTATAAAGGGTTTTCCAATAAGAGGTGTTATTTTGAATAGCCCGCTATTTCGATAGATGTCACTTTTGAAGCTGTCATTTTTTGATATTTGGCAAGTAAAACTACGCCATTATTAAAAATGGAACGATACATGCTTCAACGATGCATTGAAATTATTAAAATTCACTATAAAAATAGTGAAAATTTGGCAGAGACGGTTCGTAAAACTCAAACATTTTTGGGTCGTCGTGAAGCAAATTGTCGGATTGCAATACAGAAATTGGTGGAAAAATTCGAGCTGTTAGGACAACTTAGTGATATGAAGAATAAAACCCGTGCACGTCACTCAAGAACAGCCGAGAATACTGCTGCTGTAGCTGAAAGTGTTGAAGAAAACCCAGGTTTGTCCATTCCTCGTCGTCCTTTGGAATTAGGCATTCCACAAACGTCATTACACCGTATTTTGCATAAAGATTTGGAATTTAAGGCTTGTAAAGTTCAGTTAACACAAGAATTCAAGCCGGTTGATCATCAACAATGCCGTGTCTTTGCTGATTGGGTCCTTAAAATGCATGAAAATGATCCGGAATTCCATCGGAAAATCATCTTGAGTGATGAGGCCCATTCCCACCTCGGTGGCTTCGTCAAAAAGCAAAATTGTCGCATCTGGGGCTCGGAAAACTCAGGAGTTATTGTTGAAAACCCTCCTGGTTTATGGTACGGCGAAGTCATTGGACCTTACTTTTTCGAAAATGAGGCTGGAGCAACAGTTACGGCGAATGGATTGCAGTTTCGAGAGATGATTAATGATTTTGTATCATCGGAATTGGATGATATTGATCTGGACAACGTTTACTTTCAACAAGACGGCACTACGTGCCACACAAGCAATGAAACCATTGATATTTTATGGGAAAGTTTTCGGACCGTGTTATCTCTCGAAGAGGTGATCACAATTGGCCACCGAGATCTTCTGATTTAACACCTTGTGACTTCTTTCTTTGGGGCCACGTGAAAGAAAAGTTCTACGCCAATAGCCCAGCGTCGATTCAAGACCTCAAAGATGGAATTCGTGAGGCTATCGAGAACAAAGGGCAGCCACTTTGCGATTTGGTTATGGGAAATTTCATTTAAAGGATATGGTCCTGCAAGTGTGGTCTTGGTGGTCATTTGCCTGATGTTATTTTCCACTATTAACGGCATACCTTTTTCTTTATAATGAAATAAACGTCCGATCATATATATTAAAAAAAGGCATTTTTCTTTTAATATCAAAATAACACCCTTGTAGTAAAATTCAAAAACATCTCGTTGTAATCGAGTTTAATGTTCATACGAATTGGAAGGTATAAGGCCAAGACCAAGAATGTCGTGATCCTGAGGCAAACGTACAAATGGCGGATTAAGAAAAGTTTCCGTACGTGCAAATGAGACACTGAAGGTTACTGAAGATTGACGCTCAGAAGTAAAGACTGTGATGTTATTACACAAAGTAGGTGGCAACAGATTGTGATAAAGATTGTAGAGCAGTTATAGATCCCGGAGGGACCTGCGAGATCTTAAGGGAGCAAGTGTTGGAATGATAGACGTTCTCTGTAGGAAACATATGGTATATTAAATTTGAAGAGAAGAGATCTTGTAAATCTACGCTGTACTGACTCAAGAGCATCAATTAAATAACGCAGATGAGGACACCATACTTAAACACAGTACTCTAATTGCTTGCGAACTAGTGAGAGAAATGTAAATATACACGAGGAAATGTTGGTGAAGCGTTTAGGAGCTCTTAAAATAAAACCAGCCATTCTAGATGCCTTCAAAACAATAAAGGAGTTGTGGTGATCAAAGCGAAATTTATTATCAAAAATACGCCAAGATCCTTGTGAGGAATACCGCTGATTGAATAAGCAAATGAAATGGAAGATTTTTTATGGGAAAAGGACATAAGGAAACACTTGTCAATATCCAAGGGAAGGGAATTAGTAATGCTCCAGAAAACAAGCAACTCTAAGTCTGCCTGGAGGCACAAACAGTCGTCGATGGAATGTCTAGCCCTAAAGGTTTATAAATCGTCAGCATAGCCAAGCAACAAAGAGTTAAATAAAGAAGAAAGATCATTTATAAATGCTAAAAATAATAAGGGACCTAGGATTGAATCTACGGGAACACCAGAATAAGAACAGTATGAGGAAGACTTGTAAGGCCTATACGTAACCACATATGCACGGCCATAGAGGTAAGAGCATAACCAGTGGAGAAGAGACGAGTTAACATTTAAGGCCTTAGGCTTTTTTATAAGAAGACCGTATTTGACTGAGTCGGAAGCTTTTGAGAAGTCAGTGTAAATGGCATTTACTTGGTACTTGTTATCTAAAGCACAGTGTGGTAGAAGGTAAGAAGATTAGAAAGAGTGGATCTACCTTTGATAAAGCCATGTTGACGAACTAGAATGGAATATAACTTGCTATAAATTATTAGTTCAAGAATCCTGCTTAACGCAGAAGAAAGGTTATTGGGCGATAGTTTGAAATGGAAGCATTTTACCAGATTTATGAATAGGAAAAACAACCGATTTCTTCCAGAGTGAAAGAAAAGTACCAGAGGATAGACTGTTGTTAAACAAAATAGATAATGGGACACATGAAGACGAGGAGAGAGCTTTAGCAAAGATATTTAGGATACCATCAGGATGGTTGCTGCAATTTATATCTATCTGATTAAGAAGCAGTTCCCCTTCAGTTGGACTAATATAAGAAAAGGAAATGGCTTGGGAAGGTTGTTGGTCATACTCGACATAGTAAGAAGAAGTCGGCTTAGCATAAATGGAAGAAAAATATTGAGTAAACAGTTTGCAAATCTCTTCATTATACCATCAAGGTACATAGCGCCAGGCAAGGTATTGACATTCCTTAGCGATTTAATGTACGCCCAAAATGGTTTCGTCTAGTTACGGTGAATTGAACCTTCAATATAATTTAGATATTCTAATTGGGCTACAGTAACAAGTTATTTTACTTCAGCCCTTAGACTTCCGAAGCTCTGGAAATCTGAACTGAGTTTTGCAATCCCTATCTTTGGCTTTTAAAGCTGCAGCAATTTTCATATTGAATCACGGCGCATCTTCGATTTTTTCAGATAGATACTACAAGACAGATACCACAAGATGAAGGGGAGGATGATGAGGGTCTGGATCATCATAAGACAAGAGGGCAGTGTCCAAGTAGATGGAGATTTCAAGAATATTTGTCAAAATAAGAACCAGGATTATATTGTTTACATTCGGTGAGGAGGAGGAGGAGGAGGAAAGATGAAAAAGAAATCAAGAAGTTGTCATTCGTTTTTTTGTGGCAGAAAGGTGAATGCCCATTTACGCACGGAGTGTGGAACTCCAATGCTCGCAAGAAGGCGACTGGACTACCCACTAAACACCTCCCCTGTCAACCTGAGAACCTAGCCTCGAACCGTTTGACACATTACTTGTCATTGGAGAGGGTACAGTACATAAGGGATTCCAGAAGATTTTAAGAAATCGATACAAATCAAAATGAATGTTTTGGAATTGAAATTGTTAACATATGACGACAACTCAGTGAAAAATTTTTAATTGGTGTAAACGGTTCTATTAAACAAAACATACACAGACACTATAAATTGAAGGATTGAAGGGTAGGATTGAAATCAGTGCAGCAACTGGAAATAACAGATCATCTGACTCTAATAAGAACGCCAATCCCGTCAAATTTTCCAAAGAGTATGCGATCATGGTCCTGTCTGAAGATCTGAAGACATTGTAATAGGGTAGAATCTCGTTATCAAGAATATGTTCCTTAAGCCACATTTCAGTCAGACACACAATGTCATCAGAGGCGATAAAAGAATCGAGACGAAGTTCGTTGGTCTTGGTCCTAAGACCCAGAACGTTCTGATAGTACATAGTTATAGAATTTTTGCCTTGCGATCGAAAATTTGTAGGTCTGCTGATGAACTCTTTAAGGAACACACGTTGCGGCCAGAAGTCCTTGCACAGTAGACTCGTGATACCTGAACTGATCGTCATCCGAAATGGCCAAATTGTTTGGATACACAGATTTCCAGGTGTAAGTAAGTATTTTGCAGTTAAGTGATGGAGGCTTCTAACCCAGTTTGGCAGTGACGTTCTTCCTGATTGCTTCAGCTGTAGTATGATATGCGAATCCAGAGACAAACACTTGAACGGGTGGAGACATAATACAAAGTTCTGGCAAATCAGAAATATCTAACGAAGCAACGGAACCACGCGGTACTATAGCATGATCAGCTTGCGCTACGATTATCGGCACCACTGCAGGTGTAGCCGGCGAGTTGGCAACTGCTTCAGGTCTTTGAGGAGATAAAGCCTGCTGACGGTGAATACCGACTTTCTTGCTCCTAGGTTTGGCATGATTTCTCGACAACTCAATTCAATTCAATTTATTTATGCATCATGATGTATTACAAGTTATTCTCCTTTCGGAGTGATATTTAGCAATATAAAAAGACTTGGAAGAGAAGGACATACCCTTCTGTGCCCAAGAGCTCATATAATAAATCTTAAAGGCTAAGAAAGAAAAAAGGGCAGAGGTTTTACAATTTGTTTGATAGCGAAAAATCAGTTTACTATATCAATTATTGCTGCATAAGATATGACAATATTTGTTTCATTTTGGTCTTATTAGATACTATTAACATTTTAAGTTCATAAGGTAATTTGTTAAAATAAGTGATTGCTGTGAAAAGACTGTTTTTTGAGCGACTGATTTTTTATATAAAGGTATCTAGAGTGATTTATTTCTAGTTATACTTTCAGATGATGTCAACTGGGAACTTAATGACTGATAATGATGACAAATACACTTGGTTCTATATAATTGCTCGATACTTGGGATATTCTTAGATTTCAACAGAGCAATAAATTTTTCTTGCAGTGTCATTAAATACTTTAAGGCAGTAGGATAGGCCCCACCCCATATTATAATACCGTAACTTAAGAGACTATAAACATATCCATGGTATATTGTTTCAAGTACTTTTTTGGGAAGATAACTTAGTTTTTGACAGATGTATAAAAAATATCTACATTGATTGATTAGATTGTTTATATGTAAATCCCACTTCAAGTTGTAATCTAAGAGTAAACCTTAGTATTTGAAGCTTTCTTTTCTAGTTATTTTCGATTCATTTATTCGTATATTTATCGAGTTGGGTACACTATCCGAATAGCAACCAAATGTGAGAAAAACCGTTTTTGTGATATCAATAGTTAGTTTATGAGTATTAAACCAGCCATGAAGTTTACTCAAGTACTCATTCATATGAGCTTCAACCTCTGTCCAAGTATTTTCAATACTTAGTACATCTATATCATCAGCATATGCATAGACTAGTGGGCAGTTATCAAAAATATCATTCATGTACACTAGAAATAATAATGGTGCTAAGACAGTACCTTGTGGTACGCCAAGTTCTATGTCTTTTTCACTACTAAATACATCATTTATTTTAATTTTCTGCTTTCTGTCACATAAATAACTTTTTATGAGATCTAGGGAAATTCCTCTAACACCATCATAATATAGCTTTTGGAGTAAGATTTGATGATCAACAGTATCAAAGGCTTTGCTCAAGTCAATAAACGTAGCAGCTACAGCTTTACTAGGATTAATTCAATTATATATAGCGCCAAAGACGTTTTCAAGTGCGTGAACAGTACTTTTATTTTTTATGAAACCGAACTGTTTACAATTAATTCTCTCATTCTTAGTTAGGAATATGGAAAGTCTACTATGAACAATTTTTTCGAAGATTTTGGCGATGTTTGAGACTAATGAGATAGGTCTATAATTATTAATTTCAGTACGATCTCCATTTTTATAGACTGGAACTACTTCCGCTCTTTTTAATGCATCAGGCCAGATACCATGATATATACATATATTCAAAATATTAGCTAGTATGGAACTTATGTATGAACTAATCTTTTTTAGAATGGTTGTGTGAATATGATCATAACCTCCTCCTCTGCACTTAAAATTGTTGATTATCAAATTTATTTCATTGGAGTGAGTATATCTTAGAAAAAACGAATTATTATTACGTTTACTATTATCTAAAATCACATTATGAGAGTCTTGTGGGTGAAGTTTATTTGCAAGGCTTTTGCCAATATTGATAAAGAAATTATTAAATTCCTCAGCCATAACCAGAGGGTTAGACGAAAAATCATTTTCAACTTTAATTTTTTCAACTTTGCAATTTTTATTTTTTTTACCCAATTTTTCATTTATGTAACACCATAATTTTTTGGAATTCTTACTGCTTTTGCTTACCTTATTTATTTCATGGTTATTTTTAGCAGCCTTTATGACATTTCTCATAATTCTTATATTCACTCTTTAGTTGATGGGATTGTTTATTTCTTTTCCAAATATTAAACAAATTTTCTTTGTGGTTATTGACTTAAGTATAGCAGATGAAATCCAGGGCTTTCTACACTCAGACTTAGCACTTGACAAATTAAGAGTTGCTTTTAAAACACAGTAATTAATATCATCAATGAGGGAATCAATCGCAATATTTGGATCTTGAATTTGGTCATATTTGAGCCAATCTATTCTTGATGCTATTTCAAGTAATTTTTTGTAGTTAATTATATTCTTTTATAATGTCGGTCCAGTAGAATAAGATGTATTTTCACAATTGAAAGCACAGATAAGAGGGAAATGATCAGTAAACACTTGAGCATGCTTGAGGACAGTTAATTCAAAGTTAGTTTTTACACACATATTGTCAATACAGGTTCCTTCATTACCATTGTCATTTGGCCTTGTAACAGTCTTAAAAAGGGGAAGATATCCAGCCGAATAACAATTATTTAATAATTCATTAGTTATATCATTATCTTTCAAAATATTGATGTTAAAATCACCCATAATGAAATGATATTTATTTCTTTTGCTGCGCATAATTTTGTTCAAAGTCTCAATAAGTTTTGTTTCGCTTAGATCATGACATCTATGTATATATAGCAGAAATAAGAAAAGTAGAACTTTCATTAATTTTTATATTGCAATTAAGAATTTTAAAAACGTTATGATCAGAGATCACTTCAGTTGTGTGCTCAATATTATCTTTAACATAAATCACTACGCCATCAGCTATATTTATGATTCCATTATTGTAGTAGATGCAATAGTCATTTATTTTATATAAGTTAAGATCAGTTATTTTCCATGTTTCAGAGCAGACTATTATGAGTGGTTTAATAGACAGATTATTAATATAAGATTAAAGAATAGCAAAGTTTGCATGCAAGCTGCGAATGTTAACATGAAGGATAACAGTATTAAAATTTTCAAGTTTACAATTTAAAGAATCAAGTAAATCGACTTCAATTTCATTAAACTGAGATTCTATTAAATCAGAATCTATTAACTCAAGCATATCCATTTGTAATCATAAAATAAAAATATCTTTATAAACTCATACATTATTTAAGCATATTACCGATTTTTGGGTCTTTGAAAGGTTCAGTAGGTCTCCAGGGGTAGTTTGTTTTGCTGATATGTCTTTCCCATCTCGCTTTATATGTTTCACAGCAGCTTTTATTCTTAGCATCATGATCAACATCTCTCTTATTTTTTAGATATTGGTTCGCCATCATACAGTTGATACAAGCAAGAATATTAGGCTTGCAACTAGTCTCTTCATGATTTTTGCCACATTTTGGACAGGTGTTAGATATATCATCTTTCCTTGGATATTTCTTACAATTTCTGTCGTTGAAATCATCAAAAACTCGACACTTTTGATAGCCAACAAAGATCGATCTGAATTTCATTATCTTGGCATATGTAGGAGAAACTTCAGCTATTGATGATTTTTTATCATCTTTTTGTTTAAATATATGAACTAATTTAAAGTCATCTGTGGAGAGATCATTTCTATATAAGATACCTTCAGTTAAGGAAGGGTTATGCTTTAGTTGTTCAATGTGGTTAATATCTGTTATTACATCAATAATCTTTATTTGTGGATTGTTTCTTTCTATTGGAGAAATTGACAAATCACCCTTCAAATTACTTTGTAATAAATTAGAGATCACTTCAGAATCTTGTTTATTCATGCACTTTACCAAAACTTTATAAATTTTTTATTTTTTTAATATTCAACACTCTGGCCTTCTTATTTTTACAAATCGCATTTCGAACTAACTGCATGACATTTCCATTAAAATTTTCATTAGGTTTAACAACAAGCTGAACTGTTTCTTGCGGTTTTTTCATTGCAGCAGAAACAACGGTAGAGTAGTTCATTGATGGACAAGTTTGTTCACTTTTTTGTTAGATCAACCTTAAGTGACTATTATGATCTCTCAGTTCTTTATTATGCTGTTTGAGTTCGGTATTGATTTCTTTTAGGTAACAATTTTCCTGACAAATCAATGCGCAATTGACACATTCATCGGCATTATCGATAGCATCATCTACACGGCGGCGCTTGCTTTCAGACACCACAGAATCAGTATCAGAAACAACAAAGATCGCATCATCATCTAAATCAACATCTTGCGATATTCCATTCTTAATGCTTTCAATTTGCTTCGACAACAGTAACACCTTTTTAGCTAATGTCATAACTTCCACATTGTCACTTGTTTGTGCACCTCCAAGTAAATTATGGGTTAAATGGCCATGCGCTGGATACACTATTAAGTTTTTGGTAATATAAAACCCTTTTCCGGCTGTGACTTTGATATCAAAGTCTGATCTGCAAAAACCGCTATCACACAAAAGACAGATAACAACTTTGCATTCTCTGTTTTCATGGCAAACTAATTTGGGGTTATCGGGAGGTATATCGCGCGCGTCCGTACTAGACCACGCCATTGTGCCGCACCGTATTATTTAATAAATATTTACATTTAATAATTAACACCACACAATTTTTTCTCTACGACACAATATTTCAAATGATTATTATATTATCATATGTATTATTATATTATTGCAAGAAACAATTTTTCGACAGGAGCGCACAAGAACACGTCTTGTTTGCTCCAGCGTGAGAAACGAAATGAACACATTTATTGTCAGATTAGTTCAGTTGAAATTATAACGTGTAGCTGAATAGAGGCGGTTTAGCCCAAAAATATATTTTTTTACTAAATAATCAATTAGTTTTATTAACTAGCGCCCAAGTTTTTCACAAAACCAAACGCGAATCGCATGTGATTTATAGTTCGAAAGGAGCACTCAAGGGAAAGTGATTTTGTGTCGTCGCAAGAACCACGCGAACGCGTTAAGTGAAGGAACGATCATTTAAGTTTGGCGGACAGTTAATGGGAATTGCTCTGTCGGAGTTGACAGGCTGTTTATATCTAGATTCCAGTTGGTTTGAGATACTTTTGCTGAACTAAGCAGCGTCTACAGTCTTTACCAACGAACTTATTTCTATATGAGCAGCATCAAGCATTTCTTTCAAATTAGTAAAAGATTTTGAAATGCCTTCGATTGTGTTTTCTGTGGCACGTAAACGAGATACGTTGGCTGAAATCGAGTACTTAGAGCAAAAAGAACAGTTCCAGTATATACCATTTCCAATGCGCATTATCAAATCAGCAGTTGGCGCTGTAAAACCAGCACGTTTAGCGTGAAAATGCAGTCCACAGAAACCAAAGCATGACACAAGAGGCGATTTATTAAACTTGTCCGAACAAGATATTGCCACGCAATAAGACATATCGATGATGTTAAAATAAAAATATCAGTCACTAAAGAGATCAATATAACCTAGTACCAATACAGAATTTTCCTGTAACTAGCAACAATGAGTTGCTTCTTAAAATTTACCACCGGTTTAATTTTTTATTGGAATGAGTCAGCAAACAAGCTACAATAATTAATTAAACTTTAGCGTTTAGATCTTTCAAGAGTCTCAAAATAACTCTCCATCCAGTTACATTCCCATGGATAGGCTTCATCTCATCTCAATCAGCGTAAACTCTATTATTACCCTACATCGACGTGACTATCTCCTGGGATTCACTGTTAAGCAAAAGGATGACATCGTGCTTTTCACTCACCTCAATGCATGGCACTCCATGACATTCGAGGATTTCATATTCGTAAGATATGATACGATAAACAGTTATGGGGGAGGTGGCACCAATATATTGTTTCCAAAATATTGAAAAAGTCGAATTCAAAAGCTTTGAACCTCTTGAAGAGTCCGTTATCAAAATCTCACTGCCAGGTGGGGATAACCTTTTCGTTATCTCTACCTATGCAAGTGGTGGAACTGGTTTTCTGCCTTAAGGTGATCAAGCACAGGCAGAGGATGTCCCGGAATAATCCTGAAAACGACTGAGCACTAGTTGGCTTGAGTTTGCCACCCCCGGTGTAAAGTTTCTCTCGGCCACACTTTAAGATCTGCGACTGTAGTGAATACCGCGGTGTTAGCTTTTAACAAAGGAAATATATATATTGTACTTTAAGGTTAATGCATGAAAAAGTAATTCAAAATTTGCAACTCTGTATTGATGAAACAAAATGCTTCTAAAATAAAATTTTGAAGACTCCGTCTGACAACTTAATATGATTTGAAAGCTATTTTTATATACGAGTACATACGTTCAGCCTCTGTAATCATCTGAATTATATTCGCGTTTTGTTAATGGCAGACTCCCATAACAATCTTAAGACTAAGACCCTCACAACATCAAGATTTACGAACTCGCTTACAGAAATCCTTTCCTCAGCTATTTACAAGCAACGGCGATTAGTAATTAAAGCAAAAAATTCCTCATATATCGCGGTCAAAGGAAACCATTAATTGTCCTTGAAAACCTTTTACCTCATTATTTACTTCAAATTTTGCAACACGAGTGTTATTGTCAATGATTCGTGGAAAATTTCCATTAGTCTTCTACAAACAAAAGGAAATGACTGTAATTTCGGTTAATGATGCAAGTGTTAGGTTATTTTCTTTATCTTACTTTTATAATTTTCGTCCTTTTTATTCATTCGTTTTTTTGTGGAATTTTCTATGAAAATCGCCCGTATTTGCATAGTGAAGGAAACTTGTCATGCTCTGAGATTTACACTAGCAGATGTGGTAAATAATGAAGGTGTACTTTGTGTCAAGGTTGAGGTTAAGGGAAAAAAAAGTTGAAGGAAACTTGGAGAAAATTAGTTCCTGTTAGAGAAAATTAATTTTTTTCTTGCTAGCATGGAAAGCATTTGCTCTGTTATTTCGAGGCTATTTACTTAAAATTAGTTTTGTTGGTTGTTGTGGTCATGTGACTGGTTGGGAGAGTAGAGATTTACTTTGATAAGAACTCAGGTAATTTGCTGAGATAATTTCGTTAAATTAACTTTTGTAAATTTATTTGAATTATTATAGTGGTGCATAGTCTTGACGTGAATTTATTGCTATTAAACTTTTCATGTTTTTTAGGTAAATTTTTCGAGAGAAATTTACCCATTGCCGAGAGTACTTTATATATACACATATATACATACAGTGGCTCACAAAAGTCAGCATACAGCTTGTAAAAACACGAATATGGTACAGTAGAATAAGAGAGGAAGCAATGAAAACGTAAAAGTAGCTTTATTGGCATTAAAAATAAATTTCATAACGTAACAATAAAGAAAATCTGAACACAGAAAGAAATAAGCCATGAAAACTTAAAAAATTCATCCATCGAAAGTTAGCATACATTACGAGCCATGTTTCGAAAAGAACGAAAATGACCAAAAAACGTGAGGTAAATACTTCGTAGGCCCTCCAACAACCTTAATAACAGCTTCTAAATGCCTTCGCAGCGAAAGAACAAGATTTCTGGTAATTTCGGGTGGAATATTTATCCAGGCACACAGCAGAGCAGATTTCAGGGTCTCTTTGCTAGTAATAGTTACACTTAAGGCTGGCTCATGAATACTGCGATCCAAGTCCTCCCACTCTATAGGGTTTAAATCGGGAGACTGACGCGGACTGTGAAGCTGGTGAGGGACGTTATACAGCAACCATTCCTTGACACTTCTAGCTGTATGTTCTGGATCATTGTCCTGCTGAAAGATCTAACCAGCTGTAGGCTTAATTTCTCCAGTGAAGGTATCAAATTGCCTCGCAATATGTTCAAATACATGTATTAATCCATAGTACCATCAATAAAATGTAATTGCCCCACAACCGCGACTGACATACAACCCCATACGAGGACTGACCCTCTACCGTGTTTCATTGTAGGATGCAAATTCTTCTTTGCAAATGCTTTGTTCCGCTTCCTCCATACGTATCCGCGCCCGTCAGAACCATAAATATTATACTTGCTCTCGTCACTAAACAGAACTTGATTTCAAATACGTTCGTCCTTATTAAGATGCTGGCGAGCGAAGTTAAGTCTCTTCTTTTGATTTACTGGAGAAATGAAACGTTTTTTGGAGCTGGAGCACTTTTTTGTGGCTTCTTACTTTTTTTCCGTAACAAGTCTCTCTCATCTCTCTTACTTTAGGATTTCGGTCTCACTGTACTTTTTTTATTTTGTATTCTCCCTTCCGTATGATCATTTGCACTATTGTCCGAGTTCTTCCAACTATTTTAGCAATTTTGCCATACGACTTTGCTTCAAGTCGTTCACTAAGGATAATTTTTCGCACTTTCAAACTCGTTTCCTTTCTTGTACTTGTAATTTAAAGTATTAAAGGCACGATCAAACTAAAGTGATCGACTTGCAATGCACTAATGTTTATCTTTGTATATTAACACGGTAGCAATCTTTATCGCAGTATGACTTATCGCTTAGACTGATTCTTTGGGATTTTCTGTGGTGAATGCTGACTTTTGTTTCCTCACTTTCAGCGGAATTTCTTGTTATTTACTATGTATATGTGTATGTATATGTATGTTCTCATTTATTCTGTGTAAAATAGATTACAATGTCTCTGATATTCCTCTTAAGCTCGTTTTTCACTCGTCTTTTCATTTTGCTTCTACATTTATATTGCCAATTCCGCGTTTTCAAGCGCTGTGTGCTGACTTTTGTGAGCAACTGTATATATATGAAAAAAAGTTTGTATTTTCTTAAAGTTCATATTTGAATATTGTATTTTGGCACGCTTCGCTCGAGCAGACGGACTTGCATAAAAGTCAAGGAGTGCAGGAAAAAGCGAAAAAAGAAGATGGTTAAATTCGCTACGACCACGAAGGGATCTTGGCACGACCTTATGCAATCAGCCGCGAATAAACGCAAACCCCACGAGCAGAAAGCGCAAAGTTACGTACACGAAAATGTATTAGATATTAGGTTTTTGTATCATGTGAACTCAACCTACATAAAAGAACGTAAGAAAAACTCTGTAAGTAACAAATCGACGACTCGAGTAATTTAAATTTAATGAGTAATAACAATGAATTTGAAATCGGTGCCTTATGTTGTAAATGTACAAACAGCCGGCACAAAATCCCTCTATATTTATATTGGATTATGTGAAGGTGAAGAAGGAGCAAGAGGACAACGATATCGATCCGATTGAAATTGTACAGACTAGGATGAATGCGACAAATAATTCGTTACTTAAGGCGGCGAGTCCGATCAAACAGCTCCCACCATGACGTGACTTGTCCTTAAAGCGACAAGTTTCAAAAGAAGTACAGAACAGTAATAATAGCAGTTGTCGCAAAGAGTTCCAGTATCCTTAATCCTCCATTAGTTTTGGTACCGATGATATCCTTGTTGGAACTAATAGTCAAAGATCTCAACAAATTCTTAGAGCGGCTGGCCCGAGGCATGGCCATGCGGATCGTCGTGTTGGTGGAGTTCGGACACACACATCAAGTACAAGTTTAATGGAGAGACATTTGCAACATTATGATGGACCCTCACCCAGAAACCCGTCCAGGTGTGATGGATTTGCAACGCACATCGAGCCCAAACCGTGATAGAATAAGCCCACAATATCATAATAATAATAATAAAAGCAGCAATAGCAGGAAAACCAACAGCAACATCAACAACTACTACAAATACATCCTGATGGTCCACTAAATCTCGACTATGATCCGCCTGAAATGAAACATTCAGTAGATCTATCAGCTTGTATAGTTGATTCGAACAATCTCAGTTTGGATTTGTCGTTTATGTTATTGTTCCACCATGAAAACCCTAGTTTAGTTGATGAACTGAGCTTCAGCGCAAAATCTTAATCTATAATATCATCCATCAGCAAATATTCACGCTCGTACTCCTCGCACGATTCATTTCTGGGGATAAAGTCTAATATCCAACCAAAAAGTACAATCACATTGTTGAATGCGTGTGAAGCACTAGGTGTCTTCACCCAAGACTTGTTAACAGTACAAGGGTATTCAATATGAGATAGAACTGAAACTATATCTTCGACATAATTAGCCCCAATTGAAAGACGGGTACCAGCGACAAACTCGAGAAAATACGAGAATATAGCAACAACTGTTTTGTGGACATGGATTTTAGGCCTCCGCGCTGAAAGAACTCGTTACCCAAAATATTTTCGATTTCGTGCAGATATTCTGTCACACAGGCAGCTTGTGTTTTTAAAAATTTCTTATCATCAAATAGCATCCGTTCCTTCTCACCCGTCATCATCAGAACATTGGCACTGGAATACGGTAGCACTAGGACTCCTATGTGTGTTCGTCAAATACGCTGCATTATTTATTTGATCATCAAAACATGTCCATTCAAGTTATTGTTGGGGCTGCGACGGCCTGCGGATTGGTTGCGCTATTCTACTGACTCTTGCAGATTCACTAGATGAAGACTTGCCAGAATCTTGAGTTTTTCTTCTTCGACAAGACATTTCAATGAAATTTACTGATATATACTACTGTGTCCAAAAATAAGGTAACACTGTATTTATTTTGAAAATTCTTTATTTATTCTTCCAAATCAATTTCATCCCTTCAAAGTAATCCCCTCCCGATGCAATGCACTTATGCCAACGGATTTTCCAATCTTCGAAACACTGATTGTAGTCACATTCCGGGATGGCCTTCAGTTCTGTCTCGCTGCGGCTTGAATCTCCTCTTTCGTATCAAAACGGTGTCCCCGGAGCGGTCTTTTGAGCTTACTGAACAGCCAGAAGTCACACGGCGCCAGATCAGGTGTATACAGTGGTTGCGGAACGATATGGGTTGAGTTTTTGGCGGAATGATCACGAATTACGAGTGCAGTATGGGATGGTGCGTTATCGTGGTGTAAAAACCTAGAATTGTCTTTCCACACTTCCGGCCTTTTTATGCGGATAGCGTTACGCAACCGACATGTAAATTTGACATAGATGTCACTGACAGTACTGCCAACCTAAAAAAATAATTCTCCCAATCCTTCGACGCGCACAGTTTAAATTCAAATGTCACCTTATTTTTTGGACACAGTAGTATATATTGTTCTCTATTTCTATGGATTAAAAACGAAATCAAATCCAACAAACAAACTGTTTTCTTCAAAATTCACTGTCACCATTCACCCACCTCAGTGTATGGAATTCACAGTCCCGAATATAATAGCCCGCATAGTGATCATAGCTATACAAGATCGAAAAATGGTGTGCATTTACCTCGATTGGGTCTTGAAACTCCAAGCATTTCTGACGAGGAAATCGATATTGTATTCGTTGTTGATAGAAAACTATCCACAAATCCATCAGCTAAAGAACGAGCACCGAAAGTGAATATCCTACGCGAGGCGGCGTAACTTTGAGAGCAATTGACATGGGAGAATCAAGTGCAGGCGTTGAAGCTTCAGTGACGACAGGCACATCTGAAGGATTTGCAACGGCAACAAACCCAAACTGTCAGTGAATTGTCTCACTGATGTTTCTCCAAACTCGTTTAGCGGGAGTAAGATTCCATCAACACCCAAAAGCACCGATTCTGGGGGTGGAAAACTACATAGCCGATCACACGTAGTGGGATTTTTAAGGCCCTCGATCTACCCGAATGAGCCGTTGGTCGAAAATCCAATAACAGGGGGACGGAAGGATGTCCCGTTCTTCTTTTGAGCAGTTAAAAATAATCCGGTAAGGAGTGCGAGCGGAGGCAGGAATCGAACGGAGGAACGATATCAGGAACGAGATCGATAAAATTGGCAGTTAAGATCAAGAACGAGATCAATCAAATTGGCAGTGAAGAAAGCAAAAAACAAATTATTTAGGGATCCCCACATCCGCGGCAGCGGAATCATTGTCGTAAGTGTTGGCCAACGGTTTTTCTTTCTTTCAATATTCCATTATATATATATATTTTCTTGTGAAATTTTGCATTAATGTTTGAACTTAAAGGCTAACTGAATTCAATTTTTCCGGTTGTTTCCTTTACTTCTTTTATTTTTGTTTTAGCTACAGTGAACTTTCTGCTCGTGAGCAGGAAGTTATTTTTTCCCCAAGAAGAAAATTTTCTGGCGTCATTTGAAGTCACGGGATTTCCAAGTGCGCGTCGTGATCAGGTTGCGCGTAAAGTTTTTTCTGGCTTTTCACGTGTTTCATTCAGGTGTGGTCGGCAATTATACATTGGTAGAATAGAACCGCAGGTAGGTAGGATTCTACTCTTTGTTCTCCGGGGAGCCGTAACTTCGTTCGACGGCTCCAATCAGGCTCCAAGCGCGGACGAGCGGCGCCTGCAGACGGAGCTATCCGGGGCCGAAAAGAACCTGACCGGAGCATGCCTTGTAATATATATATATATATATATATATATATATATATATATATATATATATATATATATATATATATATATATATATATATGTGTGTATATATATACATATATATATATATATATATATATATAGGAAGTTTGTTCGATTTACTGCTACGGGAAAACGTCCTTTTCTACATTGAAAGATAATTTCTCCGTTAAAAATCCATATAACATTTATTCTGTTTAATTATTAATTATAATGTCAATTAATTTAATATTTAAAGTTAACATTATCGATTGAAATTGTTGTACAACCGTTGTCTACAGCAGCGTGGAAAAATCTGGCAAAAATTAAATAAAAGTGTCAAAAAGTTTTTACTTAGGTTACTCTTTTATCGGAATTGTATAATGTGTAAATATTTAAGTTGCTTCGAAAATTCGAAAATTTAAAACAATTGAATTAAAAATTGAATTAAATTGATGATATGGTGAAGATCGCCTACGTTTAAAACCAAGTTTGATGCTAAGGTATTTGAACAGCCGCGATTCAAATTGTGGACCTTGGTCCGTTATTATGCATTTGAGAATACCGAAACGTGTTAACCAGTTTGAACAAAATGCTTGAATTATTGAGTGAGATGAAGCGTCAATCATGGGAATGGCTTCCGTCCATTTAGTCATACGGTCAATAATTGTAAGGCAGTATTTAAACTGATTGACCATAGGGAAAGGTCCGATTATATCCATATGAATAACTTCCAATCTTTCCGTTGGTGTATCAAATTTTGGCTCTTCAACAATTGAGACAAGTTTTGACTCTTTTTTTAATGTCTGCTTTCATTTTGCTCCAAAGAAATTTGGATGTTAATAATTTGATGGTGGCTTTAATACCGGGATGGTGTAAATTGTGAAATTGACTGAAGACCTGTTGCCTAAACTGTTCGGGTACAAAGGGTCTTACTGAATTTTGACTATGATCACAGAGAATTTTGAGGGTAAAATTTGGAATTTAGTTCCACATCGTTTTGTTGAGCATGAGCGATTTCCTTAATATCCAAGATTGAACTCTTGAAAGGGTATCGGCGACAACGTTGCTGTTGCCAGATATATATTGTATATCAGTTAATAATTGAGCAATATAATTCAATTGCCGATTTTGAATTGGAGAAGCCTTATCCGGATTTAGTTGAAATGCGTAGATGAGAGGTTTGTAGTCAGTAAAGATTGTGAGCTGACGACCTTCTAGCAAGTGTCTGAAATGCTTAATAGAATAGTATATCGCAAGAAGCTCTCTATTATAAGCGCTGTATCTCACCTGTGAAGGTGAGAGTTTAACTGAATAGAATCCCAGTGGTTGCCATTGATCATTGATTTTTTGCTGGACAACTCCACCTATGGCGAAGTTTGAAGCATCCACCACTAATGAAAGTTTGAGGAAGGAAAATATAGCAAAGTGGCTTGGGATAGCTGATGCTTTGATTTTTCAAAAGCTTCTTCAGCGAGAGGGTCCCATCAAAAATTTATTCAAATGGCGATAGATATCTGCAGCAATTGGGATGAAACGTTGATAAAAGTTAATCATCCCGAGAAATCGTCTCAATTGTTTAACGGTTTCTGGTTTGGGAAATTTTCTTATAATAGAAACTCGTTCAGGACAAGGTTTTAAGCCTAGAGAGTTGACGACGTGACCAAGAAATTTTACATCTGCTTTCATGAAGTTGCACTTCTTTAAGTTTATCTTAAGCCAAACTCCCGAAGTCGTTCAAAAAGAGTTTTCAAATGGGCCAGATGTTCATTTTCATCTTTAGATGCTACAAGAATGTCGTCAAGGTAAACAAAACAAAAACATAAATCTCTAAAAACGCTGTGAATAAATCTTCGATATGTCTAAGCAGCGTTACATAATCCAAAGGTCATTCGAGGAAATTCAAATAATCCGAAAGGTGTGCAAATTGCGGTTTTATCTATATCCGATTCTTCGACAGGAATTTGATGATACGCCTTGATTAGATCTAGAGTGGAAAAGATTTGATTTCCGAAAAGGTAATTTGCAACATCTTGAATGTGAGGCAGTGGATAGTTATCCGGAACGGTGATGCTATTTAGTCGTTTGTAATTACCACATGGTCTCCATTCACCATTTTTCTTTTTAACGAGGTGCAACGGTGAAGACCATGGGCTTTTTGAAGGACGGCAGATGCCAGCTGCTAGCATTTTGTCGAAATCTTTTTTTGCATCGGATAACCGTTCGCCACTTTATCTTCTCACTTTTGAAGGAATCGGATGACCGGACGTTATAATTTTATGAGTGACCGAATGTTTAATTGGCTGAAGAGTTCCATCATCAACGATAATATTGCTAAACTCTTTTAATAACTTACCCAATTTGAGATTGTTGGATGCAGTTAATAAAATTGATAGAGATTCAAAAAGCTATTGAGAAATTTTGGCTTTACAGGCAATTTTCGTTAATGGGTCTATTAGTGATCTTCCTTTAATGTCTACAATAAGACCAAATTTTTTTTAGGAAGTCTGCACCGATAATAGGTTTTATTACATCTGCAACGATAAAACTTCAAGGAAAATTGCGTCTGAGACCGAAACTGACTGTGATTTTTTTATAATCAAAGGTATTGATGCGAGTTGAATTTGCAGCCGTAAGATAGAAATTGTTATCATGAGTTTTAGTTTAATTGTTGCTACTTGGTTACACAGAAAGCTCTGATCCTGTATCTATGAGGAAAGTCAATCTCGGTAAGGGGTCAAAAATATCTAAACGGCTGTTACGGCTTTTTGTATCCGGGGCCGTTGACGAGGACACGCCCATTAGTTTAAAGTTTGATTATGATTTGATGGCGCGTGTGAAAATTCGCAAGGATGTTTGCATTTGCGTGCATTTGAACCAAAAGTTTTATGGTAGAAACATATATTTGTCTTGTGATTTGGAATAGGAGTTCTTGATCTAGAACGGTTCCAGAAATTATAGTCTCTGCTCAAATTTCTAAATCTATTTAAATTTGCTATTTGAGACTGTGAGTTCCTTCACTAAATCAGTATTCGGCTGATTGATCACACAAAAATTTAGATTATTTGAATTTGGAACCCCAGAATTAATTGACGATAGAGAACAGACGGAGGAAGGACTTGGAATCTCGTGAATTTTATCAGCGCAGATTGCCATTTCATCCAAATAACCTTTATAACAAGCTAGAATGGCCTGTATATGCTGGGGTAAACGTTATGGCCATAAAGTTTTAATAATGTTATTGCTCAATCGTCCTTCGTTTTTAGTTTTCATGTCACGTAATAACTGCGAAGGGAGGTTATCCCCAAGAGTAAGTTCAGTCAGAACTTGTTTCATTTTTTCAGACTCTGAAGTAGAAAGTCTGTCAATAAGGGCTCTTTTGAACGTTGAATAAGGATCAGAAGGCAGCGGTGATGAAACCAGGTCACTAACAAGCCTAAAAAGATCCTGGTCAAGAACCGAGAGCAGATGGTTGAATTTGGTTTGTTCCAAGGTGATTCTTGCTTGGTCAAACTGACTTTCTTGCTGAAGGAACAACGCCTCAGGGAATTGCTTCCAAAAAGGACACGTTTTCACAGAAACTGCACTGATGAATCTGTTTGGGGAATGGTTAATGTTATTATCCCGATTACTTGCTGGTGGGGCTGAAATGAGGACGTTGTCTCCGATGTTGGGGACATTAACAGCGTTCCTAAAGACTTCTCACGTTAATCCGGCATATTCATAATCTCGGAAATATTTTTGAAATTTTTTTAAAAATTTGCTAAATTGGTTATTAAATCCTTGTAAATAAAACCTAGGGGTTGAAGGGTGCCTCTAGGTGGGTATATTCCCCCCATCGTAGAATATACCTTTTCCTTTTCGCGAACTAAAAGGGAATTTAATAACTATGTACTTTGAAATTATTTAAATTGAATGTAGTAAATATATACGTAAATTGAGGACAAAAAAAATACAGGAGCAACCTTTACAATAAATATTGACTGTGTGTATACAGGCTGAATAATCCGGAAACCTCCAATATAATCAATCGAATGAATTAACGAAAATTGATTGACAATGAAAATTGCGATTGATTCATAACTTGCTTTTAAAGATTGAGTTGAAACTGCAATGCTGTCGATGTGATCGATAATTACTTGCCCCAGTAAAATATATAGGACACCGTTTGAAGCTACTTTAATTTGCTTTGTCAGATTCGGCTCCCGAATTCAGGTCCGTTTCAAGATATAAAATTTCATTTGTAAATTAAATAAGGGGTTGAAGGGTGCCTCTAGGCGGGTATATTCCGCCCGTTGTAGGATATACCTTTTCCTTTTTGCGAACTAAAATGTATGGAAATTTCTTCGTTAAATACTTGAACTCCGAGGGAAGATAGATAATCCTTATAATAGTTTCTTCGACTTGCTTTGAAAATGTAAACCGGCGCTTGAGCCCTGTCGATGGTCACCTGTATGGTGATGATAACACTTCTTGATAGGAGGCGCTTGTGCCTTGTCGGTGGTCACTGATATGGTGATGGTAAAACTTCTTGGCGGAAGGTGCTTGTGCCTTGTTGGTGTCACCAGTATGGTGATGATGATAGTATGGAAATTCGTTCGTTAGTTTATAATTGTTGTTTTGAATGTTTGTATTGTTAAAAAAAATTTCATAACTTTTTACACTGTATAGTGTATCGTCTCTCAGCTGACAAATATCAAATTTCGCTAAGATTTTTCGTATCGATTGCACAGGTACTGTGGCAGTTACATAATCCCTATGTCAACCATACAGCGGCTGCGACGAATATGACATCTCCGCTGCATTGCCCACGCATGCCACAACACAAAACACAACTCACAGCCGCAACAGCATTGCACGTGTTGCACATCAGAGGCGCTGAGATCAATACAAAACAAAAGGTATAAATAGTCAGCACGGACCTCGTCAACTCTCTCTCGCTCTATCGCATCCCACGGCGTCCTCCATAACTTGCACGAAACTACTTATAAAAGAAAGTCAAAAATAATAGATAAGATTGCGTCCAAAAAGTTGAAAATGTAAAGATTAAATAAAATGAATATTAAAATAGTGGAATAAAATCAACCCCCATAGTACATTTCAAGGGTATGCAAATCCTCACTTCCTTGTTCGTTTCAAATGTGCATTCTTCAGGTGGCCCTGGTCGATCCGGAGAGGGTGGCCCTTGTGGTAGATTTGGTCGATCTGGAGATTGCGGCACTTGTGGAGGTTTTGGCCGATCTGGATTTGGTGGACCCAGTGGTGGTTTGGACCAATCTGGAGATTGTAGCCCTTGTGGCGGCTTTGGTTTATCCGGAGATTGTGGTCCTTGTGGTCGCTTTGGTTTATCCGGAGATCGTGGTCCTTGTGGTGTCTTTGGTTTATCCGGAAATTTTGGCCCTCGTGGTGGCTTTGGTTTCTCCAGAGATTGTGCCTCTTGACAGAAGGCGCTTGTGCCTTGTCGGTGATCACCAGTATGGAAGTTTGTTCACTTATTGAAACCGGAAAACTTCTTTTTCTACAATGAAAGATAATTTCTCCGTTAAAAATCCATATAACATTTATTCTGTTTAATTATTAATTTTAATGTCAATCAATTTAATATTTAAAGTTAACATTATCGATTGAAATTGTTGTACAAACGTTGTCTACAGTAGCGTGAAAAAATCTGTCAAAAATTAATTAAAAGTTTCAAAATTTTTTTACTTAGGTTACTCTTTTATCGGGATTGTATAATGTGTAAATATTTAAGTTGTTTCGAAAATTCAAAAACAATTGAATTAAAAATTGAATTGAAATTGAATTAAAAAAAATAATTAAAAAAGACATAATAAAGGATTCACCATATGTAAATATATATATATATATATATATATATATATATATATATATATATATATATATATATATATATATATATATATATATATATTCACGAAAACCCCCTCATACACACGTGTCATTCCTTTTCCTCTCCTGATACTTTTTGGTCCGACGCATTCGATTTTAAATTTGGCCAACTAGGTTTGTAAACTTCTCTTCGTGGGCATGAATACAGACATACTACTAGCATGATTAGCTCTTTTATTAGTGTTTTATAAATATGGAAGCAAAGTTGCACTCTTAGGTGAAGACATACCAAAAAGGATACAAACAATGTCCGTAATATAAAATGAAACTAAAAACTTAGAACATTCAAACGAAAGTAATTGGTACCCACACCTAAAAGGAATCGATCATATTTTTTATTTGCACAAATCTACATAAATCACGAATAAATTGGCAATCAATCAACCCTTCTCCACCTCTTTCTTTTCCTTCTTGTCCTTATTTCAAATTTACACTTCTGTTTAACATACTCATCAATAATTCAAAATTTCCATCACCCGCCGATTAAATGCGCAATAAATGGAAAAGGATTTCCTTGTCTCATCATCCGTCCAATTTATTTGAATGCGTCCAACCTGTGCCGTAAACTAATTTAATTTTCTTTTCGCATTTCCAACCGACCCACCGATCAGCCCATAAATCAATTTCCTTCAAAACGACTCCGGAAAATGAATAAATCTTTCATGAGATGAAATTGAAACTGCCCGAGAAAGCTTTGAATAATCATCAATATTCGCAAAACAGGGGACGACCGCCTCATCATTTCGACTCTTAAGACATGTGTCTTAAATAACAGCAAATCCTATAAATTTTAGAGCTTCCTAAAAAAGGATCTCCTTCTTCGGTGTGTTGTTGCCGGCGCCGTTTTCTTTTGTGCCTATTTGGGGATGGCATTGAAGATATTTCCTGTCGACTGTTTTTATTCGCGTATTTACTGCAAGGTCTGCTGACGCTTGATCTTTCCCGACAGAAGTTGTTAATTGAAATTCACCTTTTCCACGGAGGCTGCAATGGATTGGAACTTATAATTAATGGTTTAACTGTGGACGCGGAACTCTAGAGGGGGCGAAATCAATTTATTTTCTTTAGCAGGTTCTTAATAAATGACTGGGCTTTCTTGTGAGGTACAACGTGAAGTAATAGGCGGACGGAGCTGATGATAAATGAAACATAAAAGAGGAATTTAAGTCTAGGTCAGGTGAGACTGCACATTGACTTTAAATATCGTGAGAGAAAATGCCACGAGTAGCTTTCATGTCAGGTGTACAAAGTATAATTCCTTTTTCGTGACTTGGCTTAGAAGCTAAATTGTGTGAATAATACTCAACAATAGGAGATAAGAATATTATCAAGTTGGCATATATGAGTGGCTTAGTTCAATAGTATTTTTGTTGTTCAGGGATTTGTTCGACACTTTATACCGTGACGGACAAATGTCTACGACAATTCCTTATATTGAGATACCGGTTCATTGGAAGCTTTAATTAAAAATCCATTGGAGTGCATTTTTCAGTAACGTAAATATATTCATAAAAAATAAAGATAAAAAATTTTCATACCAGAATTAAGGAGAAAGTCCTAAAAACATAAAAAATTGAATGGACAAAAGTCTACGACTGTCAGTGTCGACTCAGTTATACACAAAAAATTTCCAACCAAACTTAACGGAATGTCATCAATATTTGTTTACATGATATTGTTATCATTCCGTATATGTGCTGCTGCAATTCTGTTTTAGTTTTATCGCTAGTATCTAGCTGTAAGGACCACAAGATTACATCGCAAAAAGAAATTTCTAGTGATTTCCGAAATTTGGTCGTACAGTATAAAAACGACAATAAATCGTGCTCGGAAATCACGGGAACTTTTACGAATTTTTTTGTATACAATCATCAAAAACTTTAAAACAGTGGTTCCATTGAAAATAAGCCGTGAATTGGCCGACCGAAAAAGTTGTCGCGCAGAGACATTAGTATTATTCTAAAAGAAGTGAACGGTAATCCAAAATAAGTGCTCCAGATTTGGCGAAACAAGTGGCTACGGAAAGGAAAAAGGATGTCCATGCAAGAACCATCACGAGAGCATTAAATACTAATGGGTTTCGAAGTAGAACTCCACAAAAAAAGCCATTGATATACGCCAAAAACCGACTTCTGCGTCTACACTTCGCCAAGGCCCATATTGGCAAGGACAATGATTTTTGGAATCGCGTCCAAAAATCATTCAAGTATGAAGGAAAAAGAACACGGCTTTAGAGACCAATAATTTGATTCCTACTGTCAAGCACGGTGGAGGTAATGTGATGTTTTGGGGAGCCATTGCTGCATCTGGGGTTGGCAAATTGGCTTTTGTTGGAATTACGATGGACCGTTTTGTTTACAAGAACCTGTTAGAACAACATTTGAGGCCATCAGGGGAGAAGTTGGGTCTTTGAGAGAGATGAATTTTCCAACAAGACAATGATCCAAAACATACAGCACTTTTGATCAAGAACTGGTTGTTGTACTGCACTCCCAGTCAACTTAATACTCCTCCGCAAAGTCCAGATTTAAACCCAATAGAGCATGTATGGGAGCTTTCGGAAGGGGAAAATTCGAAAATGTCATGTTCAAAATAAAAATTTGTTGCAGGAAGCGCTTGTTACAGAATGGGAAGAAATCACATCTGTAGAAACTGATAATTTAGTTACCTCTATTCCCCGAAGACTGCAAGCAGTAATTGACGTGTTAGGGGGCTCAACCAAATATCAAGCCAGCAAAAATTTTTAAAATTTCCAATACGTTTAGTTGGAAATATTTTGTGTACAGGTCAGCCAGCACTGACTGTCTTAGACTTTTGTCCATCTAAATTTTTGCATTTCATACTCCAAAAACACCAGAAAATTGCCATTAGTGAATTAAATTTTTGTTTAGGTTGGTAAACCTATTTTTGACATTTTCCTTCAAGTTTTTGTTTAACATGCTTTTGTTTGAATCCATCAAAATTTGCGATCAATTTATCAACCATTTCCCGAGGGAGCTGGAATTATATTGTATTGAACCTTTTTGTCACTAGATGTGTTCGTTGCCATATATCGGGCAATACTAATCAGACTGAGTCAAACTGACACGCGTTTGAAAGGTGACATTCCAGTCTACAATTTTCATACGGACAGTTTTGTATTTCGTCATTCGTGCCAAAAGTTGTATTCATTTAAAAATGAGTTAAATTTCTGAAAAAAATCGTTATATTTTACAATATCACTGCGATCAAGGTGAGAATGCATCGCAGGCTCGTGAAAAAATTTGTGGTGTCTACGGTCAATATACTTTATCAAAAGCCACAGCCAAGGGATGGTTCGCTTGCTTTCGTTCTAGAAGTTGTGATGTTTAAGATGCACCTCGACAATCACTGAAAAAGTCGATGAAACCTTACAAAAAATTGAAGGAGGCCGTCACATAAGCAGCCATGACATTACTTAGGAACTAAATATCCATCGACAACCAATTTCAAACCATTTTCGTAAGGCTGGATACACAAAAAAGCTCGACGTTTGGGTGCCGCATGAATTAACACAAAAAAATTTGATCAACCGAATTTCCATTTGCGAAATGCTTATAAAACGCAACGAAATGGAGCCATTTTTGAAGCAAATCATTACGGACGATGAAAAAGAAGTAAGATACGAGAATATCGTTCGAAAAAGATCATGGTCAAAAAAGGTGAATCATCACAAACGACTTCAAAGCCAGGATTGACAACAAATAAGGTTATGCTGTGTGTATGGCGGGCTTGGAAGGGAATTGTTTATCATCAGGTGCTAGAAGTTAGCCAAACGCTCAATTTGGCTCTATACTGTCAAAAATCAACCAGATTGCAACAAGCAATTCAAAAAACCGGCCAGAGTTGATCAATAGAAAGGGCGTTGTCTTCCATCGTGACAATGCCAGACCACACACATCTTTGATAACCCGACGAAAATTGAGAGAGCTTGGCTGGGAAGTTTTAATGTACCAACCGGATAGTTCAGACCTTGCACCATCAGACTACCATTTGTTCCGATTTCTGCAAAACTTCCTTGATGAAAAGAAATTCACTTCAAAAAGGGACTGTAAAAATCACTTGGCCAAGTTTTTCGCCGATAAACCACAGAAATTCTACACAGATGGAATAATGGCTCCACCCAAAAATGGCAAAAGGTCATAGATAATAATGGGCAATATGTACTTAAATAAAATCCATTTTAAATAAAAGAAATATTCAATCGGGAAATGGCAAAAGAGGCTCAATGCTTTTTGGACTTACTAGTAAACCAGTACATATGGCTATATATATATATATATATATATATATATATATATATATATATATATATATATATATATATATATAGGGTGATTCATAACAAGTGTACACATGTGAATGGGCCCTAACTCTTATTTATCACCAATTTCAGGTCCATATATTGACAGATTATGACAGTTTGGTCTTTTAAAATTTTTACCATGGCATCATGCACATCAGCCGAACGTTTTATAATTGTTAAAACTTTTTACAAAAATAATGAATCGCCAGTGCAAACATTTCGCGCTCTACGTGAATTCACGAAAAGGACCCGTAAATTGGCCGGCAAGATCGTGTGATTTGACTCCTTATGACTTCTTCCTTTGGGGATTTCTGAAAAATTGTGTTTACGCTGATGCTCCCCAGACTACTGAAGCATTAAAAAACAATATTCGAGCCAACGTACGCCTAATAACACCGAAAATGTGCGAAAACGTCATCGAAAATTACAACCATCGTTTGATAGTCTGTAAAGCAGCACGAGGTGCACATATGCCCAAAGTAATATTTCATATTCAATTGTAAGGGACCAAATTTTCATAATAAATAAACATTACAGCTCAATCTTTACAAAAACTATGTTTTTTTTCGACGAAAATGTGTACATTTTTTATGAACCACCCTTTATATACATATATATATATATATATATATATATATATATATATATATATATATATATATATATATATATATATATATATATATATAGAAATGACGTGGTTGACCGCAACACGGGAATCGGGACAGCCTCCATCTGGCCGTCGGCGTGCGTGGTTATAATAAACAGAAATAAAGTATACAACTAAGACATAACTAAGTGTTTTTATTTTCTGGTGCCCATTTCATTCCTCTGTAAACTTATTTTCCTACATGGGGGCTCAACCGGCATATTGAGAAGTTTTATGTGAAAATTAACAGGTGCTCGAAACGGCAAGAAAAAAACAGTGACGCCAACTGCATTGAAAAATCACGGAATACGGGTCAAGTGGAAGACGATGTGTGTAGGCTCACGGTGCCACAGTTAAACGAAATATTAAAACCAAAAGACCTTCGTCTATCGGGAAATAAAGCCAAATTAGTGAAACGCATTGCCACAGCGAATCCGTCCGGAGAGTGGATGGTGGAATTTCGAGAAGTGGCAGAACACCGCCCGACGCACCGTGGTGAGCGCGATATCGTTTTATATAAGCGAGAGAAAGAGTTAGCCGAACGAGAACTCGCCTCAGCGCGTCACGAAATAAAGATGTAACGGCGAAGCCAATCAGTTGGTGATACTATTAGTGGCGACAGTGGTAGTTGTACCGAGAACAACGCAGATGTGCATGCCGACATAGAACATTCGCAGGTAGTGCGCTCGAGTTTGGTGGTGCACACTACACCCAAGATAAATGATGCGACGCTAGCAGACCTTCTCAATGTTTTCTATGGAAAAACGGATATCTACGAAACATGGGAGAAGCAGGTTTTGTTTTAACGACGGGTGTATTAGCTCGACGATGATACGACGAAAATATTGATAGGAGCACGGCTAAACGGGAAAGCAATGTAGTGGTTTCACTTCAAGCCGAAGTATATTGCGTTGCTCCCTCACGAACTTTTACGGAAATTGAAGACGATGTTTTATCGCCGAACAAATAAAATTATAATGCTATGACAATTCGAAGATCGGATTTGGAAGGGAAATGATACGTTCTGTGACTATGTACATGACAAAACTATTCTCGTGATTCACCTTGGCCTGAACGAAGAGGAAATTGTAAGTCATGCCATTGACGGCATTCCAGATTTACAATTGCGTGACATGGCTCGTTTACAGGGTCCTGGATCACTGCCTGCTTTTCTACTTGCGTTTGAGGAAATATAATTGCAAGATCAGAAAGGCTTGACGAATTCGAATGAAAATTCTCGTGGTGAAAAACGTCCAAGCGGTATAGTGTTGAAGCGATGTTACAACTGCGGGTATAAAACACACTTGAGCCGTGAGTGTCCGGATAAGTTGAAGGGGTTGAAGTGTTTTCGATGCGACAAGTTTGGACACAGTAAAGAACAATGCCAAGGACCACAAGAAGGAATCGAACGGGAGGCAGATAGAAAACACTGCAATGCATTCAATACAATGGACAGGAAAGCGTGTAAAAAAGTGAAGGTGTGCGGAAAGGATATTAAAGCTTTGTTCGACTCTGGCAGTGATTTTCACTTCATGACGAGCAGCACCTACGAAAGTCTGGATGCGCCTGCTTTGAAGGCGTTGACAGCACTCTTCGATGGCATAGGTTCAGTTGGTTTGAGAACGTTTGGTAACTTCACTGCATCGGTATGTGTGGATGGATTTAATTTTGTTTTGCAGATGCACGTTGTTCCGGATGATTCTGTGGGATGCGATATTTTGCTCGGAGCAGAGCTGACAAACTCCGTTGAAGTACGTCTAAGAAATGGCAATGCTATATTGGTAAAGCTCAACGCTGAATCTCATACGGGTAAGCTAGAAGCAAAGAAAAACTTTCAAGACGCAGTGAAGGAGATTATGCGCATAAAGGTCGTTGAAGGGCCCAAACCATAGGCCGTACATTAAGAGATTTGATTGAAAGCTACAAATCTCGACCGACAAAGAATACCGGTAAGGAAATGAAAATTATCCAAAAGGACGATATTCCAACACAACAAAACTCAAGACGCTTATCGGCGGAGCAGCGCGATATCGTGAGTGACCTAGTCAATGATTTGATCAGAAAGAGCATGGTGAGAATATTCTAGCCCAACAGTACTAGCAACGAAAAAAAATGGAAAGATTAGAATGTGTAGAGACTATCGTCTACTAAACAAAAAGATGATAAGGGACCATTTTCCGTGCCTTTGATCCAGGACCAGCTGGATAGATTGCAGGTCGCCACCATATTCACTACTCTGGATTTAGAAAATGGATTCTTTTATGTGCCAGTTGAAATGAACAGCGTAAAGTATACGGCGTTCGTTACACCGGATGGGCAGTTTAAATTCTTGCGCGTTCTTTTTGGTATCTCCAACTCACCGGCAGTTTTTCAACGACACTTCAGAGCAGTATTTAGAGACCTGTTGGTGGATGGAAACGTTTTGTCTTATTTAGATGATTTGATAATTCCAGCCAAAGATGAACGAGATAGCTTAGAGAAACTTCAAACTGGGGAAAGCGTATATTCCTGGAGAAGAGAGTGGAGTTTTTAGGACACATTGTCGAAAACGGCACTATTATGCCAGGAAAGGAAAAAACAATGGCTATAACAGAGTTCAAACCAACAAAAACAGTGAAGGATGTACAAAGTTTTTAGGACTGACTAGCTATTTCTGTAAGTTTATCAAAGGGTTTTCAACTATAGCTCGTCCTCTATCTAATCTGTTAAAAGGCGGAATAAAGTTCGAATTCGGAGAAGACCAGATTAAAGCGTTTCAACAGCTAAAGGACATACTCCCACATGGTCTCGTTCTCAAGTTGTATCGAGTCGGATCCGAAACAGAATTACATACGGACGCGTCTAAGCAAGGACTCGGTGCCATACTTTTGCAGAGAGACTATAAAGATGGAAAGTTACATCCAGTTCACTACGCGAGTTGGAACACGACGCATGCAGAGGAGAATTATACGAGCTATGATATAGAGATTTTAGCCGTTGTGAGAACATTGAATAAGTTTCGCCTTTATTTGTTGGGAAACCTGGTGAAGATTGTGACAGACTGTCAAGCTCTTGCCCCAACTATAGCAAAAAAGGAGACGTCATTAAGAGTGGCACATTGGGCGTTGTTAAAAAACCAATTTAATTATAACTTTGAACATCGACCTGGCAGGGCTATGAAGCAGTGTGATGCTTTAAGCCGATATCCGGCATCAGTACATCTTATCGAGAAAAGAGTAGACGCATTAATGGAACGAGTGCACCGAGCCCAGCAGAACAATAGCGAACTACAAAAAAATCATTCAAGATATAAACGAAGAGAAAGAAAAGGACGAAAAGGCGAAGAACGAGGAGATCTTCTAGTGATTGTACACAAGGCAATCAAACAAATATTCGCTGTTACGGATGCATTCACCAAGTTTGTGTGGCTGTATCCAACGAAGTCAACGACAACGGAGGAAGTTATATCGCTGTTGCAGAAACAAGCTACTGTTTTCGGAAACCCACGCAGAATTGCTTCAAACCGAGGGACCGCATTCACTTCGAATGCTTTCGCCGAATATTGCAGAGACGAAGGAATAGAACACATTCCCATCACAACGGGTGTGCCACGTGGTAATGTTCAAGTAGAGAGGCTAAGCCGAATGATTATCCCAGTGTTGATGAAACTACCTATAGAAAATCCACCAGGGTGGTTTAAGTTCGTTGACAAAGTCCAACAGAGCATTACTTCTTCGTTTAATCGAAGTATTGTAATTTCACCATTCGAGATACTGATTGGAAAAGCTATACTCGTACGTACGAAAGACGGCTTGAAGCTGCGTGAAATAATTGAAGCTGAAATCATTGAAATCTTTCAGAAGGAATTATCGGAACTGAGAAGCAGAGAGACAATATGAAGAAAGTTCAAGAAGAAAATCGCAAAACGTTCAATCGACAGCGTGAAGCCGCATGCCTGTATGATGTCGGCGATATCGTAGCTATTAGAAGGACTCAGTTTGGAGGAGGTTAAAAAGTCCAGGGGAAGTTTTCGGGCCCTTATCGAATTGTGAATGTTAAGCCTGATGAACGGTACGGAGTTGAAAAAATCGGTTACCAAATAGGACCCAAGGAGACTACGACCTAAGTTGATCATATGAAGCCATATCTAGAATGTCAAGATGCAGGCATGAGCGTTGAGACATCATTCGAGGACTCGTCGTCCGAGGAGGAATTAGGTATCGGGGACGATGCAGCCAACAGAAATGCCGAGTGTAGGAAAGAAAGAGATATAGCTCTGACGCGGTCGACCGCAACACGGGAATCAGGACAGTCTCAATCTGGTCGTCGGCGTGCGTGGTTACAATTAACAGAAATAAGGTATACAACTAAAACATAACTGTTTTTATTTACTATATATATACACATATGTATATGTGCATATATATATGTGCATATATATATATATATATATATATATACATATATATATATATATATATATATATATATATATATATATATATATATATATATATATATTATATAAATATATATATATATATATATATATATATATATATATATATATATATATATATATATATGAGTATGTACATATTAAGTACTCTCCACGATAAGTAAATTGCTCTCGAGCAATTTACCTAAAAAATAGCTTAAAAAAACAAGACACAGCCAGTAAAGTTAAAAAGAAGAAAGGAAAATTTAATAAATTAATTAATAATAAGTTAAATGAAATAGCATATTGAGAAAATGGAAATGTAAGAGCAAGAAAACAAAACTACATTCTAGAAGACTGCAATATGTTGTATACAATTTATTTTGGAAGTAAGTAAACATGAATTGGCACTATAAAAAGAATTCGGCCTATTTCTTTCGAGGATTGAGAGAACAGGGTAGAAGACCCGCAACGAATCTTCTTTAACACGGCCATCGGGTAGCGATTTTTCTAGTTGGTGCAGGGGCTCTAGCCAGGGATGGAGAGTTCTTGACCGTGGACTCCACCATCGGGACTTTAAGTCCGGTTGGGAGGAGTGCAAAGGGGCACCAATTCCACTTTTTTTCTGTGCAATATAGGCTTATTGTCGGGGACATGGTAAGTTTGAAACAATCTGCAGGGAACAGGAACAGTATATATTAGGAAACAAAAGACCATCGTGCCTGCGCCTTTCAGTATTTTTGTTCTACGCTTGGTGTTTCGTTACGCTACAACACATTTATGCAAAGGAATAATTTGTAATGGAGCTTGATACCAGGAGAAAGAACACGTCCCATGACACTGCAAATTCTAGCCTGACAGCGCATTTACGTGTCCCTGGACCAAGTCACTCCTAGTGAGCACCGACACCTGGTTCACTGAGGCAGCACAACATCACTGCAAATTCTTCTAGGACAGTAATCAACCATAAGCACTACAAGTCTACGGGCTTGGAATGCAATCTCCTTTTGAAAGTTCTAGGAATAAATAGCCGCAGACCGCTCAGGGTGTTTTCTTTCTTCTCCAAATAATTAATTTCAACACGCTTTCTTTCGAATTTTACTTTCCTTTATTGCTACTTAGCCATAAAAAACAAATTACGAACTCCATTTGTGCGTCTAAGATACATCCAAGCACCCCATAAAATGCTCCTTCCCTTAATTTCCACATTAATTGTTGTGTCTTTTGTTTATTTTCCAATGATTTCCTATTTGCTTTCTCGATGACGCCGACAATGACGGTTCGAAAAGTCATCTAATTCAAGCTGTCAATTGATTCGCAACGTAATCGAAACGTTTTCGTCCGACAAATGCCGTTGGATATCCTTGTACGGCTATGCAAATATATTGTCCTTTGATAGCTTGAGAATGTTTGTATAGAACATACAATTTCTCCAAGTGCTATCACCATCCATCGAGTTCTGGCAAATCTTTGCCAGCTACTTCATAGGACTCATTGTCTCCCAACTCCTGGCATGTGGCAACCACAACTTTGATTCGATGTGGCTTCAGTTAATCCTGGTGCCAATAAAAGGCCAAACAGAAAATGAAGGATCGATTGATATAGCTTTTGTGGGCTCCCAGCTCGGCCGTCCATAAAAGCTTTGGCTTCAAAGCCAAATTTGTGCACAGTGAATTATTCAAGGATTCTCCTTCTCGCTCTGGTTCCACCAGCCTCTCTTTAATTCCTTTTTATTTGGTTTACATGAATTGATCTGTATACGGAGCCGAGGTGGTAATGGCTGGGGTGGTGTTTGTTTGAAAAGTAAAATTGCCTCCAATTTTCCAACCGACCAAGCGATAATGCGAGAATACGAATTTGTTTGTGGCATTAGCCCAGGGGGAGAATTTGAGCGGCAGCCACTTTTTCGGTGTTTTGTCTGAAAACAAATCATAGTGTGCTCGAGAATTTTTTATTCCCATAATACTTTATTGATTTGGGTTGACCTAGAATGCAATGGTCGTTTCACGAAAGGGAAATCGACCTCGATTCTGTGATAAATGTTACACAACTATTTTTTTTTTTTTTTTGAACGTTTAAAAAGTGATTAATCCTGTAAATGTCCTTGCCAGACATTTTTTCCCCTCTCTTTTTCTCTTTCTCTCCTAATAAGGATTTCAAGGAAAACTACCAGCAAACCGTTCCAGTCTCATGGCTCCCCAATGTACATCAGACGAAAAATGTTTCCCTAATAACCCACGAAAAAATAACAAAAGCCAAAAAAGTAAAGATGCGATTTAATTCAGCGTAAAATGAATTGCCAAAGTTCAACATTGATTATAAGAGCCATGGAAATTGCCGATGTGCTTCGATTTCATTTTTATCATTTCCCACGGGGCCGATTAGTTTGTTACTGCTTGCTGGAGGTGAATTTCAGATTAGGCAGCATAACGTGATTCCAAATCACGAGTCGCGCGATTCCTATGATAATTCCAACCAAAAACGCCTCAGGGATGGGTGCAGCTTCTGATACTGTTTGATATCCTTAAAAAAATTTCAGGGAAGTTTACGTAATCAAAATCGTTTTCCTCCTAACAATTTATTTGAATTGGTAGAATGGAAACTGATTTTGCGATTATCGCGTTCCTGGGAAAATTCAAAGAGGGTGTTGAAAATGTTTTAATCAATAAAATGATACGAAAGATGCGTTAAATTGAGTGTAAATATAAACGTCAGACCAACTGGCAGGAACAGATTTTACCCTATAACAAGTTGGATAGACAGACCTATGCTCATGTCAGAAGGGTTTTGTACTCAACTTACAAAATGCAGTAACCAGCAACGAATAAAATCAAGAAACATGTCAAAGACGATTTAATTGGAGAAAATGTGAAATTCGAGGATCATACTATTATTAACAAAGTTGAACGAATTTTGACTTCTGAGGTATTTGTTATAGTTATACCCATAAATTTCTCCTTTGATATTTTTTTCAGATTTTTCAGATCACTGGTGTCCATTCGCGAGGGAGGAAACACATTTTTCATGCATTTCCCCCCCTGTGCTCCCACTGAAGCAAAAACTGCCAGTTTAAGAACTGTTTTGAAAAGCTCTCATAGAGAACTTTCAGTTGATACTCATATCGGCTACCTTTCATGAAATTTTTTTTCAGGGGCCACTCCTCTGTACTGTAATCATCGATTCATGGCCTATTTTTTCGAATCCTAGAATGGTTACAAAGCCCTTTTGCTAGGAGCTCTCTCCTGCCTCTTCGACTTGTTTCAATTGTATGTACTCATCTTCATGATACCTATCACTCCTGAAATTTTCATGCAAATTCTAGCAAAGCTGTAGTGTCTAAGTCGGTAAAAAGCGCATATGGCTCCATAGCAATATGTTTCCATAGTAATACAGGGCATATTGCTCCATAGTAATACACGAAAATTCAAATCGCTATAACTTCGGTAAATATTATTCGATCTTTACGAAACTTTCCGAAAAGATCAATCTTATAAATAGTCATCTCTTTGCTAAATTTTATTGATTTTAAGGGTACCGTTTAGATTTTATTCAAGAAAACACAAAATCGATAAATCATACTATTACTAACAAAGTTGAGTGAATTTCGACTTCTCATGTATTTGTTGTTGTTGTACTCATTAAGGCCTACATTCATGATTTTTTTCAGATTTTTCGGATAGAAGGTGTCCAATCGCGAGGGGGGGGGGGGTACGCGAAAAGTTCGTACATTTCCCCTTCTCCTGCCCCCCTCGGTACTTATAAGACAATTTTAAGACTTGTTTTGAAAAGATCTCATTGAGACCTTTCCAATGACACCCAATGGTGAAAATTTTTTTTTTGAGGGGTCACCCCCTTATATGGGGAGACCCTCCTTAAACGCCTTTGAAAAATTTTTCCACCCTTGAACTTTCAAGAGGTCGCCACTTCTGACCTTTTTACAAAGTTTCATGGCTGTAGCCTCTATAGTTTCGGAGAAAAAGTGCTGTGACATACAGACGGACGGGCGGACGGACGGACAGACGGACACAGGTCGTGATTGCAATAGGGTTTTGTATTTTAGTACAAAACCCTAATAAATGATTAACCATTAAGTCTTCCAGTTTTTATACGGGAGAGACTTAGAATAAATTTAGCGAGTTCACCTTGTTTCAAGAAGGAGTTAGAAAAACTCCTTCGCTTTGAATCAAATGCAAAGAGCAACCTTTAAACTTTTTAAATTGAGCATTTTTGTTGGCCAATATTTTTCAGAGTAGACTCAAGTTTGAAATGTGAATATACAGTCTTGAAAAAAATTTCAAAGAAATCCGACGTTTTTTTCCTTGAAAAGCCATCGGGCTTTACTTTTTTGAGTCAGCAGTTGCGTTCTGTCTCCTTTGAGTCGTCTTTAGTATTTTAAAGATGTGTGGGAGGAAATGACATCATATAGGTGCAGGTTGTGTTAAGCAGGCTAGGTAGATTGGTAGTATTAGGTTTTCGTTTTTCAGGTTGTTGAATATCCTTTTGTTCTGGTTTGACTCGTTTCTGTCTTCATCGGAGAGTGTGATCTAGTACTGAGAAAATTGCATTGGAACTCGTAACAAGATACTCCTTGAGAATGTTACCGTATATTTTTCTATATTCATATATTTCAAGTCTTCCTTGGATGTCAAATCTCGATCCTTTGCATTATTTGTATAACAACGTCATACAGTTTGCCATGGCGTCAGGCTCATGTGCATGTTTTTGTTGGTACGTTACGATCAGAATCCATATTCCAATTTAACTATCTATGCTAACTTAAACATATCCATCCTTTTAACTCCAACATACTCAAGAATACTTCATGTGTGGTTCTTTACCGCTGGAATCAATTTTGATTCTTATTGTTCGGGTATTTTCACAATCATTGAAATTGACAAAATATGGACCGGGTGTCACTCGTCGGTAATGCAGACTGCCTCACCTCGTGCATTCTAGTTTAAGTCACTTGGGCGGTTGATCGTTTTTTTCATTATTTTCAAAGTAAATTTATTTATATTAACAACAAACATTTATCAATGATATATTTTGCCATTTTATTGAAAAACCTTTTGTCAACTTTCGGTAAGTTGAAAAATTCCACGTTCGAAGAAGCCTTGCTTTTCAGAAGCGAAGAACTGGTCCAACTCATTTTTAACAGCCTGATCGGAATCGAAAGTTTTACCGTTCAAATGGTTTTGAAGCGAGCGAAACAAATGATAGTCTGATAGTGCTAAGCCAGGGCTACTTTTTGACGGGATCTGGCGTTATCATGATGGAACATCACGCCTTTGCGATTGGCTGGTTCAGGGCATTTTTTCTTGATTTCTTCATTCAATTTCAATCGACGACAACAAACGACATTCGAATCAATAGTTTCGTTTCTTGGAACCAGTTTAAAGTGAACTACACCCTTGTGAGCCCACCATACAGAAGGCATAATCTTCTTTTGGTGAATGGCTTTGAATGGTGTTTGTGGGGGCTCATCTTGCTTGGTTCATGATCATTTTCGGAGTACATTTCCGTAAATAAACCATTTTTCATCATCCGTTATGATTCTTTTTAGAAATGGATCGTTTTGGTTACGATTCAGCAAAGTGTCGCATAACATATGTTAATACGTTTGGTGAGGTGAATTTCTTTGAATTCGTAAGGAACCCAAACATCCAGTTTTTTTACGCAACCAAGCTGTTGTTAGTGCAAGCAAATGGTTGAATTCGGTATATCAAGCTTCTCGGTTATTTTTTGAGTTGTCATACGCCGGTAAGTTTTGATTATCGCCTTTATTTTGCCGTCATCAGTATTCGTTGGATGGCCAGTATGTGGCGCATCTTGCACATTAAAATTTCCAGGATGAAAGCGAGCAAACCAACGCCGATACTGGCGCCATAAACTTTACACAATTTCGCTTGATCTCGAAAGGGGCTGCAGTACTACAATTTAATAAAAAAATATAAGCCACATAATCACTACTACTTCCCAGACATTTTCTTGACCTACACTGTGGATTAGTGATTGGTAATAGTTCATATTGCGGACACCGGGTGTGAGACATTTTCGGACAATTCCACATTTTAGTCGACATCTAATATTCTGTTCGATTAACATTTTGTGTTTCTTTCAGCTCATTCATTCACCACAAAATTTCCATCTTAAACAAACTTGGTGATTTACCGACCAATATCAAGCAGTAGATCTCTAAGCTCGTGGATACGGACATCAGCAATATGATGCCGGTCAAGCACACTAACTTTCTGGAGCTTCAGTCGGAGATCAAAACTCAGATCGAGGAAGTAAAAGCAGAAGATGTGGACATACGTGAATTTGTGGAGGGAAACTTTCTCTAATCCTAATCTCAGTACGTACACCAGCAGCATCAGACACAAGTGAAGCTCATACAACCAGCCAATGTAGCTGGCAAAATTCAGTTGTTTAGATGCAGATACATGGAAACCGACACGAGGAGAAGTGAAACTTCCAACTCTCAGCACCTTACCAAAACATGGATACCACTTTGAGTACCAATCTCCGGTATCGCTGAGCAATCAAAGATGACAACTTTTGACACAACATCAAACAAACTTCCCTTGCAAAGCTGTATGAAGTACATCACTATCTCAGTGCTATTGGTAGCTCAAATATTGGAGAACATTCCAATACAGCGAAGTTACAAGCTCAAATTAGGCATCAGCCCCACTTTGCAACTTGTGGACTTGGTCTTTGACAAGCAATCACACAATACTTCGGGTTAACTTGGAACAACAGGCGATTACAATGAATCAATTGACGACTCGCAACACACTTTTTGGTTGGGTCATCAATGGAATTGCGAAATCCAGCAGCAGACATTCAGCAGTGACATACATTCATCATGACGTCAACGACTCGAGATTCAACACAGTCAAGATTGAATCACTACTTCGAAAGTTTTGGGAACCAGAGAATGTGGACTGTCAATCTGTCATGATACCTGAGGAAACGGGGTAGGGAACTCACTACTTCGCCGCACTCAAATAGACTGATAAATGGTACAACTTTCATTTCGGCGAATGGATCAGCTATTCGGTGGTTCGTGGGAACGAGCAATTCAATGGCTAGTCAGCCTTGAGAAGCGTCTCAAACACAATTATCAACTGTGGCTAGACTACAACAAATTCATCGCGGAATACTTGGAGCTTGGATACATATCACCTCTGACATGGATGCGGAGCATTCTTACTACATTCCGCGCGACGCAGTGCAAGCCCATAAATAGACGACAAAATGACACGTAGCTTTCGATGCTTCGCCAAATCCACATCAAGAGTTTATCCCTTAATGACAAACGTATAGTGGGCTCTACTATTCAAAATGACATTTTTGCATTGCTCTGCGATTCCGTAGGTTCCTTATCGCCATAGTAGCCGATATCATCAAGAAAACTTATTTTGAACCCTAGGGTGGTTACAAAGACATTCTGGTAGGAGCACTCTCCTACTTACTCAACTTGTTAAAGCTTTATGGCCTGCACTACATCAATAGCTAAAATCGTTTAATGGTGTGGAAAGTAGCCAGGCATGGTTTGCTTGGACCGCAGCAAACCATATACTAATGAATTCATGCGTGAATGTACTACTTCCAATCACTAGGAAATTCATCAAAATATTCATAGGAACTTTGAAGAAAAATTCACGCATTTATAGTACATTTCGTCGATGAAAATATGTGTGTGGCTCCCCTTCGTAAGACTTTTCTTACATCGCACCACGCCCGGCTTTTATCTGGTTGCTGGGACATGTGCAACATATATTTTCTCTTAATGTTTTTCGTGTTGCTAATTGCGAATTGGATCGACCGATTGGCAAATTACTATCCGCATCGTACTTACCGTGTATAAACGCTCTATAGGTAAAAATTAATCAAATCAATTTGAAAATTCAAACTAAATCCACTTCTAAGGGAGCACGTGGCGCCTCCACTCAAATATCTTCAATTATCTCGAATGAATTCAAATGAAAAACTCCCACCTTCAACTGCTACCTTGTCTCGTGATATTCTTTGACAATTATCAACATCTGCCTTTAGTCCTTTTCATCCACTTAGCACTGGAGAAAGATTTGACGTTGTGTCAAGTATAAAAGTCACCCCCGGAAAATTGGAAACAACTTCCACCTCAAATGGCATATCCCCATCAACACGCACGGAAATAGTCCTCATTTTATACTGTTCAGCTTTAATTAATCTAATCGTATTAAAATTTGCCCTGCGCTTTTTACGACCCATTTTTTCGATTTTTTATTGTTTCGCATTTTTTACGACCACCTACCTCGTAAACTTTCACCTCAAACCCGTTGAAATGATTGGCAGATTCGGTAGCGAGGGATGATAGGAAGAGCAAAGGATGTGGATGTAATACGTGCGAGAGTGCGTTCTTTTTACGTACATATATTATCTGAAAATGGAATCACCGTTTCACTACCCATCTTTAGATTTTTCCTTCTTACGTTTACTTGCTTTTACGGGAAATTTTATAGCTTTTGATCATGATGATGGGGGTCGGTCTACCGGTTTGCGAGTTAGTCTAGGCAACCCAAGGATATGATAGGAGCCGATGAAATTCTTTGTAAACGATATTATTTTGTTGAAATGGCTTGAATGGTCTGTTTTTCGGTTGCTTTCAGTTCTTCAAATGATGGAATTACTTGGGAATTACATAATTTGCTTGTTTAGATACGTGGAAGGGAAAAGCGCTCAGAAATGCAAAACAATGTTTAAGATGAAAGAGATGAGCAATAAAAATGAGGAATGTTTATTTGGAAGCTTTTAAAATGAGTCATGGGAAATACGAGTAAGACAATTTGGAACCTTAAAATTATGGGTTTAAAAGTCAGCAGAAAAAGTATTCATTGCATTTTTTCTAAAATATTTCGCAAAACCTTCATGGTATTGTGACCAATGTTTTCATGTAATTTTTCTGAATCAGATTTTGAAAATTATTGACTCATATACAGAGTAAAATTGGCGATTGATTGTAATGGTTTCGAGATTGCTAGACTAATCATTGAAAATAAAATGTGATTTTCGTGGCGTTGCGTAGTCCCCCCACTGCTTCCGTATCAATTTCGTCTTTAAAATTGATGATGATTGTTTTCAGTGTGATTCATAATTAAAATAAAAAACACAGAAGGAGGAAGGAGTAAAGAAGCAATAATAAATTGATTATCATGGCTCTATATAAAATCCTATATAACAGAATAAATCCGCAGAACCGCTGGAAATACCGAATTGCACAAAAAATCAGTAATAACATCATGACATTACCATAGCAGAAATAACAATGACAAGCGAAGCCTCTAAGCTGCTGTACGTCAGATCTTCTTGTCAAGCTTGGATAGATGATGCAAAGTGTTCATGAAGTCGAAAGTAGCTGAAAGAATCTAAATAAACAGGAGCGCCGCACCGTCTTTCAAATTCGAATTTTCATCTAAAGCAGCCGTTCTTGCCATTTTGACTAAGAGAATCGTTGAGCTCTGCATACGTTATCAGTTTAGTGTGAAAAAACTTTTACGTTTTCACGAAATGCGGTACTATCATAACACAAACTAGTAATTAGCTCTTAGCATTAAACCGGGTTAATTTAAATCCAATTGGTTCCAAAATTCTTCACAACGGTGTTCTACGCCAGATTTGGATCCACATCTTCCCAAAGGGTTCAGTTATCTTCTTGCGAAAATGAAGCTCGAAAACACGGGGGATATTTCATGGATTGTGCAAGGTGGGGATGTGTTCAAGGGAATTCTGGTTTCAAATTTAAACCGCTCAAATTATGAACTATTTTACCTACTCATCATGCCATTTTAGAGGCCTTCAATGTCTCAGTGTAACATCAAATAAAAAAACCGCTCGCCGCATCGGGCCAAAATCACTCGCCACATAAGGTTGTACGCTGAATCTTTGGTGGCGGCTATAGTATCAATCGGCTCATCAATTTGTTATCAATCTGGCTGAATCAAATTGAGCAACGTGTGTAGTGCTAATGGTTCAGTCTTGAGTCCATTTCCGATTTTCTAACACAAGAATCAGTGAGCTATAAAGAAGACGAAGCTCAGCTGACTAACTTCACTTTACGACTGCGTAACCGTGCTTGTCAGCTAGCTATTTCGGGATTATATGGGGCAGATCTACACTACGAGTAAATAACATTTATCACACATAATCTACTCTACAAGACATTCCGGTCAGTTTTTATTATCTTTAGAAATTTTCTATTATGTATTAATTATGCTACTCTACAGTAACTCAAAATTTTTGTCTCGTTAAATTTGATGGACACGTGGGCTTGAGATGAACGCAAACATATTTAGGGAAATTAAGTGGTACTTCATTAACACTAATAAATTTATTTGCGAACAGAAACTACAATTCACATTTCGTAAGATACAAGTTAGGCTACGATGAATGTAGAAAGATAGATGCGTCTTGCTGCTCGTGCCATAAACTACTCCATGCTACGAAGCAAGTATCTCAACTCTCTTTTCACTCGATGCTCGCTGCAAAAAATCCAAGCGTTGCCAAGGAACGAATGACGATCCAACGAGAAACCCGTCTATGATACCTGAAACGACGTGTCAACACTCTGCATATACGTGTGTTTGCATTTCAACCAAGGCACGCAAAAGTCTCCCTTGGTATAATTCTTTGTTTACGCCGGCGGAGGCGCCACAGCTACTCCCACCCCAATTAGATTTGCGAGGTGCAAAGAGAATGAAAATGGAACACGATTTTGGCCTTCGGTATATTTGCCGGTGATGGAAACTGAGCATGTAACGAAGGTGCCACGGATGTTGGTGAATGAGGCTGTGAGCTGCTAAGCTGTGGCGTAGACTGTGAAGTCTCAGGCTCTGGTATGCAGGCTGGTGAATTGACTGAAGGGGACGTTTGTGAATCTGTGATTACTCGATGTCTTAAATCTGCTGCAGCCATGTAAGCGGGCTTCAGCTTGATCGGTCAATAGTGTTTTTACTATATCATTGACGTCTACAACGAAAGTGCCCTCGTCGATACGCTTTATAACTCGATGAGGGCCAGAGTACGGTTGCTCCAGTGGCTTTTTGATTAAGTCTATTCGGCAGATAACGTATTTGTAAGTGGCTAAGTCCCTGAAAACGAAAGGGCAATAGTTGACATGTCTGGAAGCTTGGATTGGGCGAATGGCGTTGAACAGGCGACGGAGCTCGGTAACGAAATCTGCCGGAGTACAAACGGGAACAGGACGAGGATCAATGAATTCGTCTGGGATGCGTAGTGATGTCCCAAAAACTAGTTCTGCTGGTGACGTCTGAACGTCCTCCTTGAAAGTCGTTCGCAAACCAAGGAGTACGGTCGGAAGTACTTTCGGCCAGGAGGTTTCTGGAGTACTGTCGAAGGCTGCAAACAATGTACATCGGAGAGAAGTCTTGAGCGTGCGGTGCCTACGTTCGATTTGGGGTGGCAATAGGTCGTATGAATTTGATGAGCTCCTAGGAGGTGAGATACTTCACGGTGAAGCTCAGCCTCAAATTGCATGCCCTGATCGGTCGTAATTTCGAGTGGCGTTCCAAAGCAGGATATCCAATCGTCAACGAGAGCACGGACGATTTTTGTGGCTGTCATGTCACGTACTGGTATTCCCTGCGGCCAACGGGTGCAGCGGTCTATAATAGTTAGACAGTGTCTTTGATCAGGTCCAAATGGATGCGCTTGAATCTCTGCTCCAGTGCTGTGAAATTTCCTAGCTCCGCTCTGTTGTGGCGATGAACTTTTGACTGGGCAGGGGATGAACTGCTTGGCCCACCGAAATATGTCTCTACGAAGGCTTGACCAAAAATATTTGAGGGCGATGCGCCTAGCAGTAGCACGACCACTCGCATGCGGCAAATTGTGAGCAGCGTCGAATTCTTGTTTGCTTAGCGAGACTGGCAAGTAGGGCTTGATAATGCTGTTGTGTTCGGTGCAAAGCAATGAATATCCGTTGAGCTCGAGGCGTTGAAGCATGAAACGAGGGATAGCTAATAGGTGCGGTAGCTGTTCGTCTTTCAGAAATGGAGACAGCTTCCACGCGCGAGAGTGCATCGGCTACAGCATTTTCTTCCCCAGTTGTGTATTCCAGCTGCGATTATTAAACTGCCATATAAAATCTAATTGCGGCTAATGATCTGTATATGTGGTGAACTGCCTGCCTTGGAAAAGCTCCCGATCGTAGGGCGAATATTTCTGCTCCGCATCTGAGAGCTGATCCAAAACTGTGCCTATGGCGGTATTTTATGCATCCATGCATAAAGCGAGCTGCTGAATGCGTGAGAGAAAAGCTGACGTTGTTGTAGAAGCTATAGCCTGTTTGCAGTGCATGAAAGAATCGTTGGCCTGCTCGGACCAGGGAAGCTTAGCTTTCTTTTTCGTGATTCCTTTAAATAAGTCGTTGAGAGGAGCTTGCATCATAGCAGGTTGTGGAATGCAGCACCGGTTAAAGTTCAGCATTCCCACGAAACGTCTGAGCTGTGTAGTGTCCTCGGGTCTTAGGAAGTCGATGATGGCCTGGGTCTTTGACAGAGGTGGGCGAAAACCTTCTTTTGACACGTGACAGCCGGAAAATGTTACCTGCGGCTGGACGATCTGACATTTAGTCCAGTTAATTTGGAGGCGTGCTTCGTTTAAAGTCGAGGGAAGTTTAGCGAGGTGCGCCTGATGCTCTTCGTAGCAGTATGAGCTGAAGAGAAGATCATCCTGATATTTACGCACGAATGGTAGATTTCTGGGGACTTGATTAATTGTACGCTGCATGGTTTGAGTGGCATTCTTCAGACCGAGTAGCATGCTCAAAAACTCGAACAATCCATAAGGAGTCATGACTGCTATCTTTTCAATGTCTCCCGGAGCCATCGGGATCTGGTAAAAGGCTTTGTGAAGGTCGGTGACCGTAAACACTTTGCCTTGAGCATCCTGCAGCAAGTCTTCTATTACTGAAAGTGGGTAACGGTCGGGGCGGGTGATTACGTTGAGCTGGCGATAGTCACCGATAGCTCACCAACCTCCGTTGTCCTGCGGTGCCATGTGAAGGGGACTGGCCCACTGACTCGTTGAGGGGCTCTAGCAATTCGCTGAATTCCATTTTAGCTGCGCTAGGTCATTTACCTGAGAGTCGACGTGGTCGGGCGAATACTGGCGGGCCACAAGTAACGATGTAGTGCTGAACGAGTAAATCAGGAACGTGCTCCCTCTCTCTAGAGCGAGCACAACTTTTGGCGAAATTGTCGAAAAGCTTTACATAAACCTCTTTAAGAGATCAGTGAGGCATGATTTTGGGTGCAGTAATTATAATAGAGTCCACTTCCGGAACTGGGCCAATTCAGCAAGGTGCTGAAAGGCTGGTGCGACCATCGAGTAATTGGTGATTTTGGAGATGTATGAGAAATCCGTGAAGTTTCAAAGCGTCTGCTCCAAAATTGCCGTCTGTATGTTTGCGATGATAAAGCTTCACTGAAAAGAGTCATTTAAGCCAAGGTTTAAGCTGAGCTGTCGCACTGCGAAGGTTGTAATAGGCGTTTCGTTGGCTGCAGTAAGAGTCAGACTTTGTTTTTGAAGTGGTTTCTTGATAATGTTTCTGGGAATGATAGAGAGTTCAGATCCTGAGTCGACGAGAAATCCAAGACGTAAAGGTGGCTTTCTGAAGATTTGCCGGTGACGGCCGCCAAAAGTATCGCCGGCTTCTTCAGTTTTCCTGAGATGGCTGTGCCTGAGTAAAAAAGGAACAAGGCTGCTTGTAATGTTGCACGCGTCCACCGTGCTTCGTGTGATACCAACAATATCCCGTTCTTTCGTAGGGGGTGTAGAGGAGCGGCCCTGAGGTTTACGGCCGCTGCGTGATACTGAATGGCTTCTCTGATCTGGATCTCTCGTATTTAATTGGAGCTCGCGAGTGATGTTCGTGAGTTGAGCAATGGCCTATCACATTGTAGATAGCCCCTGCGATAGCAGATCAGGTGGAAACTGCGGAGATGCATAGCCAGACGAAGGCGTCGAAATTCAAAATCGAGAAGTCCCCATGATAGATAGTCCTATGTCATGTGCCTCATCAGCTACAGCAGCGAGCTTTTCGAGTGTCTGGCCTTTTATAAGAAGAAACATGCGGCGCATCCGCTGTGGTAAAATATCTAACCACTTGACTCGTAAGACGTTATCTCCAACACGTGTGCCGCCAAGTTTCCGAATGTGGCGCAGCAGTTGTGACGGCCTTTTATCCCTGAGCTCTACTCCAGTCAAGAGCTTATGGAGCTGCGCGTCTGGCGAATCGGTGAGAGGCGAAGGTATGGCTTTATTCAGCGTGTTATAACTGTCTGCCACCGTCGGCGTACGGAGAATGTCAGAAATGTCCTCAACTGTTTCAAAATCTAGTACTCCGACAATGAGGTGATACTTTGTTGAGTCCGAAGCTATTCCGTGCATGAGAAACTGTGACTCTACTGAAAAAACCGTAGTTAGAGACTCGACCGCAAAAATGACGGCAATTCGCAGCTACTCACGGCATTCACCTGTTGCTGCCCGGCGGGCTCCCAAGCCAAATGATCTCACACTCATTTTGGAACTTGCTGATGATTTAGTTAACTGCAATTGCGAGTGTTTTTCGAATTACCGTCTGACATAAGCACTGAAAACAGTTCCACTGCCGAATGAGTTCACATTTTCTTTTCCGTTGTTCTTTTGTTTTAAATACGGGGTCACCACTTTAGGGAAATGCAATGGTACTTCATTACAATTCACATTTCACAAGATGCAAATAAGTCTACGATGAATGTAGAAAGAAAGGCGCGTCTTGCTGCTCACGCCATAATCTACTCCATGCTGCGACGCATGTATCTCAACTCTCTTTTCACTCGACTTGCTGCAAAGAATTCAAGCGTCGCCAAGGACCGAATGACGATCAAAAGGAAAACGCGTCTATGATGCCTGGAACGACGTGTCCACACTCTGCATATGCATGTGTTTGTATCTCAACCAAGGCACGCGAAAATCTCCCTTGGTATAATTCTTTGTTTACCCCGAGACTGTGGAAGTGGAGGCGCTACACAACCGTTACTTTCCCTGAAGAAGGTCGTTGCATTACAGAGGGAATATCAAACCTAAGGACGTTAAAGTGACAGGAGTCTGAATGATAGAAACTTGACGGGTATAATCAACTTTAACCTGGTAAAACAATAAACTAAGCAGTTTTTACGGCATGACCAGCTTCTCTCGTCAGGAGCAGCCACTTCTGATCACCATGAGGCTGCTCAACTTCTTGTGTTTATTACAACCCTTGTAAAACAAATTAAAAGCCTCCTCCAAATAAGTAAATGTCAATATCTCTCAGTTTCGAGCATTTTGATTTGAATATCCTAAAATAAATTACTTTATCCCTACGGTCTTTGTAATAATTCATTTATTTTCACTATCAATAAATCGAACCCAAACAATCATACATCTAATACAGACTGAACTTTGTTGTTTAACTTATGAACTTGACTTTTACCAACGTCATAACCTCAAAGCAAGAAAATGGAAGCAGCTTATCAATGATGTATCCTTTACCCTATAGCCTTCCACATCAGCAACATTGAATTGACATATGAGCAAATTTTGAATGCTGTTAACCTTAGCATCATCTGCAGGAGTCTCTACATTAGCAAAGGATTTGTCAAAGCAAGTATCGTTGCTCGTTTATACGTGACCTGGATTCAGAGCCAGAAACATTGAACGATTAATCATCTAATCAAACAGCGCCCTGTTAACTATTTAGACAACACTTCAGCTGACCAGTCTCATTTATTTCCGCCTCAGTGTGATTGAGGTCAAATAGACATGGTGAGTTTCAGGAATACCGAAGTATCTAAGCTTGATGTATATCCTCGATTCGTTTTGTTTTTCATCCTTTTTGCCTCCAATTTACACATTGGAGCTGTTAATCCGTCGTTTCCAAGAATAGGAGGGCATTTGAAAGAAAAAATGAAATGCAAATATAAAAAGGTCCGCATTGGCTTCATTTGTCCTGAATGATTTATCTGAGGCTGTTATCCTCCCAAGTATTTTTGAGAATAGCGAACACGTGGTTAATAAATCATGTATTCAATTGTGGCTGTTACAGGTAGTCTGCAGGGCTCTCAGACCTTTCCCATGAAATTTGATGAATGTTTCATTTTCCTTCTCACTAGCCCGGAAGAGTATCAGCAAGCGCACATGCGAGAAACGTCAAAGGAATAAAAATATCAACCACAATTACGCTCGCTTGAAAGGAGTTCTCCGAACATGGGAGGAATTCCACAAACTAGGTCAAACGAGTTTTTGTTCTCGGTGTCGACCACAGGCTGCTTTCTTAGACTAGAGACGACGACATGACACACGCTCAGATTTACGTCCGAAATGAAAAATGGAGAAAACACTTTTCACAGTAAGTAATCTCCTTATTCAGAAAGTGAAATGGAGCCAGGAATAAATTCATCACGTCGTTGGAACCTGCTTCGCAGATGGAACTCATGCACGCATTTTCTTCCTTTTAGTATTACGTGTTTACTATTTTATGCGTTTTGGTGGGGAGTCAGCATTTTATCCTTAGAGCTGAGGAGATTTGGCCTTAAACTTTTCTCTTATTTCCTCTCTCGTTTTTTACAAACAACTACTAGGGGCATATAAGGACAGACGACTCGTATCCTCGCTATGATGAATGCCAGGCAGTTTATAGCAACGTTAAAAAACAGGATGAGACAAAATCTTTTTTTCTGACACACATATCTGAGGATCATGAATAGGATAAATATTTGCCGTAGTTGAAAGAGAGACGAGAAGAACGACTTGGCATTCATTTTCTCAGGAAGGCAATTTCACTTTGTTGTGCCGGTTACGTGGCCATTTTTCTTATCTTGGTCTTAATTCCGTTTAATATTGTGCAAATGACAGATTCAAATATACGCGGCAAGAAAAAGGAAGAATGTTCGCAATTAACTTAGGAACAATATTTCTCCATCTTTAAAGATTTTTGTATATAGATTATTTAATCTTCCTACCATGCAATAAATTTAAACATGGCATTAGGCAAAATTTTGACACGTATGTCATTATTGAGCGAATTGATATAGATCCATAATTCAAAAGAAGATACTTCTCGAACTCTATTTTTTCTATGAGATCAACTCTTTGTCTGCACTGATAAAGAGAAATACTTTGTTTCAACTGTAGTAATAGAGCAGTCGCCTAGGCAAACTGCTCGAAAAACATTCCCGGGCGAAAACATCACGTTTGTTTTGCTACTCAAAAAAATCCTTAAATATCATCTAACCTTTGTAATTTAAAAACAAAACGATTAATAAAATTTAATACAAAAATATTAAACAAAACTTTGAAATGAATTGCATTCATATCTGGATGGAGAGGAACCACCGTTGCCGGCAAACAGAGGGCTCGCCAAGGAAAACACCGTTGACAGCATGCGTGAACTTGCATTGGTAAGGTCGAGCGGAATAGGCGTCGTGTTAGCGTAGGGTGGAAGCGAGATACATTTTGGGTCGTGGTCGTCACTTTGGGGCGATATCTGAAGTGCAGTCTTGGATTAAGCTTGCAAGTTTCTTGTATTGATTTGCAAGGTGGAAGAAAATATGCTGCAAAACGAGACTTCTTGTGTGTAACGAAAAACAGCTGTTTCATTGTGGCCATCACTGTGTCAGAAAATTGTGAAATAAAGGTCCAAAAGTGTATTTTAGGTCCAGGAACAGACTTGCGACTTCTGTGTGCAAGCTCCGTGGGTGTTCGATGTTTATATGCGTGACCTGTGGCTCGAACGTGTACTTTGGTGTCTCGCGATCAGATGCTGTGCAAATCTGTTTTGCAAATTGTGCTAAGCCCCCGGGGATAATATTTTTCGTGTTACGCGCTCGTAAGCTCCACATTTCACCGCAGTTGCATTTTAGCGTGAACTGGTAGCACCTCAATGGAGCTCGCTGGTTGTGATTTAGCTGAATAGAAACCTCTCAGACTCCGACGACGCCACCGTTTTCTTGGTGCTTGGTCATCATTTTGTGTTTTTTGCCATCATTCCTCGAATATTTTTGCCGAGAATTTTCCGTAGGCTCATTGCTGACGCCATGAGGTTCAAACATTAAAAAGTGTTTGTTCCGTTGTTATTGGGATTTGAAAATTTGAATCGAATCATCAATAGATTTTATCTGGGCTCAGTGTCAAATTATCGATTTATGATCACGGATTACACTTAGCATTCCTCAACACTCTGAAAGTTGTGTTCTCGAAAACGGCGTCGATCAATGTCGGAACTAGATAAAGATGATCGAATAGTGTTTGTTCTCTCTTGCTGCTCTTTGCTTTTGAAAAAGTGCACATAACTTGTTAATATAACATCAAATTAATACTAATCACTAAACTTCAAGTTATAACATTTGAAATTTGAATCAATATAGATTATGAATACTAAGATTAAATGACTAAAACACGAAAAAAGAGAAAAAAAGAGAATTTTAAATGTCCACAGGCCTTACCCACCCCGTCAACAAGCGCTCGTCGAAGGCGGATTGGGTAAGTACCCCTTTTCTTTTGATATAGATTGAAATACGACAATGTAACTTAGTACAAGAATAATGAATGAATTAGAATTCGCAACTCTCTTTTATACAATAAATTTGTTCATGTCAACTTATGAATATGCAAGCTCCCTATCCCTATAAGATGATTTTTTATCCATATCAAATTTCATCTTGAGTACTACGGGAATTTTCTTTAAGCATTTATCACGGTTATTGGTTACTTTTAGAAATTTTGTGTCGAGTGTTTTAATTTGCCACACAAATTTGGTTTAATGAATTGAACTATTATTTACGTTTGGAAATTGAAAGTTTAGAATTGTTTCTATTGATATCGCAATCTGGGTTATCATGTTTATTTGATTTACAATTGTCAACAGTCAGTGTTTAAACTAAAAGGCAAACACCAAGATCTTCAATTATATGTCTTACTTTATTCAAGGACCGACATCGACTTCCTCTAACAGTTTTTACACACATGCATATAACAACGAAGATAGATGGTGTTGCCATAGTTCATAAAGACGTTGGGTAGCAAAACATTTATGGATGGCAGTCGGCCTCTCCTGACAATAACTCAAAGTCAAAGTCAAAGTCAAAAGCGCTTTATTTAATACTAACCGTTATAAATTTTTAAAAGAATATAAAGCAAATTCCAAACAATAACAATAAAAAACTTAATGGCCCAAATGGCTCTCTAAATTTGTACGTTATCATTCATCACATTTAAAAAAAAAAAGCTATAGCAAATTCAAATCAGTGGATTATTACATATTTTTACAATTCAATTGGAAAAAGGAGAAAAAACCAACCAACACTATTCTAAAATTATTTGTAATCTTAACACTACAGTGAGCTTTGATCCTACACCTAATATGTTTTAACTTAATTCTAATAAATGCTATCAAAAACTTTATGTTATACTTAAAAAAATCTATAACAATGTTCCTAACCTAACCGTTTTACCTTATCTCTAACCTAATATAAAAAACATAACATATACCTAGCCTATAACTAATTTTTAACAAAAATAAACAACAACACTAAATGTAGCAATAATGAGCTGAAACTCAAAAACTCAATGACGAAAAACACCAAAACTGAAAATACACACGAATAATTTAGACATTGTCATTCAGCCACCAATACCTAGATTGCCCCGTCTCAACTCGATCAGCTTCAACGAATCTAGCAAATGAGTATCTCCATTGGAATTGTTGGTCTCGTGAACTCAAATTCGGAAGATATTTTATCTTCTTATCGATGGCCCGTCGATATATGTGATATATGACTGGGACACCGTCAGAATCAAAAACATATCGATTCATGTCCAAATACACGAATGCTTCTGGAGGAATGAAGCCAGTAGCGAGGCAACTCGCTATATACCCGTCTGTAGGGTGGAACGGCTGTGAAATCCAAGGGTTTTCACTCACAGTCACAGATCTTGCGATATGATTCCGAGGAAGTTTCAATATGAAAATATCGACTCTAGTCACTTCAGCAGTTTGATAAATTCTTCTATCCGTCTCAGGCTTTCTGTACAAACCAGTACATGCACGAAGACATTTCCTTTCGAAAACTCTTAGTTTTTCCATAGTACTAGCGCTCTGGTTGTACCAGATCTGACATCCATATGTCAAAACTGGTCTAACCAGTGTCTTGTAACAGATAATTTTGACCTTTTGATCAATGTATCTGGAATGAAAGAGTTTTCGAAGGGCCATGACTACTTTAAGTGCCTTACTGAGCATGATTTTCACATGTTCAGTATAGTACAGATACTGATCGAGATAAACACCGAGGTATCGAACACAGGATTTATGTGAAACCCGTTCAAGACTACTCACCAGCCATGATGTGGAAATCTTTCCAATTACGTTTCAGGTCTTGACTGACCCCCTGCAGCGTTGTCCGAAATAAGATTGTTTCACACTTCTGCACATTGTTTTTCATTCGCCAATTGTCAGTGTACAGCTGTACATCATTGAACATTTTTTGGAGATTGCTCTGAACTATTGTAGCTTTTCGGTCTGCCGTATAGATGATCAGATCACCGGCAAACGCTACCAATGATCACGTTGGCGAGACGTTAAAATCAAAGCCGTTCAATAGCTTGCGAATAAAGATTGAAAAGAGCAGAGGCGCAATAACTGTTCCCTGCTGTAGACCATTCAAGACCTTGAACTCGCGCATTGTTGTCAGATTTCCATCAGTTACGACAAACGATTTCCCGTATAACATATTACACATCATGGCGATAAGGTGTCTGGGGAACTTGTCCTGAAGGAGTTTAAAAACTAGTCCATCTAACCACACCGTATCGAAGGCTTTCTTCATATCAATGAGACATGCTCCAACACATTGTCTATCATTTAGTTTCCAACAGATGTCTGAGGTTACTTTCGTTATTGCATGTGTGGTCGAATGCCTGGCACGAAAACCAAATTGGCAATTCGGCATCAACTCATTTTCCTCAATGTGGGCGTTTAATGCTCTGTTGAGTATCACTTCAAACACCTTGCTGATGTTAGGCAGCAAGCTGATTGGGCGATAGCTTTTGGGGCATGAAGATTCTTTTCCTTTCTTCAAGATTGGAAATACCTTAGCCTTTTTCCACTCAATTGGGAAATATGGATTGCTTAACATGTTGTTGAACAATATGCAATAATTCCTAATAGCAACCTCCGGCAAATGTCGGAGAACTACATCTGGAATACCATCAGTACCACATGATTTCTTGTTGTTTATCCTGCGAAATATGAAACACAAGTCTTCATAGCTGACAAAATAATCAATAAGATTCAAGTTCGATATGAGGTCAGATGTTAATTCATTGAAATGAAGGATTGATTGGCCATTCAGGCTTGACTTGAAGTCGGAAACTTTTGCTTCAACGATCTCTGAAACTATTTCATTCCCTCTCTCAGGGTTTGGTAGATGAACCAATTCAAAGTGTGTTCCAATCAGGGGCAAGTTTATCGAGTCCTTCACAAATGATCCTGTTTCCATTTCTATCCGGAGTCGTACTATCAATTTCGATACCAGCCCTATCGAGAAGATTTATCTCATCACTAGTGACTTCAAGATTCGATACCTTCATTCGAGACTTCTTGTGGAATATGCTATTCACTTTCGTGAACACGCCGTCTGGGTCCTGTGGGGTAATACCCCTCAATTTTTCCGACCATTGATTGCTGACCTCACTCCTGAAGTATGACCGGATTAAGTTCCGGACATTCTTCAGATGTAATTTCAACAAAGCCAACGAGGGATGGTTGTAATCCAAAAATCGTCGATAAATATTGTTGACGCGTGTGAGAAGAAGGCTTTTCAATCTTTTCAACTTTGCGATGGTTGGTGTTACATATCCTTCCATATTGTTTCGAAGTTTAATCTTGGGAACTACTTTCTCAATCGTTTCCAACGTCAGCTTCTCTAACTTCGACAAATAGACATCTATTTCATCGTTAGTTAGATTCCTGTCATTAGGAACCATTGAGCAAGAGTTGCCACCATCAGAAGGGGGACATTGCTTCTGGTACTCCCGATTAAACTTGTTTTGAAACTTTTCCCAGTCTGTTTTTTTGAAGTTCAACCGATGATTTTCGTGTTGAACTGGAATGAGGAAGAAATCATCCCTGTGATGTTTGATTTCCATTACGATTGCGTTATGGTCGCTATCATAAGGAAGCACCTGCAGTTTCCGTTGAGGACTATTAAAGTTGAATTCAAGTCTTGCGTCAGCAATGCAAAGGTCCAAATATGAATTTGTCCTAGGGTATGTTGGGAGCTCCGACCCATATAGATAGCACCTGTATTCAATTTGGTTCTCTGTTATCCACGATTTCAGGAATACACCTCTTGGATTATTGGTGGCGTTCAGCCATGATGTATGCTTGGCGTTCAGGTCACCAGCAAGAATATAATATCTATGCAGCCTGTTCAATTCGAGTATTTCGAACAAGGAATTGAGCTCCTCCTTGAACTTGAGAACAGTTCCACCAGTTGCATAGGCAGAGATAACGAAGAGGTTATCCCCACCTGGCAGAGAGATTTTGATAACGGACACTTCAAGAGATTCAAAGCTTTTGAATTCGACTTTTTCAATATTTTGGAAACGATAGGGTCTTCGAACCAATATCCCGGTACCACCTCCCGCATCACCTGTCACCCTATCGTTTCTTACGAACTCAAAATCCTTGAATCTCATGGAGTGCCATGAACTGAGGTGGGTTTTGGTGAGAAGCATGATGTCAGGCTTTTGCCTGACAATGAATTCAAGGAGATAATCACGCCGATGTAAAGTAACAATGGAGTTGACGTTGATCGAGATGAGACGAATCCTATCCGTGGGAATGTGGCTGGATGACAAATTATTTTGAGGTATTTGAAAGCCCTGAACGCTGAAAAACAATGTTAATTTTCGAATCTTGTTTATCGATTCGCTCCGATAAGGAATTTAGTTGCTGATAAATTTTAAGGAGCAGCTCATTATTGCCACTTACATTATTTATTTTATTTACATTGTCTGCTGGTCCTCTCGCAGCAAGTGCAAATGACACCCCGGGCTTGACGAAGTTGGTAGGTATCACACTGCGGTGTGCTTGACTTTGTTTTGGAGTGACTTTAATCTTTGCATCTTGATACCGGGGGCATCCTCGATATGATTGTAGGAACCACGGAAGTCACCGCAGTTGCAGACATTAAGTAATTAGCAGAGGGGTGTGTAGCCCGGGGTGGCATACTGAGGCCGGCTAGCGCTCAGTACTGTCGTGGGTCTTTCGGGACACCCTCTGCTCGTGCCGAGCCACCTTACATATAAATACTAGCACATAGGGAAAAGGACGGGAAAGGGAAGGTCATATTGAGAAATGAAAGTTTGTTGTCTTAACGAGACATGGCCGTTTTATTTAATTAAAAAAAAGTAATATACACAGCAAATTCAACAATTAAGAGATACCAATCAAAAACAAACAGACCCCTAAATATTTTTATTATGCAAATAAATTCAAGAAGATATTAATAAAAGAATAGCAAATTACAATAAACTGGAAACATAGGTAATAGATAAGAGAATATCAAAAAAAAACAAAGAAAAATATTAATCATTGTATTTACTTACTCCCTTCTTTTTCTGTGGATCCTCGAGCGCTCGACGAAGGACACCGAAAACGAGAGGTGGGGTCACTGCAAATTTAATTGATTTTAACTTAAAACTCATTAGTTACAGATAAGCTTCATCCTAATATTTAATCCGCCCATGTATTTCCGTTAATTACCGCCTTAGTTTATATCGATAATTTTACTTCTTCTTCCCCGTAAGTTATTCAATATTTCCGTTGGTTGTTAAATTTAAATCCACTAAGGGATTCTCACTTATTACAAGAACAATCTTTTCTTGATACAAACTTTTGATTCCACACGTGAAAATTCACAATTCCTATCTTCAACTAGGCCAAAACCGTTCTGCTACACAAATCTTTCATTCACTCTTCATCTTGTATCCAACGCAACTATTTTTTTTCCACTCTCAAAATTCAATTTTAGTTTAATTTGTTTAATTACTTCACTAAACTCCAAACAACTTTTATTCGCCGAATTTTCACAAAAAAACTTACTCCGAAGCTGCCAAAAAATTCCACTCTCCTTCACAAGCCAAATATTAACTTCAATCCCTTTTCTATCTAAGTCCAATCTCCACTGCCCAATTCCTCACCACGTAATCCCGCATTTCACCTCTCCCAAATCCGATTCCGCAATCCCTTTTCTCAATTACCGCTGCCGCATCTGGGTAACGTAATCGAAGTTCATTACACTTCGATTCCGCTACCCACACATTTTTTTGTTCCCGTATCGACAATCACAATAGCATCCATTGACTTGCATATATGGCAATTTACATCCCCAAGAATCGCTTGATTGAATGTAAAGTGTCACATATACATTACGAAAACTATTGATTTTGCCGATACCCCAAAAAGAATACTTCCGTGCGCCCGAGAGAACTTGAACTCAGGGTTCCAGCAGACCCAAGATCGAGGACTCACGACGCAGCCAATGGTGCCGTGGATGGTCGATCTCCCATTCATCTCATAAGCAACTTCAACGATGCATTTGGGCATGAGATTGAATTTTGTTAGTAATCAGTGAATTCATTTTTGTTAGTATAAAAAAAATAAAATTGTTAGTGGGAATGGAATTAGTTGATGTTAAGGAAGGAATTAGGTTTAGTTAGAGAAAATGAATAGAATGAAATTTTGTTAGTGGGAATTAACAAATGGAACGCTATTGGTGGGAAAATTGAAATTATTAGTAGGTATTATTTTTTTCTCGTAGTTGTAAATAAGGAAAAAGGGTAGTATTGTGATGATGGGGGAGTAAAAATTAAAGGGAAAATGGAAAAATGTAAAAAAAAAATAAATAAATTTATAGGGAAAAAGGTAGAGTTGCCCAAAGGGAGGTGGAAATATTACGGCGGGCGTTGAAGTTGCGAATGGGAGATAGTCGGTACGCCAGTATTCGCAACATTATGCTGGATGACCAAAGGCACCGCAGTTCACACAATATAGTTTTTCTTTTGGCTCCGCCTGAGCCAATTTGCCCTCGCCGGGAACATGAATGTCTTTGCATTTCACCCACCTATATTTCATGGCGCAATTGGCAGCCGAATGCCCGAATCTTTGACACCTGTAGCACTGGTTGACCTCACTTTTCTGGAGGCGTTCCCACCTCACCACGCGGAAGTTCAAGTACCGTATTTTCTGCAGGGCACTTGAACTACTTTTGCTGGAAATCTGGACTAAGTAGTGAGGCAAGTTTTTGCGCTCCACAATCGATCTTCTCGTTGCAAAGTTTTTGACTGTAATAAATTGTATTTCTGGTGCAGCTTCTTGGAGCACCTGAAGGAGATCGACTGTGCCCTCACCACAGTCCAGACCCTTCAATAAAAACGTTTGGTTCTTTTCGCTTTTCAGGGTGTGCGTCAAATGCGGAACATCTCCAGAATTTAAGGCACTTTTTGTTGCCTGGAAATCAACCAGCGACTTAGTCCTTATTGTCAATTTATCGGCATTGACTCTTTTTATCTGAAAATCTTTTAGTTTATTTTCGGCTGCCAAAAGCCGAACCGTATCTTTGCCCGTTTGCCTAAACACATTGATTGGTGGGACTTTTTCTTTTTTTTCATCAATCTTAACGGACGGACCAGCAGACGGACCAGCAGACAAACCTTTTGGTTTTTTCTCCCGATTTTTAACTCTAAGATATTCAATGAAATCATTATCTAATTTTGACGTTTTACCTGTATCCTCTTCAATGTTCATCGTTTCTTCAAGACCAGCTAGCGCTGCATAATAATTTCTGCTGTCGTTTGCGTCTCCTGCGCTGAGGACATCCTCTTGATTCGCTTCTTCCTGTGGCCTTTTAATTTTCTTGCCTTCAGTTTTTGAGTTCGCTTGTCGGCCTTTCTTGGTTTCATTATCCTTGTTGAACGTTAACGAACTCGAAGCTTGAGTTCTTCATTTTCTTTTTCGAATTATTCAGCTTTCTCTTTTTCTTGGATCAGCTGTTCGATCTCGATAACCGACAGGATTGTCGGGTTTTGTTCTTGATTCTCGTATTTTCTTTTAAGTTTTTTTTCGCCCATCATCATTGGCGATGGGCATGGTCCTTCTAATTGATGGCTGAAGCCATCGGGCTCCTCCATCTCGTTGCTTTCGCAGCGAGACTAGAGGGAATGTTCTCAGACCGGGACTTCCCTTGAACGTATTTCCACTTTTGATATTTCTTCAGGAAATGAATTTCAAGTATTCGATGAATGCTCGAATAATTCGAAGGTGATGGGTTTCCCAATAAAATCAAAATTTGCTTTTGACTGGCTCGTAAAAAATATTTCAATTGTTTGAAACTGACTTTTGCGAAAAATTAATTAATTTTTAAAATTAATGACAGGAGCGATTAAAAACACGTCTACATGCAACGAGTGCTAGACGTAGATTTTTCGAGTTGCCGTTTTGATATGGCTTTTGTCGTAGACATTACAGTAACCCTCAAACATATGCGAGACAAACGCTGCCCTGATCGGTGACCACCACACGCAGGAAACCAAAATACATCGTCAGGTGATTGACTGCTTTGAGGACAGGTTTCGATTTCGCTGACCTTGTTGGATTGATGACTGTGTACTGAGTTAACACATCTACCATAATCAGCACATACTCATTACCACGGTGACTTCTAATAAATGGACCTAAGTGATCCATATAGACTATTTCAAATGGTGATCGGGGAGTGTCCATATCATGTAATTGACATTCCTTTATTCTCATCTCTCGCACATAGCTACAGTCAATGCATGTCTTCGTGTAGCTCATGAAGTTATGCATTCGAGGGGACCAAAAACTTCATTTCATTCGCATCAATGTACCATTGACACCCGAATGTCCGGAGTCATCGTGACACGGCTTCGTCGCCCGCCAGTGTATGCTTTTTGGAATTACGAGGATTTTTTCCCTCTTTATCAACTCTGAAGAGACGGCTGTTATTTACAACATATTCCTTGCGAATTTGCTCCCGCTGCTCAGACTCCTCCTTCATCTCGAGAACGTCTATGATGTTTTTGACGTCTAAATCTTGTCGCTGCAGAGTGCGTACCCAATCCACCATCGATAAGTTGACACTCCCAATACAATCCTCTACTCCACTCGGTTCAGTCGGTGGCTCCACAGGTTGCTCGACTCAATCCGTTGATGTGAGGCATCTTTATTTCGGGACAAAATACAACCCGTTATTTGAGCTCTTGTAGTTTCAAAAACCATCTCGCCACTCGCGGAATGAGTGGCTTCGTCACTTTCAGACTGGCAATGGCTAGGTAAGTTACTATTTCGAACTCCTTTCCCAACAAGTACATCGGAACCGTTCACACACGTCGACAATCTCGAGCAGCTCCAGCTTGTATCTGTGGTGTCGACTTTCCGCTGGATTGTACAACGGGATTCATCCGTCCCGGTCGATTTTTCTGCAAGAAGATCCCTGCAAGGCAACCGATGTTGTGACGCCTCATCGTAAATGACTAAGGTAGGTGCCCCAGTCAACAACCTCACCAGCTGTTGATGGGCTTACTCGCATTCGGCCGACCACTTAAATAGTACATCCTGTTTGACAATTACGTTAGTGGCGCGGCTACGATGGCATAGTTCGAAATAAATTTCCTAAAGAAACCGGAGAGCCCAAGGATACGCCTGACCTCGGTAGCATCTGTTGACTAGGGAATTGTTGCACCACCACGGTTTTTATCTTTCCATGCCTGATTCCTTCAGCCGCTAGTTCTTGTCCAAGGAACTCCACTGTGCTCTGAAAAAATGAACACTTGGACTTGTGCAACGTTAGTCCTTCGTGTTTTATGACTTCTAGGAATTCCTAAAAGTACTCCAGCTCCTGTTCGAGAGTCTCAGACAGAATGATAACCTCGTTCACATAACTTATCGCCTTGCCATTCATCGATGCTATGAGCCTCGCCATGAGTCGTTGAAAATTAATCGGGGCATTTCGAAGCTCAAACGACATTAGATTGAATTCAAAGTGGCAATGGTGAGTTATGAACGCCGTGGACTGTTTGGCATCCTCCGCTATTTCCAACTTTTAATAACCAGACATCATGTCAAACACGGTGAAGTAGTTTTTCACCGCCAACGTTGACCAAAAGTTGCTGATCACAGGCATGATCCATGGTTCCTTTTGGGTGACCGCGTTTAGCTCACGGAAGTCAACACAGAGTCTGTCTTCGCCATTCTACTTCCGCACCTAGACAATAGGTGAAGCATCCAGCAACATCGACGGACAGATTATGTCGAGTTGCAGTAGATCGTTCACGATGCTTTTGACTATTTTCTGTTTAGGGATGAGAACACGGTACGGTTTTTATTTGCCGGAATTTCTGATGTCAAAACAATGTTCATTTTCATAATACTACAGTTTCCAAGGTCCTTCAACCTTTCCGCGAAACAGCCACGATATTCATGTAGTAACGCCTGGACTCGCTGTTTTTCGAACTTGTTCAAAGTATCATTGATATTTTTGCATGCATTATTAATTATATAATATTTGCCCTTGTAAATCACCATACGGCCACGCGAAAGTACATCGGTACCAATAATGACGTCATACACTGAGATTGGGTTGTCGATTATCATGAAGTCACACACAAATTGCTGCTCATCAATTGTGACGGTTAATCTTTTCGTTTCGCAGTGCTCCATCTGTCCACCGGCGAATCCTATGATCGTCTTGTTGCACGGCTTAACTGTACCGACACATTGATCCACGATGTTCCGTTTCATAAATGAGTGGCAACTGCCCGAGTCTATAAGCGCTTCGTACATTATATCGGTCACGGTGACGGTCTTCGTAACCAAATCAACAGATGGTTCACTGATAGAGTTCACAGAATTGTCATTTTTCTTTTTCCCCGGCGGTGTTGGGCAATCGCGTGAAATGTATCCCCGATACCGACAATTAAAACATACCAGGCCACCTTTATCGTGAGTTGCCACTTTTTGCGCGGAAATGTTTTTGTCCAGGGTTGGACAATTCATGAAACTAGTCTTATTGTCAACCACAGCGCATGCGTCAACGCCCAAAACCGATTGTAACAGATCAGCACATCACAGGAAATATATGACTGATAGTATCCCACGCAAATTATCGTCCGTCAGCCCGTTAATAATATAGCGAATTAATGACTGACCGTCGACACCACCGTGGCGTCCCAAGAAAAGCATTCGATAATAGTACTCCACCATCGATATAGCCTTCATCTTTTTCGCCTTCATTAATTTCGTATGCACATCGGCGCCACTTATGTGAAGCGGAAAATCTGCCCAAAAAACCATGCGGGATTCCATCCATGTACGAAACACTGGTTGCGCGTTAGCCCACATCTTTGCCGTGGACTAGGAGTAGCAAACGATCTTTCCATCCATACTCCATTCGCAATTGCTCGACTTGATTGATGATATGTGTTGACCCCATGTCACCATGGCATGGGTCAAATTCAGGAACAATTGACATTATGTCTGAAACATGATGCCCGTTCGTCACAGGAATGATGGTGTTCCATGTTGCAGCATGTTGCTGAAATGTTGCACGTAGCACAGATGAAACTTTTGTAGTCGGTCCTTGTGCTAGGGAAAAGAACCCACCCCACGACACCGCAATGCTAGCCTGCCAGCGTATTCACGGGTCATCAGACAAGGCTAATCCCGTCGAGTACCAATATCTTCGCTCGCCGAGGCAGCAGACCATCGCTACAGTCCTTTACGGACGTTGATATGCCTGCAATTCACTACAACGGCACTGAACAAGGAAATAGAGCTTGTTTTCAAAACACTTGTCCGCCTCCAAAATTCAAATAAATATTATCATTTTCCAAGGAAACATTTAACGTATGGAGTAAGTGTCTTATTCTGAGTTTGGCTCTTTTTACGACATTTGCTTTCTTTACTTTAGGACTACAGCCCCCTTCGGGCCTTGGCTTAAAGATAGTTAAATTACCCGGTTATCTTGATCGAGTGTATCGGCAACTCGGGAAGGAGATATGGTCAGTACTACGCTTTGGCTGTGTTTACTTCCACCCAGCTGCGATCTCTTCTGATTTTAAAGCAGAACGTATCATAACTAAACGGGCTTTTAATCCTTCCGGCGAATCACTAGAACTTAATCTCCTTATCGCCAACGAGACTAGAACTAGGGACCTTCAGCTTACGGGGTGAATGCGCATACCACTATACCGCGTGGGCCACCTTTTCATGACATTCATGAATTTATAATAATTGTGTTTATTAAATTTTGTAATTTTTTTTCTTATAATAATAGCACGCTTTTATTTATGTTGATTATTGGATTAGAATCTTAATATAAAGCTATCATGAAGTGAACAAATTTTTAAAATGATTCCTACTGTCACTGTTCGATCCAATATGATAGCGTTATATACTTGTATGTACGTGGCCCAGGACGGGCCAGGAGTCCTCTAGAAGAAATGAAATGAACGGTAGGCAGCCGAAGAGAGTTCGTCCTTTTACAATTCTAATTTATTTAATTGCGGTGCGTACCGTCTACGCAACTGACCATATACAAGCTGGCCACTAAATGCAGCTAACTGGCACTCTTAATAAGAAGGAAACATGAAACAACGCTTCAGCGTAAACGTTTTAATTTCTTATAAAAATACTTTCAATTCCTCTTTCATCCTTCTCGCTAACTTAATTTCTATCTTTACTCTTACAATATCGAATTCTGTGGTGCTTCACAGAATAGTAGTGAAATATATTTCTACAATTGTATATTCAAATATACTCGTATATGTTGGAGACATTTAAATATTTTATCTAAACACAAGTACGCTCTTATGCTAATGGGGGCGTATTAATTAAATATTTGCCATTCAAATTTGAGAGCGTATATGTTGGTCCTATTCAAAGTATGAATATGCCTGTAAGCTGGAAGGGAAAACTATAATTATGAACACGTGTCACGCATGAATGTTTGCATAAAATTACTGGAAATTTCATATTTATGTCAAATGGTTTTAGTTCCCGAGTGGAAGTATTTTTACATACATATGTTGATGATTAATTTTCATAATTTTCACAGCTTTGAAGTGGAAATAAAATTAGGCTGTTATCAATTTTCGCTTCAGCAATTGTAAATGAGGAAAGGTTACGCGTGAATTTATTAGAGAGTTGTTACCCTTAATAGCGATGGGAATGGATTCTGATATAAAATTAAACTGAAATATTTGGTCAAACGAATTTGAATTCTAATTGGACACGTGTCTGGCTCAGTTATTCAAAAATAACTGATGTGTTACATAGCCAGGACAATAAACTGAAAAGTGTAATTCAATGCCTTGAAAATTTACATTAAGCCAGCTGCATAAATATCATAACCCGTGAAAATGTCTCATGCGATCGATAGCATATCTGTCATCTATGGGCTAAAAAACGATGCAAATCAGGACCTTATTGCTTTATCCGAATGATCTGGAAGATGGTTAGAACCAAATAAATATTGCTATTTGCTGTTATTTCAGCAGATCCTGAAAATCCTAGGGATCAAAACCTAGGATTCGAATGCATCGTGACCGCAACAGTCCATGCATAGATTTAAATGTTATCATGAACAGTGAAGTTCGATCAGGACTTGTCATATCTTTTTTAATATTTGTATTTTAAAGAGTCTATAGCATCAACTTTAACTGTGGTACTGTTACGATTTATCTCTGTTCCTCATATCAATATCTGTAAGACGCCCTTGCGTGAGTAGCATAAGGGCCGTAGCTAAGTGATTTATTTTTTTTATGTTCGGGAAAAGAGTATTCACTGCAAGCCAAGGTATAAAATAAAAAGCTCAAATGAATTATATTTGAATTGAATGTTATTTAACTATCATAAGCGAACGTCTACATTTGAACATTGGTAATATGCAAGCTTCAAAAAAGATATCGTATCCTTCCCAGAAACTAGGCCCTCCTTCAGCCTGGATATTAAGATGTACATGAACCCAATATGAAGCAGTGGCGCCACCTCTCCTCACAAGATGAATATTGCATTTAAACTTAGACAGAATCTACTTGACACTTGATAAGGCAGAATAGAATAGTCCCCGACGCCAACAAAATGATGGGATAGCATATATACTGGGCGTTACAAAAACCCTGATAACTGACGACACCTTCTGATTTGGCATCTGATTGGAGGCAAATTCAAGATGCGGGTCAGAATTGGAATCCTGGTACAAGAAATCCACGCATTGACACCACATCAGGAGATAACACATTTTCAACCTATAATTCGAGGGACACTTAAATATTAAACCACCAGCACAACAACGACAGACCTGAGCTGATGGTGGACTTTCTTCAGTCACGATACTACAAAACAAATTAAAAGGTAATATTGGCTAAGTAGCGAGCTTTTGATAACTTGTGTCAAACACCAGAGAAAGGCCATAAAATATTCAAGCGGTAAACACTCATTCAATCAAAGTGAACAGTTGTTAGGAATCTTCTTTTGCATATTTGTTAATGATCAGTCAGCTTGTTCAGTGACTGTCTTATGCAGCGGTTAACGAACAACTGCCAGCGTGTTTCAAATTTATCGACGGTGGGAAAAATGATAACCTCGCATTTTGTATAGTCGCCTTGGCCTTGTTGGCGGTTGCTAGGGAGATAAATGTTTATGTTTTGTAAAGCATCAAATAACTTCCATTGGTGGAGACTCCCTGATATCGTCACGATTTCGTTTGGTTGGAGCTAATGTTTACTTAGTGTTGTAGTTGTTTTAGTTCTAGTTTTAACATAAATGAATACATGCTACTTCTTTAATTCACTAATGTATAAACTGCCGGCTGTGTTATCTATTATGCTAATTATTATAATAGTAACGCTATTTATTTGAAGGTTTATTAGATAGGTGCTAGTTATTATGTTACGTTAATTATTATCTTTACTTATTGACTGCACCACTTGTTCGTAGGTTTCTTAGATGTGTAAATATTGTTTTATTGATGGTGCTAGCTATAAGGTTACGTGAATTATTATGTTTATTTATTTGGCTACGCGACTGGTTTGTAGGTTTCTTAGATGTGTAAATACTATTGTTTTGTTGGCTGTGCTAGCCATTTGGTTATGTTAGTAATTACATAGCAGCACAATCGATCCTCTTCCTCCTTCTTTTTTCACCAAGATGATCGGCGACAAATAATCGGATCGTTTGGCGGTATTTTGGCTAGTGGTCTCCCATATAGAGTCAATCACGTTCATATTCAGCTAGTACGTCACCGATTCTTAACAAGTTAGCGTCACGCTTCATACCACGGCACGTTCCTGATTGAATGATCAGTGGATCACCGTCCAATCCACTGATAATTACTGTCAACGATAAGATTAAGACAAATCCTATTGTCACTCTTACATTTTCCTCCCAAAAATTCCTTTTAATATAAGCGTCTAACTAAGCAACAAATCACTATGCGCACTGGTGTAAGTGACCCTCTCATGAATTGTACTTGTCCCAGATTTGTGTCAGTTATGCTTCGATTGATGCACGTTGAAAAAGGAACAACGGATGGCGACAAGCAATTCAACCATCTGAAATTTAACGCATATAATGGCAGATTGTACGGTTCGCTTCCTAGCAGGTTATGGGGCTCGGAAACTCTTGCGTAAATTTTTAACTTCTCATTTTCGTCGTCTCCCCCTCGTCCAATTCATCGTATCCCAACTCCTCCTTGAGTACACGATTAGATTAGCCCTAATGCCCAAAATTTAGTGTTTCACCTCCTTCAACTTTGCCCGCAATTGCTTCGCGGAAAATTTGTCACTTCTTATAACCGGCATGTTTACAATCGGTAATGCGTAAATTCGATTAGTGGTGGGCACAATAGGAGAGTATACCACCCCTGAAGTTGTCAAATAATAGAGGAAAGTCACAAAATTTCCAAGTGAAAAGCATTCATTCAATTAAAATGAACTTTATTAGGAATCTGTATTTACTTTTTAGGGTTTTGTACTAAAATACAAAACCCTATTGCAATCACGACCTGTGTCCGTCTGTCCGTCCGTCCGTCCGTCCGTCCGTCCGTCCGTGTGTATGTCACAGCACTTTTTCTCCGAAACTATAGGGCCTACAGCCATGAAACTTGGTAGAAAGGTCGGAAGTGGTGACCTCTTGAAAGTTCAAGGGTGGTAAAATTTTTCAAAGGTGTTTAAGGGGGGTCTCCCCATATAGGGGGGTGACCCCTCAAAAAAAAATTTTTCACCATTGGTAGTCGAGTAGGGTGTCATTGGAAAGGTCTCAATGAGATCTTTTCAAAACAAGTCTCAAAATTGTCTTATAAGTACCGAGGAGGGCAGGGGAAGGGGAAATGTACGAACTTTTCGCGTACACCCCCCCCCCCTCGCGATTGGACACCTTCCATCCGAAAAATCTGAAAAAAATCATGAATGTAGGCCTTAATGAGTACAACAACAAATACATGAGAAGTCGAACTTCACTCAACTTTGTTAGTAATAGTATGATTTATCGATTTTGTGTTTTCTTGAATAAAATCTAAACGGTACCCTTAAATTCAATAAAATTTAGCAAACAGATGACTATTTATAAGATTGATATTTTCGAAAAGTTTCATAAAGATCGAATAGTATTTACCGAAGTTATAGCGATTTGAATTTTCGTGTATTACTATGGAGCAATATGCCCTGTATTACTATGGAACATATTGCTATGCGCTTTTTACCGACTTAGACACTACAGCTTTGCTAGAATTTGCATGAAAATTGCAGGAGTGATAGGTATCATGAAGATGAGTACATACAATTGAAACAAGTCGAAGAGGCAGGAGAGAGCTCCTAGCAAAAGGGCTTTGTAACCATTCTAGGATTCGAAAAAATAGGCCATGAATCGATGATTACAGTACAGAGGAGTGGCCCCTGAAAAAAATTTCATGAAATGTAGCCGATATGAGTATCAAATGAAAGTTCTCTATGAGAGCTTTTCAAAACAGTTCTTAAACTGAGAGTTTTTGCTTCAGTGGGAGCACAGGGGAGGAAATACATGAAAAATGTGTTTCCTCCCTCGCGAGTGGACACCCGTGATCTAAAAAATCTGAAAAAAATATCAAAGGAGATATTTAAGGGTATAACTATAACAAATACCTCAGAAGTCAAAATTCGTTCAACTTTGTTAATAATAGTATGATCCTCGAATTTCACATTTTCTCCAATTGAATCGTCTTTGATATGTTTCTTGATTTTATTCGTTGCTGGTTACTGCATTTTGTAAGTTGAGTACAAAACCCTTCTGACATGAGCATAGGTCTGTCTACCCAACTTGTTAATTATTGGTCAGCGTGCTCTGCGACTGTCCTACATGGCGGCTAATGAACAGCTACTCACGTTCTCACACCTTTTTCACTCCATCCTTTCTGACAGGCTCCAGATGATGTTTTAGCACAATGTTAGTGACAATCGTAAAGCGAAAAGCTTATACAAGTTGGAATCGAGTTTGCGGCAAGCGCCAAACAAGAAATTTCGCTACTTGCGCAAATAGAAAGTACAAGTGCTATTTAAGTAAATCATATTAAACCATCGTTGTGACAAAGGGCCGAATAATATGCTACATTTGATATTAGCTATGCATAATTGTCTTCATTTTGACAATAATAATATGCAATTACATGAAGACATGGCCAATAGACACGCGGATCGGCATTCACTTAACCAACTGAATGAAATAGCTCTTCAGTATAGTCCAGGTCAAACACGAAGCTTTGCTTGCACTCTCCCTCCAAATAAGAGACTACAAACCCGCAAGGCGGTAGTTGCTGTTGGAGCAAGAGCTTTACTGTTGGGCAGCAAAGTGTCAAGACAAGTGCGGATTCTTCTCTTCAGGTACAGCTTCACGGGAGACAGACCTAATGCTTAATGTGTTACTCTGTAGTGGAACATTATGCGCTGTTGCTTGATGGACAGGGGAACGGGATCATCAGTAGCAGCCTTGAGTCTTCTCTTCAATGTCTGGATGCTGCATTCTGCGTTCGTGGCTGGAACTTTTAGAATAACCCACACTCATTCTCTCTGGAATTCTTCACCTTTAAAAATGATAGCATTGTCCGAAACCATCACGCAGGAGTAAACATCCATCGAAAAGATGCCTTCATGCAGAGAGATTGCCGCAGTAGAACACGGAGCATCATGCCTTATGCAAACCTCTGCCTACTACGACTTTGCATCCCTGCACATCGAAACGAAATGTTCATCTTAAGGGTCCACATAGTCGAAGTGCACTCTCTCCCAATTTTCATCAGGCTGATACTAGGGATGAATTGGCGCTGCTTGCGAACTATGGCGAAGTTTGGCACAGTTCTCAAAAAAGTCCTTGTCCGACTCTTCCCAATAAACGTATCTCCTGGCAAATTGCTTCATCTTCTTGATTCCCACATGCGTTGCGTGAAGCTACTGCAGGCTTGACATTAAGGGAGACTCTGGGATCACTGCGTGCTCAGAACGGAATAGCATGTTGCCAAAGACATTGTATAAGCTATCCTTTCAGCTGATCTTGAGCTGAGTAATCCTTGCAGTTTCCTCGGCGACTCTCTTCGGTAATATTCAAACTGGAGATCTGGAGCCGTATTTCAGCATACAGCGCGTTAACTTCTTAGTCAATTAAAATCTCTGGTGACTTACCAGTTGTAGAGACTGTAGAGGCTGGTGCATGGGACAGACAGTCGACATTTCGGTTTTCTTTTCCTTCTTGCATTGAGCTGTGTAGTCAAGTCCACTGAGGAAAGAGGCTAACCTGAACAAAGCAAAGAGGTCTGGTGAAAAATCATTGAAAGTGGCTCATTGCCTGTGACGAAAACGATACGTTTGCCGAATAAGTAGTTGAAGAAGGCGTCACTGCGTATACGATAGCCAGGGCTTCTCTGTCAAGTTCACTGTAATTTGACTCAGCGTGCGTCAGAGCTTGTGAGGCGTAGCAGATTGGGCGCTCGCAACCATCAATTTCTTGTCTAAGTGCTGCAGCTATTCTGGTTGGCGAGGCATCAGTTGTGAGTATTACTTGTTTTGACAGATTAAACGGAATAAAACCTCTTTCTGACCTTGAGATTGAGGCTTCAGCAGCTGCAGATCAAAAGAAACGTTCAATCGTCCTGAGTATACGGCATAGTGGGTAGGTCTTCGAAGAGAAGTCTGGAATGAATTTGACATTATATGTGAATAGGCCAAGGAATCTCCTAAATTTATCCACATTGTTCGGTCACAGTATCCGAGAAACTGCTTAAATCTTAGTTTGGTACTGCTGAATCTTATGTGTGGCACTACATGCTTTCCTTGAAAATAAGCAATTAGTGCGATTGAGGTAGAGATTATTTTCTATGAAACGTTGAGGCATGTACCCAGATTTCTGGTCCACTCCTCGAAACCTGAGCTATAACAGATGATGTCATCAAAGTATGCCTTGACCTTTGGAAGCCCTTCGGCAATTGACCCAGGACCCAGGGTTCCGCTTGAGCTGGCGGTTCATTTTGGACGTATAAGGTTACGTTCAAAATCGTTTGAATCTTGCTCCCTTCTTCATCGACCCGTAAATGTAAATATGCATTGTGCAAGTACTATTTATTAAAGTACTCAGAACCTCATCTATTGTGCTGATGGAGTGATTTGAAGCGACGAGTTTCGAGTTCACCCCACACTTGTTATCCACACATAGCCTCACCGAACTGTCGGGCTTAGCTATAACAATGTAGGGCGATCCCCAATTGTCTGATGCAATCGCACTGATGACTACTTGAGACTCCAATGTGGCTAATTCTCTCTCAACTCACTCCCGCAATGCAAAGGGAAGATCGCGTTCATGGATGAAAACTGGTTTCATGCCTTCTCTGAGTTGAAGCTTAACTGCTACGTTTGGAACAAACCTAATCATTTCTTCGAAATGGATTGGTATTTCTTGAAGGCGTCTTTGAGCGAAGTGACGACATTGATGTCTAATGGACAGAGAGCTGAATTTTTGTGTCTATCTATCTCGTTGAGGCAGATTTCGAGATCGCAAATCCACATGCGTCCAAACAAAGCATCACACCCCGGTGGCACTATAAAAAGATCCGCTTCCAGTGGGTTCCCTTTTGTAGGTAACTGAGACGGTGAATTTACCTTCATGGTTGATGATGTAATCTGAGTAAGAGCGAAAGGAGACTTAAGTCGGTTGCAGCGGTACTTTGAGTCCCAATATATCAGAAGTAGTTTCTGAGGGCAAAGAAAAACGTGCGCCTGAGTTTACCTCAAATGCTTGTGGCTTGTTATTGAGTGTGACAAAACAATGTATTTGTCGGGGTCTGATCCATTGAATGCGTGCGATATTCACTGTTGAGGTAACAAACTTCTTCTTCTTAGGATGATGAGTTGACAGCATGTTGGACTTCAATTTTCGGAGCCGGGTAGTGATGCAGATTTTGGTGACATGAGCAATTTTTTCACTTGAGATGGATTGCGATCTGTTCTACAGTCACGCGATTTATAGTTTGCGCGACCACAGTTGAGAAAAAGACCATCGAGACATAATGACCAGTCATCCACACAACTTCTATAGCTATGGGACTGAGAATCAAACGCGGATGAGAGCTGGAATGACGACGATTGTCTTGAGACTTGAGACGCCAGCGGCTACGACGATTCCCTTCTTGACGACGATCGATTTTGCTTGCATCTGCAACTTGATCCAGTGGTTTCTCCAGCAGGTTGATTCAAACCGAGATGTTTCCAGTGCTATAGCTTTCGTAAAAAATCCGTCGAAATTCTTGTGGTTTGTGTCTTGTTGGATCTGTTCACGTATCCAGTTGTACTTCAGGCTTCTGATTAAAAAGCATGGAAAAATATATCAGCTATAAGGAACTTCTTTATACAGGTGACATTGGGACAGATAGTGTAGAAATCTCAGTTTTTCAACTTCACTTTCGAGATGCAACGAAACCCAAGATTCACTGAGGTAGCTGCTGAGTGATGCTGAGCACGTAGAGCCGAGAAACAACGGTTGAGATTGATGGAGCCAGCATTTTGAAATAAACTTCTTGACGCATGCTTGAGTTGGGAAGCAAGCTGGTGAATGCGTGACAAGAGTGTTACACAAAGTGTGATCGGGCGAGGCGAACGGAAGTTGAGAGGAAGATATAAGCTAGTAAAGATAGAAAGAGAGAGAGAGTTACATCTCGTTTATCACTGTAGGGGCAAGAGACAGTAGTACGCGCGCACATTTTGAAGTAAACTTCTTTACGCACGCTTGACTTGGGGAGTAAGCTGGTGAATGCGTGACGGGAGCCTTACGAAAAGTGTGATCGGGCGATGCGAACAGAATAAGTTACCAATGAAAACCGGTATTTGTAGAGTATTAATATATATATATATATATATATATATATATATATATATATATATATATATATATATATATATATATATATATATATATATATATATATATATATATATATATATATATATATATATATATATATATATATATATATATATATATATATATATATATATATATATATATATATATATGTATATTTATATATATATATTTATATATATAGATGGAGCTAAAGAAGTTTATTCTCAGTCGTGTGGTCTAATGCACACTCGAATTTTTTTGGAAATGACCCTTCAAGGCTTAGAATTCATTTCCCTTGATAGGTTTATCTAATCCTAAAAATACAGCTAGATTGTTATAGTGATATTTCCCAACCGATGATTGCAAGAGTTGAGCCTTTTTCTTTACTATCACTAACGTTTTTAAGATCACAATAGTTCTCAAAACGCTCCATGTACGAGTATGACGAAGCCTTTTAATTTTTGGCGTCATAGCCTTCAAAAGGTGTCACTTGTATTGCTGGTGTGATTTGCTGACTTCCAAGAGTAGATGTCGAAACTGACAAGAAACTTTCAAACCACTTTGAATTCATTGTCTCCAATTTGCGATTTCTCACCAATTCTGTAAGCCAAAAATGCGCAAATTATATTAGAACTAATGTAAAAATATCAAAACAGTGTTTAGTTGGCAAAAACAGGAAAATTGGAGCAGAAAGTAACTTTGGAGCGGCTACTGGAACAGTTAGAACAGATGCCACTTGAAACTGTGACGGGATTTAAAAAAAACGAACGAAGTGGGAGCGATGGCCACTAGTTAATGTTAATGTCACTCACTTTTCACAATATTTTGCAGTTTTTTTTTCATCCTCGTCTACAAATAGATGTGTTACGAGGAGCCACATAATATACTGCATTTAATATAAGCTACACATAATACTCTTCATTGTAACAATAATGGTATACAATTTCCATGGAGACATGGCCAAAAGACACGCAGCTCGGCACTCACTACTCAACCGACTGAACGTGACAGTTGTTCACTATAGTCTAGATCCAACGCATTCGTTCTCTTTATAATGAAACAGTCTAGGTCGAATATGCTTGCACGCTTCACGATACATATTTGATAGTAGATTGATAATATAATTCAAATGTAATAAGCCGATGTAAATTATTACTATTTTCTCTTTAAACCGTGTAAACTTGGCTCGCAGGTGGTAAGAAAAAGGTTATAGGTGTTATGTCAACCGGTGTGGCAAAGTGATAGAATTCCTTTTTTTTCATTGAAAAGCCGTTGCCTTTTGAGTGACCAGACGTGTTTTGACTCCTTTGAGTCATCTTCCGTGTCTAAAGGATGTGTGAAAGGAAATAGCTTTATACAGTTGTAGGATGGGTAAGCAGATAGGCCCAATGTCAGACCAGGTAGAGGGATATTAGGTTTTGTTGTGGTTAGAGATTTTGGTAACGATACTCATAGTATTCTCTGTGGAGTCACATTTAAGCATCATCTTTGATTCCTTCTACTCGTATCTTCAACCGAACCGAAATTTCTTTTTTATAAGAACTAGTGACCCACTTACATATGACTATGCCGACTGAATACACGACTACAGGCGCTATTTTTATCAAGGAGAGATTTGATGATTATTTGTAAGTATTTTCAAGCATTAAATGCTATTTAAAACATAAAATTTTCTGATTATTTTTTTGACTTTCTTTCTACAGCGAAAATTGAATGAAAAGATCCATTCTCATTCACTACTCGGCAAACTTTCACATTTTCATTTCCACAAAGTGCACTCATGTCGAGTGGCTTTACGAGAGCTAACTTAAAACTTATGATGACTTTAGTAATCTTCTTGTGCTATTTGCTCTAGGGGAGAAAAAAGGAGATTTCCATAAAGTAATCACAATGTAAGCATGCTCTCGTTTTAGTCCGGAACAATGGCGAATAGTAACATCATTGTTTCAAATATTGCTGAAGAGTGCTTGGTATTGTCTAGAGGAGCTATGCCGCAGTGTACACATATGTCTCAACAGTTTTCCATAGCAATACAATAGCCAGGTTGACCTTCGTTTAGAAGAGGAAGCGCTCCTGCTTACAAATATTTGTAGGTACATTGTACGATGCGTGTGCTGGTAAACTTATAAATTTTGTCATAAACATATAAGTTCATACATGCGAGTAACTTCTTTCAGGAGCTTATTTTGTGTCAGGAGCGTAGGCGAAAGTCAATTTTATCAGAAGTTGGGTGCAAAATGAAAGATAAATATTAGGCTTCCCCTGCAGAATACACAAAGTAGTGCTTTATATTTCTATTTGCATAACCATACAAAGGTGTTGCTGCGAAAAATAACAAATTAAATATCCTGCAATAACTTTGCCTTATGCATTTCGTAGTGAACCGAATACAAAGTCAAGCGAGCTGTTAAGTATTTCTGTTCCAGTCCACAATTTACTGATGAGGCTTTGTGCAATTTGTACGATCATGAAATGTTACTTGAGATAAGTCTGCCCTGAGTCAATACCAAGCACAAAGTTGGGATGCTTCTTGCACCAAAATTAGTTCCGGCTCTAATGGTACCTACAAAGGATATGCCATATTTCCCTTTTGCCTAGTTTTCTTTTTTGTAAATACTCTGTGGAGAGCAGATGTTCTGCAAATTTACAAGATTGCAAACCCAAAGGGGGCTTCTGCTTATTCCCAAAAACGTAGATTCCATAGCAATGGCACGTACTCATATGTTTGTGTAGAAAATGCAGAATATTGTTCCTATCCAAGTGGAATACTCGTATGCAGAATGTTGTTATGCTTGCAACTAGCTCAAGGTAAATGTAAATTGAAAAGCTTTACACAATGCTGCAAAAAGTTCAATATAAAATCCAGTCAATAAAATTCTTTTCAAATTCAAATGCGGCTTAACAATAACATTTTGTTTCTTTATATGAATGCACCCTTAAACTTTTTAATGAACTGTCAATGTCAAAACGCTACTTAAAGTCAACATTTTCATTGTGGCAAAGCTCATGAACCAGCAACGTTTGGAATTTAATAAAAATTAATATTATCGAAAAATCATCTTCAGCGATGAACCTCATTTTTGACTCAATGGCTTTGTTAATAAGCAAAACATGCATTATTGGTCAGCAACAAACCCACATGTGCCTCTTGAGACACCGTTTCATCCGCAAAAAAATTACTGTTTGGTGCTGTTTTCATGCCGGAGGTGTGATTGACCCGTATTTTTTCGCGGATCAAAACGACCTTCATGTTACCGTCAAAGGAGAGCTCTATCGTGCTATGTTGGAAGATTATTTTTGGCCAGAATTGGATGAACATGACATCAATGATATGTGTCAGAATACCGAAAATAAAAACTAAGGATAGTAAAGGGTGACGTCTATGGACGATGTTACACCCACTTTTATTCCAAGGGAGCCGCTATGGCCCCCAGGGAAATTAGGATGCTCCGGCGGGACTTACGGACCCGGTTTAGCTCGTCCGGAGACGGGCGTGGGGCGCCACTCGCTTGTCCCTCAAGGCCCCAATAAGCCGTCAAGCGAGAGCGGCTTGCCGGAACAACCAACGTCACTCTTCATCCGAACCCTACCTATCGAGCACACACTGGCTACCACACTAACTTTACATTTCAACACTTTTGCCGCCCTTATGCGACCCTCCTACACTCCCCTCGAACACTAACCCTATCCGTCTGACCAGCTATCGGAATCAGCCCACCACCCCCGAACAGTTTTATACACTACCGATTTCACTTTTTCTTATTATTACTACACCCCGACTTACCACTCAAGCTGCACCCGTCACAACCTGTAACCAAGAAAATTTACCTTCTTTTTTTTACTTTTTCCCTAAAGACGTAAATTTCATCAATCAGATACCTTTTAATTATTGAATTTCAAACCATATACAAACAAACATCCGATCTACGTTAATTTTAAAAGGAACTTACTTCTAATCGTACCTACAAGGGGCTCCTTTACTGTCTGCATCCGATGGTGCACTTTTATTTTGCTTAGACGCCTGAAATCTGCTTATCGCTTCTCGCCTCAGCGCACTTGATGACTCGAACGATATTTCTTCTTCCTTACGCTCGTCACTTCGCACTTGATGCTTAGTTTCGAGATTTTCTGCTTCACGCTTGCCGCTTCCCGGCATACCGCTCCGCTACACCCGAGAAGAAAGAAAAGGGGAGGCGCGTCATTCTTCGCGCGCTTTTATCATCTCCTCCTAACGGACAATGTCCCGCTCTTTGACCGAATACCATTGTCCCCGGTCATCCACCTCTTCAGCGTGGTAGTTTCTCTCTGCCGCCACTTGGTTTTCGCTCCGATCTGGTGGTGATCACTCCAAGTGCGGCTGAATTGGCGGAACATGATTCACTGACAGTTTTGCACGTCAGTGGTGTTTGTTTACCTTTGTTTTCAGGAGGAACTTTTATTTCGGGTAATCGTGTCGCGGTTGTGATCTATAATTCTTCCCGAAATCCGCCCTAAAGTAGTGCTTTTCGTGTGCCACGATGGTTTTTCGGTTTCCTGCAATTTTCCCGGTGAAGTGCTTGTGTTCCGAGCTGAGAGATATAGTCTTCAGGTGTGTATGTTTATATTTAAGGTGCTGTGAAATGTTTTTATTTCCTTTTTGCAACGTCGGTGCTCGACGGTTTAGGAATTCATTCAGGTGGATTTTGTGAATTTATCTACGTAAATTAGAAAAACAGGGTTGAAAATGATTAATGTCGCTCCCACCATTGATGATTTGCCTGGACTAATTAAAGATATTTCGCCTATGTATAGAGAAACAGTCTCGGATATGGCAACGAAAATGATGGCTCATCCCGCGTATGGAAAACCGTATGAAAGGTCGACAGCAGACTTTGATCTCGGAGCACCACTAGGACGTGGAAAAATTTGGGACGTGTTTACATTGCGCACGAGGTCAACACTCGCTTCATGGTTGCAATGAAAATTATGTTCAAGTCGGAACTCAGCAAAGGACGAGCATCCAAATATTCTGCGCTTGTATACATGGTTCCATGATGGAAAGAGAATCTATCTAGCTCTTTAACTAGCTACTCAGGGTGAATTGTATAAACATCTGAGGAATGCTCATATGCATCGTTTCGGTGAGCATCGGGCCGCCAAATACACATATCAAGTGGCAGATGCTTTAAACTATTGTCACATGAACAATGTTATCCATCGTGATTTAACGCCAGAGAACATTTTATTGACATCTGATGATAATGTTAAATTGGCAGATTTTCACTTGTTTCACCTTCTCATCGTTTGACCAATTGTTCAAGAAATTGTTGATTCGTTTTGGGTTTTGATGTTCTTGTTGTAGTGACGTATTTCGTTTTGTTTTTGGTATAAATTTACGAAAATTACTCGGCAAATTTGTCAATTCGGTCAATTCACTATCAGTTAAACGTCCTGATTTGATAGTGTTATTCCTTTCGAGTTCGTTCTTGAAACAAACAGTCGGTATGCCCGAAGTGGCTTTGACCACAGTTGATTTGCCGTGCGCTACATGCCCGATAGTGCCAATATTGATGGTTGCCTGGCGGGAAATTACCTCGGCGAAAGTCGCGTCGACTTGGTGATATCCAGTTGTGATAGATCCTGCTTTTGCAAATTCGAATTACCGATAGTCTGCCCTTCGCCCGATGACAATTCTGGTTGTTTAAAATTACAAGTATTCGTACTTAACCTACTATTTTGAGTACAATTTGGAGTGGCAAACAAACCCTAGTCGAGTGCGGCTTAGCTTACTGGATTTACCGAGTCACGCGAATGCTACGATAGTGTTCGGGATGAGGGAATGATGATGCCCTTCTGTTGTATCCGTGACATCCCCCCCCCCCCCTACTTTTAGTGGATTTCGTTTCGGGGCATCAAGTGCGTTGAGGCGAGGAGCGATAAGCAGATTTCAGACGTCTAAGCAAAATAAAATAATTAATTCTAGTAAGAACTCTCTAAGTCCGAACAGTCGTGACTGTAGTAACAAACAGGTCTCCGATTTTCACTGTCTATAATAATATCCCAGCGAGTCCAACAGCGCTGGCATCTGTCTGTATTTCGCGCTTGGCGTTGAAATCAAAGAGGGTCAGTAACGGCTCATTGCATAAAATATTTTTAAGTTGTTCGAATGACTTGGACTGTTCGGCGCTGCATAAAAACATTTGATTGTAAGGTTCTGATTCAAGCAGCAATTTAGTCAACGGTTTCACAATCAAGGAGTAGTCGTGCACAAACTTGCGAAAAAACCCAATTAGGCCAAGAAACCGCCTCACTTCGGTGATATTTGTCGGTGGTTGAAAGCTAATAGCAGCTACCTTTTCTTTTCATGGTCGAATAGAAATGGTTGTTTTATGATGATGTTATTTGAACGCCTATAGTCTACACATGAGCGGATTTCTCCGTTTTTTTTTCACTCGATTGGTACCATCGTTGACGCATAGGCAGAATCGGACAGTCGTATTATATTTGCATAAAAAAGTTCGGCGATAAGATTATCCACGATCTGTCGTTTAAAATATGAAATGCGATAGGGCTTCGACACAATTGGCTGATTTGACTTGAGCAAAATGTTCATTTTGGTTGTTGAAAATTTTCCAAGTTAGAAAATATTTGTTGTGAATCTCGTTCGAAATTGAGTCAATAGTCGCTCTAACTGATGGCGTTCATCGTCGGTTAGGGAGAAACCCATATTTAAAATTTTCTCGCCTTCCAGCCGACATTGTTCACCACGAATGACCAAACAGATACCAGGATGACTCAAAATATCACGTCCTAGCAAAACATCGTGCTCCAGGTGTTTATCGTCAACAAATAGCAACTCGAGATTGTGTAGCTGTCCATCAATATCTCCACTGATCGCGCATTCATTGGTACAATGATATGCACCCCCCAGCGAATTCGTTAATTTTAACATTGCAAGGGAGAATATCTCCAACTTCTTCAGCTAATGACGTCCTGATTAATGTCTTGAAGCTATTTGAATCTCCAAAGGTGGGAATTCTATGATCTCGGATGGTGACTGTTTTCACGATTTCACGCTTGACTGAATTTCGAAGGTTTCTAGACTTTTCCGGTTGGATTTCACCTCGGGACAATCGCTAGTTTTGTGATTTGTACACGGTGGTACCAACTTGCGGTTGCGGACAACGAATAGAAATATATCCTAGCTTAAAACAGTTGAAACAAATGGCTTCGTTTTGTTTTTTCGATGGCCGTTCCGTTTTGGGACTATCAGAATGCATTTCATTCGGTTGTGGTTTCGATTGTACTGGTCTTCTTGTATCGGCTTAGCGACGAATTGCTGATAGCAATTCATGACACAAATTGAATTGTTGTGTCGACGCAATTCTTCGAGAATCGGGATTGCTGCAACCTTACATCAAGTATTTTATAATTGCCTCCTCCAGCAGACACGCTTTTTGGCCCAACAACAGAACTTTATGATGGAACTCTTCCATTGGTTCCGACAATCCTCCTTTAGTTGTGGCGATTCTAAAATAAATATCGGTAACATTCGTTTTGGACGGAAAATCAGTTAAAAATTTGCCGACAAAATCCGACCACAAATTGCAAATTGGCAACATGTTAATCCACGATTTTGCAGGGCCTTTTAATTTGGAAAACATGGCCAACAAAACAATTCCATTGGTCCATCCGTATGCTTCTTTTAATTGTGACACACGGTCTACAAACTGTTCAAACGTTAATGACCAGGCAGCAAACGAATGAAATTCCGGCAACACATCAACAATACATTCGCGGTTACATGTTCGTTTATGGTATTTGGCTGACACAAACACGCATGCGATGGAGGAACAACCAAATGATGATTGAACGGAGCGGCGGCATATGTTACTTGCGTATGAGCAGGCCCAGCGTATGAGGCGAGCGAAAAGTTATTCTGCATGGGCTCATGCATACGAGTTGGCACTGTGTATAATAGTGGTTGTGTCACAATCACTAACAACGGCTGTGAGCTCGATTCCATCATCACGATTGATGCGGACAGCGATGTGTGTATTGCAGATGGGTCTGATTTTGAAATACTTGTTCTATAACAAACGAATCTTTTCGAATTTTGCCCTTAAGTTTTCAAAACGTATTCGTAAGTATTCGTACTTTTGATTTGTATAGTAAAAAAATGTTCCAAACGTATCTCCCCGTTCGAAAAAAAAACAGAAAAAATGACAACACTATTGAAAATTACATATAAGTAAAAAGTACAACAAAAGAGTGTACTTTGAGCTTTCAACAAATATATTATAATGATTTTAAGTCTAAGTCCGAACGAGGAACCGACCTCTCATCGGTTCTAGACGTTAAGTCTGAGTAGTGCCAACGGATGGTACCAACCGGTCAACCAATCCGTGCACCGTAATCCATTTTCGCGGTGGCTGCTTGTCGGCCAGCTAGATCGGAGAGGATTTCGGTCGCGGGTCTCCAAATGGATTACGCTCATCTACAATCTTCAACCACCAATACATGCCCGTTTTCAAACGCGTCACAAAACAAAACCATACGGAGAGGAAACCTACTTTACGTTACTACGTATTTCTTCATTCAGCCAGTGAAAGGACGAAAATCTAATCTTTACTTCGCGTTCCCGAATTCCCGACGCAGTACCGAAAAAATATACTACGCTAACGCAAACCCGACGAAAGCTACTCTAATGAAAAGGCAAAATCAACAAAGGTACCGCGTACCGCACGCGACGCGAAACCGACCTCAGCGGATTTTCTTAAACCCCTACCCTCGCGACGGCATACTTACCATGCACTCTATTTCCCGCTGAAAGAAAGGACCACTGGAAAGGAAAGTGGTGTTTTAAGTGAGCAATTCATTGTTATTTTTTTTATTTCCATTTAAATTTCAAAACATTTAATAAATTATTTCAATTTGATCATCCATCAATACATTATTCTGAACCTGGTTGCGATTGAATCCCAAACAATGGCTATAGCCGATTTCTGTTTCAATTTTGATATATTATACAATTTTTCTATCATAGGATGATTTCATTTCAAATCATTTTCACTAAATCTCGTTTTATTATATTCGTATTTATATTTTTAGTTGTTTCTTGTTTAAAGTTTGAGCTGGTGCATTTATGTCAAGTTTTTAATGTAGCTTTTTTTCGAACAGGTTCTCGTTTACTAATTTGTTTTCCCGCGTTTAAATTTACTTAATATTTATTATATTTTAATATAACATTATTAAGTTTAATGTTTTACTTTCAGTAAATATATAAATATTTCTCTGCAGCATTTAAATTTTTTTTTTTTTGTTGGATTTTGTTATTTAATTTTTACCATATTTATATCGTTATTTTCATCGTTTAAAACAATACAACGAATAATTTCTATTCCAATCATGTTATCAATTTGTGTAAAGTGTTACATTGCATGAACGTTATCCGGTTGGCACCGAACAAGAAAAAATCTTAGGAAACGTGTTGATCTCTTGTCTTCCATTTTTTCGTACGTTATATAGTGATTCGATTAGTGGACAGAATTTGGGTTTTTTTTTGTTAAAATAACAAAAAAATATAGTTCTGATTCAATGATGTCGCTAAAATTTCAATTTAACTACAAACTAAATGATTTAGTCGCATAAAATAAATAGAAATATTGATGATGGGAAATCGTAATTCTCTATATTTGATTCCGTTGTGTTTTGCACTTTTTACCTTTTTGGGGCCATAAAAGAGTTAAGCTCTTACCGAATTCATCGATCTCACTGCTGATGATTGTAGCAATATAAATGTAACATGTATTTGTTGCAGCAATTTTCGTAGTAGCGATAGTTTGGTTTGTTTTAATTTTTATCAGGTTCCCTAACCTACTGAATTGTTGATTTCTTGTTTCTTTCGAATCTCGCAATTTTTCTTTTTTAATATATTTAATATATAAATCTATATCTATCATATTAGTGCAGTATCTCTGTCAGTTTAAAAACTAGAGCACTTATTAGGATTATGCACAATCCGTTTTTTTCTTTGACGATTATAGTTCTGTTCTTTTTTTCTTTCGTGTGTTGTTGGTTTAATGTATAGCTGTTTTTCCGCATCAATTTCTACATTTATGATTTCTCTCACTAAACATTAACTTTCCCTTCCCAATGAAATTCGCTGCGTTGCTCAACTAAGTGGAAAAGCGTCCAAAATAATGTCACCCGCGAACGCAATCCGATTGTTGGCCTTGCAAGCACTCACGCACGCATTCTCCGCGCAATGTATCGTTCATTTCATCCGCCAAACGTCACTTTATTTCATCTCCATGCTGGATTTATGGTGTACGCGGTGCCCGGAGAGACATACACACTCTTATACGGATGCCGAACATGAGCGAATCACGTCGTAGCATTTTTCAAGAGATCCAATATTCCACTGTGTGTTCGCCCAGACTCGGTAATTTAATTTTTAAACAATAACTTTACCAGTATAACAAGATAAAACATTGAATTACCAAACAACACTCAAAAACTGATTACACCCGCCAAATTTCCACAGAAAATCGCCGACCGATCTTGCGTGACGGCCACCACGCACACAATCCACTGCCATGTGGCTGTCACTTCACCGCGCCATCCCACGACAAAATTGACGTGGGATGTGCGCTCGTCACAACCAACATGAAATGACAAGCCACCTAGCAGCAAGGTGTGTTAGTTGTGGTCGCCAGCGGCGTCGCATGATTCATTACAATATATAACCTTAATTCTAGTCCTAACAGTACAATACTTCAATATTCCCAACTCACTTATCCAACTTATCTCTAGCTATTCAAAATAATGAACATCAAAAAAATTACAATAATAATTCACACAGCAATAATGAGCTGCATCAAAAACAAAAAAGAATCGTGAATAACTACAACCAACCAAAAACAATTCAGTAATCGCCATTTAGCTACCAAAACCTAGACTGCTCAAACTTGGCTCGACTAGCTTCAACATACCTCACGAATGAGTATTCCCATTCAAAGCGTTGATCCCGAAAGCTCTAATTTGGAGGATGTTCTATCTTCTCATTAGTGGCCTACCGATATATATTTATATTATGTAATCGAGGCACCACTAGAATCAAAAATATACTGACTAATGTCCAAATACACAAAAGCTTCTGGAGAAATGAAGCCAGTGGTGATACAAGTCTCAATTTACCCGTCAGTAGTGTGGAACGACTGCGACATCCAAAGATTTTTAATCACAGTTACAGACTTCGCGATATGATTTCGAGCAAGCTTCAAAATGAAAGTTTGATAAATTTTTCGATTCGATGACAATTGTTTCCAATCCGTCTCAGGCTTTCTGTACAGTACATGCGCCAAGACATTTCCTTTTGAAAACTCCAAACATTTCCATTATACTAGCACTCTTATTATAACAGGTCGGGCATCAATATATCAAGACCGATCTCGTCATAGCCTTTTCACAGATGTTGCGGAACAATGTGAGATCTTTCCACCATTCTAGTCATTTCGTCTTGTTTCAGTACCGACTTCCAGCATCTTTGCAAGGTTTTGTCGAATCGAGTTTGCTATAATTGCTATTTTTCTCTCATTATTAAACTCTCCATTTTCTTTTCATAATTTCATTATAATTTTCAAAAATTTTCATCATAATTAAATATAACTTTAAACTTCATCCTTCTATTTTTTTCATAACTTAATTTACCTCCTAATTTAAAAATTTTTTTAGCATAAACTCAAAATTGTCAATTTCATCTTTAGTTTGTTTTGATTTCGCTTAAAATCAAGTTCACCGTGACCTTTAAATTTTACCTTGTAACACAGGTGTCTGCCTGATTAATCGTTTTTCCCTTCATATCTTTAATCGCAATTACCAAATAAGCTCGACCTGATACAAACTTTCCGAGATGCAAAGTTGGCTATTGCACTGGCTTGGCGGCATGATCTTGGCAAATATATATCCTGCCGCCAAATTAGATGCCACAAGCTATGGTCATTCGTCGTGGATCAGCACGCCAGAATCGTGCATCGGTCATGGGGGAGGCTCAGAATCAATCCTCGGCCTATGCTGAAATCTTTTTCGTAGCGGCCTTCTCCGTGGTTACAGCTGTTGGGGTCACTATCTCCCACGGAGGACAGTGAACCTTAACAGTGATGTGATCGTGGAAAAGATGTACTTGTGGAGGATTTCCGTTCAGGTTGGGAATGATGCTGAGCCACAGGTGTGGAAATTTGAAGGCGATGAAGATCAGCTGTAAGGTTTACCACCGGAGGGATAGCTGGTCTAACGGGTGGATGGAAAGTGGATTGAGGAAGTATGAGGAGCAAATGGTCGATGGGAATCAGTCAATTTTTGATTTGCAAAGCGCAAAGAAAAGGAAGTTTGTGATCGCGGAAAAATTTTCATAGTTTTACATCAATCTTTCTAATTTGACGGAGCTAAAAATCCTGATTGAAATGTTCAAATAAAGTATTCATCATTTGAGCTACGCATCTCACCAGAATTATTGGCTAGCGATTGTTCCCGCCAAAGAAAAAATAATTCTACCCTCAAAAAACAATTTTCGGAGTTTGCAATGGTGTAAAAGGAAATTGCTCGAGTACGTTTTAAACTTAAAAGCTGTCGATCAGCTGGAGACTTAGTGGCCGTTTTTTTCTTGCGTGCATTTAACGTAAAATAAAAATATTAAATTTTCGTGGTGTAGGAAATTGGGTTAAGTAATTAAACAATTTTTCGTTGATACATAGATTTTAATAATTTTATTTCTATACATCATATGAATTTCAGTGATTTCCTTTTATACTTCAGTAATATCATATATTTACGTTCAAACCACAAATTTCATTGTAAGCTCATTTATATAATAAAACGGTCATGTGTTGATAAATAAACATTTTTTTCATTTCTCAGGATGGACCTTCCTTCCCTTTCTCTTCCTAGTGTGTCATGGTTTTCTGTGTAATGTGGCCAGCATGGGTAGGGACCTGTCCCTAAAGTACGCCGACACCGCTGAGCTCTAGCCGGCTCAGAGTGCCACTTGGGGGGAAAGCATAAGTCTCTGCCAGAATCTAAGCCTGCGACTGTGGTAACCACCGAGGCCCGCAATTCAGATAACTTTGACCTTTTGACCTATGTTTCTGGAATCAAAGAGTCATGGAAGGAGCATGAGCACCTTAAGTGCTTCACTGAGCATATTTTTGACTTGCCTATGATAGTGCAGATGCTGATGAGGACAAACGCTGAGGTATCGAACACACGATTTCAGTAAAACTCGTTCTGAACTATCTTTAACAGCCATAATGTGAAAATCTTTCCAACTACGAGGGTGGTTCAAATATGATGGAGACAAATGCTGTAGATGGCGCACATGTGTGTCCCCTATGAACAGTGTGGCATAGCTTTCGTCGGGAGTACATGTTTTGCGCGCTTACTACGACCATGAGTGAACGTCAAGTGCCGATCGCCGTTGCGCAACGTGTTGTCATTCATTTTTTAGTGTGGGAACGAGTTAAAAGTACGGATATTTTGCTACGTTTGCGAAATCAATTCGGTAGTGGTAGTTGCAGGGTGATAAATCCGGACTATGGGGGTGGTGTTCCAGTACCTCGCACTTCAACGCCGATATTGTATGTGAGACGCGCGGGTATGAGACCGTGCGTTATCCTGGAGACGAATCGCACTTCATGCTGGAATACTCCTCTGTTTCAAGCGAGAAGCGGGTTTCATGTGTGCTTTTAGAAAGTTAGAGTAGTATGCAGCATTAATGGAACGTTGGGTGCATAGAAAATCGACGTACAGCACGCCCCGCCGGTCCCAGAATACAGTACACATAACCTTACCCGCGGACCTGGTTGTCTCATAAGTATTTATAGCCGACAAAATAATCAATCGCTTTTCCGCTTGGTTTGAGCTTGGAGGTCAATGTTTAATGGAAATGAAGAATCGATTCACCATTCAGACTTGATTTAAAATCGGAAATTTTTGCTCTAATGTCTTATGAAAGTATTTAGCTCCCTCGCTCAGGGTTTGATAGATAGACCAATGCAAAATGAATTAAAATCAGAGTAAGCTATTCCATCTGTATCCGAAATCTTATCACCAATTTTAATGCCAGCGCTATCTTGAAGATATATCTCACTACTAGCGACTTTGAGATTCATCTCATTTACTCGAGACTTCTTACGAAATATGCTATTCCCTTTTGTGAATACGCTATATGAATTCTATGGGCTAATATCCCTCAGTTTTTCCGCCCATTGGCTACTGATTTCACTCCTGTAGTATGAACGGATTAAGTTCCTAGCGTGCATAAGATGTGATTTAACCAAGCCAATATGGGATGGTTGTAGCCCAGAAATCACTGGTTGATATTGTTGGCACGTGTGAAAAGAAGGCTTTTCAATCTTTTCAACCCTGCCATAGTTAGTATTTCATTTTCTTCCATATTTTTTCGATGTTTAATCTTGGGAACTACTTTCTCAATGGTTCCTAATGCCAACTTCTCTAACTATGACAAATGGAGATCCATTCCATTGTTCATTCCCAATGGAATGGATCTCCATTTGTCATAGTTCATCATCATCAGATTAAACTTCTTTCATTTTGAACTGGATTGGGAAAGACATCATATCTTTGATGATTGATTTCCATTACAATGGCAAAATGGTCGCTGTCATAAAGAAACACCTGATATTTCCGTTGCGAACTGTCAAATTTGAATTCGAGTCTTACGTCGGGAATTCAGAGCTCCAAATATGAATTTGTCGTAGGGTATGTTGGGAACTCCGACATATAAAGATTGCAACTGCATTCAATTTCATTCTCATATACACGATTACAGGAATCTATCGAGAATTAAAATCCCGGCAAGAATATTATAACTGCAGCCTGTTCAATTCGAGTATTTCAAACAAGGAATCGAGCTCCTCTCTGAATTTGAGAACGTTTCTTCCCGTTGTAACGGTCGAGATAACGAAGAGTTTATACCCACCTGGCAGTAAAACTTTAATAAGCATGATGTCAGGCTTTTGCTTAACAATGAATTCAAGGAGATAGTCACTACAAAGTAGGGTAACAATAAAGTTGACGTTGATTGAGATGAGACGAAGCCTATCCGTACGAATGTGACTGGATGACAAGTTATTTTGAGGTATTTGAAAGATTTAAACGCAAAAAAAAACAAAGTTAATTTTTGATTCTTGTTTGTCGATTCACTCCCATAAAGAATTAAGTTGCTGGTAAATTTTAAGAAGCAGCTCATCGCTGCTACCTACATTATTTAAATTATTCACAGTATTATCTGCTAGTCCTACAGCGGGGAGTGCAAATGATACCCCGGACTTGATGGAGCGAGAAGATATCACGGTGTAGTGTCCTTGTATTTGTTTCGGCATGTATTCAACTTTTGCATCTTGGTATCAAGCGAATCTTCGATATGATGCTAGATACCAAAATACACAGTACGAGTATAATCTTTCGTTTGGCTCCGTCTTAGCCAATTTACACTCACCGAAAGGCAAGAATATCTTTACATTTCACGCATCTTTTATGCATCGCACAATTGGCAGCTAAATTACCAAGTCTTTAGCGCCGAAAACATTGGTTATCCTCTTGGTTTTGCAGGCATTCCTACCTTACAACTCTAAAATACCCTATCTATTGAACGGCACTTAGACTACTTTCATTTGTTATTTGAAAAAAATAAAATGGTAACAGTTTGCCTTTAATTTTTGATCTTTTTGTCGCAAATTTTTGATAGCAATAAATTTGACAGCTGATACTGCTTTCTTTAACATGTCAAGGAGATCAACTATATTCTCTCCACAGTCCAGGCCCTGCAACAGAAAGTTCTGATTTTCTCCCTCCTTGTTTGTGCATGTGAGCTCTGGAACTTTCACACTATTTTAAACATCTCGTGCTGACTTGAAGTCTTCGAATCCAATTAATTATGATACGCTCAGTTAAATACCTTATCATTCATCTTTTCTAAGTTCGAAGTACTAATAAGTGCTTTGTTGAACTTTTTGAATTTTATGATTCTTAATTATTACATTGCAACATTAACATCTTTATATCTTTACAACCATCAGGTATGGGTTCAAACCACACCATCATCCTTCCAATGAACATCAAGTAAACTCCAAATTAATTATATCCTAGTATCCACATTAATCCTAGCTGCTATACAGCCATCCTTGCCCAACCCTGCCTAATATCAGAATTTCCACCTTAATCAAGCCGCATACTAATGATGAACTCATTTTTCATAATTAAGACTAAACCTCCTTGTTATTGTGTTAGAGAACAAAAGCTCATTGCTAATTAGGCGCGAACGCTACATGAGCAAAAACCAAGGCAATAATTCAAAAACGGTAGAGCGACGGGACTGCAGAGTGGAATGGGAGAAGAATTAAACACCGAATTCTGTTGTGCGGACTACAATAAAAATCTCTCGAGAATTCATGGGTATTCTGTAGTATGTCAAGGGTTAGTTGGGCCAGATTTGTTCATTTTAATAGGCTCTCTCTCTTTCTACAACTACAGATTGATACAAATGCACTTAACATTGGTTACGGCTAGCACAACGGTTCGAAGGAATATTTTCTAAACATCAATTTATTTTGATTTACGTTACTACGTTCAGTTGTTATTTCTCTAAATTCGAAACTAATGACTTTTCTACTCGGTCGTTATTTAGAAACAAATGTAATAGAGTACATTCCAATGATTGGAAAGGCTTTTTCTTTATTTAGCGTCCATTTTGTGAGGACTATTTTATAATATATGTTAAAATTAATGAGATAATAATTATCAAGCACACATGTTTTTAAAGATACATGAAATTCACCTTGATCGCATTCTTGTTGCTAATTATATGTATTGTATATTCGAAATTACCAAATCATAGACTAAAAGCTTGTTTCATGTTACTGAAGAATTAATTCTGTGTCGTACATATTTGTCAGCCAACTAATATTACTTTAATTCAATCGACAGAGCTTGTAATGACGGTATTGTATTTTTCACCATCATCATAGTGATTACTGTAAAAATCGTTGTGCTTTTAAACGTTTTTTACTGTTATCATCATTCGGTCATGTAAGTTAATATACTTGGTTTAATTAAAATAATAAAGTTTGATTGTAATAGTTTGCGGCTTGATCTCGGAGAGGGATCTGGCAGTCGGCGCTATGCCAACCTCAGCCGGAAGTTGACAAGTTTCAGATGACAGATCTCAGTCCAGAAACCGCCGTGATAGCTTGGATCGCAAACTTCATGAAATATCTGTGTTCCCACAAAGAAGTGGTGAAGTGAATAAGAACGACGTACGCGTTGTAGGTTTCAAAAGGAATCAGTATGGTCTTGGACATCGCTCCCTGTCGAAATTAAGTGAGCAGAATTTCCTGTCGTTTGAAGACAAGTTGTGCTTTCTAGCCTAAATAAATCAGAAGGCAACATAGACAAGCGAAAAATCGAATTGCAGGGAAATTCCTTGCAACAACACGCTGTCAGTTCTCATGGGTTGAATTTTTACTATGGCTTTGGATTCTGTTTTAAGCACCCCCATAAGTAACCGCATCCCAATTGCTTATCGCGCGAAGGAAACATCCACGAACCAAGCTGATTAGACGTCTAAGTAAATTCCCTTACAATAAATGAATTGAATCCGAAGCCAAAAAATAAGTTAGTTTTATTTTCATCAAAGTTGTGCTTGATTATTACTGCGTCGAAAAAAATTTAAGTCATTTCCTATATTAAACTGTCATCTTTATAAATTTTAATAAGAAGTTCCGACTTTCGAACTTTACTATGTTCGTAACTGTCGTGTAAATTCTAAAATTTCATTTTTATGCTTTTTTACATATTTTGACTCTATATGGCAAAAAGAATTTCTGGGAAGTGTTTCATTTCTTATTCTGTCTTATCCTTTCTTCCAGTAAGTATTTGTAAGTTTATGTAGGTGGCCCATCAGGAGTAATGAGTTCTGTGAAAAGAACCCTGACGAGACCTTAAATAACAAGTTCCAAGATTCCATCCTGGGGAACTATTTAAAATATCTTTGGCTGTGGTCATTACTGAGGCCGAAGTATCTTTTCATAGCCTCATACGTAAAATCATATTCATAAGTTATCTTTGAAATCATTCAAATCAGAAAATAATCGTTCTCCAGACTTTTAAGTAAATTGATACCCAAAGCGAATCAAACAATGTCCGTCCAACAACGCAATGGACCCTTCCAATATAACAAAGAAATATCTATCAAATCTCTATTAAACCTCATTCAACATCTTGCAATTGAGACGGTCTTATTGATACTATCCCATTCCCTAAAGTCCATAAATTCACCCATTCGTAGGACATTATGAAAATCACTTTATCAACACTTTGTATAACGTCTCAATGTCCTCGTCGTATGCAGAATCGAGCGATTATATGATATTCCATATAATGGCTACAATATTGAAATTCTGCTCATTCTTTGGGTTGATGTGATAATAAAAATCTGCCATCACGCCTGCATGAGAATAATTTATTTTATCCTAACCACACTCCGAAAGGATACTTTTACATGTATGCGGATTTGGGTTTGTGCTTTGAATATTTGTTGGTGATATTTGTAATATGGTACAAATAACCGAAGGGAATTGTTTTTTTTTTCGGCCAGTCTTAACGCATATAAGTGAATATATTTGCAATATTGACAAATTTCAGATTTAATTTAAGGTTGGATCAAAAATCAGAAAAACTATCATAACCTATAAAAAGTAAGGAGTAAGTTTGGATAAATCTTGTATATGCTAGAGAAAAATGAAAAAAGACACCAAAGCTAGTGTACACCTGATTTTGCTGGTTTCTAACAGAAAAGAGGAGGGAGGGCACATTGTTATCGATAACGCAGTTTTAAAACTTGATATGAAAGGATAATTCAAATTCTCTTCATTTGATTGCCAACTCGGCTTTGGTGGGGAAAAAAGATTTAGGGGTTACATTCTTGTCTGGAGAACTCTCTTTACAGCTTTTTCACTGAGTACACCATTTACGAGCTTCCCACAAAGTTTGGTGATTCTACTTTCTTTAGTTTCAAAGAAAGCTTGCTGTAACCGACTGAACAGGCTGACAAACTGAAAGACAGATGAATAGTTATCGATTATAAATGGTATCATCATTTTTTTTTTGCAAACCCTAGAAAACGAAAATAGTTTAACAAGTAAAATAAATGATAATAAAACCATGCCTCTACTACTCGTACATTATAGACAAGCCGGAAACCGGATATAATATCAGTTGAAGTCAATGCATCTATGGAACATTTATATAATAAACTAATTATCTAGAGCCACTGGAAAGCAACATTGCACAAAACCGCTGAAGTCCAACTCATAACAAAGTTTCACTCGGGAAAGCCGTCCTGATGGCAGAAATGACAATCTGGATTGTCATCTCGATCATTCCATGTAGAAGTTGCATATGAAAGTGCCTCTTCATTCGATCCGCCCACAAGTTATCCTTTTCTTTGGAAAAAGATGTGAGTCGTTGGCAAATATTTACCTTATTGGACATTTATGACAACTGCCATTCTATCAAATTTTTTTTTAAGGTTAACTTCTAATGCGACTTTCAACAAGGTTACGTTAAACGTTTAACGCTTCTATGGCGGGGGTATGAAAGCACTGTTGCGTTAAAGGTTCAACGCTCCTGGGGACGGGGAATAGAAAGAGACAGAGCAAGAGTGAATGCAAGGCACTCGAGCGCATGCGCGTAGTATACCTCTTACAGGCCATTGCGAGCCGTTACCTGAAGCTGAAACATTATTAACCTTCCTTAAAGACAAATTTGGATTGGAAATGATAAATGGTAGGAATGATCCAACAACCAAATGGGGAACTACCATTGATGCAGTTTTTGCAAGAAATATTAAAAAAATAGAACTCAAACATTTCGTATCTTACTTTAGTTATCATAATCCCATTGAAAATGTTATAGATTTGGATATTTCTCCACTCGAAAATGATAATTAAAAGATGCGATCAATTGGGAATTCTAAGCAATGTTTATAGAGTTTGTCTTAAAGAAACAATATGGGTTCACTAAAAATCAATTTCTACACTACGAAGTTTCACTTCTTTAGTGTGGAGGGACTCCACGCACTATTTTTTTCATTTTTATAGTGGCCATCCGGCATTCAGTCATTTGGAGGATTTTTGTTCATGTGGGCGAGGATTGATTTTGGCCATTATTTCCTCTCTAAAGACGGCCACCTGGGCGGCACTCTTGTGAAATTGGACGAGAAAGAATCGACTTTTTCAATGTATATATATATATATATGTAGGGTCTGTATAATAAGTGTGCCCCGCGCCGTCAAAGCGTCTGCTAACCGGTATCTGATGCTGTAGTGGTGGTGGGGGTCTAGGTAAAGGGAACCGAGCTGCAGCAGTTGCCTCAAAGCGCTTGGAGAGATAGCATCGAGCGAGAGTAGAGTGCGTGCTCAGTAACGTCGTTGGAGTGAAAATGGAGCGTACCATCGAGCAACCGAACCAGAGTTTTTTAACCACGTTATGGAGACGAGACCTGGGTTTTCGAATACGATCCTGAGACGAAGCGGCAGAGTTTGGAGTGGCACACACCGGCGTCACCACGACCGACAAAAGCGCGCATGAGCAAATTGAAGGTGAAGTCGATGCTCATTGCTTCCTTTGACGTGAAATGCATTGCTTACAAAGAGTTTGTGCCACCCGGCCAAACTGTAAACGGCCAGTACTACAGAGAGGTGTTCCGTCGACTAACCGCCCGGGTTCACCGAGTCCGTCCGGAGATTGCCGATTCGTGGATCCTCCATCACGACAATGCTCCGTCGCACACCTGCCTGCTCGTCACCGAGCAGTTGGCCAAACAGTCGAGGGCAACGTTGCCACAGCCTCCTTACAGCCTGGATATGGCACCAGCGGACTTCTTTCTGTTCCCCAAGATCAAGAGACACCTTAAGGGGACGCGGTTCGGGACTCTGGAAAACGTTCAACGCGCTACGACGTGGGCTCTAGACAGCATCGAGGTTGCCGACTTCCAGGGAGCGTTCGGGTATTGGAAAATCCGGTATTAGCGTGTTATCGACTCCAATGGGGACTACTTTGAAGATTTGTAAAGAAAAATTGTACATATTTTGCCATTTTGAGGTCAGCCCGGTTACTTATTATTCAGACCCTGTATATATATTGTTATATGTACAAATAATTCTGCGAGCTACTGTCGCAATTGTTTTCACAACCATTAAGAATATCAATAAACGAATGTACTCGAAAACCCGCCAAGCACGATCAACATCTGAAAGTGACCATTCATTAAGCTGCTCGAATATTCCAGGCAATTTGCCAATGTACGAGAAATGGATTAAATGACTAGAGACCCTATATAAAGGCAAGTTGAATGAATGTGGAGTGTGAAGTAAAAAGCGATATTGAAGTGATAAACAGTTGAAATAAAAATTAATAGACGATTTGAGAAATAGTTAAATAAGTGATTGTGCATTTTTAAGTAATTAAATAAACTCTTTTAATTTAATTTAAAAGACATCGCGTTTCACTTTCCCGGAACATTAAAATTATTGGCCGCGAACCATAACACGTGACAGTGGTGTCAAGAAGTGAGAAAGAAAATTTTGGAAGTGAAAACGTTTCAACATTTTTAAAGTGCATAATAGTGAAAATTAACGTGGCAACTGGTGGAAAAATAGCCGAAACAATAAAAATGCCAGGAAACTTTCATCTAAAAATTGATCAGTTGACCATATCGGACCTTAAAGAGGAGCTGGAACAGCGAAATCTGGCCACACAAGGTACAAAGGCCATACTGATTGCACGCTTGGGTGACGGGATCGAGTCGGAAGGCACGTATCTGGATTCGGGTGAGACCTCAGATGCAGAAAAAGGCGCAGAAGGTGGTGAAGTAAAATCACCAAAATCAACGGAACCAGAAAATGCACTGATGCAAATGTTGATGTTGATGCAGCAAGAGCAGCGACAAAAATCATCCAATTTAACTGCGAAGCTAAATGAACAATCAGCGCAGCTAAATGAACAGACATCCAGTTTAGCGACGAAGCTAAATGAATAGTCATCCAGTTTAACAGCGAAGCTAAATTAAAAGTCATCCAGTTTAACATTGAAGCTGGACCAGAAGCTGGGCCAACAAGCGATCGAAATCAGGGAGGGTTTGCAAAAACAGTCAACCGAAATAAAACCGAAGCTCGGTAGTCTGACCAAAACAATTAAATGCGTCGAAGTACAGGTTTATCAGGTCGTGGAGAGAATGAACCATGAGATCGAAAAAATGAAAAAGGAATTGGAAGCAGTGAAGGCAGCAGCTACCACCTCACCAGCTCCACTTGCAACCGCAGCACAAAGCTCATCCAGAAATGTGAAAGCACCAATATTCGACGGGCAAACGGCCTGGAGTATTTACAAAACCCAGTTTGAAGCTGCCGCTAGGACAAATCATTGGATTGAGCAGGAATGAGCAACTGCACTAATTCTTGCTCTAAGAGGCCCAGCTGCCGAGCTTTTGCAGACGATCCCCGTTGAGTTGCACTCAAACTCGGCTGCTATAATGAATGCGCTCGACATGCGTTATGGAGACGATCATCTGAAGCAGATTTATCGGTCACAGCTCCGGTATCGGATGCAGAAGTCTGGCGAAACTTTACAGCAGCTAACCCAAGACATTGAGGGACTGGCACTTTTGGCATACCCAGCGTACGACAGCGAGATGATGCAGCAACAGAAGCATCCATCAGCGCATTGAAGGACCAGGAATTGTAACAATCCGTGCGCTTAGCTCAAAAGTAAACGGTTAAGGATGCATTGGCTTATAGTTTAAGCTTTGAGGCAGCGATAAATGTAACTCGTACCACTGCCTGGGTTTGCGAGGTAGTGACAGACGAGTGCAGGTGTGAGGGGTCGGGAAACATGTTAGAGCCAACTTCGTAGGGCAGAGGTTGGCTAGGAGGATCGACGTCCTCAGCACCACCATCACCGTGTCAAGACTACATCGTGGAGAAGCGGACTTATGCCTTCCGGGTCAAGTTGACGGAGAACATTGCACCATAACAATCGACACTGGTGCAACCTGATCGATTATTCGACCAGACCATGTGTGGCAACAACTACTGCAAAAGGGCAGGATTTCCTCACCACAAACAGCTACGGGAGAAACTGCACCTGTCCATGGAGAGATCAACCTCCAGATACAGTTGGGAGACATTCTGTTCCGACATAATTTTCTGATCACGAAAATCATGGATGACTGCATTCTCGGAATGGATTTTCTGCGACCACGTGGAATCACGTTGGACTTGGGCAAACGGGTATTGAAATGGCAGAATGTCGAAGTATTGATGGAGTCCAAATTCCCAAGATGAATGTAGTAGTATGTACCGACACTGATGTACCGAAACCTTCCGAAAGCATTTTATGGGCCAAGCTTGATGGTGATTCAGGAGACCACCGATCTTATCTGATAGAGCCAACGAAGACCTCCGCATTGTGGAGTTTGATTGTAGGACGAAGCCTTGTAAGATCTATAAGGAACGGATACGTGCCTGTTAAAGTCCTTAACACCGCAGACTCAACCACGAGCATCAAAGCGGGAGCAGTCATCAGCAGCTGCCAGACTGTTTTCACCATCACCTCTTTGGAAGCCACTAACGACCATCATGGGAAAAGGAGGCAAGATGCAGACTGATCTGGTCACCAAGCACAGTGACGTCTTTTCAACAAGGACGGATGACCAAGGCTGAACGAGTATGGTAACTCACGTCATAGATACACAGGGAGCCAAGCCAATTCGACAAGCACTGAAACGTCTTCCTATAGCCAAACAAGAAGAAGTGAGCGCACTGATCTCGGACATGGTAAAACAAGGCATTATCGAGCCTTCTGTCAGTCCATGGGCCGCTCCCACGCATCGATGACATCATGGACCCTTTAGCCGACGCAATATGGTTTTCTACACTTGATCTCAAGATTGACTACTGGCAGGTAGAAATCGACAAGATAGACCGAGAGAAGAACGCATTCCCGTTGGGACCGGATTGTGGCAATTTGTGGTGATGCCATTTGGGCTTTGCAATGCTCCAGCCACTTTCAAACACCTGATGGAATACGTGCTACGTGGCCTAACCTGGAAAAGCTGCTTGGTGTACCTAGATGACATGATTATTATCGGGAGAACGTTCGAAGAGCATGTGCAGAACTTAGAAGAGGTTTTCTCCCGATTGTGACTGGCAAATTTCAAACTTAGCCCCGACAAGTGTACCCTTTTTGCAGCTGAATTAAAATACTTGGGACACGTCGTATCAGCAGAAGGGGTCAAAACAGACCCTGAAAAAATTGAAGCCGTGAAAAGCTAGCCAACACCAAACGACAAGCGAAGTTTTCTGGATCTGGTAGCATACTATCGAAGATTCGTCAAAGACTTTGCCAAAAAAGCTAAGTGTCTCCATCAACTAACCGACAAAAATCGTCCCTATGTCTAAAATGAACAATACCAAATAGCCTTTGAGACCCTGAGGGAGAAGCTGTGCGAATCACCCGTGCTGGCATATCCGAAACCCAGAAAAATGTTTGTAGTCGATACTGATGCGAGCAACAGCGGTATTGGAGCTGTACTCTCCCAGCAGATCGACGACGAAGAAAGAGTCCTCTCGTATTACAGTCGAGTTCTCTCAAAAAGTGAGAGGAGCTACTGCGTGACAAAGAAGGAGCTATTGGCTATAATAGAGGCCACCAAGCAGTTCCACAAGTACCTATATGGCCAGAAATTTGTCCTTCGAACGGACCATGTATCGCTGAGATGGCTGCTAAACTTCCCGAGGGACAAGTTGCGAGATGGATCGAAAGATTGCAGTCATATGACTACGAAATTGTTCATCGGAAGGGCGGAGTTCATGGAAACGCTGACGCTCTATCTCGTCGTCTATGCCCAGCTAACTGCAAGCATCCTCAACGAATTGAGGAGAAGGAACCACCCGTTGATCTGCAATTGATAACGGCCGAATTCGATGAAGGTTGGTCATCGGAGGAGATTCGAAATGCCCAGTTAGCCGATAAAGACATCGGACCATTGCTCGTATGGAAGCAGACAACTGGGTGACCTGAGTGGAAGGACGTTCCGATGCATTCCACCACCCTGAAAAATTATTGGGCACAATGTAACTCCCTTCAGGTGGAGGGTGACGTACTCAAGCGAAAATAGGAAACGGTGGATGGCAGCTCCTACAGGATGCAAACTATACTTCCCAAAAGCCGAGTCCGCGATATGGCTAAGGAGATGCACGAAGGATCCTCGGGAGGCCACCTTGGTGTTAACAAGACCTTAGGGAAATTGCAGGAAAGGTTCTACTGGCTCCACGCTCGAGAAGACGTAGAGGACTGGTGCCATAGATACACAATTTGCGCTTCCGTCAAAGGTCCAAAGCGACGACTGAGAGGACAAACGCAAACCTACAACGTGGACGTGCCATTTAAAAGGATTGCTGTTGACATCGTACGACCCTTTCCTGAATCTGAATGGGGAAATCAATACATGCTGGTTGTAATCAATTATTTCAGTAAGTGGCCCGAGGTCTACCCCATTCCCAACAAGGAAGCAACTACTGTAGCCGAACAGCTAGTATTAAATTGGGTCAGTAGGTACGGCGTACCTTGCGAACTACATTCGGATCAAGGCCAAAACTTTGAGTCACTAGTTTTTGGCGAAATGTGCAAACTACTGGGAGCACGGAAAACGAGGAAAACACCGCTGCATCCCCAATCCGATGGAATGGTCGAACGTTTCAACGGCACGCTCAATAAACATTTGGTCAAGATGATTGACGAGAACCAAAGGGACTGGGATCGACATATCCCACAATTTTTGATGGCGTACAGAGCTGCCAAACATGCATCGATGGGCTAAGCCCCAGCCAAAGCCATTTTGGAAAGACTTTTCGTCTGCCAGCTGATATAAAGTTCAGAACACCCCCTGAGAAACCCCAAACGATCTCGGAATACGCAAGTGAGCTAACGCAACGGTTGGACCAGATATATCGGACAGTGCGAAAACACCTCGAATCAGCTACTGACCGCCTGAAGACCAGGTATGATCTAAAGGCGAATTCTACTGGCTTCCAGCAAGACGACTTGGTGTGGCTATAAAACCCACAACGGCGGAAGGGTGGGTCTCCAAAGTTGCAGCATAATTAGGAAGGACCATTCTCAGTTACAAAGCGAATCAACGATGTCGTATATCGCATACAAGAACACCGTAAGCTGAGAGCCGAAATGAAAATCGTGCACCTGGACCGTTTTGCCCCATACTACATCCAGGGAGAATGGACTACAACTGGCGACGCATCTTTCCAGGGCGAAAAAACTGAAGTGGCGGCAGTGTTACATGTACAAATAATTCTGTGAACTACTGTCAGAATTGTTTTCACAACCATTAAGAACATCATGATCAACAAACGAATGTACTCGAAAGCACAAGAACCCACCAAGCATGATCAATATCTAAAAGTGACGTCACTGCACAATTCAGAATTGCTCGAATATTCCAGGTAGTTCGCCAATGCACGAGAAATGGATTGAATGACTAGAGACCCTATATAAAGCCAAGCAGAATGAATGGGGAATATAGTAAAACCGCGGTAGTGAAACTGCTATAGAGTGGAGCAAGAAGTAAAGGCGGTATTGATTGAGTGAGACTGAAGTGATTTTCGTGGTTGATTAAGACAGTTGAAATATAAAGTTGAAAGACATTAAAAATTAGATTTAAATGCGATTTGTGATAAAGTGAAATTCATGATTGTGCATTCTTTGTAAATAAACTCTTTTAACTTAATTTGAAAGACAGTGCGTTTTCACTTTCCCGGAACATTCAAATTATTGTCCGCGAACCATAACACGGGACAATATATATATATATATATATATATATATATATATATATATATATATATATATATATATATATATATATATATATATATATATATATATATATATATTATTTATTTTTTTTTTCATTTTTTTAGAATTCCAACACTGGACTCGGACATATTATGCCCTTGCAGAAAACACTCGGTTAAATAATCACCAAACGCTCGGTTAAATAATCTTTGAATTATTTCTGCCTGCACATCATTTTGTTCTTAATTCGCTCCCGCTAACAACTTTCACTATCACTTCTTTTCAATTTAACTTTCCTCACTCCACCAGAACAAAGAATCTACTCTCGTGATCTAATTTACGTTTTTATTTTTCTTCAGATACCTTCGCGAATTGTCTTTTTAGTTCATGCTGTCCTTTTTCTCTTTTTCCACCTCAACCAATAAGTCGTTCACCAACTAAAAAACTGACTCAAAAATATCCCTATCCTTAAATTCCCAATCAAACCTTTTATTCCGGAATCGTAAATCATCCAAACTCACTCCCATAATCGAAATCAAGGCCAACTCGCAAAAACCAATTCCGCAATTATTTCCTTTCCAAGTTCAATACACTTCGATTCCGTTTCTCACACATCTTTTCAATTTTGACAAATGCATATCTGGCGATTTACATAACCATGATAGCGTTTAGTTACATGCGAATCGTCATACACACGAAAACAATGGCTTTTGCCGAAATTAAAAAGAGTGTTCATGCGCGCAGGGGAACTTGAACCCAGAGTCCAAGTGGACCCCCCGATTGAGAGTCCACGGCACTAGTGCCGGAGCCACTTTCTGACAATCTCCCATTCATCAAATAAGCAACTTCAAATGTGCAATTTTTTTTAATGGGATATAGTATGAAATTTGTTAGCAGGGAGGTGAGAATAAATTTTGTTAGTATAACAATGAATAAAATTTTGTTAGTGGGGAATAAAGAATGGAATTTTATTGGTAGGAAGGTAGGAATGAGATGTTGTTACTAAAAAGGTATAAAATGAAGTTATTTTAATAGGAAGTAATTAATGAAATTTTGCTAGTGGGAAGGATAGGTTATTTTTTCTTTTTTTAAAAACAAAATAAACAAAAGAAAAAGGTAGGTGTACCCAAAAGTAGATGGAGATGGTAACTATGCGATTGAAGTTGTGAATGGAAGAATCCCGTTATGGCCGAAATTCACAACAATGATGATATAAGAGTAGCCATCACTTTTTGGTTTTCTTGTGTGCCAATTATATTCGGTGTGCCAACTTTATTCTGGTCAGTAGCTATCTCGTTATGGTGATTTTTGGGAGGCTTTGTGAACCAAACGAATTGCGCCCAAGCCCGTCTTCGGGTGAGTTGGTTTGGATTGAAAAAACCTCTGCCAGAGTAGTCCTACTAAAACGGGGACATTAGGGAAGAAAGTTGGTAATGAATTTGGTGCCCAACGTCTAAGGGTGTAAGTAAAGTCTGAGTAAGTGAAAAGTTAAAGCGGAAAGTGGCGAACAGTGAAGTGCCAGTACTGATCTTCAAGATGTTATATTTGCAGGAGTGTACACTTTTAAGTGACGTGTATAATTGCTCAAATCAGTGCTAGAATTAAGAGATTATTTTTTTATATATACGAAAAAATGATTATTATAAATATATATTACTGTTTCACTTTATTTTTACCAGAATCTGTTAATTACTTGTATTTCTAGTTATTCGAAACGTCAAAGAGTATTGCTGTACTCGTTTGCTGTATTTTGTTTTTGCCTTTTCCGAGTTTTTCCGTATAAATTCATCCGTTAAAACCGTTCGTTTAAGAATTCGAACGATCTAGTTCACGACTGTACTGAAGGTGGTGCGTTTCAGCAACCGCAAGCGCAAGAGTGAATTTTATTCAAAACAATAATTTCGTTGGCTAAGATTATTTGCATTGTTATCAGCTTTGAGTATCTACCGCGCCATCTATTACTTCAAACTTACTGCATAGTGAATCGATTGTTTATGGACGAGCGTATGAAATAATACTCCACGTTGATTTAATAACACAATGACGTTTATTTAAACGAAATCAAAAATGGCCGGTGCCAATCATATTAATTGTTACAGAGCACAATACGTACGTCTGGACTCGATCAAATCTAGTTGAAGAGTGTTGGCTTGACGGTGATTCTGTAACACCGCTGCTGTGGTCGGCGACGTTTGGTTGTCGTATATCATGACCGCTACAATCGTGTTTCGTAATTTTTCTTACCGTGAATTTCATTCACCAGTGTGGTTAAAACTAAACTTTTAGTGCAAATAATTACCAGCATCAAGATTAGCCAAGCAATTAACCTTTTTCCCCCCAATACAAGTGTGCCCAAAACCTGAACCAATTTTGCGTCGTAATATATATTAGTGTTTTTATACATTCAATACTTTCATTTTTCTCAACCTTTGATGATGGTAAGCTCTCCTGTGTATAATGTTAACTGTTTTACCTGTAAAGAACCTGAGTCCACAAGAGCTAAACTAATCGTTTATAGCTTCCTTATATCTCTGAACTCACAATATACACCTGTCTGCTTTCGAAAGAGATCAAGAGACGCTCCTTGGCTAAATAGAAATATCACCTCTATCTTAAAAGCAAAGAATGCTTCCCGTACTAAGTATCATATCTAATTATCGTCCAATCTCCCTGCTTACGTGTTTTAGTAAGCTTTTTGAAAAAATTGTCTATGATCAGATTCGTCCCTTCTTATTTCCATCGTTTGCTAGTGAACACTATGGCTTTATCAAAGGTCTGTCCACTCTCACGAGCTTGCTTTCATTTTCAAATACTATTGCGTCAGCTTTCGACACCGCAAAGTAAGTAGATGTCATTTATACAGATTTTTCTAAGCCTTTTCATTCAGTGGATGATCCTATACTTATTAATAAATTAGGTGATCTTGGTGTGGGCGCATCTTTTTGTCAATGGCTCCACTCGTACACTGTCAACCGTAATTGCGTAGTCAATGTGAATTCCCAGAGTTCTTCTCCTTTCTCGCTGGACTCTGGAGTGCCTCAAGGGTCCATTCTTGGCCCACTACTATTCCTTGTTTTTATCAATGAACGTCCATCGTTATTCAAATCGTATTCAATTATGTATGCTGACGATTTGAACATTTTTAGAGTAATTGAGTCCTCGAAAGCCTGTGTCTGTTTGCAACTAGATTTGCAATCTTTATTGGATTGGTGTAAGAATAATCGTCTGAAACTAAATAAAAACAAATGTCATACTATGACTTACTCACTGAGAAAGTTTACTATTCCTTTCGATTATTCCTTATCTGGTACTTCCCTGGAATCAGTCGTTCTCCATAAAGATCTTGGAGTACTTTTTGACACTAAGCTGCATTATGGGCAACATATAGCCCAGGTGGTTTGCAAATCCTCTCGAATGTCAGATTTTGTATTAAGACCCACCAAAGGCTTCAAAAATATTTCTTCCTGTATTTTTTTATTTTTCTCACTAGTAAGAAGTTTATTAGAATATTGCTCGCAAATTTGGAGTCCTCATAAACACAGTCTATGTAGTACTGTGGAGACTGTTCAACGTAAGTTTACACGCTCTATTCTCTTTAAATTTCGCATCCCCTATTCCCCATATAATGATCGTCTATCCCTCTTGCGCATGCCTTCTTTAGTTTCACGTCGTTAATTACTTGGAGAATGTTTGCTCTTTAAACCGAATCACAAACTCTTGCCAATGAATCTCTGTAATGAGATATCCACCTATACTGCACAGCGCTCAAGATCGACAACGATTTTTAACGTTCCCTTTGCCAGAACCAATGTGTTTTATTTTTCACCATTGGTAATCACCACTCTCTTAGTCTTGGTCCGATACCTCATTCTTTTGCGCAATATTAAAATAAACTTAGACAATTCGTTCTTCTTTATAGCCGTGTAGATTAACTTGAGCGTACTTTCTAGTTTCAACTTTCTTGCTTTGAAACCTAATTTTTCTAGTTTTGTTTGGATATGTTTTCATTGATTATTTCTTTTATTACTTCTTCTTTTTCTATATTAGAATTGGATTTTTTCTAATCGGTATATAGAATTCTGTAAGTAAATAAATGAAGATGACATCGATTGGGAAGATTCTAGTCAACAGATTTCGCATGGATGAGCTTACAGACGAGCTGCGAATAAAGGAGCAGCCGCTAGGCCCAGTGGAGGAAATGAGGAAGTCACTGCAAACAGCGCTCAAGGTGGAACGGGTGATGGGCTACTCCATGGTCGACGGGGAGGTATAACAATTCTCAGCGAAGGAAAACATGGACGCAGTCCAAGATAAACTAGAAGAAATTAAAGGGCTACTTAAAGATTTTGAAGTTGGAATCAGCAGCAGTGGGTTCCTAGAAATAAAGTTAAAGGTGGAATTTGGACTTGATGGTTGAAAGCTGATATTTCGAAGGAGATAAGCAACTGAGCCACCTTTGAGAACGGCGATGGGTGAGCTTCTCATGAAAGCTGATGGGGATAAAAAAGATACAGAGATTTAAGCACCTGCTCCTAGAGTGGGCACAATGGCATAAATGCATGTAACAGATTGCAGGAGAAGCGGGCGCACCTCAAAGAGCTACAGTGAGACCCAAAAATGCTTCACCTCTGGCCGGATAGGGAAGAGAAAAGCTACATTTCCTGACTGAACAAAATCTGGCAAGACCATATGGATAGCAAAAGCAGAATAAAAGGCTCTCCGGAAAGAATAACCGTGCCCACAAGGTAACATAGGGTATACAAAGGACCGAAGGAAAGGGTGGGTACATCCTGGAGGAGGCAAGAGCGGATAATCGTCCACATATGGAAATAGAAGTATTTGGTCAAACCATAGTAGGGTTACTATGTTCCGGAGCGATGCATACCATCCTCGTCAAAGCTGGTTGGTTTTGTTGTACACGCATGAGCTGAAACTTCAGAAGGCGAAGCAATCAGCCGTTAAATAGTGGATAGTGGATGGGTCCCAACTAGGGGCGTAGCATATATACCAGTTGCTTTTAGGTTTTCTTGTATGCCAATATATTCGGTGTGCTAACTTTGTTCTGGTCGGTCACTTTCTCGTTTGGGCAACTTTTTGGAGGTTCGGTGAACCAAATGAATTGAACCCATGCCCGTCTTCGGGTGAGTTGGTCGAAACTGGAGAGCTTCAGCTAGAGTAGCCACAATAAAACGGGTGTGGTAATAGAGTCGGGGATATTGGACAAGAAATTCGATAACAAATTATATATATATATATATATATATATATATATATATATATATATATATATATATATATATATATATATATATATATATATTGAAGTAGAATCAATTCTTTGGTACAATTTACAGTATTTACCATCACAGCGAGGTAGAAAAAACATGGTTGTAATTGGTAATACAATTTTTTTAGCGTGAGGTGTAAAATTTCCTATTCTTTAAATGCTTTTATGACAATACTCTGTCGACGTTAAGCAAGATGGTGTCAGGTATTTTCTTTTCCGTGATCATCAAAATAAAATGATCGTTGCTAGTGGATAACCCAATGCATGCAACAGTCAGTCATGTAACAACAAACTTCACTAGGTTGCAGAGAACGTTTCATGTCCTGAGCGATCAAGCACCTATGAAAACAGGAATGCCCGAAGGCTCAATACTTGGCTCAACGTTGTTTCATGCTATACATAAATAATCTGAATACATGTGGGCTGATGGGATATTACACATTATATGCTGATGACACAGTTCTACTTTATTCAGGACGAGACAAAACTGCCATTGAGAACACTATGAACGAGGATCTAGGAAAATTCCATCAGTAGTTTATTGAAAACAAACTAGTATTGAACACTACAAAGACAAAATATTGTCGCGTATTATGGTTCGCGGCCAATTATTTTAATGTTCCGGGAAAGTGAAAACGCACTGTCTGTTAAATTAAGTTAAAAGGGTTTATTTACTAAAAATGCACAATCGTTAATTTGACGGTTTCGCCAGTTTTACATTTCACTTATCTGTAAATTTTTTAATTCAACTGTCTTAACTATCACCTTTAATTCGCGCTCCACACTTATCGCAGTCCTTACTATCGTGGTTTTACTATCGCGGTTGTACTATATATCTCCCCATTCATTCCCCTCGGCTTTATATAGAGTCTCTAGTCATTCAATCCATTTCTCGAACATTGGCGAACTACCTGGAATATTCGAGCAATTCTGAATGGAAGCAGTGACGTTACTTTCAGATATTGATCATGCTTTGTCAATTCTTGTGCTTTCGAGTACATTCGTCTATTGATTATTAGTTGCGATAACAATTGCGACAGTAGCTCGCAGAATTATTTGCACATGTAACACTGCCCACACTTCAGTTCTTTTCGCTCCGAAAAGATGTGCCGCTAGTAGCAGTCAAGTCTCCCAGGATATAATATGGGGCAAGACGGTCAAGGTGCACGATTTTCATTTTAGCTCTCTGCTTGCGATGTTCCTGTATGCGATATACGATTTCGTTGATTCGCTTTGTAACTCGGTATGGTCCCTCCCAATTATGCGGCAACTTTGGAGATCCACCCTTTCGTCGTTGTGGGTCATATAGCCACAAAAAGTCATCTTGCTGGAAGCCAGTAGAATTTGCCTTTAGATCTTACCTGGTCTTTATGCGGTCAGCAGCTGATTCGAGGTGTTTTCGCACTGTTTGATGTATCTGGTTCAATAGTTGCCTTAGCTCACATGCGTACTTCGAGATCGTTTGGGGTTTCTGAGGGGATGTTCCGAACTTTATATCAGTCGGCAGATGAATAGTCTTTCCAAAAATGACTTTGGCTGGGGCTTGGCCCGTCGATGCATGTTCGGCAGCTCTGTACGTCATCAAAAATAGTGGGATGTGTTGATTCCAGTCCCTTTGGCCCTCGTCAACCATCTTGGCCAGGTGTTTATTGAGTGTGCCGTTGAAATGTTCGACCATTCCATCGGATTGGGGATGCAGTGGTGCTGTCCTCGTTTTCCGTATTCCCAGCAGCTCACACATTTCGCCAAAAAACAGCGACTTAAAGTTTCGGCGTTGCTCCGAATGTAGTTCACAAGGTTCGCCGTACCTACTGACCCAATTTAATACTAGATGTTCGGCTACAGTAGTTGCTTCCTGGCTGGGTACGAGGTAAACCTCGGGCCACTTGCTGAAATAATCGGCCACAACCAGCGTATATCGATTTCCCCATTCGGATTCAGGAAAGGGTCCTACGATGTCAACAGCAATCCTTTCAAACGGTACACCCACGTTGTAGGTTTGCATTTGTCCTCTCAGTCATCGCTTTGGACCTTTGACGGAAGCGCAAATCGTGCATCTGCGACACCAGTCCTCTACGTCTTCTCGAGCGTGGAGCCAGTAGAATTTTTCCCGCAATTTCCCTAAGGTCTTGTTAACACCAAGGTGGCCTCCCGAGGATCCTTCGTGCATTTCCTTAACCACATCGTGGACTCGACCTTTGGAAAGTAGAGTTTCATCCTATAGGACCTGCAATCCGCCGTTTCCCATTTCCGCTTGAGTATGCCACCCTCCACCTGAAGGGAGTTTCATTGTGCCCAATAGCTTTTCAGGGTTGCGCCATGCATCGAAACGTCCTTCCAATCAGGTCACCCAGTTGTCTCCTTGCAAACGAGCAATTGTCCGATGTCTTTATCGGCTAACTGGGCATTTCGAATCTCCTCCGATGACCAACCTTTATCAAATTCGGCCGTTATCACTTGGAGATCAACGGTCGGCTCCTTTTACTCAATCCGTTGGCAATGCTTGCAGTTAGCTGGGCCTGGATGACAAGATAGGGCCATGGACTCTGCCCTTCCGATGAACAATTCCGTAGTCATATGACTGCAATCTTTCGATCCATCTCGCAACTTGTCCCTCGCAGTTTTTTCTCCCAATAACACTGATGTCATCTAGGTATACCAAGCAGATCTTCCAGGTCAGGCCTCGTAGCACGTATTCCATCAGGCGTTCGAAGATGGCTGGAGCGCTGCAAAGCCCAAATGGCATCACCACGAATTGCCACAATCCAGTTCCAACTGAAAATGCGGTCTTCTCTCGGTCCTTCTCGTTGACTTCTACCTGCCCGTAGCCAGTCTTGAGATCGAATGTAGAAAACTATTTTGCGTCGGCTAAAGTGTCCATGATGTCGTCGATGCGTGGAAGTGGGTAACTATCTTTCTTAGTGACGTCGTTAAGCTGCCTACAGTTGGCACAAAAATGAGTGCTATCATCCTTTTTCTTTACTAGAACTACAGGCGGGGCCCATGGACTGACAGAAGGTTCGATAACACCTTGTTTTTCTATGTCCGAGATTAGTGCGCTCTCTTCTCCTTGTTTAGCTATAGGAAGACGTATCGGTGCTTGTCGAATCGGCTTGGCTCCCTGTGTATCTATGACGTGAGTTACCATACTCGTTCGGCCTTGGTCATCCGGGCTTGTTGAGAAGATGTCACTGTATTTGCTGACCAGATCAGAAGCCTGCTTGAATAGCTGCACTGGCAATTTGGTCTACTTCAATATTGCAGACGTGAGTTCCCAGGCTTTGTCTGGGTCTTGCCTCTTTTTCTAATGATGATCGTGAATAGCTTCCAAAGAGGTGATGGTGAAAACAAGCTGACAACTGCCGATGACTTCTCCCGCTTTGATGCTGGTGGTTGAGTCTGCGGTGTTAAGGACTCTAACTGGCACGTATCCATTCCATACAGATCTTATAAGGCTTCGGCCTACAATCAAACTGCGCAATGTCGATGTCTTCGTTGGCTCTATCAGATAAGATCGGTGGTCTCCAGAATCACCATCAAGCTTGGCCCATACAATGCTTCCGGAAGATTTCGGTACATCAGTGTCGGTACATACTACCACATTCATTTTGGAATTTTGGACGCTGGGATCCTCCATCAATACTTCGACATTCTGCCATTTCAATACCCGTTTGCCCAAATTCAACGTGATTCCATGTTGTCACTGAAAATTCATTTCGAGAATTCAGTCATCCAAAATGTTCGCGACTAGAAAATTATGTCGGAACGCAAGGTCTCCCAACTGTATCTAGAGGTTGACCTCTCCATGGACAGGTGCAGTTTCTTCCATAGCCATCCGTAGTGAGAAAATCCTGTCCTTGTGAAGTAGTTGTTGCCTCACTAGGTCTGGTCGGTTGCACAGGTTTTGATTGTTATGTTGCAATGTTCTCCGTCAACTTGACCCGGAAGGCATAAGTCCGCTTCTCCACGATGTAGTCTTGACACAGTGATGGTAGTGCTGGGGACGTCACTCCTCCTAGCCAACGGTTGCCCCACAAAGTTGACCAAGTCCGTTTGAAGGGCTCCTGACTCGGTCTGGATCTCCTCCACCCTGGACAATAGCTCAGCATCTAGGCACACCATTTGCCTGCGGCTCTCATTTAATTTCCACGCGCTCATACCGGCACTCGTCTGTCACTACCTCGCGAGCCCGGGCAGTGTTATGAGTCACTTTTTTTGCTGCCTCAAAGTTCAGACTATAAGCCAATGCGTCCTTAGCTGTTTGTTTTTGAGCTAAATGCACGGCTCGTTGTAATTCCTGTTCCTTTAATGTGCTGATGAATGCTTCTGCAGCTGCGTCATCTCGATGTTCTGGGTCGTAAGTTGGGTAAGCCAAAAATGCCAGTCGCTCGATGTCTTGGGCTAGCTGCTGTAAAGTTTCGCCAGACTTCTGCATCCGATGCCGTAGCTGTGCCCGATAAATCTGCTTCAGATGATCGCTTCCATAATGCATGTCGAGCGCATTTATTATAGCAGCCGGGTTTGAGTGCAACTCAACGGGGATCGTCTGCAAAAGCTCGGCAGCTGGGCCTCTTAGAGCAAGAATTAATGCAGTTGCTGGTTCTTGCTCATTCCAATGATTTGTCCTAGCGGCGGCTTCGAACTGGGTTTTGTTAATAATCCAGACCGTTTGCCCGTCGAATATTGGTGCATACACATTTCTGGATATACTTTGCGCAGTTTTTATAAGCGGGGCTGGTGAGGTTGTAACTACTGCCTTCACTGCTTTCAATTCCTTTTTCATTTTTTCCATCTCATGGTTGATTCTCTCCTTAACCTGGTAAACCTTTTCCTCGACACATTTAATTTGGTTGGTCTGACTACCAAGCGCAACTGTCTATTACTTAAATCACTTCACAATCAATCAATATCGCCTTTAATTTGCGCTCCACACTTATCGCAGTTTTACTATCGCGGTATTACTATTCCCCCATTCAGTCAGCTCGGCTTTATATAGGGTCTTTAGGCATTCAATCCATTTCTCGTACATTGGCGAACTACCTGGAATATTCAAGCAATTCTGAATGGCGCAGTGACATCACTTTCAGATGTTGATCGTGCTTGGTGAATTCTTGTGCTTTCGAGTACATTCGTTTGTTGATCATGGTGTTGTTAATAGTTGCGATAACAATTACGACAGTAGCTCGCAGGAATGATTGGACATGTAACAATATCAAGAAAAAAATTATATAAAATTTAGATTTATAATAAACAATATAAATATTTTTTTTAAATTTTGTAATTTATAAAAAAATAAATTTGAATTAAATTTTTCACATCTGCAATGAAAATTTGGATCAGTGTTACACCGGTTTTCGAACAGTTTGCTTAGGCGACTGCTCGATTACTACAGAGGCTTGGTGAAACAAACGAATGGCACCCGTGCCCGCCTTCGAGTGAGTTGGTCAGAACCAGAGAGCCTCAGGCAGAGTAGCCCTAATAAAATGAGCTGTAAAAAGAGTCGGGGACATTTGGCAAGAAAGTAGACAACAAACTATGTTGCTCAAACCCGTAGGGATATAGAATCAATTTCTTGGTGCAATTCACAGTATTTACCATCACGGCGAGGTAGAAAAAACATGGTTGTGGTTGACAATACAGTTTTTTCATTGTAAGATGTAAAATTTCCTATTCTTTAAATGCTTTTATGATAATATACTGTCGATATTAGGCAAGATGGGTATAAAGATAGATGCTGGAAATCTTGGTGTCAGGTTTTTCCCTTTCCGTGATCGTTAAAATAAAATGATCGTTGCTAGTTGATAGCCCGATGCATGCAACAGTGCAGAGACCGTTTATGTAAATTATTATGAACAAAAAATCATTAAAATTCCTGTAGGTCGTATGAGCAACAATTTCTACCCAGCATTTATATTTTAACAAAGCGTAAAATGTTTGGCATCCATATAATACATCTTTTACCCTTCCACTGTCCTTCACGATTTTATGGAAAATTCATCATTAAGTGATTTTCAGCATTAAAAAATTTCCACGTCACAAAAAGAAGATCCGGATGAAATAAATCGAGTTAGGTTGAAATGGAAAGTCAAAATAAACTCTATCCAACAAACCTTTGTGAACGTATAATGTGATGGTTGTGTTGTGTGATGTTCCACAGGATATTTTTGATATTTTTCAACGGGAATTTTCATTCAATTTTCATAATACATTTTCCGCTCATACAATTCACTACGCCAGTGTTGGGTTTAATGTAATTGAATTTCCGCCCGAAAAAAAGCGTGAGGATAGAATTCATATTGTACGTACACGTGTCCTTTGAAATTGTATCATTCGCGCATTGACGGCCAAGAGAAATTTGTGGAATTGCTCAAAGAAATAAGCTGAAGGATTATTGAACGTGAAATTGTTTTTCAATTGACGAAAGCTTCACCCATGAGGGAATAGAAAAGGACTTGTGAAAAATGAGTGAGCTAGCGGTGTCGTCAATAGTGCAAAACTGAAATTGAATCAATTATGAACAGAGAGTTTGAAAGAGCGACTGAAACACAAATTGAAAACCCATAGGGCAAGCGTTCATTGAAACGGTGTTCGAATGACCCGAAAATCTCCACAAAGAATTTATTTGGTTAGATACTATTTACGGGAAGACAGAGGGAGAGATTTTCGTTGACCTTCCTTTTAAGTGGAAAATAAATGCAAACTGAATTTCACTTCATCTTTTATCTTTACGCATTCCTCACTCGAAATCCACTCAACAGAAAAGCATTCCACAGCTATTCTGGGTGGCACTCCACTGACATATATTCAAACAACGTCCTTAAACTCCCTTCAGCAATTTTGTTTGCAACAGTGCAACAGATACTCTGCATAATTCAAGAGCCTCCAACTGACCATGGATAATACAATTCTCTTTCACCATCTCCAGCGCAAATAATTCGCCGCAAGGATACGCATTGGGGCTCGCAGGAATTCGACTGTGTTTTACATACAATATTGAATGATCCGTCAATTTGAATTTCAAATAAGCGTACAAACTGTCGAATGAGGGGTTTGTATAAATAATGGTCGACGCAACCAACTGGAAGCAGGCAATTGAGGGATCCAGCAGACCGACCGTTGAGGGTGCGCTCTGTGGGGGAGCCAGTATCAATGGATTGTCTCGGCTGGTCCCGGGTTAATCCACCGACTACCTCTGATAAAAGATAGTTGGTTGTGTTGACATTGGACCGCTAAGTGTCACCTTGTCCTGACGCTTGTCGTAATCCTGACACTCCTCCGGTCCGTCCTGGACACATTACGCAAGAGGGAACTTAACATGAATTGCAGATGTTTTCGATGTAATTGAATTCCCTGATATTTGCATTTTCTGGACGATACGACGATAGATAATGATGACTCGTGGACGCGAGGAGTGCCTGTAAGGATGTCTTATTAATTCACGACACGTTGTAGTGCTTTGTGTACATTTTGCATTTGCTGTTGTTATTAAATTCGGGATATCTGTGTGTGCGTATGTAATGGAAGGGTTGGGAGCGTTAATTGCATTTTGCAATTTAGAGTGCTTTTTACGTGGCGTCTTGAGTGCTTCAAGACCAAGAAAATTGTTAAATTATGCAAGGTTGTCAACGATCACAAGGCATCAGATTGAAGCATACGAGTACAAGCGTATGCCAATCACTTTGAACGGTGGTTATACATTTTCTGGGTGTAAATATTACACATTCAATTATTTTTCGCAAAGTATAAACAGAGCAAAATAAGGAAAATTTGTCCCAATAATATTTTAATGAAGCAAAGGATGAAATACTTGCTTTTTAAGTTTACTCTACTGGGATTGACCATAGGAAGGAGACCAGAACCCATAACTCAGTCATACTTTCCTGACCCTTAACATCCCCTTCTAGCCGCCAGAACCACTTGAGCCTTCTCCGCTCATGATGCCTATCCATCGAATACCACAATAGCTATTCGCAGTCTTGCTGTCGCTATGGTCAGTGTATTTAAGAATCTGGTTCATGTTTTGTTTGTGCATATGATAAATCACGATCTTTTGCGCTTAGAAACCTCTTCATGAATTTCGACAGTTAGCAATTACAAGTCAATTCATCATATGAGTTACGCAGAAAAAAAATTGCAAATTCATATAAGGAAGTTAGAATAACCCCGGAAAAAATCTGAAGTCATAACAAATGAATAGAATTTCGAATTAATTAACACCAAGTTAACTTTTCCACAAAAATAATATTTAAGCGCAAGTTACCTGACTCTCTCATCCAAATATTATACTAAGAAATGTGCTGAGACTGTCTGAAAAAGTGCTTATAATGCAGTGCTTATAATGCAAATTCGATAAAGTTGTAAGAAAGCGTGCAAAATCTCACGACCTTAGTTCAAGCATTAAATATTCAGGTACAGAGTATTGCTGGTGGATTTGCAAACTCTGTTCCAGGCATAACCCATGGCGTGTCGCCAAACTTGAATATGGCATCAACCTCTAGTCTTGGTTTTTTGACGGAAGATAGGCAAAACGTGTCGAATGAGGCTGTAGTGATGGAATCAACACCGAATCTACACCTACCGCAGACAGATGAAGCTCTGTCGCCGTATCCGACATGGCAAGCAGTCCCAGTACGCCAAAGCATGTTCCACAATTTGCATGACGTCATTGAAATAATGCCAGAATTCGATCCAACTTTAAGCACATCACTGACGGCGCAACAATTTGTTCATCGTGTGAAATCACTAGCATCCATATATTCATGGTATGAAAACATTGTTCTGTTTGCAGCGCAAACGACAGCTCGAGGGCCAGCAATTTGTGGCTAGATGCAAGGAGTGGTATTTTCGAAAGGATCGATGAATTTGCAAGCCCTTTAGAAGAAGAATTCGAGTCTACCGAAAATGAAGCCGAGGTATATCTTCATATGATGGCAACCGTTTGACGTTCAAATGAGCCATATACAGATTATTATTATCAAATGTGTGCGGAAGGTAGACGTGGGGGGATTACACGGAGAGAAAAATGTGTAATGATTTTTACAAAATGAAGCAATAATATTCATTACACGTTATATTTCCTACATTTCAGTGAAATTTACCACCAATTCCCAATTTCGTAATAAAACTTATCAGAGATGTAATCATTATAATTGCGATTGTAAAATCCTTAATTCATTGTACTGTAGTGATTGAAATCATTGCACGCAGTTTCTTTTAAAATCTAATATTTGTAGTAATTCTTACAACTCAATCCAATGAAAACAAAAAATTCACTTGACGGTTGTGAAATTCATTTCATGTGTAGTCAAATGTTTCTAAGCAATGGTGAAATTCATTTCATATGTAGTCAAATGTTCCTATGCAGTAATGAAATTCATTTCATATGCTGTAAAATGTTCCTACGCAGTGACGCTTCTTTCTTGAACGGATCGGTTTATGCTGTGTAGTTCGTAGTTCGTGCATTAGTAGTTGATAGTGACACCGGTGTTGATAAACAATAGAACGCGTTACTTAATTGTCTTGCAAGGACCCTGTTTAATATTAAACCAATTATTCTAATGAATATTCTATGTACTCATATCAAAAAAAATTTTGTTTTGTTTGTATCTTGTATGCATATTGTCTTTAATTTCTAAAAAATTAATTACTCTTCAGCAAATAACTTTGTTCAAATACTCGTATGTCTGGTTCATGTAATTCAACGCGCGTCGCGAATTCTTCAGTCTCAAAATAAATATCATTTTTCGTTTCCAAAAGACTGGAGAATTCGCGACGCGCGTACATGCATTGTCGCATCGTCAGCGGAAACCTGTTCCCATGAACCACGTTGGATCGTGGGAGCATGTTCATATGGTTAACGATGTGTCTTATGCATGTGCAGCGTCAGCGATATGCTCGCTCATGATGAATGCTACATCGTGGGAGCGAACTTAGAATAGTAATGTGTATTTAAAGAAGATAGAAGAAAATAAAATTGTCATTTATTCATCACACGTCAAAGGTGTTCTTTCGTGTTTCTATTTTTAGAGAAAACTTGACCATTTTTTCTTTGGGATATCGGTATTGTACCGAGATTCAAAAATCGACGCACCGACAGATTTTGTATCTGGCGGCCAATCTAAAGTTTTAATTGACCCACCGACAGATTTTGTATCTGACGGCAAATCTTAACTTCCAATTAAGCGGCGAAAGAAAAGCCTTTCGTCGCGGTATAAACATTTTGGTGACCCCGACGTGATCCTTCACGCAATTAAGTTGAAGAAAAATCTTCCCCGATCAGAATTTTAAGAGAATTCGTTCGGTATAAAATCCATTTGAATTTTTAAATCCATTTGAAGAAAAAAATCTTCCCCGATCAGAATTTTAAGAGAATTCGTTCGGTATAAAATCCATTTGAATTTTTAAATCCATTTGAAGAAAAAATTCTTCCCCGATCAGAATTTTAAGAGAATTCGTTCGGTATAAAATCCATTTGAATTTTTAATCCAGTTGAAGAAAATATTCTTCCCCGATCAGAATTTTAAGAGAATTCGTTCGGTATACCATCCCGTTGTAATTTTGCAATTGTTTTCAGCCTAGTACGGAACCGCCATCTCTGGGTCAATATATATTCTTAACATGGAAGAATTAGCCAGTGAGCAAGACCAAACTGGTTTTGAGATCGAGCGGTTAATCACAAATTACCGCAAGGATGGTCCCACACGAAGAACAGTGAGTTACCTGAACAGGAGACTTACCGAACTTAATGAACTTTGGGCATCCTTCTGTGCAAGAGATGAACAGCTACAAGAATACGCTACAGCCTCGGCAAATCATCCCTATTTTGCAAATAATTATTTTACGGACATGCAGCGAGAATACATGACCGCAAGAGACGCTATCACTGGTCTCTTGAAAGAGGCGCAAAAAGAAGAGTTGCCAGCAAAGGTAACGACTCCAAACCCAAGCGTGAACAAGCCAGGCGCTAGTGTGGAACTTACCCAACCGATTACACCGCCAATGATGGTACAGCATGGTGAGAATAATATCGGGGGTTTAAGATACCAGCTTGATGCGATAATCAGTTCAATAAATTTCATGATTGATGGAATCTACAAGGCCCCATTGAAGAACAAGTCTTATTGTGAGCTGAAAATAAGTACGTTAACAAAGTACTGGGATGAACTGCGAGACGTGCATCGAACCATATGCAGGTCCCAAGGCGACAAGGCTACGTATAGTACCGTGGATTACAATCAAACGGAAGAGCGCATACAGGATGCGCTCATATTCCTTTCCACGAACAAAGACAAGGCAGAGCCAGGGCAACATGGTTTGGTCAACCCACAGTCATACATTAAGCTTCCAGAAATGTCTATCCCAAAATTCGACGGAAATTATGGGCAATGGACATCATTTCATGACCTCTTCCACCAAATCATTGATTCACAACCACTTGGAAATGCCCAAAAAATGTGGTATTTAAAAGCCAACTTAATGGGCGAGCCGGAACGGCTTATCAAGCACATGCCAGTATCGGATGAAAACTACAAGGATGCTTGGACTATCCTGCGAAGCCGATACGACAACAAAAGGCTAATGGTCACAACCTTTCTAGAAAAGCTACTATCCCAACCAACTATCGTAGCTGACTCAGCTGCCTCAATAAAACAGTGCCATGATACCACAAAAGAGTGCATGTTGGGTCTGCGAAACATAAAGGTAGACACGACAAACTGGGACCCGATTCTGATTCACCTGTTGTTGAAAAGGCTCGATAAGACGTCACACAACTTATATGAGCAATCGCTGAAGTGTCCCCGGGAGTTACAATCCCTGGATTCCTTCCTAACATTCTTGGAGCTAAGATTCCAGGCTTTGGAGGCCTTCGGCAACGAAAAACGTTCGGGAATTAAGAATGAACCTAAGAAACTATCGGCCTTAGTGTCAACTAATCAAACGTCATCTAGTGGCTGTAAAAATTGTAAGGGCAACCACAAAATATACGTCTGCGAACAGTTCAAAAAGCTAACAATACCAGACCGTATTAAAAGGGCCAGCAAACTAAAGCTCTGCATGAACTGCCTACGTGCTGGACATAGGAGTTCCGAGTGCAGTTCTCGCGCCTGTATGAAGTGCAACAAACGGCATAACACCTTGCTGCACAAACCGGAAGGCACAACCTCAACACTCAGTCCTTATACCACAAGTGGACAACCTCAACAAGCAGAGCTTAAGCCGCAAGCAGCTGAATTTAAGCCAAAAGAAAGGATATCGCTAGCCACTGAAGATACAAGGGCTGAAGTATTGCTCAGCACGGTGATGGTTCAGACAACCGACAGCAGGGGTAAAACAGTAGACCTCCGAGCGATCCTAGACAGCGGCTCACAAGTAAACTTGATCACCGAAGCTGCCCTTAAAAAGCTTAACCGCAAGTCACAAGCAGCTAGCATTGCAATCAGTAGCGTTGGAGGAGTGATTCAAAAGGCCACTAGACAAATAAAGCTACCAATACAATCCAAGCAAACGAACTACAAGATCCAGGTTGATGCCTACGTGGTAAGGCAAATAACGACATACCAGCCACCCGAAACGTTTAGCAGAGAAGACTGGCCGATCCCGGGGAATATCTCCTTGGCCGATCCAAGCTTCAATCAAGCGGGACCAGTAGAGATGCTGATCGGAGTAGAGTGGTATTACCAGTTATTGTCAATCGGTCAAATCAAAATGGGCGAGTTCCTTCCTACGCTACAAAATACCCTCTTTGGTTGGGTTGTTGGTGGAAGATTTAGCACCCCCAAAATTCCAACAGCTAGTCCGAAAATAGCTACATGTGGAATGTACCGTACGGAGGGTCAGAGACTGGATGCAGAACTGGAAAAATTCTGGAAGTTAGAAGAAGGGGAGAAACCAACCACCACGATGACCTCCAAGGAGCGCCAATGTGAAGCACATTTTTATCAAAACGTGAAACGAGACGACAATGGGCGTTTCATAGTTAGATTGCCATTTGTACTGGATCCAAAACAACTAGGACAGTCAAAAGATATGGCCTTAAAAAGGTTTGTTCAGCTTGAAAAACGCTTAGCAAAAGATCCTGAGGTCAAAAGAGCCTACCAAGAATTTATGGAGGAGTATCTCAAGCTAGGTCACATGGAAGAAGTAAACATGCCAAACAGCTCAGAGCCACATTTTGTTTTGCCCCACCACTGTGTACTCCGACCAGACAGTTCTACTACTAAACTCAGGGTGGTTTTTGATGCGTCTGCAAAGACTACGACCAACACAAGCTTGAATGATGTGCTTCACACCGGTCCTACAATACAAGATGAGCTGTTTACTATCCTGCTTCGCTTCCGCTTATTTAAGTACGTCTTCTCCGCTGATATTGAGAAGATGTACCGACAAATCCAGATAGACAAACGTGATCGATTGTTCCAAATCATCTTCTGGCGTAATCACCCGAGCGAAGCATTACGATGCTATCAACTTAATACCGTAACGTATGGTACTACCGTGGCACCTTACCTAGCAACTAAGTGCTTAGAGCAATTAGCGGTCAACTCAAAGATTAAACACCCCTTGGGAAGTCTCGCTGTCCAGAAAGATTTCTACATGGACGACCTTTTAACTGGTGCAAACAATCTGCAAGACGCTGTTCAAAAGAAGGAAGAAGTCCAGCAAATTTTACGCACAGCAGGTTTCAAGCTACGAAAATGGTGCGCAAATCATTCCGATTTAATCAAGGATATCAACCCTCTAGATCGAGAAGTACAGTATACTGTGACAGACAGTTCCACCGAACATGTCAAAACGCTTGGTGTGGTATGGCTGCCAAAGCAAGACGAATTGGTAATTCGTGTCCCAACCTACGAAGATCCAGCAAAGGTGACAAAGAGAACCGCGCTCTCCACGATCGCGCATATTTTTGATCCCTTGGGGCTCATGAGTCCAGTGACAGTGACAGCCAAAATCTTCATACAAAATTTATGGAAATTGAAGCTTGATTGGGATGCAGCGTTACCGATGGAACTGCACTCTACCTGGATAAATTTTCATCAAAGTTTGGCAGAGCTCAATGAAATCAGAATACCTCGACATGTATTTGGTGCCAGAGTTCCTCGCAGCACGCAGCTACATGCCTTTTCAGACGCTTCCGAGAAGGCCTACGGCGCTGCTGTCTACTTCCGGGCTAACCATTACGACGGTACAACAACTGTGCAATTACTGTGCGCCAAAACTCGAGTGGCACCAATCAAAACTATTACAATCCCACGTTTGGAGTTGTGTGCCGCCAAATTAGCAGTTGAGTTGGTTCACCGCCTTCAATCCGATTTAGAGCTTCCTGGACAGTCATGTTATTTTTGGACAGATTCTGAAGTGGTGTTGCATTGGATCCATAGTGAAGCGGCGTCCTACCAGACATTTGTAGCAAATCGGATAGCTGCTATTCAACAATATTCAACACCCAATCAATGGCGCCACGTGAGTTCCAGTTGTAACCCAGCAGATTTGGCTTCCCGAGGCACTGTCCCTGCAAAATTAAAAGAAAGCCCATTGTGGTTCTATGGGCCCTTGTTTCTTCATGGCCACCCTGACATGTGGCCCGCTAAACCAGCCGAAAAAGAAATTAACTTGGAAAAAAAGAAGGCAAAAAGGATTCTAGTAGTCACGGAAGCAGAACCACATTTCATACACAGAATAAATCATGGCAATTCATTTCGGAAGCTGAAATGCATCGTAGCATTGGTCATTCGATTCACCAGAGTGATCAGCGGTAAGGTCAACTCAAGGCGGAAAACAAATCCACCGACGGTATCCGAACTAGAAGCAGCTTCTTCCATCATTATTAGGGAGATTCAGCAGCAAGAGTTCAGTGAAGAAATTAAAACCCTTGAAGCAACGAACCAGCTAAGTGTTAGTAACCGACTAAGCAGCCTAACTCCCTTTCTCGACAGCCAAGGATTATTACGAGTAGGTGGACGCCTTGAACTTTCCGACCTAGAATACAACCACAAACATCCTGTGCTGCTCCCCTACGCGCATCCAATCACGAAACTGATTCTTAATCAGATTCACAAGGACCACCAGCATGCCGGCCCTCAAGCCTTGCTAGCAATTGCGCGGCAGCGTTATTGGCCAACCAAGGGAAAAACACTCGCTCGTTCAGTAGTACAAAATTGCGTCACTTGTGCTAGAGCAAAGCCCAAGCTGCTCACTCAACTGATGGGAGACCTACCCGCAAATAGAGTCCATCAAGCTAGGCCCTTTGTCAACACGGGAGTAGACTTTGCGGGACCTTTCTACACACATTTCAAAGGTCGTGGTAAGCAACCCCATAAGTCTTATTTAGCAGTATTCTGCTGTTTTGCAACGAAGGCCGTGCATTTCGAACTGGCTACCGAACTGACAACCGAGGCTTTCATGGGCGCACTCAAACGATTTGTTTCACGAAGAGGAAATTGTAGAAACATTTATTGTGACAATGCCACAAATTTTGTGGGAGCGAACAATCAGCTAACTGAATTAAAACAGCGAATACTAGACAAGCAATCCCAGGAGAGCATAATCAGGTTCTGCACAGCAAGGGGAACCGACTTCCACTTCATACCACCAAGAGCTCCTCACTTTGGTGGGCTATGGGAAGCGGCCGTCAAATCAGCTAAACACCTAATAGTCAAAAATTTAGCTAATGTTAATTTAACCTACGAAGAGCTCGAAACCGTTGTTATCGAAGCAGAAGCAATACTCAACTCACGGCCTTTAACACCACTATCCTCCGATCCTAACGATCTTCAGGCTCTAACTCCAGGTCACTTCTTAATTGGAGAGCCGCTCACCAGCTCCGTAGATGTGAATGCTGAAATACCTCGCCTATCTTTGGGACACAGATGGAAACTAGTGATGGATCTGAAGTATAAGCTTTGGCAGAGATGGTCAAATGAGTATTTAAACGAGCTACAACATAGACATAAATGGAAGCAGCAATGCAACAACATAACACCTGGAATGATGGTTATTTTAAAGGAAGAAAACACGCCAGTTCTGAAATGGCCCCTAGGCAGAATCGTGAACATCTTCAAAGGAAATGATGGATTGGTTCGAGTAGCCGATGTGAAGACGTCTTCCGGTATCCTAAGGCGTCCTATCCATAAACTTGCACCACTGCCCGTGAATCACCAACCACCGTTAGAGGAAGAAGGATTCCACGAACCTCCCACTTACACCACTGAAGCACACAATAATAACAGTGAAACCTGCAGTAAAAAGAATAAGAGCACCGACAAGGCCAAGGCTGGTCCATCAGGTACGAAACGGCGTCGATTGGGAAACCTGGTTCTACAGTCACTACTTTTGGTAGGACTTTTCATACCTGGATGGGCCACTGCAGTTACAACACATCCCTTTGAAACTTCTCCTGGCGTGTACGTAGAAAACTTGGGACCTGCACACTTAATCCTAAATGAGTGGAAGTTGCTAGTCTATTACGATCTTACGTCCTATTGGAAAGAGCTAGATACAATAAAGCTAGGAATAAACCAACTACAGTTCCTAAACCAGCTTCTGAATACTGATGCCACTTGCCAGGGTATCATCTCGCAGTTTCAGTCACTCGTAAGGGAGGCCGACAAAATTAATGCTCTGATGCAGCGCAGAACGAAAGAAAAGGTCAGACGAACAAAACGTGGGGCTTTCAACATCGTAGGGAATATAGCTAGTTCTCTATTTGGAGTTCTTGACTCTGAGTACGCTGAACATATGAGCAATGTTATCAACCGATTAGAGGATAGTGATCAACACTTACAAGAGCTAATAAGAAACCAAACTTTAGTGATCAACTCCACAGTTAATATCATGACCGAATCAAACAGATTTAATGAACAACGCTTAAGCGAACTTCGGGAAGCAATCAACACCAATATTCAGCAAGGGAACAATATGACGCACGAAATACATAAACAAAAAACCTTCCAATCCTTTACACTTTTAGCCACACGTCTCACGTTGACTTTGAACAACTATCAACGAACACAAGCTGCGCTCTGGGACTCCTTTATCGACACGAACCATGGGAAACTAAATTCACTATTATTGACACCAGATCAACTACAATCAGCGATCTCCTCCATAAGGGAAGGTTTACCAAATACCGTGCGATTGCCAATATCATCAGGAGATTTAGCGGACTTCTACAGAATCATTACGATACATGGATGCTCCCTGCATAAGAAGATGATGTTTCTATTGAAGATACCATTGGTATCATATGATCAATACGAAACAATGCACCTTGTTCCGGTTCCTTTGATGATGAATGGAACTATATCGGAGATAGAGCTTCGGGTAGATTTTTTGATTATAAACCTACATCGAGACACTTACTATCCAATAGCAGAACGCGAATTAAAATCCTGCAGAGCTGTTAATGAACATGGTTACATGTGCAATCAAGTACGACCACTATATCGACGAGGTTCCCCAGTCGCAGCTTGTGAATTAAGCTTCTTCAATCATTTCGCTTGGCCAAATAAGTGTCATTTGAAACCTGTTGCCGAGCCAAGGAGATGGATACCCTTAATCGAGTCCAATCACTGGATCTATTTTATGATAGCAGCTTCAATGATCAATATCGACTGTGGAAAAGAAATATCATCCATAACCCTGAATGGCACTGGAATTCTTGAAATACCAGAGGATTGCTCGATAAAGGAAGAAAGCCTGACCATCCAAGCGCACAAGCTATTCTCGTCCTCTTATAAAACCCATTTTGTCTCCACTAGGAACTTTTCAACTTTATCTTTTACATCAGATGAGCCGATATTGTCACCGATCCAAGCTCCTAATGTTTCGAAGGAGAATCATCTACACGAGCTGCAACAGAGGATAACAACATTGTTGGAATCAGAGTTACCATCTACGAGAAATCAATCCCAAGAAGTGCATCATTTTGTAGTAGGCTACATGGGGCTAGTTATCGGTAGTTGCCTGCTTGCTTACTTATTGTGGAATAAACTTTTCCATCAATATAAAAAACCCGAAACTCCATCCTCAACGCTTCCTCCAATACCAGCTCCAAGATCGACACCAGGAGAAGCCTTCAGTTTACGACTTAAAAGTTAAACTACCGTTTAACGCCGGGAGTATGTTTAATATTAAACCAATTATTCTAATGAATATTCTATGTACTCATATCAAAAAAAATTTTATTTTGTTTGTATCTTGTATGCATATTGTCTTTAATTTCTAAAAAATTAATTACTCTTCAGCAAATAACTTTGTTCAAATACTCGTATGTCTGGTTCATGTAATTCAACGCGCGTCGCGAATTCTTCAGTCTCAAAATAAATATCATTTTTCGTTTCCAAAAGACTGGAGAATTCGCGACGCGCGTACATGCATTGTCGCATCGTCAGCGGAAACCTGTTCCCATGAACCACGTTGGATCGTGGGAGCATGTTCATATGGTTAACGATGTGTCTTATGCATGTGCAGCGTCAGCGATATGCTCGCTCATGATGAATGCTACATCGTGGGAGCGAACTTAGAATAGTAATGTGTATTTAAAGAAGATAGAAGAAAATAAAATTGTCATTTATTCATCACACGTCAAAGGTGTTCTTTCGTGTTTCTATTTTTAGAGAAAACTTGACCATTTTTTCTTTGGGATATCGGTATTGTACCGAGATTCAAAAATCGACGCACCGACAGATTTTGTATCTGGCGGCCAATCTAAAGTTTTAATTGACCCACCGACAGATTTTGTATCTGACGGCAAATCTAAACTTCCAATTAAGCGGCGAAAGAAAAGCCTTTCGTCGCGGTATAAACAGACCCATTGAAATGTAAGTATAGGTGTATATTTAGCCCTTTTAAATTCACTAATTTACCTACACGCATTTGATAATAAGTCAAGGCCCAAGAAATGGAGCAAGTGCAAGAATCTTTGGTTAGTCCTGAAACAGTGTGTAATTTATGTTCTACAATCGGAAAGTGATCTTTCGGATACAGATAAATTGCTTGGGGAATGGGGCTTATTCGAACTGCAAAGTATATTCCAAGGTTGTCATTCGTACCTTAGCAATTTTTCAAGTTGTGTTCTAACTTTTTAACTGTAGAATACAAAATTGATCGACAATGTCTGATAGACATAACAAATTCTGATATTGATGTGTTGATTCCAAAGGATCTACTTCATTTACGAATAAAATTTAAAGCAAAATTACAACAGTGGAGGATATCAGAGGTGAGATTTTTCTTCTTTCAAACTGTTACTAAACTTAGCCTGAAATATAGGGATATTGTTCGGCTTCTATTGCGGATACTCTGAGCTTGAACTCAAGTTTTCAAAGTGAAGTTTCCAAATGGGTTGAAAATGAATCATTTTCATCATCCTCTCCTGGATCTCCAAGTAGCTCCTGTCCAAATGTTCGAAAAATCGACAATTTGGTAAGTTAAATGTTAATAGCAAGTTAGTTTTTGATTTAATTTTGTTGCATTAGGATGTTCAGCAAGTATTGTTTACGAATAGTAAAGGAAAACTGCTGTTTTTAAAAGCTAATGAAAACAAGCCATTTTCTTCTTCGCAGAGGAAAACCCTAGTATCTATATTAGTTGACTTCTGCATAGATCAAAATATTTCTTTAGGGACTGAGCTATGTGAAGTTTTAGCTGCCAAAATTCAACAACTTTTCCCACTGGAATCAAAGGTCTGTCAAATAAAGCTGCCCACGTTGCAAATTTATATTATTTTCAAAACTCAACAGGAAAGTTATTTTATAAAAGCTGGATCGGCGGGAAGAGCTCGAGGGCCTTTATACAGTAGTTACAACAACAGAATGAAATATCTCCGAAAGCAAGGAATTCTGAAGGGAGTATTCAAAAAGCCTGAAAAGAAGATTTTCGAAGTGAAACTACTAACAGAAACTTCTCAATCAATTGACTGTTAGTTTTTGAAATACCTTTTTGATAAACCAATTCAAAGTGAAATCTTTTCAGATCTGAATTTGAAAAACTGGCTACGGTTTAACATAGAACCATGGGAGCTAGTTGAGATAAAGTGGATTGATTCTTATCCAGGAAGGCGATCAGATATTCTTTTAAAACCAATGATAGACATATTCAAAGAATGGCCCCTCTTGACACAATCTAGAGCCTTGCGTTTGGTATGAATATAAATAAAAAATCCTTTTTTTATATATTTTATTTAAAAATTAAATAGTATATGCGTATGCTTTGAAGAGTATATACTTTTGCTTATGTTAATATTTCTTCTTCATTTAAATTCTCATTGTTTCATTTTTAGATCGAATTAGATTTTGTAAGCTTGTTTGGAGAGACTTGCTCACTATCACTCCGGACAAAATGGATAGCGTTCTGTACTAAAATATATAGTATTGCTGCAAACGAGCAAAATTCAAGAAAATTTTGTTTGAGGATTGCTGGTTGTCCTAAGTGAAAGAACTACATTGTTCTTTCACCCGAGCATTTTAGCTATCAACATAATAGCATTATTCGCTCGATGGACTTCAGCTGGTTCCAGCATATAGGCTGGTTCCATTAAAAATCTCGCAGTTTCGTACGAGGTGACCGATATACTCCTCAGGAGCTGCCACATCAGTCACCTCGGGGCAGCTCGACTGCGGGGTTCCAGATGACCACGAACCCATATATATATATATGTTGCAGCATGGCAGTGCTGCAAGCTCTATCGAGCAGTAATTTCCACATTTACGCAGTGGTGGCGAACTTATAAGAAAATTTTGTTTGAGGATTGCTGGTTGTCCTAAGTGAAAGAACTACAATAGAAAAATAGATTCGGGTACTAATCGACCTCTCGTGCGAGAATCATAAGCGTACAACTTAATAAAGTGTCCACCGATTGGGCTGAATGGATTTGTAGGTGGATGCTTAGAATGTACCAGCAAAATGATAGCGACATTAAAAATAGACGATACAATCGTTCGCGTGGACCTTTATGTTGTAGCCGGTCACCTCATACTAAATAGTTTGCTTTTGGGATTGGATGCTTTGAACGGAGTTTCACATCGAATAATTATTAAAAATGGGGAGTGCCACCTTGAAAGTAAATGTCCTGAAATACACAACATGGAAAGAAATTTAATGGCAGCCGAAGCAACCGAACTGCGGATGCTACTTGGTGATTTCCGTGATTTTTTTTGCAGAGACTACGGCCGAAATGGGTCAATGCAGGACAAAATCTATGAGTATCGAGTTTACGTCCAGCACGCCTATCCATGCTCGATCATATCGTATACCGTTGGCTAAAAGAGATAAGATTGAACAGATTGTGAATGAATTGATAGCCACAAACGTAACTCGTCCATGTAATTCATTATACTCTTCGCATATTGTTTTGGTTCCCAAGCAAGATGGGAAAGATCGTTTTTGTATTGACTTTCATGCGATAAACGCTATTACCAAGAAGAAGCTGTACCTAATGTCAAGTGCTGAGAAACAGCTCTCACAACTCGCGGGAAAGCAGTTCTTCACGACACTAGATTTATTCTCTGGATACTACCAAATTCCTATGGATGAAAAATCACGTCAGTACACCGGATTTGTGACTCATCTTGGTCATTTTGAGTACAACGTTATGCCTTTTGCCCTCATTAATGCGCCGATGATTTTCCAAGACGTCATGATCTACTTAATTTGTCGTATGAAATCAAGAAATATCGTAAGCTATATGAATGAAGTCATTATCCCCAGTGTGACGGCGACTGAGGGCCTCAAAACTCTGAAGGAAATTCTGGAAATTTTACGGGAGATGGGTCTTACACTTAGACTGTCAAAGTGTGTACTTAGGTCATCGCATACATAGAGACGGAATGATGCCTGGAAGCAAGAAAATTGATTCTATCCAAAAATTTTCAATGTAAATGTAACCAATGTCAGAAAGTTAACTCGGATTAGCAGGGTTCTTCCGCAAGTTTATTGAAGGATTCTCAAAAATTTCTAAGCCACTAATGAATTTGTTAAAAACGAAGGAACAGAAATCCTTCGTATGGGACAAGACCGCAGACATGAGCTTCAACGAGTTGAAAACCCGTCTCTGTAGTGAACCCGTTCTAGCTCTTTATGATCCACGGGCTGAACACGAGGTAAACACCGACGCTAGTTCTATTGGTCTCGCCGGAGTCTTGATGCAATCTATGGATGAGAAACCATTCCGGCTAGTAATATATTTCAGTAGACATTGCCCCGATGCTGAAACGAAGTGCAGTACCCACGAATTAGAGGTACTGGCAATCGTTGAAACGTTAGATCCATTCCGATTTTATTTGATAGGAAAATACTTCCGAGTGGTGTCCGATTGTAATGCAATATCGACGATGAAATTGACCACTTCACTTAACAATCGAGTTGCTCGATGGTGGCTAAAACTCCAAGAATTCGACTTGGATGTGGTACATCGAGCAGGAAACAATATGAACCATTTCGATGCATTAAGTCGTCGACCACACGAACAACCGCCAGAACCGACAAAAATAGCAGATAAAGTGTTACTGATACAAAAACCTGATTAAAGACACTGATTGATATCATTACAGCGACAGGACCCGAAACTAAAGGAAATTATGGATATATTTGATGGAGTATGTAAATAAGCTCAATTTGCCCAACTAAAGTGCGATTACACTCTTAAGAAAGGAAGATTGATGCGAAAAGTAAATGGCGATCTTAAATTCGTAGTGCCATCAGCCATCCGTTGGAGACTAGTAAAAAGTTTTCATGATGATGCCGGTCATTTTGGTTTTGATAAAACGGTCCATAGGATACAGGAACTGTTTTGGTTTACTCGAATACGCAACTACGTGAAATCGTACATTGCTTCATGCCCGGTATGTTGTCTCAATAAAGTACCCGCGGAAAAACCGAAGGTCGCTTGTTTTATGAACAGGTTGAACCTATACCTTTTAGGGTATTGCATATTGATCACTTAGGACCATTTTCTAAGAGTAAATAAGGCAATCTATACATAATCGCAGTAACGGACCCTTTCAGTAAATTCACAATGGTTCGAGCCTTGTGAGCAGCCAACAGTCGACCAGTAGTTAATATGTTAAGGATATCATGTCATACTTTGGGTTACCAATCTGTATTATAAGCGATCGAGGGTCGGCATTTACATCAAAGAATTCGAGGATTATTGTGCAACGTATGATATTCATCACGTGAAGGTACCTGTGCGAGCTCCACGTGCTAACCGCCAAGTTGAGCGCGTTAACCAATCAATATTGTCATCTCTACGATGTTCGATGACGGATTGTAAAAAATGGGACGAGTTTCTACCGAATTGGGTACTAAATTCTCAAATCAACTCGACGATTGGATTCGCAGCTAATCAGATAGTTTTTGATTTCCGTTTGAGGGATATAACAGCGAGCTGTATCATCCAAGCACTACAGGACGATACGGGTGATAATAATTAACTGTTGATAAGTGAAATTCGGCAGGAGGCTGCACAGCATATAATTCCGATTGTCCAGCTGCTGGCACGCTTCTCACGACGTGTTCACACTGACTAACAATAACAGACTTCCCGTTGTTGTCAGTCGTCCCGTGCTCTATGTGTCGCTCCGGGACTCGACCCGCTTCCTATCCATTCTGCTGCACACTTCCCTTCGCCAATGCAATACGTGCATGTGCAGCGGAAAAAGGTGTTACCATGTCCGCATTTCAATTGCAGGTTTGAATTATTAAAGCATGAAAATAATATTGCAACAAAATTCAAATAATAATAGAAAAAGGTAAATATCATAAAGAATATAATTATAACAAAATGTTTAAAATTAATGTAGAAAAATGGTCTAAAATTTATATTTAATTAAAAATTAAAAATATTTTATGATTTATAACTATAAATTGAAATAATTAAAAAAAAATTCTTTTTCAAGTCTGCAATTCAAATTTCGGATACGTGTTATCAAGGTTTTCGAGCAGTTTGCTTAAGCGACTGCCCTATTACTACAGGGTGGCTAATTTTCTCGTGGGGTCGGAACGCAAAGTGGGACGACAGAGAAAAACGATTAGCGAACGGACAGACTGATACAAGTACTTTCGATTTGATGTAAGTGTGTAAGCTATGCATGTGATAGAAACCAAGTACGGACGGACAAAACAGACGGTTACATTCAAACTATCGACGCAGGTCTTTTGCGTGATATACCCCGAATTCATTTCCCGATAGGTCGGTGAGGAGGTTCTTCTGTACACGGGTTTTCAGGAAACGGCGTTCTAGTTTGGGATTGTAATGCCCAGCGACGTCACTTTGGCGGAAGTTAAGACGAAAAACCTAATCCCCTTCTTTAAAATTGGAAGGTCGAGACCTCAGGTTGTAATGCGTCTCATTTGCACGTCCTTGGTCTTTATCTTCAGCCCAATTTGTTGGTGGAGGTCTCTTAAACGTTTGTGGGGCTCTAGCACAACGGCGGAATCTCCCAAACACTTCAAATGCCGTAGTAGCCTGTATGATTTGCCATGGCAAATCAAGTTCTGGCCAAAGGCGGCAAAGTAAGGCCAGACACCGGTGACGGAATGATAAGACGACCGCAGAGAGGAAGTCATGGCGGACAATCTGCGGTCCCAATCCTTCTGAGTTGGATGGACATATGAACGGATCACGGCTAACAGGGTGCGATTCAAACGTTCTGATGCGTTCGATTGAGGGGAATATATTGGCGTCATTTGGTGTTCAATATCGTACTGTTCGAGTAGACCCTTAAACTGCCGAGATCTGAACAGTTCTTCGTTGTTCAAGTACACGCTTTCTGGTACCCCAAACACATTGGAATACCTGACTGGTGGAGTCGTGAATTTGCAAATAGGTTTCACCAGCGGGAATTTCAAGAGCCGGTCCAGCACAATGATAGCTCCAATGTGTCCCGCAGAAAAACGAGCATATGGGCCAAGTAGATCTATATACAGACGTTGGAATACGAGCTCCGGAACGTTGAGTTGGCTAACAGGAGGTCTAAGAGGCTGGTTGGGAGCTTTAGAACCTTTACAGGTCTCACAGGCGCTTACACATTCTTTGACCTGGGATGACATTTTAGGCCAAGAGGGTTCTTCTTAAGGTGCCGAGGCGTCCAACCGTAGCCACCGTGAGCACTTAGAGGATGGTCGAGTGCGCGGAGGGTCAGATTGTGAGTCATTTCCTCTGGCACCCTGAGTTCCCAAGACTCTTCTTCCTGCAATGGGTCACAGTTTGCGTATTCATCACATCGATAAGCATAGCCATCTATCACTTCCAAATCAGGCAACGATGGTTTGCCTCAATTCGTTGTAGCTGACTGACTTAAAATGCGGTCTGTCTAAGTCTTTCTCAATGGGGTCATCGTCATTCACCGTCAATTCTGCTCACTCGGGTGTAAACATTGGCGAGAGAGTATCGCGCACGATGTTCTGGGTCCCTTTTCGATGTTTGATGGAAAATTTAAACCCTTGCAGTTTAAAAGCCCATCGGGCCAAACGTCCATGTAGGTCCACTTGATTCATCAGCCATTGTAACGAAGCGTGGTCCGTGATGATTTCAAACCGGTGGCCTTCGATGTACGCTCGGAATTTCTTAAAAGCCATCACCGCTGCCAGATATTCTTGTTCCAATACAGTGTAGTTCCTTTGGCCCAAGTCAAGTTTACTGGACATGAAAGCAATGGGAGCTTCCTCTCCTTCTTCAGTCAATTGGACTAGCATGGCCCCAACGATGAATAGAGAAGGTTTTCTGAAAGTCAAGGCTGTGCAAGAGTGGAGCAGATGTCAAGGCTTGTTTCAGCTCTTCAAATGCCTTTCGACTGAGTTCGGAAGCAAATGAACTTACCCTTCCGAAGCATGTCCGACAGAGACGTTGAAAATGCTGCGTAATTTTGAACGAACCTTCAGTATCAACCACACACTCCTAGCAAACGTCGTAGCTGCTTAACGGTCTTCGGTATGGGAAAGTCATCTATCGCCCGAGTTTTGTCCGGTTCCGTTTTGATGGTACCACGTCCGATGACATAGCCTAAATATCGGACGTCGGTCATAACAAAATTGCTGGTCTGAACATTGATGGTGAGTTCCGCCTTATTGATATGCAGCGCTCCTTCTTGCAATAGAAGATGTTGGTCAAACGTTTCTGTGATGAGTAGCAGATCATGCAGGTTCACGAACACTTGGTGTTTCAGATGAAGTGGAATTACTTTGTCCATCAACAGAGTCATCGTTTGCGGAGTGTTACACAGGCCAAGAGGCATTGTGACGATCTGATATAGTGGTCGTCCGAGCACTGTAAAAGCAGTCATACTCCTCGATCCTTCATCGTATGGAATTTACCAAAATGCATCCTTTAAGTTGCAACTTGGAACTTAGTTTGCTTTCGGCAGTCTTCCCAATAGTCCATCGATAAGCGTAAGAGGGTAGGCGTCTTTAACGGTCACTGCATTCACTTTCCGGGCATCTAGATAAAGACGGACTTTACCTGGCTTCACCACCAAGGTTACCGGCGAGGACCAGGCACTTTGGGACTCCTCTATAACCCCCAACTCTAGCATCCTGTCCAACTCTGCGTACACCAGTTTTTCCATGGCCGGTGACATGGCGTAGTGTCTCTGTTTTATGGGCTTGCTATCGCAAACGCCGATGACATGTGAGACCAAGGCCTTGTGTAGCATAAGATGGAAAAGCAGCGATGGATGCTTCCAGACGTTGTCGTTGGTTAGGCGTTAATTCGTGCCTGTCGGGAATAGAAGCGAGTTCATGGACATATCTAGTATTTAAAGGTGAGTCTGCGGATAAGTCTGGGGCCGAATCAAATCGAAGGCCGAAATCGACGCCAAGGTACAGGTTATGAGCCAGTGAAGGGATAATGAAGAACGTAATATCCTTAGTCTGACCTCTGAACATCACGGCTGTTATCAATCTACCCTGGATAGGATGTTTAGTGCCATCAGCTATGCTAATTTCATACCGCCAGGATTCTACCACAGTAGGATGCTAATGGAGTACCTTTGAGCCGAGGCTCGAGGCAAGGCAGCTAGTACTTGTACCCGTGTCAATCAGAGCAATAGCAATTTCGCCCAACACTTTGATTGGTGCGTAAGGTCTGGTGTCGTTCTCGGAAATCTCCGAGATGTTGCATAAGTTTAAGGTTTAATGGCAGGTGCACCCTCTCTTGCGGAAACTCCGCCAAAGACGAGTGGACCACTTTACATGCGCGAGTGAGAGGTGATTTCTTCGGACGCAAAGATTCGCTCTCGAGCCGCATGGTATTTCTGCAGTTCGTGGCTACCGGAGTTCTTCAGGCAGTCCCCCCCCCCCCGCAGTCATAATTATCAAGGTTGGTATATTATCGTCAATATTGAGATTCGCAGCCGGCTGGCAGCCTACTGTGGAGCTTTGAAGTGGCGCTGAAGTGGTCGGGTCCCTGCTCGTCTATTTTTCGAAGTGGCGCAATCCAGGTTATCCAGGAAGTAAGTATCAGACTTACCACATCCGTAGCAGAAAACCGTACTCTCAGCCCGATACGCAATGAACTGACGTCCGGTTTGTTTGCAGTTCCAGCAGGTCGTGAGGTTCCCGACCGCGGCTATCGTAAGCTCGCCTGACTCCCTGTTGGTATCCTCCAGATCTGGAATGTTGGTCTCTGGTACCACTTCTGCAATTCCCCGCCATGGACTCGGTCTCGCTAACAGGTATGGCCGTTTTCGGAGGTCCTCCTCGACGCTATCCTGTCCTAAGAAGTGATTCCATGTTCTGAGGGTCGGAGTTCATAGCACGGTGGTGAAGTTCCGGCCTCAAATTGCTTTTTGGTACCCGTAGCAGTTGCGATTGCGTCATTGGCTCAGATAACTGGTTATTTAGCCGTAAGATGTCGGCTCGATACTTGTAGAAGGGCTCGTCTGGACGTTGCCAACTGGCATGGATTTTGTCCAAGACTCTCTCATTCATCTTAAATGTGGGATACTCCATACGGAGTACCTCCTTCAGCCGTGACCAGTGGTGGAATGGTGGAGTAGCATGTATCCGGCCGTAAATTTCCAGCGCTGCTCCTCTAAGCAGCATCGGCAAGTAGCTGGCCAGCGCCGTGTGATCCCCCGCCAACATCTGGTCTATCAGGGATTCCACCCGATAAATGAAGACCTCCACGTTGATGGAATTTGGCTCCCGCTAAACTGAAGATTCCAGCCCTGAACGATACTGGGATCTGCGTCAGCTTCAACCGATACGGTGAGTGTGTGGGTCTATGTTGACCCGGAGGAGCCACTGGAGCAAGACTCGGTTGTTGCGCTTGGCTTAGCCTGGGCCGATATACAGAAGTCATAGGATTCATGGATGAGCTGGGTATATTTCGCTTGGGCTCGCGTCTCGAATCCAATGGAAAATTCCAAGGATTTGAGTCCAAGTCCCACATCAAAGGCGTTCAGGGACGTGCTGGAGGCGGGTTCGCTTGCTTGCTTGCCCTGCATCAGGGCCATCAGATCCTACAGGACTGTTGCCTCCACAGATATGGTTCGGCTCTGCCCTTCAGCAGGAGGCACTGCTTTGGCTCCTACCATGGTATCAAGATCATCCGGTAGTGGCAAACCTCGGTCTCTGCGATTATTGATTTTGGGCACAACCCCTTGTGCAGCTGGTGTTTCATCGTAACTGGTCGGTGGCACTGCAGAAGTTGCTGGTTATCTGCAAAGTGGGGATGTCCAGTTGATCAGAAGATGTTGGGCTACGCAGGTTTCGTGAAACTGATAGCGACACGGCAGCGTACGCACTGGCGTACCGACATTTCTGGCCTGCTGGTTAATTACGCAGAGCGCCATCGGTCCCGCATCTGAACGTAAATGACGTTTATCGGGCGTGCGTTTTGTGAACATGTCGCGTGATAAACTTGTTCCTAATGGAGGGAATTCAATCCTAAAAGAAATTTAACACTAAATGTATATATGTATATTAAATAAGTAAGAACAAATATTTAAAAATAAAAAAGTGGTCGAAATTGCTGAGCTATACAACAATCTATCAAAAACAAAGAATGTTGAATAAATATTATTAAATAATAATTAGAAATATTAAAAAATTAGCTTAAAAAATATAATAAATTCTTCTTTCTTCTTTGATAAACTCCAAATGCAATTGTCAGTGTTTGACTCAACTAAATGATTATCAATATCATGAAAATTCAGTCTTTCCATACATTTGTCCTCTTCGCAGGCAAAGACACCAATGGTGAGCTCTTCCTTTGCGTTAGAGGCACTACTTTCTTGAGGCACTATAAATATCAGAGTTTGGAAGTGCTCTCTTATACGCTAGTTTTGACCAGGAACAGCTTGTCAGTCCAGGGTTGGTTCTGACCCATAAGCAGCACGTGTCTTATCAGGGCTAGGGGAGTAAAATGTCGAATCATCTCAGCTAAGTTAAGCCCCTTCTATTCTAGTATAACAAAATTGTGAACTAAGTACAACTTAAATACACAGGATTTTTAAAAAAAGGTTAGTATTATTTTTCTTATCCCTAAAATCCGTTTCTCATTATTTTTATTACAAAAAGCATTTTGACATGATTCATGAATACTTTGGTGTGAATAAAATACTGCACTTAATTTTGAACTCCGTTGTAATTATTGACAGTTCTACAGGATGTGTTTTGTAGGGTTGTGGTATCCTAAAAATACTGTGAATTCCTTATAATAAAGTCAAATAAAGTCAACAAAAGTCGAAAATCATAATATTCGTATAAAAACCTAGTTGAATTTCTTTTTCTTTATAAGTGCCGAAATAGCGTAAAAAAGCGTCTTCAAAGACCTAATTTTCAAAAAATTTCCATACTCCCCGGTAAAGGACCCCTTTACAGGTTTTAGTTGAGGGCCCCAAATGGTCCCAGTCCGGGCCTGTAGAGCGCTCACAGCGATTTTTTAATCGCGCTGGAAAAAATCTATCTATAAATAAAGTTGCACGAGTTTATATGTAAACGCTCCCACCGGGGTTTTGGGACATTTGTTGCGACAAAAAAAAGTCACAAAACATTTTGCGATTAACTGAACTCAAACAGCCTCGTGACTTTTAGTCACTCTGGGCGATAAGTCCGATTTTAATCGCCTTAAATTTAACATAAAACGTAAATGCTACGTTTGCATAATAATTTCTTCTCCTTCGCATAGTTGAAACATTTCCAAGCAACTTTCAAAAATAATATCAGAGCCCTTTCTTTCAATATTTCATTTCAAATTATGAGTTAAATTATGAAAAGCAAACAATATTCAACGGGTTGAGGAACTCTCAACAAATCGTCAGATTCAACCATTAATTGGAAACAGGAACATATGAACTAGCACTGCCTCATTATCTAACCAAATTTTCCAGAATTTTCTGAGCCGTAATAAACCCCTTTCCCGACTTTCTCTCTATTGCATATTGTCGCCATAGCCTAATTATATTTAAAGCTTTGGAAGCAAAGCCCCCCCCCAAAACCGTTCGCAATTTTATTGAAAATATCAACGAATTTGCATACATGCATATCAACGAGGATATTTATCACATGTTCAACACCCCGTTATGATTTACATGTTCCCCGGAAATTGCTGCTACTCTCATTAGTATAGTGTGTCACCGATGGGTTATGCCAAGGTGGATTTCGTGCACATAAGGGAGGAAGGATTTTATGGTGGCTGCCTAATTACGTGTCCAAATGATGTACGGCACGTTATATTTTAATAACGCAACGACGGATTTCAATATTCACTGCTATTGTTTATAACAATCGTAAAATTAGAATTTAGCACACACCCCATGAGCCGTTGCGAAACCCGTCGCGCATACGTGCTTCTCGTTTCGCATTTTCATTGTCGACGCGGGAGAGAGGGTTGTAGCGCGTCAATTTACCGTAAAATGTGCGAAGACATACGGTGGTAGGCTATGTGTGCGGAATTTAAATACGCTTTTAATTAGGGTTGAATGTTGACTTTAATACTGGCTGCTTCCATCATAGAAAATTTCCAAGGGCAACAGCCTGAATGATGGAGAATTCAGGAGCAAAGTAACGTTTCGATTATTCCAGGATTTCGTGGGACGAAAAAACTTCTATTGATGTTTGCTTATTAAATTTTTCCAAAAGTTTCAAAACGCGAAACATTCAAGGGGTTGACAAACCCATCAAAAAACGCTCATGTTTGGTTTGTTCTTCTCCTAAAAAGGCTTTCAATTTTCCATTTGCCACCGACTCGTACCTATCAACGATTTTTCATGTGCATAGAGCTGTCTTCATTCAACATTCCTAGGAAAACTCTCATCTGGATTTTAATCCACACTTTGTGCATTATTTGTTCGCAAATTTCACTCAATAACTATTTTCCAGATACAATCAAATTGCTATCTCATTGCAATGCAAGAAAACGAGACGCGATCAATTTTCCAGCGTCTGACATTATTTCTTATGAAAAATGTACATCTCTACCGTTTTCATCCTTGCTGCCGAATTTCCATTTTATCATTTTACTCGTTCGCTTCTAGACAATTGTTGCATTTCACTTAGAGCCGTTGCCAGACTAAGCATGGATCATTTTAATCCACATCCTGCAAAAACTGCCAGGCTATAAAAACAGGAGAAAACTGAGAGAAAAGACAAAAATCTTGTATCTGTTCTCCATTTTGCCCGTTCGCCTCGAGAATTTATTGTCGTTGATAAAAGGAAACTGAACGGTACGAGCGCACGAAAGGACTAAGCAGCGGCAGCACGGATCCATAAATCATTGTGGCATCGGAAAGTATCTTGCCGGGACCTTAAGGTCATGTTGTACGTACGAACACCTGTTGAGCGGTGACAATTTTTCTTTGGGATCTCATTCGAGGCAAAAAGTTTTCCAGGACACACTTTCGACAGGAGTGTGACGTGATAAATTGATTCAAAAGTTTCACGTGTAAGTTATATTTTTCTCTTCGTTGATGATGTCTTGCAGGCTTTGTGTCCTTGCCGATACGAGGGCAATTTCGGAAGGGGGATTAAAATATCAGGGGTGGGAGTGGAGCAATGATGGTATCATGTTATAAAGTTGGCAAGCTAGGACAGGTGCTCGGCTTTATAATTCGACATTTATAAATGGTATTTTGTATGGGGGAGCGAAGGAACATCGAGAAAGATGTAACGACAAAATGTTGTTGAAAAGCGTGCGGGGCGGAACTTTGGGATTTTTCAATTGATGTTCATCAATCAAAAGACATTGTCTGCTCACGTTGAGCCGGGAGGTTCATTTGTTGATTCTATAAAAGCATTTCTCCGGCAGTCAATAAAGATAGATTAGTCGATTTCCACAAAATTTGTCAGAGTATTGCGTGGCTTTTCTGAGCAAAGCCATTTCATGTGGCTTGATGAAAATTATCGAGATTAATGGAAAATTTCAAAATGGACCCCGTTGCAGTACAGTATAGTATATGTTCAGCAAACTTTTAATTAGTACTGTTACCGGAACCTTTAGTTAGTCGCAGGGAAGGCTAATGAGAGCCCAACCTGGTCGAAGAAGGATCGTAAATAGCGCCACTCGTCCAATTCCTCAGGACCTCCCCAAGTCTTGTGGGACGAGGCGCAACTTGTGACAAGTAATTCTCCGAGTTTAGCTCGGATGGTGCACACAACAACAATATTTGTAAAATAGAAAAAAGAAACGGATTACTTACCTCATTCCTTTCTCTGAAAATTTACTTTAGTTATAGTTTTCAATAGTTATAAATAATGAATTTAATATTAAATTTTAAAAATTAACAAAAATTCGTACCAAAATGAATCAGTGCTCCACCGATTGTTCTATCTTCTAATTTCACAACCTCTTCCACTTCGATTGGACGCTTCCCGTTTGGTACTAGCTTCCTTTAGCTGACCGTCCGAAAAACAATCGGTTACACAAATTATATGGCACACTAGATGCCACAACAATATAAATAATGGGAGCTTGCGCAACTATTATGTATAGAATACTTTTTGGATCGCGCGACTAATATAATTGGTCGCGGTTCTTAATAAAAAAAAGAACACACTTATTTCATACGACAAAGCTTTATTACTCCAGTTATAAACTCCATGCTAGCGATACAACAACTGATGATCGATCAACCGATTGCTCTTTTATTGGTTCATGATTATTATTAATGTCAGCAATTTTACCTGACTCACCTGAATTGTAATTATGATGAAAGAGCAATTGGCTGTTTACAGTTTGCTTAATACATGGTGCAATGTATTTTTCTGACCCAGTTACAATGTTGGGTGAATGGACATTATTAATGTTGGGTGAATGAGCATCATATGTTACTCCTCCCCGGTTTAAGTGAGGATTCTCCTGAATCTTTCTATCAAAGTTTTTGTTCAATAATTTTTTTCCTAAATATAACGCACAAACAATAATAATAATAGAAACAACAACGATGCTACCATTAATGCCATAAGAAATAACTTTATGCATTTTTAATTCTTTTATTTCTTTAATATTTTCGTAACTGTTTAAAACTAAATTACCGAATGTTAATGACTTTGTGAAGTTATAGTCCACTCCGGAATGCGGGTAGAAATATTTATCCTGTATTATATTTTCCTTGTTGTAAAAAGTTTCTTCTAATATCGTCATCTGACAGTTATAAAAATTAATAAGATAATTTTCATTTAATACAATGTCTCTACTGTCGCAATCATGCTTCAACTTTAATGCATTGGCATTTTTCACAAGGATACTTTCTTCACTTAAAATCTGTATTTGAGTTTTATTATTATATATCAGTTTACAACTATTGTCTAGAATGCAATGTTTACTACGTTTCAAATCTTTCAGCATTATATGTGGTTTATATTTATATGTTTTGTTATTAATTTCTACAATATATTCTTCTTCGCTATTTATCTCAAAGTTTTCTTTATTTGGTACTGAAGTTAACAATTTTAAATCTGTTTGAATATAATTTCTTGGAATTTTGATAGCTATGACAATGTATTTATTCCTATATTCTAATATTCCCATTTTTGTCAACTTAAGTTTATAAAAAATCTATTCCATATTCATCAATTTCTTCCATGGTTAATATGCTGGGATGTAACAAATTATGCTTTGCTGATACAATATTGTCTTGAATTTGATTTACTTTATTTTCCAAAAATCTAAGTTTTACTATTTGTTCCAAAAATAGTTGTTGATGTATAATTTGTTTTGTTGTGCCTTCCAGTCCTCTAAAAGCTTCTAATATTTTCCTTCTATCATTATTTATAATAACTTGTAAAGACCTGATCGATTCATTAAAGTGGTTATTAATTTTAATTTGTTCATTGAGATTTTCAATCGCATTATGGTTATTTTCTTCTATAACTTTTAAATGGTTTTCAATTTCTTCCCTATCCTAATTATCCATGGTTCCGATTAGCCACTTTTGTGTATAACCTACTATATTTAATAATCCCCGTTTCTGTCTTTTCCCGGAATAAGGAATTAAGGATTTTACTTTTGCTACTACAGTATCTATTTCCCTAGAAATAATTTCCTTATGGTCATTGTCTAAATGCTTAATATTAACTCTTATATTCAAAACAGCATCTAAAATATCTCTTGGGTTGATTAGATGTAAAATGGTGTTTGTTTGATTAACCATCTGTACTTTTCGTAGATTGATTTTTGTATACCCAGATTGTTCATCAATTGATATAGTTTGTAGAGCTCCCTTCACCGTTGGCATTGCTAAGATTACGAGCAAGAGCATGACCTGTAAATTTATATGGTCTCTTAATGTTTGAAACATGCACATTCTCCAATTTTTTTCTCCAATTTTTTAATTTTGTATCTGGTTTCATCCTTATGCCTAACATGTTTGTAATTCTTAATAGGTCCTATGCCTCTATTTTCGATATAATCTTCGCGTTCTTCGTTTAGCTTGTTTATTTGCCTTTCTTTGTTTGCTCTAATATAAACTTAAAATTTTCTCATTTACCTCTTCTTTAGCTTTCCTAGGAGTAGTTTTAATTGTTGAATGATATCGATCGTTATAGTTTCCTATCACTAACTGAATTTTTGATTCTACAGATAAACTTTTGTCTTAAATGCCGGTTACCTTTTCTAAAATGGTTGAATGCAATCTCTCTACATCTGCATTCCCTGTATGGCTATTAGGTTTTGTCCAATGTACTTGAATATTACATTCTCGAAAGTATTCTTTCAATTGCTCTGCAATGAACTCGTTGTCAAGTATCATCTTTTTCCATGTGCCAAATTTAGCAAAATGTTCTACTAAAATTGCTCTCTTTCCACTCCAATTTTTATCGTTAATGGTATGAGCTACTGCAAATTTGGTTAGTTTGTCAATTATAGTTACATATGCCCGTTTTGATAAATAGAAGATATCCAAATGTATAATTTCGTTTCTTATGTGTGGGAGTTTCAGTTATTTGGAATTTAGCTTTGATCGGTTTCCGATCATACTTGATTTCCTGACATTTTGTACAGTTATTTATAACGAGTTGTATATGTTCTTGAAACTTGGGAAAATATATCTTTGATTTCAGTGTATAGTAAGTTTCATTTATTCCACTATGCATTGATTCTTTTGTATGGTAAATAGAAATTTTTTTATGCAGATCTTTCTCAGTTTCCACTTCTGTAGCTCGTTTTGAGCATCTTATAAACTTAACAGTCCCGTCATTTGAGAATAGTTCTATTATAACCTGTTGAACAAGATTATAGTGATGATCTTCTATTTCTGAGTTTATTCCTGTCTTTCCTTTCTTAATAAATCTAATTAGTACGTCTTTAATTTTATTTGCGTCTTCTAGCGGGTTCAAATATATAATTCTACGGCCATGTAAAATTTCTATTTCCTTGCTAACACTGTACGTTAATATAAGTTGTGTTTTAAATTTATTTACAATTTCATCTTTAATACCAATGTGATCTAATTGCTGTTCATCGACAGAATGCACTGTATCCGATAAGTCCATGTTTGATTCTGTATCATTACTTTCCGCGATTTTGGGTGTATCTTCAAGTCTACTAAGAAAATCGGCTACTTTATTTTCTTTTCCCTGAAGATATTCTATCTCAAAGTTATATTCCTGCAATTTTAAAATCCATCTTTGATTACGCTGAGAGAATTCCTTACCCTTTTATTTGTTGTTTAAATATTTAATAGGTGCACGGTCAGTAATAATTTTAAATTTTCTCCCATACAAGTATGGTCGAAAATAATTAACTGAATAAACGATAGCTAAAAATTCTTTGTCTGTGACGCTGTAATTTTTCTCATGTTTATTCAAAGTACGTGATACGAAGCAAACTGGATGTCCGTCTTGAGAAAGTACGGCTCCAATCGCAAAATTACTAGCGTCCGTTGTAAGTGTAAATAGTTTATCATATTCTGGGAATTTTAATATTGGGTGAGCAGTAATTAATGCTTTTAAGTTTTCAAATGCCGAAATATATTGAGGGTCATTTATATTGATTTTGTCATCTTTGTTTAAGTACTTAATCATTGGATATGCTATTTTAGCATAATCTTTGATAAATTTCCTGTAGAAACCTGTCATTCCCAAAAATCCTTTAAACTGTCTTTCCGTTTTTGGCAGACTTACATTCTCAATATCCCTTATTTTGTTAGGATTCGGTTTAATTCCATCTTTCGTTAGTATATGACCTAAAAACCCAGTATCTCGTTTCATAAAGCTACACTTATCTGCTTGTATCTTGAGATTGTACCTTTGTAAGGTACTAAAAAGTTTGTCCAATGATGAAATATGTTCCTCCAATGTTGTGGAAAATATTAATATATCATCCAAATAAACCACACATATTTGGTTAATATATTCACGTAAAATATTATTCATTAGCCTTTGAAAAGTTGCCGGGGCGTTTTTTAACCCAAACGGCATTCTAACATATTCATATAGGCCTGATGGTGTAAGAAAAGCTGTTTTTTCCACATCTTCTTCTGCTACGAGAATCTGATGAAACCCTTTTGCCAAATCTAATGTGCTGAAATATTGGAAATATTATCCAAAATACCATCAATATTAGGAAGAGGATATTTATCGTCCACCGTGACCTGATTCAACTTCCTATAGTCCACAACAGTTCTGTACTTCTACTTTCCGGAGTTATCCATTTTCTTCGGAATCACAATTATAGGTGAACTATATCGACTATTACTTTTTCTTATGATCCCTTGTTTTTCCATCTCTTCCATTTGCCTACGAACCTCAGCTTCATGTTGTGGGGGGTATCTATATAGCTTTGCATTTATCTGTTGATCTGTTGTTGTTTTTATTTGATGAACAACTGAGTTAGTATTTGTTAAAGTATCTCCTTCTTTGAACATTAAGCGCCGATATTTACCCAAAAGTCTTTCAATCTCAGCTTTTTCAATTTGATTTAAATGATCTGTTTGAATGTCACAGACTTCGCTTGCATCTAGCACATTCACTTCATTTAATGACTTGGCTAAAAACGGAAGATGTGTACCATTCATTAGTATAATTTCCTGGTTTAAAATGTCAATAACTTTAACATTCTTAGTGATCCAGTCCATTCCAATGAGAAAATCGTATGGCTTATTTAAATTTATTTTTGTCCATCTGATTCGAGCATTAGAAGGTTGATTAAACTCTTTAGGGCACTCAGTTTTGACCTGTTCTGTTTTATCCCTCACTACACCTTGAATTGTATTAACTTTAATAGGGGTTTCTTCTGTTATTACTCTATATAATTCCATAGGAACTTTATTTGCATTAAGCAAGCTAATTGTAGAACCAGTGTCTATCATCGCAACGTAGTTTTTGCACTGGAAAGTTAAGGATATACAAATTTTCTTTTCCTCCGAGGCTAGTCCGTAAAAAACTCGGAAGTTTCTTCCTCGTCCACATTTTCCCTACTGATAGAATCTACTTCCATTGGCTGATCATTTTGTCGATTTGATCTATTTTGCCCGGAATTCCTATAATTATTTTGATTCCTACTCTGATTTGTTCGGTTGGAACTAATTTGCCTGAATTGACCTGAATTTCTTTATTTGAAGCAATTAGATTCCTTAGAACTAGACTGTTCTTGTTTATCATTTAAAGCACTTTTATTTTTTCCACTATTATCACTTGTTACATTTGCGTCGGTAAATTTTTGTTTATGGGAATTTCTATCAAATCTCGTAACATTTAAATTATACTTGTCCTGACCAATATATTTACACAAAATTGTTCACAACAATTTCTTGAGTTTTAAGCAACAGTTGATGAATAGTAAATACCTTGACATTGTTTATTTCCTTTGTGATCTGAAGCTGATCCTTTACCGGCCGATAGTGTATTTTCAACTTTTCTTTACACTGCGTCCACGTTTCCGGTTTGTCCACTGCTAGATAATTCTTTGCTTCCCCCGTGATTTTTTCATTGTAAATCACTTCGTAAATTTGAGGTGCTTGTTCGCCATATTCATCCAGTATTTGTTCCACTGTTGATAAAAATGATGGCAAAGTCCCTGGTTCTCCTATACTTAATTCGTTTCTCCACTGCTGTCCTCCAGTTATTTCCTTGGTTTTGTCTAGCCAAAATTTCCGTCAGAACCAACAGACATTGTTTGAGTTGCTGCTGCTGAGCCATTTTAGTATTGGATTGATTGTCGTCGTCTTGTATTAAGCTTGTTTCTGCGTACCGTGGTAAATTTTTCTTCACGACACAGATTTTATGTTTTACATCCCGATTCGATCACTTTCCTTAAGCAATATACTTTTTAAGGAACACCGACTGCGCCACTAATATAATTGGTCGTGGTTCTTAATAAAAAAAAGAACACACTTATTTCATACGACAAAGCTTTATTACTCCAGTTATTAACTCTATGCTAGCGATACAACAACTGATGATCGATCAGCCGATTGCTCTTTTATTGGTTCATGATTATTTTTAATGTCAGCAATTTTACCTGACTCACCTGAATTGTAATTATGATGAAAGAGCAATTGACTGCTTACAGTTTGCTTAATACATGGTGCAATGTATTTTTCTGACCCAGTTACAATGTTGGGTGAATGGACATTATTAATGTTGGGTGAATGAACATCATATGTTACTATGTTGGGTGAATGAGCATCATATGTTACTCGCGCGGCGTTTTCTATTTTATCGACCTTTCTCTGAATGTTTTGATCTTCAGATAACTTCCGATTTTACCAATTGTATATTTTTATTTCATACATATCCCATTGCCGTTCAGCTGCATAATGTGGTAGACAATTTTTTGAGAAATTGGACGCGTGGCGCTATTTACGACCCTTCTCCGAAGCCAGTCGGGCCCTCATTATCCTTCCCTGCAGCTAACTAAAGTTTCCAGCTAACATTTTTGGCGCCCAACATGGGGCCTGATGAGTTTAAGTTTCGTTTAAGTGGAGAGAAAATTAAAAGTTCAAGTGTTGTGTCTAGAGTGCGAAGTGTTGAGTGACAGTGCGGGTGTTTGAATTTATTTATTGTGGAAGTATACGATTGAGTGAGAGCGTGATTTTTAATTTGGATTTTTGATAAAAAAAAAACAACAAAATAATAATTAAAATAAAGAATTTAAAATTTAGACATCATTTCTAGCACTTGAAAATTTGAAAATAAGCTCGAAATGGCGGGGACTGTAAAGGTTATGGTCAATAGACTGACAAGTGATGAACTGGCATACGAGTTGTCAATCAGAGGTCAACCTCATCGTACGGTGCAAGAAATTAGACATCAGTTGGCAATAGCATTGAGGGGAGAGCGCCTTAAGCACCAAAGCATGATCGACTTGAAGGAATATTCATGCATATCGGAAGAGGATCTAGCTGCAATCCGCGAGAAGATTACGAAGATTCGCCAGTTGTTACTAAAATTTTGTGGGGATAGGGAATGTGGAAATTGCCTGAAAATCCGTTTCAACGTTGATTTTACTCAGCAAAGATTGGACAATATTCAAGCAGACGACCCAGAGGAAGAAAGAATCATTGAAAAATTGAATAAAGATGTAGTTATCTTGCTAGGGGAATTGGACGTGAGGGCAAGAGGTGAAGAGGAAGAATCAGAAGATGAGATAGACACCGGAGAAGGATCACAGATTCCCGCGGCCAGAGTTCTGACAACGCAAACTTCGCAACGGCTGCAGAAGTAATAGAGCGTGTTGAGATGGAAGGAAAAGAGACGAAGAAAACTATTAGCCATACCGCGGGGTCAGCAAAGGGGCCCCGAATACCTCCGAAAGGATCTGCGCTACCGATGCTGCTTTTTTTTACGCCACAGAGGCTAGGAGGCTCTGGGTCTCGGGTGGAGACGGAACTAAGCAACTATCCGGGATCTGTAAATGCGTTCCTGGTAAGAGTGAAGGAGAGGCGAGTGGCCAAAGGTGCTTCAAAGGCCCAGCTCTACCAGATGGCTGTGAAGCTCTTTGAGGATTGGCTCTCTTCTGATATCGCCCAGTCCGGGTGCGAATTCGTAGTTGGAACGAGTTGTGCCTGGAATTACGTGAGGAATCCCCACCCTGGGATTACGATATCAAACTGTGTGAGGAGATCCCCTAATGCCGGTGCCAGGAAAAACCTTACAGTGAGAGAGAGAGAAAATGTGTATTTTTAGACAAAATATTAGCCTTTTCTACCAGACCCAGTAAGCCCTACGGAAAATCACTTCCCCATCAAAGTTGTGTTACGGTATAGTCTTTCCGTTTCCCTTTAAGGAGATCCCTCCTACCACAAGCTCGAGGAGTAAACAAAAAAAGAGCCTGTTTTAAGAAGAAACGAATTAATTAAAACACACCATAACCAACCGAGCCACTACGAAAATCAGTAGTTGCAGGTTTCTTTAAATCCAAAAAACTTTGTGATTAAATTTAGGAATTAGGATAAGAGTTCAAACAGAGGGTTGCATGTAATTAGTGAAGGGCCGTCAGAAGCAAGGAGGAACGAATCAGCCCGTTGGTGGTTAATGTAAACTTTAACTAGCTCGGTGGAACATACATCACCTACAAATCTGGATCCGATTCCGGATATGAATGCTGACCTATGGGACTCTCAGTGGCATCCAACATAGCCCGTGGAAGATGATGGCGTACCGGAGCGTCATTACACTCCAACAGGTGAACTATAGAGTCATTTAGCGCAGAAACTGCGGTGATTTATGTCACCACAATCAGGAGGAACGCAACGTTTTACTCGGACAGTGATAAACATCACCGTGAAAATACAGGGGAAGAGTCACCGTCTGAGTAAGAGCAAAATGTATTTGGAATATTGAATCAGAACAACTTGGCCGTGATAAAAACACCAAAATGAAAATGAACCAATACATTACCTTCGGGGATATCAAGATCCTACGATCCAACTTTTCGGGCACATCGTCGCATTCTGACACATCCAAACCACTACTTAACTATACTCAAATGCACTAACTAGGGTTTATTTTTCAAAAACTTTAACCTGGACCGCGGAAGAAAACTCTCCACTGAATAAACAAACAATCAACTGCCATTTGGACGTCGTACTTTCCAGTGATACGACAATGCCCATAAGATGGCGGATCATGGAGACTCTCCACAATAATAATGAAGAAGCGCCCACTGGAAAAGTTTGAGCCCGTGATTCCCAAAACATACATTTCGCTGCCGGCAATTTTTCCAAGACAAGTGTATTAACCGCCGTCTAGTTGACCTCGAAATTGAACGGGCGCTGAGTTAAGGAGAATTTATTTAAGAACGGTCGGTCAGTGGAGCGGCCTCTTTTTTTCATTACCGTGAATCCTGAAAGGAAGCAGAAGCCGATCAGAGCACCGATCAGAACAGCGACACCGAAGAGGCAATAGTTAAGCCAAACGTACGATTGCACTGCAAACGAGTGATTTCGCAACGGAGACTGGAGTAGAGTGGACATATCAGCCGAGCGGAGGTGAAAGGGGCCTTATACTTCTCGTGAAAGCATCGCGCAAAGGAAAGGGAGCCCCCCAACTTAGAGAAGAAATTTAAGCTAAGCATTTTTTTTATTCCACTTAATTTTACTATTCTATTTCAGCGGTAAGTGTTAAGTTAGGGTGAAATTTTCGTGAATTACATCAATTTCATGTTTTTTTTTAGAGAAATGAATTAGATAATTGCATTTGCTTTATTTGGCTCCAAGAGGTGTGCGCGTGGCTTGAGTGGTTACAAGTGTTCTTTATTGCTAGTTGAAGCGACACACTCGGGTGCGTTGAATGCAAGTTGCCTCGGACGGCTAAGCCTTCTTGCGAGTTGTGGAAGTTGAGGTGGTGTTGTTATTCAGCAAATTGGCTTTTGTTTTTTCAGCTGGTATAGAGAGAGAGAAAGTTTTTTTTTCAAGTAGTGAATTTAATTCCCAGAAGTGCCGTCCAGGTTCAGGCGTAGAAATCATACTGCGGCGTGCCACAGTCTCACTCAGCAGCCATACGGGAGTATTTTGGGAGTGAGTGGTGCCCTCGCCCGTCCTTTGGCGAGCAACCCCGGGACCGGAACCCCCAGTCGGAGTAACCCCAGTAAATTGGGGGGTAGTAGTTCGTAAGCTTGGAACGCATGCACCGGTGGAAGCTCCCGAGAATTTCACACCTCATGGAACCCGACCTTGCCTATATTGAGGCTTATCCAGTTGAAATTATAGCCCCATCGAGTAGAGGGGGACCAGGGGACTTGCGGAAGCACAAATCGTTTGGCCAGCGAGTTTATGGAGCCTGGACGTTATTTTTGGTGGGGTCACAGGGGCGTGATATGACCCAGGTGCCCGATTTGCTCCCCGCAAAACAAGCATAATGCAATAGGCGGTATATTGCGTTCTGGTTTCATAGATAGGAAGGAAACAGTTAGGGAGAAAATAGATTATGTGCTAGCTAAGACACCAGGGGATGCGCGTTCACATTTGGAAGTTCACTGGCATAGCAGACTCAGGAGGTTCTTGACAATAGCTGGTATCGAGGGTTTGCGACAACTTAAGGGAATGGGATTAGAGCTGACTCTAGCAAGGTAGGTCAAGGTCTGGATAGCAGATGATCTGCAGGGCAAAGTTTTGGGAAAAGCGTTGGTGCCCATTTGTTCGCAGAGGAAAACTAGGTAGTCGGAGGTGCTGATTGTTCCTGCCCTCCCACACGGACTAATACTAGACGTAGATTTCCTAAAACAGTTTGATATAACCTTGGGCCTAATGCAGGGGAAATGGGGTTTTAGCTGCAAGGCGGCTACACCCAAGCCAGACTATCTGCGTGCCCACTCCTTCTCAAATTTGGAGGAAGAGGGAAGGCTAAAAAGCCTCGTAGAAAGTGAGTTTGCAAGCATGGGGACCGTTTGGGCAGCACCTTCCTGCTGGGACACACTTTAAAAACCAACTCAGAAGCCATAAAACAACGATACTATCCTGTGATGCAAACACTCCAGCATCACAGAAATAAGGAGCTGGATGAAATGCTGGATGGTTGTCTCCAATTCTAATGGTGCTGAAGATAGATGGATCCTATCGTTTTTGTGTTGACTTCGGTAAAGTTCACCAGGTAGCCAAAAACGACGCATACCCCTTGCCATATATACTTACGGGACGCGAGGTACTTATCAACACTGGTATTCAAGTATACATATTGGCATGTGCCTGTCACAGTGGAGTTCAGGCAGACTACGGCTTTCATTAATCCTGGGAGAGGACTGTTTCAGTTTCGGAGGATACCTTTTGAACTTTCTAATACCCCAGCTACTTATTCTTCTTCTTAGCACTGCAGCCCCTTCCGGGCCTTCACTTCCTAAAAATAGTTCCTCCAACTATCTCAGGCAATCGACCGCATCCTCAAATTTTGAAATCCGAGCAGCGATGAATGTTCGATCGGACGGCTTCGTTGACTGAGTCACACGAGCATTTCCCCGGTTTCCTCACTGGCCTCCGCCCTTCAGTTCTCCAAACGATTACCATTTAGGGTATCTAGCTTGTCAAAAATTTCATACAGCTTAAGGTTGTATCGAATTTGCCATTGGTCTCCATCTAGCTTCACTCCGAATATTCACCTCAGGACCCGCCGCTCTAAGGCGTTCAATATATTTGCGGATGCTTGGGTTAGGATCCGTGTTTCATGCCCATAGCATAACACAGGTCTTCTCATAGATTTGTATACTTGGAGTATTGTTTTCTTAAGTATGCAGCTAGTATTCAAAATCGTCAAAAGCTTCCATTACCATTTCTCGTTATTTTGGCGCTTAAATACACAAATTTGCCCACATTTTCGACATTGTATCTGCCAAGTGTGACATTTTGTGTATTTGATGTATTTTTCCTCAACTGCGTCATGAGCTTTGTTTTATTCTCATTGATTTGTAGCCCTTCTAGTTTTGCTTCACTGTCGAGTTTCAGGAAAAGTTCTTTGGCAGTTGTTAGCGACCGTGACAGAATGTTGATGTCGTCCGCATAGGCTACTACTTGGCTCGACTTGTATAGTAATGTACCTCGCGTATCGATAGGTAGCTTCCGCATGACGCACTCCAGAGCCAAATTGAATAGCAATGGGGCCAGCCCATATCCCTGCTTGAGTTCGATATTTGTGTCAAAGGCATCGATGAGTTGGTTATTTATGCGCACTTGGGAGGTCGTCGACATCATTGACATTTTGGTAAGACAGACAAATTTGGCTGGGATGCCAAAGCAAAGCATTATTTGGTACAGAACATTACGCTCAATACTCTCCTATACTTGCTTACAGTCTACGAAAATTTAGTGTACGTCTATGTTGAACTCCCAGCATTCTTCAAGTACCTGCTTGACAGTGAACAATTGGTCTGTTGCTGATCTACTTGCCCTAAAACTACCTTGATACTCCCCAATAATACTGTTGGCATATTAACCGATTTTATTTTCTAAGATTTTTGAAAATATTTTGTACGCCGTACAAAGTAGTAATATGCCTCTATAATTTTCGCACTGTAGCTTGTCACCTTTTATGTAGATAGGGAACATAATTGATTGGCTCCACTCTTTCGGCATATGTTCTTGTTGCCTAGTGTACTGGATGACTTTGTGAATAGCTTGATGAACACTACTGCCACCATATTTGATGAGCTCCACTGGAATCTCATCAATGCCGGGTGCTTTATTATTCTTTTTGGCTTTGATGGCGGAACAAACTTCATCCAGAGTTGGTGGGGCCAACGCAAGCTCTCTGCAGACATCTATAGGCTCCGATGCTCTCGAGCTGTGCAGAGGATTTAGGAGATTCTTGAAATATGATGCCCATCTTTCCTTAATCTTTGTTTCATCAGCGAAGATATTGCCGATGTTAGCTAAACTTTTTTTTTTAATAGGATCATTTCACCCTTTTCACATCAATTTAATGTAAATCTATACGACAAATTTGCTCTACATTTGAAGCTTTATCTAACGTCGCGCGGATATCGATCACTCTTTCGGATGGCTCCGATAGCTTTTTAAATTACTTTTTATGGAATTGTTTGCAGCTACATATAAATGAGTTGCATATTTTGAAGAATAATTTTTCTGAAAAATTATTAGAGAAGAAAAATGTTAGAAGAAGGTGGTTTCGACGTGTGCACTAATTCTGTGTATCTAAGTGTGATGGCCTGAGGAGAATTAGTGCACACGTCGAAACCACCTTCTTCTAACATTTTTCTTCTCTAATGATTTTTCAGAAAAATTATTATTCAAAATATGCAACTCATTTATATGTAGCTGCAAACAATTCCATAAAAAGTATTATTGCCGATGTCATCACGACAGAGCGTGGTTTTGCGCTGATAGCCACGTTTCAGGCTTTTCACTACTTTGTATGCTTCTCTTGTGTTATTGCTCGCTAGACTTACATCTATACTTCTCAATTGGTCGTCATAGTATTTTCTTTTCTTAATCCTAATTGTCTTGTTCGCTACTCTTCTGAGATTTTCATAGTGTTCTCTCTTCGTCCTGGTTTTCCTACCTACGTATTCTTTGTACGACTGATTCTTTTTATCTAATGCATTCTGGCACTCATCATCGATCCAATCATTCCTCATACGCCGGGCTTGATGTCCGATCGTCTGTTCTGCCACGGTTCTGATAGCTGCTTTCACTTCCATCCAGAGCTCGTTGCTCGTCTTTAACGATTCGTCTGATAAGATGGGAGCCAGTTGGTTGTCGAGGGTCTCCGTGAAATTTTCGGCCACAGACGCTGTTTGATGTCAAGTTTTTGTAGCGGGCTGGTCTTTGCTAAATATGCCTTTGACATACGACATCGATAGTTTAATTTGATCAAGTAATGATCTGAGTTACAGTTGGCTCCTCGGTATGTACGGACGTCAAGTATGCTCGAGGCCCAACGTTGTTGGATCGGAACATGATCGATTTGGTTTTGTGTGTTGCCATCCGGTGATACCCAGGTCATTTTATGATTGCGTCGATGTGGGAAGCAAGTCGAACGTATGACTAGATTTCTGCTACATGCAAAGTCAATCAGGCGTTGGCCGTTGTCATTTGTTTCATCGTGGAGACTATATTCTCGTGAGTAATTATGGTAGCTAAGATGATCAAATCAGTGAAACCAAGAGAAAACACCTCAGTTTAACTTCGATTCCATAGTTGTTCTCACTATTGGTATTATTTTCTTCAGAATTATTACTAATCTGGAGATTGCTATTTGAATAGAATATACTCGTAGGCTTCTTCTTTTTGGTAGCAATACAGCCACCTCTCGAGACTTCCAACTGCCTTGGTCCATTGACCACGTCCTCCAATTTTGAAATCCGAGCAGCGATGAACTGTCTTCTTAGACCGAGTCAGACCAGCGTTTCCTCGGTTTTCCCACTGGCCTCCGCCTTTCAGTTCACCGAACGAATATCTTTTTCAATTATGTGGCTGATAGGATGGGTCAGCTGGTTATCAAGGGTTTTCGTGAAATTCGTTGCTGCAAACACAGTTTCGAGACATTCAACATCGAATTTTGTAGAGGGCTGGTCTTTGCCGAATGTGCCTATGACATATAATATCAAAAGGTTAATTTGATCAAGTAATGTTCTGCGCTACAATTGTCTCTTTCCGCGATCTGGTCAGGAAAGAAGTAGAAGTGGTTTGTTAAGGCACCTGGGCTGCCGACACGGCCATGTGCTTCAAGTAATTGGGCAAAACTTTCCGTGCACTGTGCCGGCAAATAAACTTGCGTGGTTAAGTGACGCGGAGATCGATCTTCGTGGGACTTTTATAGCACGGGTTCCCAATTTTCTGGAAAGCCAACGCTAAACGTAAGTAACTCGGCTTGAGATGTACTAACAATCCAGAACTAAACTTAACAGCCAACTTAACAAAATAAAATTATTAAAGTTGATTCGTTCTTCAATATCCTGATGCAAATTTTCTCATTTAATTATTATAAGCATGGAAACTAATTTTTTAAATCAGATTATTATATTTTCAGAATTTCATATTCATGCTGCATTCTTTTATCATATACTATTAAAAATTAAAAGGAAAATATGCCTAGTAATACCCATAATCTATGTAATATCATGCTTCCATGAATACTACCATCATAAAATTAATGAATTTTACAAAATGACACGGGGACATACAAGGCAAAAGGAAAATGACAACGCAATAACCACTAAGTGCTTCTATAATTCAGGTGTCAATTAATCTCACAATTTTCCCGAAGCTGTTTTAAGGTTTGAGAACGAAAGAACGCATTTACCTGAACAAAAGGTCCCTTTTAAAACATCTAAACTACCGCAAAAACTGTCAATTGTTTTAAATTAGATGGTGCTTCTAATTCATGTGACATACTTACGAGTATTTTGATGTAGGATGTGGTTTGTCAGTGTCGCCGTTCACATTAATTATTTAATAATTTTGAAATAATGAAATTTTCTTGTAGGAAAGAAATCACAATTGAATTTAATTGCAATCATGCCATACTTTCCATACCATCACTATGCACTGTGTGAATCTATTCAGTTGTCTGGCAATTTTTTGTAATATGCGAGTATGTAAATATTTTATGAATTTTCATTGCTCAGAATTAATAAGATCATGAGAACTGAAATTTCTATATTAGTCCAAAGAAAATAGGAATGTCGGTTGATAATGATTTGCATAGAGCTGCAAATGGGTACAGGTCTTAAATACACTATTGCAAGTAAAATATCATCGATCCTACCTCTGCGAAAAAAAAATTATTCAAAGTCAAAAGTCTAAAATATCGATTTTTGATATTTTCTTTGTATATGATTACTGATAGTTAGCTTAGACAAAAGTTATTCCGATAATTCGATACGTCATATTCTATAGGGTGATTTATAACAAGTGTACACATGTGAATGGACCTTAACTCTTATTTATCACCAATTTCAGGTCCATATATTGACAGATTATGACAGTTTGGTCTTTTACAATTCCAACCATGGCATCATACACATCAGCCAAACGTTTTATTATTGTTAAAACTTATTACAAAAATAATGAATCGCCAGTGCAAACATTTCGCGCTCTACGTGAAATGGAACCATAAATTGACCGGCGAGATCGTGTGATTTGACTCCTTGTGACTTCTTCCTTTGGGGATTTCTGAAGGGTCGTGTTTACGCCGATGCTCCCCAGACTACTGAAGCATTAAAAAACAATATTCGAAAATGTGTGCGAAAATGTCATCGAAAATTACAATCATCGTTTGATAGTCTGTAAAGCAGCACGAGGTGCACATATACCCAAAGTAATGTTTTCCATTTAATTGTAAGGGACCAAATTTTCATAATAAATAAACATTACAGCTCAATCTTCACAAAAACTATCTTTTTTTTTGACGAAAATGTGTACACTTGTTATGAATCACCCTATATATAATATGCGCACATTTCCGTATCACCTATGAGATAAAGTTCATGTCGAGCAGTCATCTAGGCAGCACGTATCGAGCAGCTTAGAATTTTCTCGAGATTTTCTTTGGAAGCTGAAATTTTGAAGAAATTTTACGGAATTGCGGAATGCTTTGAAATTTTTCAAAAAGGAAACGAAGTAAAGTGCCTGGGTACGGCGTGCAGAGCGAGTGCACGGAAGAGGACAAGTGGAATGGAAGGAGTGGATAGAAGGCATTAAATTCAAATTGGTATACATAGAAAAAAATTATCATTATTAATCCTTGTTAACTGTTATTCTTTTATTCTATACAATGCAATTATTTGCTTTTTGGTTTTTTTAGTCACTAGGTTCAAGTATCATTTGATTTCTTTCATTTTCTTGCGACAGTACTCCAAGCTCTGTATTGAAATCTGTTGGTATGGGGAGAAAATAGCGTTATGGGGAGAACCAAGAAGAACTTACAGCGTTTCTGCAAAAAGTTTAGGGGGGACATTAAGGTAGAGTCGCTTGATAGTTGCAAGTTTCCAGCGATATGGGATGGACAAAGGAGAGAGTTCCGCGGACAGTGGTGATGAGGAGGAGGCTGTTGTTAAGCCAGCAAAAGTAGCGAGAAAGATACTAATAGGGTCTCCTACTCAGGAGCCTACTTCAAAAGTGTCTAAGAACCTTGAAGTGGGATTTTCCCCAGCTCAAAGAGGTGAGAAATGTAGTTTCCACCAGCTTTTCAGGGGCCATATCCAAGATGAGTGTAAGGCCAAATCTTGAGAGAAATAAGGCTAAGTCTAAGCCCCAGCAGACAAGTGAGGCTGCTACCAAAATAGAGAGGACGCCCCCTATAGTATGCTATAGGCTTAACCTGAAGACTTTCAAGGATAGCGTAAAAAAGGCATGCACACGAAATTTTGTGAGGGTGCCAGAATTCAACCTCATGGTGAACAGCTTCTCACGTACTTCGCTCCACCCTGAAATGGCTGAGAATCATACCAGTCTATTTAATTTTCTAAAGTTTGCGAAAGTGGCTTGTTATACTTACACTCTTCCAGCAGAGAGAAAATTGACTCTCCTATTCAAAGGCGTGCACAGTTCCGTACGACAATGTGGTGGCTGAGGTGAAGGAGCCCCTCGAAGAAGATATCCTACCAGCAGAAAGGTTCTCAATGATAACATCCAGGAGGGAAAAAGAACGCTTTCCTCTATCTTAGTCTAGTTCAAATCGGACTTTGAAGTAAAGGAAGCGATGGACATCAAGTAAGTATTGTATCAGAAAATACAATGGGAACATCTGCAGAAAAATTGCCAAAGATTTGACCACGTCGCTTCTCACTGTGGGTTTGAAGTTAGATGCGTAAAATGCGAAAAAGCAACATAATTCCATTGAATGTCCAATCTCGAAGGACGAGAAAAAAAACGAGAATTTCTGTGTGAACTGCAATGCTAAGGGGCACCCTGCGAGTCTGAGAGGTTGTTCTAAAGCAAAAGAAGTTGAAGAGAGGAGGAAGAATCTCCAGATGAAAAAAGAGGAAACTACTATACGAGAAGGGGTCTCATACTCGAGCTTTTTGCAAGGTGCAAAGAACCAGCCTACACGTCAACCTATATGGCATCCCAAACATCAGCCAATGGAGAAACCACAGCAGTCACAGAATGTCGAAATACGGTTTTGGGCAATGACTGCCAACGATTGCACGGGTGTGACTTGTTCACACTCATTCGAAAAGTGGACTCATTCATCCCCAACTATACAAAACTCATTAATCCTAGTGAGAAAAAAGCTGCGAATTTAGAATTTGCCTTCCATGAAACTCTCCATCCTCAAGATATGTTCACGAGCTCGACGCAATAAAAGGAATTCTGTTCAGGAATACTTGATCGCCCATAGACCGGACTTCTTGTTTATGTTGGAAACAAGACTCAGAAAAAGATACAGAGTGCATCTGGAGAAATACAAGATCACCAGGCGTGATGATCCAGAGGGAATTCTTGCAGTTGCTATGGCTGTCAAAGATCACCTGAAAGTCCAAAGGTACTACCTCCCAAGTCTGCATTATATTGAAGCAGATATAATAAGCGCCATGTTGGGAGCGTGTACCTTTGCTTTTGTGGGGATCTATGTTCGACATGGATATCCGGTGAGGCAACTCATTGTCGACTTGAAAACAGTGCTTATTCAGTGCAAAAAATTCGATTTCTATTCCATGGGAGTTAATTTCAATGCAAAGCATCCCTCATGGGAAAATATTGCATCCAATGGCTATGAAACAGCTATCTTTAATTGGTTCAGTCAAATATGGATCCTATATTGATTGCCCCAAAAGAGCCTACCTTCCGCCGAAGCTTGTCCATTTTGACTTCATCATGCCTCCCGATCTGGTAAGCCTCTCCCACTATTGGAGAAATTTCGAGTGGGGAGTTCTTGACGCCAAGTCTGACCATCTTTTAGTTGAGTGGACATTAAGGGTGAACAAGTTGGGTAAACAGACCTACGCTCATGTCAGAAGGGTTTTGTATTCAATTTACAAAATACAGTCACCAGATCGAATAAAATCAAGAAACATGTCAAAGACAATTTTATTGGAGAAAATATGAAATTCGAAGATCATACTATTATTAACAAAGTTGAACGAATCTTGACTTCTGGGGTTTTTGTTATGGTTATACTCATAAATATCTCCCCTGATAATTATTTCAGATGTCCATTCGCGAGGGAGGAAACGCATTTTTCATGTATTTCCCCCCTGTGCCCCCACTGAAGCAAAAACTGGCAGTTTAAGAACTGTTTTGAAAAGCTCCCATGAAAACTTTCATTTCATACTGATGAATTTTTTTTCAGGGGCCACTCTCCTGTACTGTTATCATCGATTAATGGCCAATTTTTTCGAATCCTAGAATGGTTACAAAGCCCTTTTGCTAGGAGCTCTCTCCCACCTCTTTCACTTGTTTCGCTTATGGTTATTAATTGTGGGTACTCATCTTCAGTCATTCATTAAATTGAATCAAGTGTTCAAAGCATGCACCTTAAAGGTTGAAGTTGGGAAAAACTAACTCAAAATTATTCAACCTTCGCATTTAAAACAGCCACCATTTCGTTTTACGATTACTGATACCACTAGCTGAACCGATTCTCAAAGATATTCATGATACCTATCATTCCTGAAATTTTCATACAAATCCTAGCAAAACTGTAGTGTCTGAGTCGGTAAAAAGCGCATGTTGTTCCATAGCCATATGTTACCATAGTAATAAATGCAGCGCATATTGTTCCATAGTAATACAGGAAAATTTAAACCGCTATAACTTCGTTAATTTTCATGAAACTTTCAGGATAGATCCACCTTATAAATTGTTATCTGTGTACTGAATTCCATTGAATTTAAGGGTACCGTTAAGATTTTATTCAAGAAAACATAAAATCCGTGAATCATACTATTACTAACAAAGTTGAGTGAATTGCGACTTCTCACGTATTTGTTGTTGTTGTTCTCATCAAGGCCTACTTTCATGATTTTTTCCAGATTTTCCGGATAACAGGTGTCCAATCGCGATGGGGGGGGACACACATTTTTTGTGTGTTTCCCCTCCCTGTGCGCCCCTCGAAACAAACTTTGCCAAACTAAGACTTGTTTTGAAAAGTTCTCATTAAGACCTTTCATTTGATACCCATATCCGCTACCTTAAATTAAATTTTTTTCGGGGGGTCACTCCCCTATATGGAGAGACCCCCCTTAAATACCTTATAAAATTTTTTTGTAGTTGAACTTTGAAGAGAACACCACTTTACACCTACATACAAAATTTGATGTTTCTAGCTTAAGTAGTTCCCGAGAAAAAGTGGTGTGACACACGGACGGACGGACGGACGGACAGACAGACGGACAGACAGGACGCGATTTTAGAAGGGTTTTGTAAAATTATTTTACAAAACCCTAAAAAAGGGTCTGAAAATTGGGGTTGTAGATCTTTGCTAAAAAGGAGTTCCGGAAATTTGTTGGGGCCTCTTACTGCATATAACCGATAATGGGAAATCAAGGTAAGTAAAAAGAAAGGTGAATTAATTATGTTCATGAACCCCCATAAAAAACGTTGGTCATTGTGCAAGAGGCATCTGTAACTCCAGGATTAAGTTGAATTGGCAGATGGTGCACTGCTTATACCTCTTTTCACGAAACAGTCAACAGCCAGCAAGCAAATCAAGGTTTTGGGATACAAAACCTTGATTCGTGCAATCATCACATATGCAGTGATAAGGAGCTCCGAAAACAAATTGGGGCAAGATAGGATTAGTGGAGCAGAAAATCCTTCGGGCTTGCACAGGCCTATACAGATGGGAGGATGGTCTTACCTCACCGAGTCGCTGTATCAGGAGGCAGCGTATGCGGAAAAGCTATTGAAATCAGGAATAGGGAGAGCCGTGGAACACAATGCAGAAGTGGTCAGGGCAACGACGGGTAACCATTCAGTGGATGCACCGTATGATTAGATTTAAGGTAGTCTTAAGCAAATAATGTACTTAATTTTAAGAAACTGAATTTTTTAAAACTATATTTGTTAAAGCTAATGAATTTCACACCTAATTTGTCTTATATTACATTATTGCTTATTAATGTTGTGGGTGCCAACATTTTAAAATTTTTGTTGTAAATGATTATTGAACACCAGGAAAATCCCTAAGGCACAACCCATATGAATATTGTTAGGCTAAGCTATTTATGAATTCTATTTGCTTAAAAATTAGAAAAATCACCCAATGACGATCTTGAATCTTGTGTCACCTATGAGATACTGGAATTGGCGCAGTTTTGAAGCTTCCTTAAACAAATGTTAATAAAAACCAACTAGCTTCCCATCCTGTGTGTCTTTCTAGCCATCCGTGTATCTCTGTACATCCGTGCGTCGCAGAAAGTTTTCTCAAAACTAAAAAAGCTACAAATATCAAACAATCTGGAATGAGTCAGTGTCGTGAGTTCAAAGCCGACGAGAAATGAGGTAAGATCACAACGCAACGCAGTAATTGTAGTGTATCTGTCAATACCGCCAGCGGGTCTTGTTTTACTGCCTACAAATGTGTCACTGGATCGGTGATTGCGGTGCATCCTTCCATATGACGAACAATAATTCCATTTTGTTTGACTTTGAAGCTCTACCTGAAGACAAGCTATGCATCACAGTGAGAAAGAACGAGTCAATAATGGCGGCCGGTCGTGGAAAGTGCCAACTAGTTTCGAAAAGAGCTGGACGACACACAATAAGTGAAGTGGTTTATGTGGTAAAAATCGTCAAAAACATATTTTTGCTTGATGCTGTAACGTTTCCAACATACTACATCACGTGCAACTCACGTCTGAGAAATTGTTCATTTCGGCTTTGTCAGACCAATGCGTACAGAATCATTTGGTGGTGCACCGTATGCCGCAACTAATTGCCAAACTAAGTACTTGTGGCCAAAAACTGCATAAATTATATTCGGATAAGGTGAAAGAATTTAACGGGAAGAACATTCAAAAGTGTTGCGTCAACATACGGTCATTCATGAAATCTCGGCGAACTAAACACCGCAACAAATGGGAAAATGTGAGCGTTAAAATCGTACACCAGTCAAAAGTGCGCATTCCATGATTCATTCGGCTGGATTTCCTTCGGAACTCTGGGCTGAAGCAACCTTAATGGAAAATCATCAGAGGAGTTATTTTTTGGCAAGAAACTGAACGTCAAAAATTACGCATATTTGGAAGTATCGCATATGGTCTCATAGATTACTCCCGTCGTGGTAAATGGGACTAAAAAACGACATAATTGCGACTCATGGGCTACGCTTCGGGCGGTTGTAGATTGTGGACACCAGGTACATCAAATGTCAGCGTATATCGTGATGTTAAAATCAACGAAACCGTTTCGAAGCAGTTGACTCAGTTGATGCTACCGGCTTTTGAACCAGGCCAACAATTTGAGATAGTTGAAAATAGGGTACGCGAACCAATGGTGGAGATAAAATTTGACTATGATAAAGGGGCAAAGTCAAAAATTGAACAGAAAGCTTCATCACCATTTTTTTTTTCAAGTGAACAAGTAACAGTAGAACAAAATATTGTATTGAGAAACGAAAACAACGCAGTAGCTTCTTGTACATGAAATAGATTAAATATGGTGGATAGTCTGCTTGCCAAGGCCACAGTCTTTTTAGCCGGTACCTAAATTCCTGCAAATCATTACGATGCAATGAAAGTCAGTGATCGTAAAGAGTGGGAGGAAGCTTTGGCTGAGAAGCTTTGTGCATTTGACAAAAATCATACCTGGACCCTAGCCAGGTGTCCTGATGATCGTAAGCCAATCCGAAACCAATGGATATATTGAGTCAAAACAGATGGCTCAGTTGATCGATATCGCACGCCTCTTGTACATAGTTAAAGGCTGCATCAAAAGGAGGAGACTGACTATTTTGAGACATTTTCACCAGTAATGAGGTTTGAATCCGTACGAACCTTGATGGTAGTTGCAGCAGTAAAACGTCATCGGTTGTATCAACTAGATGTAAAGACAGCCTTTTTAAATGCAGACCTGATGGAGATTATCTACATACAGCAACCTGAGGGCTATGCGGGTGCGGTTGGATGAGTATGCCTGTTACGCAAGAGTTTATATGGAATCAAACAAGCAGAAGAGAGTGCCATCAGAAGTTCAACGCATTTATACGAAACTTTGGACTTGATCCATCAACCTCTGGTCCTGAAGACTACAGAGCAGAGCAGCATGGTTTGATTATTGCACTATACGTGGATGACAGATTAGTAGCAGTGGCTAACCAAGAGAATTTTAAATCTTTGCTGAATGCTATGCGGAACGAGGAAGAGGTAACAAGTAAAATTGCCAGTTGCTATTTGAGAATCAAAATCATCAGAGGTCCAGATATCAAGACTATTCGTCTAATGCAAACGAATTATACGAAAGCGATTCTGAAAAAAATTGGAATGTCTAACTGCATTCCCGTATCGACACCTATGCAACCCACTGATTAGCTTTCGAAAGATACCGGAAATGTAGCAAATGCACCGTACCGTGAGATAATTGACAATTTTATGTATTATGCGGTTGCGATGAGACCCGATATCTCACAAACAGTTGCAGTTTTTAGCAAGCATCTGGAGACACCGAGTATCTAGCACTGGACGTCGGCAAAACGAGTTTTAAGATACTTGTCAGGAACACTAGAACTTATTATGAATCGAAGTATGGTCCAACTCATGACGCTTCGAAGGAAGTAGTGTGGATTTGACACCTACTGAAAGATATCATATGCGAACAACAGTCGCCCACTGCGCTTTATATGGACAATATTGCCGCGCAGAAATTGATTGATAATCCAATTTATCATCACCGTACGAAGCATCCCGACGTAAAGTATCGCTTTGTGCATCAATTGGTCCACAACGGTGAAATCAAATCGACTTACGTACCTAGCATTGATCAACTAGCTGAATTTTTGAGAAAGCAAAATACAAAAGATAAATTTATAAAAAAACCGAAATTCGCCAAATATTGGATCATATCATCATTTAATTATACTGATTTGAATATTCGAAAATTAACTGATTCAAATTATGTATACTTTTTTATTTTGAGAGATAGTATATGTGTTCTTGCATTATTCAATTTCTTAATATGTGAGTCAGTCGGTCCACATTCTTCAACCTGAAGGCATCTAAGTTTTCATATCCATTGAAATAAGCGTTGTTTTTGTTAAACGCTTGTTTTCAATATACAAAGCCAATAGTGTGCAAATCTCTTGCCGTGTATGCACGTAACCTAACTGATCTATGATAAATAAATGGCCTCACAGAAATTCATATCCAAAGCTTATATCAGCCCCAAGGGAAGGCGGTGCAACGTATTTTCCACATGTTATTGAAAAGAATCAGTTCATCTGGTAGAGCCACCAAAACTTTACAAACAAATGGCCATAGCGGCTGATTTTGATCAGATTTTCACTGTTGGTGCAGTTTTTCGGGCTGAGGATTCAAATACGTATTGAGTTCATTTGGCTAGACCTAGAAACATCGTTTCAACACCAGTATCATGAAGGTCTTCACACTATTGGGGAAATACATCAAGAACAGGAACTGCAACCGCCATTTAAAGAAGTGTCCGTCGAAGAAGTCTTGGATGCATAAAGTTGTGAACCGGAGCAATGCTGAGAAAATCATAGGTTAATTTCAAGGGCACAGAATGAGCAAGTGTTCTCGATGATGGCCAAATTGTCTCAGCTGCTCTAAGAAGCACCTCAAGTCGGTTTCCTCCAAGTATAGCGGCTCAAATTACTTGTATATAAAATACATCGTCAATAAGAAGATGCACTTCACTCTCACCGCGGAAATATTACAAATCAAGTGACCTATTTATATTGTCCTTGAAAAGTGGCAACCTTTTCACGAAATCATTCTATCCATGGCAACCCGTGAAGCTTTTTAAGGATACTAACAAGAAAACTGCGACCTAGAGCAAACGCTATAATAAAAATCTTGTAATATCCTTGTTCTACCTATCGCTCTTGATTCATAAAAAAGTGTCTTCCTACAATCAAGGACAAAAACGATGGGGCATCTAGTCACTCCTATTCACGCCTCTCCCAGGCGAAATGTGATGATGAGAAAATTGTCTGGATTTTTTAATGCTTCGCTTTTCTCCGGCTCCAGGCATGGAATTCACGCTTCGTCATTGACCGAGAGAGTGGCTTAGGTTGATGTGGTAGATTATTGATTGCAGGATGTGTGGGAAAGTATGGAGTAACATAGCGTTGAAATGAAAGCACGTGTTTTAAGACGATTACTCGTCTGGAACGTGTTGAAAAGAATCAAGTAGCCGTAACTTTTTGTTATCGTCGCGAATGTATTTGTGTATTTGCTACGTATATGTGGATGTGTGTTGTTGATGAGAGTTAATAAAATATACATTCATGCATGCGTGCTTCAGCATATTGAATTGAATTGACTGAATAGATAAATGCATGAATGTTCTCTCGCAAAGCAGAATCTTTGTGGTGGATAAATTGAAAAGAATTGCGATGGATTTATACGAGAAAGCGTTGAAACCGTGATTCGTAAATTTCTTTTCAAATATTCATGAAAAGTGTTTTATGACAGGATTGTTCAGTGGCATGGAAGGTTTTGTTACATTTTTATCGATGCAAGATAGCTCAACACATTTCGCAATTCATATCTCGTAAGATTAACTGCGTAGTTTCAGCAATATCTTCTTTTATGATAGGTTGTTATATTGCTTAGCTGTCGTGCAATATGGAGTTATATCTTTTCTTAGAAGAAACACTCAAAAATAAATAGAATCAAGATTTATCTGGAAAGCTTGCAGTCATGTGCATGTACAATATATTTCAAGAATTTTAAATATGGGAATTTTTGTTGTATGCGCATTTATACTTACATATCAGTATGATTGATATTTCTATGTTATTAAGACTACATACTTAATACAAAATAAAATCATCTCATCTAATTTTTCTTTTTATTGTGATTTAGTTACTAATGCAGAAAATTCACCTTATACACAGTTTTATGATAACAAAACACAATCCTTTTCAGGAATATATTATTAATAGATAAAAACTAAACAATAACTCTATTCGAAAGTTATTAAAATAATCACTTGATTCGATTCAATTCTCGCGTCATTAACCTTCAGCCGTGGTTTTTCAAATTTACGCCTTCCGTCTTTTGTCATCGTTGTGCAACTTCACGTCATTCGTCTTCGGGCGTTGTTGTTCAACTGTGTTTTTCATTCCATGGACTGTTGGTATATTTAGGGTTGCCAATCCCACATTAAATAAGATTATATCACCTATAATTTGCGGAATTACTACGGGCTCATTAAACTCCTTCTTAAAGAGACACTATCATGACCACAGTCCTTGCAAACTAAGCAATAATTCAACGCGGAATGATATAAACGTGTAGCACCACTGTCGCCAGCAACTTTTCGCCAGAACGGTAATTCAGGGGATCGGTACATTGCAACTTCGAAAAAACTCTAGTATTCAACGACCGACTCCCATCGTATGCGTATAAATGTAATTTAGATCGAATAAAGTTTAGTTTTTGTCCTTTGACTAAATTGCTCGATTTACTTGATCTTCTGTTGTGTGTTAAGTTAGCCCGCACATTTAATAACCTCAAGAGCGAAGGTAATTCGCACAAATTTCTGGAGACGAGTTTCCAGACGCAAATAGTGGCACCTTTGGTAATGCAGTCATCGGTTTGAGCGCGCCTGTGGGGTAGTCAGAAATTAGTTCAGTCAACGTAAAATTGCCGTCATTCTGGCAGAGCGAGCCAAAGCTATGGTTTGCGCGAGTGGAAGCGTAAGTTTTATGGAGCAAGTTCACAGGCGACCAGACTTGTTTCGATAGAATATTGGTAGATTTACTTGTGGCAGTTATGACTCAAGTAGCCGATGTGAATAGATCTTACGAGATGCAAATAAATATATGGCCATTAAGTCAAGACTGTTGTCCATCTTCGGGCTTAAAAAACATGAAAACTGCACCAGCTATTATATCACTTGGACTTTGAAGAAAACCGATATGCGCATACGCATACTGACGTTGATAGCGTCAGAGAACAGTTTATAGAATTTCAGTCCAAAGTAAATTGAATTCAATCCATTTCACGCATAGGAAATGATACGAAATGAAATGTGCGTCATTATTCCTCACACCAGAAAAAGTCAGTACTACAAAATCCAGCTCATCTTTGGTGCGGCTTCCACAAACGATGCTACTGCTAAACGCTGTCTATCCCCGTGTACATTTCATACTTCAACGTCGGAAAACTCGTGGGTCCACTAACGTTTAGTATCACTAACGTGATAGTGAAATAAAATTTACTTTTATGGTTGACACCGATGCAGACGTGTCCGTCATTCTCGTTTCTATATTGCAAGGTGCCCGCACCCTATCTACGCCAATCAACATATTCGATAAGATGAAACTATAGATATAGAGAGTACTGGATCCACAACCGGTCGTGAGAGCCAAAGCAATTAGCAACTTTCGCTTAAGTTGAGGTTTGAAGTGTTATGCTTTTGTTTTAGCACTCTATTCACGGCGAAACACGTTCACATTTAAAAAGTTTTTAATTTTAAAGATCGCGCGTACGTAATCGGAACTTTAATTCACTGTTTTAATTAAAAATTTACGAAATTTCCATCCGCTTTGACACATGAGTTTTCTCGGCGATTTCGCGCTGTTTTCGATTTTCTTTTGCTTTGACGTTCGAGTTTTCCGTGAAAGTCGTTTGTTGTTTGTACTCAAACTGTTTTCCGAATGATAACGAAGGCGCGATCGTGTGCACGTGAAATGAAATTTCGTTGGTGTGCGCGCGGTCAGTGGGGGATTCTTCTGAAGAGAGAAAAGAAAAACCTGTCTGGAAAAAAGGGGAAGGAGAAGCAGAGGGAATCATATAGTTTCGAGAGCGTAAGTTATTTATAACTTATTTATGTGGCAAATTTGCTTCTCACATGGACGAGTACACAGATTCTCGTTGCTCGTCCATTTGTTTATATATCTTTGGATGAAACTCAATCGCTCACTCTGACTGTGATGCAAGTTTCAATGGAGGTTTCGTGTGGCGAAAGTATCACACGCAACCCTAAGAACTCATTTTTCGGGGCATGATGGCCTACTTGTGGATATCTAAAATCAGCGGCCAACTGGCTGAGGTACGAAAAATTCAGGACAAGCCTACCTCAGCCAGGAATATTCTAACTCAATATCCACAGCGAGCATCGGAAAATGTTAACATACACTGCTTAAATAATTCCCGAAGCTGACGAACCCTAAAATCAAGACTGAAACAGTGGATTATGGCGTTTTGCATTTCGAACCCATGAGTAGCGGCATGCCTGTGAAAGCTTTATACGGAAAAATTTAAACCTGCAAAAGCAAAACTCAAATACCTTTTAGATAAGGGTCGCTGCCAGCCCTCGAGTAGCCCATGGGTGAGCCCATTACATCTCGTGCCTAAAAAAGATGGTACTGGGTGAGCGCATGGAGATTACTGGTGGCTGAACCCCGTCACAAGTACCTAATGCGCCATTCCTGTGGAAGAGAAGGACATCCCGTAGTGGTGACAAAATTTGGTCTATTTGAGTTCACGGTAGAGGTATTCAGTCTACGCAGTGTGTCGCAGTCGTTTCAATGATTTATCGACAACGTACTTCTAGGCCTCGACATCTACATAGGAGTATGTTACATTGATGACATACAAGCCGCATGAGAATCGAAAGGTCAGCATCTGGAGCATTTTTGCTGTGTTTTCAAATACCTGAAAAAATACGGGTTAGTGGAAAATGTGCACAAGTACACTTTCAACGTGGAATAGATAGAATGTTCGACCCAGGTATTCAGTGACTACGGTATATTACTACCGCTATTACGAGTTGAAGCAATCCGAAATTACAAAAAGCCTTTCAATATAAATTAACCCATCTTCATTGATTTGAAGGAGTTAGCTGGTGAGCAGAGTAGTGACACCCACTTGCAGAACTACTTCGCAATAATTGTACTTCCATAGTCCACATAGTGCAGTAGTTCGAGAGCTTGCTACATAAGCAGAAAACCCCCAGTTCGAACCCTGTTGGTGACAACGTGATTTGTTTCGAGTGATCCTGCGGACGGACTAAAAACTCATTCAGTTATGTTACGTGCTGGTTTAAAATCAGAACGTATCGTACCAGGGTCGACCAGAGCATGGCATTAAGCATATTACCTTCTCGAGTGCCAGTGTATTTGATCAGATAATGAGATACTCTAATTGTTTCTAAGCGAAGGGCCAAAAGGGCTGTAGTGCTAAAGCAAGAAAAAACATAGCTCCCTCAAACAAATCTTAATGGATCAAAATCTGGAAGCAGTTATTGATACTTCCCTACCACTTGTGCATCTCCTTGTTCCATTAAGCTTCTCCAGAAATATTTTTGCCAACTTTTATCATCCCTCACATACAAGAGGCTGCCTTACGCTGAAAACCATAACCAGCTAATACGTGTGGGTGAGTATGAAGAAGGAAATTCGAATCTGGGCCTGTTATGCTAGCGGTGAAAGGTTGGTCATCATCAAAGAAATCCTCTTCAAACTTTCCAGATACCTGATGAGCGCTTTCACCACGTCCATCCATGACATAACTGGTCCACTTACTCCTTTGCAAGGTTATAGGTACTGCCTTATTATTATTGACCACTTTTCTAGGTGGCCTGAGGCTATTCCAATGGGTGATCAGACTGTAGCTTCTCAGGCTGATTTAGTGTGCCAAGCAAAATCACGAATAACCAACGTACCCAATTCAAGTTAACTTTATTCAAAGCGCCGTGCTCATAGGCAGATATAGAACAGAATGTCACCATATCATCCAGCTTTTGATGGAACGATCTAATACTGACAGCACACGTTCAAGTCCACCACCATGTGCTGCCCAGTGTATTCTCTACCGTTCTACTGGGTCTGCAAGGATCCATCAAAGAAGATTCGTCAGCCTCGTACACAGATATGTTATATGGAACGACAATTTCGTTTCCTAGCCACAACAAAGTCGAGCGCTGCAAATTCATCACATGTCTAAGAAACAGCAAAAGTCTACTATGCCTCCTACTGCCACAACATTAGAATTCGCGGTCAATATTCATCTACAAAAAATTGGCAACTTACGCTTACGTGTTCCTCAGGGTAGAGGCTGTTAAAAAGTAACTAACCTAGCCCTACTCAGGCCCTTATAAGGCACTGAAGTGGCCTTTGAATATAATATATGCTATCGAGGTCAACGAATGTAAACTTAACATTTCAGCGACTAATAGCCAATCATTACGAGGACCATGACGCAACCAGTGAGAGCTGTATCACTCGAGTTGAGTCCTCAAAATGTTCGCACAGTATCGGTTACACCCCGGCTCAATATCAATTTTTGCCTTCCATCAACGTGTTACCCTCTACACGATCGGGTGAGGTCTACGTACCTAGAAAGCTGGTCTGGAAATGTACACAGGTGCCACTCGCTTTGCCTAGGGACTCCGTTTGAGCCACCAAGCGAGAACGTGGCTTGCCAGAATTCTGGCAAAAAACTTGTGGGTCGACTATTCACTTCTTCGGCCTTCTTACCCTTGAAATTGTTGATTCACTAAATCTCCTAAACGCAAGCAAAACACCTAAAAAAAGATCCGTAAAGGAACCAAAAGGAGTCATCTCCATTTAGAGCAATAAACGCGTAGAAGTACCAACAAAACACCTATAAGAAAACTCCAAAACGGAACCAAAATGGCTTATCCCCGTTTAGAGCTATAAATGCGTGGAAACACCTGCAAAATTCCTATAAGGAAACTCCGCAAAGGAACCAAAAGAGTTTATCCCCGTATAGAGCTATAAATGCGCGAAAACACCACCCGAATCAAGGTTCACAACTTGCTGACGCAACACGATGACTAATCGAATGATTCAACATGCAATATGCACACTTAACTTTTGATTAATATGTGATGATCAATAAAAAATTAAGATTAATTGGAAAAAACTTAAATCTACTCACAAGAAAGGGGGCCCTCGAGACGTTATCGCTGTCGAGTATTATCCACTTTGCCATCAAATTGATTCGCCAGTCCAAAATGATGCTCCGAAACTTCTTGAGTTGCACCCTCACTGAGTAACTGCGTCTCGAACTTACTTAAAAACTCTTTAAATCTTCTTCGCCAGACGTCGACTTGTCAAGCTCTATTTCTCCTTCCTCTACTATCAATAAAAAGAAAAAAACCGCCGAGTATATTCGAATCTTATCAATCTCCTGGTTATCCCCTCAAGTTGCTCCACTCGTGAAACAGACCCGTAACTACCACTCAGAGGTTCCATTACACCTCGCACCCACCGGGGATAACATTAATTGGCCGTCCTCAGGGGAATTGAACTTTTCGTTCGTTTGTTGCGTATTTAACTTTGGCGCAAACTAGTTAATGGTACTGCTGTTTGGTGCATTTTCGCGCAGTTATTGCGCTAAGAGTACTTCTCGTTTCTCTTTTACTGTGCAATGAATTTCAACTACGATGGTTGACAATAGTCAATGTTTATATTTACCCCCGTTGACCGTCCTCGTAGAGTAATTTGAAACGCTTTAATTTATTCTGCCGGGGTTGTTTGTCGCCGCCGTGGGTTTCAAATATTAGTCCGCGGATTGTTTTGAGTTATTGCGACGCGTATGCGTGAGTAAAGTGAAAGTGGTGGAGCTGCAGTGGGGAGTTTTTCAATGGACTACCTAAGTAAGTCATCCTCTTCTTGAATATCTCTAATTAGACCCCTACTACTAGAACCCGGTAGCGTCCTAATCAATATTTCTTCACCTTGAAGGGTGTACTTGTATTTTTGGGTCCGTGGCATGAAGTGATTGCTCATTACACCCATAACCTCGCCAGCAGGCCTTAAAACTACATAGACATGCATTCAGATACTTACGTTACTTTTAACATTACGAGTACTTTCAATTCAAAAATAATAATAATTTATTATAGGTATTCTGTATAACTTCAATTTTTCTTTTTTGAAATACTGGTATATTCCTTAATTTAAACGTTCGTTTGAGGTGGCTACTCTATTTCGGTGTCAAAAATAAATTCATCTTTTACATACGGCTCCGCGTGAATAGTATACGCAAGGGTTCCTTCCAGATGATGAAGTCAAAATAACGCCAGCTCGTAACAATTGTCCCAAGGGATGTAGTGTCCATTGGCAATCATACATCTAGTCACCATTGATTTCAACGCTGTTGGATCTTTTTCGCTCTTGCTTGCTAGTTTCACTTCCCTTGAATGTTCTTCCCATCGCACCGAGTCTTAGACACTTAGTTTGTCCCATGTATGTTTTGGGACAGTCCGAACAAAACACGTTGTAGATTTCATTGGCTTCATGCTTCATTTTCTTGCCCTAGAATATTACTCAGCTGATGATTTATACTTGATGAAACCTGTTTAATTTGTAGATTTTTCATGAATTTTTCAATTTTTTCTGAAACCACTGACAGCGTTATTATAACTCATTTTCTGAGTTCGCTTGATTTAGGATCCCTAGGATTTTATCTGCTTCCTCCTTATGTAAAACTGCCAGGATGTCATCCACATGCCTCAACCGAAATCGTAGAAATGGTGCTTTCCCTTGTAGCTCTCGTTCGATTCGTAACAGAGGGGAGAGGGGACTCTTCGTCGCTGCTCCTCTAGATTCTTTGAAAAACCGGCCTCTGCACATTTGAAAATTCTCCGCCATACATACTTTTGACAGTTTTATAATTAAGTTCACTTCACATTTCCATCCTAGTGATGCAGAATCTTTTGATACTAACCATTCCTGTAGGTAAAGTAGAGCTTCGTTGATCGGAATGCTGGGAAACAATGCCTTCACATCAAATGATATAATGCGTTCGTCTGGCATGATGAAATCCATGTTTTGTAGTTTGCCAACGCGATCACCCTTGTTCTTGATTATTTCCGCATTGTCCTAGTCTCCAAGGTAGTTGAATCTCCCTAGATGCCACTTCACAATGTTTTGAGGGGGGGTGTTTTTAGCAGCAACTATCTCTCTGAAGTCATTACTTGTTTTGTGGTTTTTGGGTAAACCTTTTATTCTTGGAAGGGAATAGTTGGGCATTCTTAACTTCGCCGAGTTTTTTCAATTATACTTCTATACTTCTAAGAAAACGTTCTCAACCGTTTTTATTCTGGTAGTGAGTCCCTTGAATATTGCCTCGTCGTAGTTTTTTTTGCCGACAATAACCGCTGAATTTCCCTTATCGGCTTTGAGGTAAAAAAACTTTCAAGATTCACTTAAGAGTGTCTGCAACCAACCAAAATTGATTTACTCCTCTCACAACTCAAACAGATCATGGAAACAAAAACATGAAAATGGAATGAAATTGGGGATAAAAATGTAGTAAATTGCCTGACGCTATTTGTCACTTCCCTGTTGCTTCGCTCTCTGCGCCGCTTACAGTTCGGTCCTCTTGCATACTTGTCTCATAACTGTCCTTGATATCGTCATCAAAATTGTTTAGCATGCACCAGGGTTTAACCTTGTCTGATGCGTGAACCAAAGAATACCGTCGATGTGAACGCGTTGTGTCATTTAAGTCTTCCACCACATCGCGGCCGTTGCCAAGAGGTTTCGTAACTAAAAATAGCCCCATGTACTTCGGTTCGAGTTTGCACGACTAACCAATATTAGGCGGTTTGGTTTCCACGAGCACCAGGTCCATCCTCGTTGTACTATATCGGCCACGCATGCGTTTTGTCCAGGTGCAGCTTAGCTCGCATGACGTTAATAGATTGTGCTGCTTTTTGTTTGATCAACTCAACTTCAGGTTTGGTGGGGCTGCCATCTTGTAAAGCGAGCATATTATTCACGCGACAATGGTGTCAGAAGTGGGATAGAAAATTTTGGAAGTGAAAACGTTTAAACATTTTTAAAGTGCACAATAGTGTAAATTAACGTGAAAACTGGTGGAAAAATAGCCAAAACAATAAAAATGCCAGGAAACTTACATCTAAAAATCAATCAATTGAGCATACCGGAGCTCAAAGAGGAGTTGGAACAGCGAAATCTGGCCACGCAAGGTACAAAGGCCATACTGATTGCACGCTTGCGTGACGCGATCGAGTCGGAAGGCGGGAATCTGGATTCGGGTGAGTTCTCAGATGCGGAAAAAGGCGCAGAAGGTGGAGAAGTAGAAACACCAAAATCAAAGGAGCCAGAAAATGCGTTAATGCAAATGTTAATGCTGATGTCATCGAGTCTGACTGCGAAGCTAGATGAACAATCAGCTAAGCTAAATGAACAGTCATCCAGTCTGACTGCGAAGCTGGATGAACAATCAGCGCAGCTAAATGAACAATCAACGAAGCTTAATCAATAATCAACGAAGCTAAATGAACAATCAGCGAAGCTGGACCAACAAGCAATCGAAATCAAAGCAGACATCAAGGCAGACATCACACAGAAGCTGGAGAAACAGTCAACCGAAATAAAAGCGGAGCTCGGTAGTCTCAACAAACAAATTAAAGGCGTCGAGGAAAAGGTTGACCAGGTCGAGGAAAAGGTTTACCAGGTCGAGGAAAAGGTCAGCCAGGTCGAGGAGAGAATCAACAGTGAGATGGAAAACATGAAAAAGGAATTGGAAGCAGCAACGGCAGTAGTAACCACCTTACCAGCCCCGCTTACAACCGCAGTGCAAGGCTCGTCTAGAAATGTGCAAGCACCAATATTCGATGGGCAAACGGTCTGGAGTATTTACAAGACCCAGTTTGAAGCTGCCGCAAGGGCGAATCGCTGGAATGACCAGGAACGCGCAACTACATTGATTCTTGCTCTAAGAGGCCCAGCTGCCGAGCTTTTGCAGACGATCCCCGTTGATTTACACTCAAACCCGGCTGTTATATTGAACGCGTTCGACATGCGTTATGGAGGCGACCATCTGAAGCAGATTTATCGGGCACAGCTATGGAATTGGATGCAGAAGTCTGGCGAAACCTTACAGCAGCTAGCCCAAGACATTGAGCGACTGGCACTTTTGGCTTATCCAGCTTACGACCCAGAACATCGAGATGATGCAGCGACAGAAGCATTCATCAGTGCCTTAAAGGACCAGGAATCGCAACAAGCTGTGCGATTAGCTCAAAAGCAAACGGTTAAGGCCGCATTGGTTTATAGTCTGAACTATGAGGCAGCGAAAAATGCGACTCGTAGCACAGCCTGGCTCCATGAGGTAATGGCAAACGAGTGCAGGTGTGAGCGCGTGGAAAATGAGCGAGAGCGGCAGGTAAATGGTGCGCCTAGATGCTGGAATTGCGGTGAGAAGGGGCACCTGCAAAGAGACTGCAAGAATCGAAGAAAATGGAGGTATTGTCCAGGATGGTGGAGATCCAGATCAAGTCAGGAGCCTACAATGGAGGCCCATCAAACTGCAACGGCCAACTTCGTGGGGCAGAGGTTGGCTAGGAGGATCGACGTCCCCAGCACCACCATCACCGTGTCAAGACTACATCGTGGAGAAGCGGACTTATGCCTTCCGGGTCAAGTTGACGGAGAACACTGCACCATAACAATCGACACTGGTGCAACCCGATCGATTATCCGACCAGACCTAGTTAGACAGCAACAACTTCACAAGGGCAGAATTGTCTCACTACGGACAGCTACGGGAGAAACTGCACCTGTTCATGGAGAGGTCAACCTCCAGATACAGTTGGGAGACCTTGTGTTCCGACATAATTTTCTGGTCGCGAACATTATGGATGACTGCATTCTCGGAATGGATTTTCTGCGACCACATGGAATCACGTTGGATTTGGGCAAACGTGTATTGAAATGGCAGAATGTAGAAGTACTGATGGAGGATCCCAGCGTCCGAATTCCCAAGATGAATGTAGTGGTATGTACTGACACTGATGTACCGAATTCTTCCGAAAGCATTGTATGGGCCAAGCTTGATGGTGATTCTGGAGACCACCGATCTTATCTGATAGAGCCAACGAAGACGTCCGCATTGCGCAGTTTGATTGTAGGACGAAGCCTTGTAAGATCTTTGAGGAACGGATATGTGCCGGTTAGAGTCCTTAACACCGCAGATTCAACCACGAGCATCAAAGCGGGAGAAGACATCGGCAGCTGCCAGCCTGTTTCCACCGTCACCTCTTTGGAAGCTACTCACGACCATCATTGCAAAAGGAGGCAAGACACAGACAAAGCCTGGGAACCAACGTCTGCAATATTGAAGCAGGTCAAATTGCCAGTACAGCTATTCAAACGAGCCTCTGATCTGGTCACCAAGTACATTGACATCTTCTCAACAAGCCTGGATGACCAAGGCCGAACGAGCCTGGTAACTCACGTCATAGATACACAGGGAGCCAAGCCGATTCGACAAGCACCCAGACGCCTCCCTATACCCAAACAAGGAGAAGTGAGCGCGCTGATCTCGGACATGGAAAAACAAGGCGTTATTGAACCTTCTGTCAGTCCATGGGCCGCGCCTGTAGTTCTAGTAAAGAAAAAGGATGGTAGCACTCGTTTTTGTGTCGACTATAGGCAGCTTAACGACGTCACTAAGAAAGATAGTTACCCGCTCCCACGCATCGATGACATCATGGACACTTTAGCCGACGCAAAATGGTTTTCTACACTCGATCTCAAGAGTGGCTACTGGTAGGTAGAAATCGACAAGAAGGACCGAGAGAAGACCGCATTTTCAGTTGAGACCGGATTGTGGCAATTTGTGGTGATGCCTTTTGGGCTTTGCAATGCTCCAGCCACTTTCGAACGCTTGATGGAAGACGTGCTACGTGGTCTAACCTGGAAAACCTGCTTGGTGTACCTAGATGACATCATCGTCATCGGGAGCACGTTCGAAGAGCATGTGCGGAACTTAGAAGAGGTTTTCTCCCGACTGCGACTGGCAAATTTGAAACTTAGTCCCGACAAGTGTACCCTTTTCGCAGCTGAAGTAAAATACCTGGGACACGTCGTATCAGCAGACGGGGTCAAAACAGACCCTGAGAAGATTGAAGCCGTGAAAACTTGGCCAACACCAAACAACAAGCGCCAACTACGAAGTTTCCTGGGTCTGACAACCAATAACACGCGACAGTATGTCTCTTGGCTTTAAACCGTACAGTAGCCCGTATGGTGTACATCTAGTAGTCTTGCTCTGCAAGGTACTGAACGCCCACTGCATCGCCTTCAAGTGTGCGTCCCAACGTCACTCTTGGTCTGTTATTGTCTGCAACATAGTCAGCAAAGTTCTGTTTGCGCATTCTACTTGACCGTTGGCTCGCGGAGTCTTCACTGTCATAAGAAGATGCTTTATTACAGACTCGTCACAGTATTTTTGAAACTCTTTTGACGTATACGCTATACCTCTATATGTTACCAGCTGCTTGGGAGCATCAACATATCCATTCAGCTCTTCTAATACGATTATGACGTGTTTTGTTGCTGTAGATTTTCCCGCCCATTAAACGTAAATTTTGTAAACGCGTCTGCGAGTACTAGTGCGTACCTGTTCTGTCGACTGCTGCGCGAAAATGGGTCCAACGTGGTCGACGTGTATGATTAGGTAGGCCACTTTATCAATTTGGTTGAAGTGATACTCGCCTTCTTTGTGTCCCCCGGGGAATTTTTTTGAGCGCGCATTCCGGACACAATTTAATTTAGCTCTTGATGAAATCTCGCATTCTCGGGAACCACATAAGCTCCTATATGTGGTTGAGTGTTTTTTCCAAACCGAGATGCCCGACTTTATCGTGGTTTTCGAACATAATTTTCTGTCGTAATGCCTACGATATGACCCACAGTTGTCAACCGTTTATTTCGCGTTACTTTTTCAGATATCCGACTGTCGTTGGCATACCTTCGCATTGGAGTGATTCAACTATTTTTCGAATAGCTGGATCCTACAACTGCATGCTTAATAATCAATCGTCCTTACTAACGTTGACTTTGGAGATTTTTAAGGACACGGTGTCAGCTTCTTTCGGTGATTCGAGGCCTTGCTTAGAGCGTCGTTGCATTATATTGACATCAAACTCTAGGACTCTTAGCCACCATCTGGCTATTCTTGGAATTAGTGACGATTCTTATTCGCTTGCCTTGAATATAATAAAGTAGGCATTCAAGCGGCTCCTCTACCGCCATCTAGCTCATAGCAGTAGTAACGCTGTTCAGCCTCTGTCTTTACTCGGCTGAAATAAATCATAAGCTTCAATCCGTCGTCATCTCATTGCATCAAAACGCCCCCTAGACCCACGCTGCTTGCGTACTTCTTGTTCCGCACCCACCCGTTAGAAACTCATCATGGGTTCTGATGTTTAGTACCACCACCTCTGCCGCAATATATTCGCCATCGCAGTTTAAGTTTCATGGGGCTTGATTTTTTTTCAAATTGTACTAACAGGTCCACTTTCGATTTTTGAATCAACGTACACTCACTACCAGTATCAACTCACGTTTTCTTCATTTGACCCGTCTGACGCTTCCGGTTTTGGTTTGATGCTATGCCGAGGATTATAATTACGTAAATATTATCCGTAGCACTCACGCATTTCTTTCTTGGACGTAAAACGCATAGCTACTGTGGCCACTTGCAACTCACGATGCTTTATACCGTCTCACGTGTAATTTATGATCGCTTTGTCACTTAATTTAAAATTCCAACCAAGTATATACATACATCAATAATATTCCGCAAGAGTTTCGTCCTGATTCCGCGCAGTTTGAGATATTCGCGTGTGAACCTCCGCTTCATCGTAGGTACGCCCAAACTCTTTTAATAATTCCGTTGAAAAATCAGCCCAGTTAACCGCGGTTATGTGCGTTACATCATACCAAGCGCAAGCGATTCCTTTGAGGTACGTACCCAGATAGCCCAATAGTGATATAATATTGATATTTTTTTGAAACTTCAGTATCATAGTATCGATACCTTCAGTATACAACTATTGATGATTTTATATGAACGATGTCCGCATTTTCAGGGCTCTGATTGTTTGACATTATCGAAAGGGGAAATGAGCCATGATGCTTAGTATCATAGATGTGAGAGAGAGGATACGAAATGCATCGAGAGAATTGAAGCATTATATCATGTGGCGTGAAGTTGGCGCGTTATTAGCTGTTGATTCGAATTTCAAATAAATTTGACGTGATGTCTCCCACTAATTTTCGCATCTTGAACTAAATCAATTTTCCGTGCGGGTATTCTAACTTGAACGATGTAAAAGATTGAACATGACTTACCTTACGAAGGATACGTCCCTGACATGCTGCCTAGAACTGTTTTACAGTCCCACACACGTCACTTCATTTTTCATTTTTCAACACAAAATCACTCGCGATCCGTAACATACTTTCCAGTTTGCTAAAGTATCACATTTGCAACGCTTTTGCACTAGATTCAACACGGTTTATCTTAAAAAAAATGTTTTGTGTACAATTTCAAATTCAACTTGATTAGACGTTTCCCATCAATGTTGAACTTTCACAAATCATATGTTTTCAATCATACGGTTGATATTTTGTGGACAATTCGGGGGTTAAGGTATAAGAGGAGTGGGATTTTCGTGAGAGCAACTAGAGAGCCACTTGAATGTGTGGATTCTCTAGCGGCGTGAGAGGCAGGGGGATTTCGATTCGCGTGCGAGAGGAAGGCATGTATGTAGTAAAAGTACTTCACTCACGTACGGATGAAAATAAACTCATTTCGCGTCCATTACTTTATATGTCTTTGCTTAGTATCAATGATGTATTGAAAGAATATCAAACCTACTGAATGAAAATTAATGTAACTTTATTGATATATCTTAGATATAATACTGAAGACCTGTATTAATACTGTAAGGATGAATATTCATCCTTACAGTATCAATGCAAATCTTCAGCATTATATCAAAGAAATATAAATAAGTTACATTTATGTGCATTCAGTTGGTTTGATATTCTTTCGATATATCCTTGATGCCAAACATATGTATACTACATATGTAATCAAATATAACAATAAAAGCGTTCGCGCTGTTTGTTAAGCTCGTGTTATTTGCACCGTATCTGCTCTTTTCTAGGAAATGCTCCAGAAAATAGTACATAAGTATAACGCAAACAACACGAGTGCAGCAAACATTGCGAATTCCTTAATTATACGTATTATTATTTTTGAATTTTTGCTAATGCTTTATTATATTTCATATATAACACTTGGGAAAAGAAATATATATTTATTTTTTATTTTTAGACTCTTAATCACAAACTTACACACAAGACAAACGTAACAGAAATAGATTTTTTATTTTTTGATTTTTAATCACAAACTTACATACAAGACAAACGTAACAAACTTTGGGAATTCTTATTTATTATTTCTTATTATATATATCAGCCTTTATGCATTTTATTTCGTAAAACTATTTTATTTACTAATTTAAATACTAATTATTTTGTTTCTTCCTTTTATTGAATCAAACCTTGCCATCTTGCAAGGCTTTTTCTAATTCGGCCATAATTTGTTGCAAACCGTAGCCATGCTTTTTAAAGCACTCTGAAATAAAAGTTAACTTATAAGAAATCATAATGCGTTTCAGGTAATAAATTTCAACAAACCAGAAAGACAAGCGCAGATGCGCTCAAAGTTAGCGAATTTCTTTTTTCCCCTGACTCCTCGAACATTATATTGGCTCTGCACACTGAAATGTATGAAGTTTTTAAGAAGTGGTTTCAATTCTGTTGAGCCTTTTGTTTGCAGAATCCCCTGTTGCAAAATTTACCAAAGAAACATTATTGCAAAGACACTGTAACATACCATGTATAAAATGAGTGCCAATAAGGTTTTTGGAGGGAAAAAAATGATAATGAAGTTCACATCGGCACATCGACTGACGAGGTGCCGCCTTCAAATTACCAATTTTTCTTGATTTTCGTTTGTAACCAAAAACTCTTCAAGATTTTGGAGTTCCTGATCCTCTTGAAGGGGAAATTTGAACGGCATTAGTGATGTCGAGGTCCTCTCTTCTGGCAAAAAGAACTTGCACAAGCGATTGATCATCGCTCCTTGCTTAGCAACAGCTTTTTGCAAGGCAGAGGTCTCCTTTTCTTGATTATTCATCATGATCACTAGCATTTCGCCAAGAATGATTCGATTCAATATTAATGTTGCATTCATATAAATTAAAAAACGCAATAAACTCACAATTCTTACGACCATTCGAAACAGTGTCACCGCGATTCGCAACCTTCACCTCCGTGTGAGTACTTGACGAATCGCAATCAGACTCAAAATGCAATTCCTGACCTTCATGTAGCATTTCTTCAACAGCATTTTCGTCGTTCTCATTGCTGCTGTCCACTTCGTTCGAGTGCCGTTGTTGCTCCGGATCTAATGCCTCAGCAACAGGCATCAGTTCTTCTGCTGTTAATGAAACGGGTTCTTTGCTGGGCCTATCAAAAACGAATATCGCTGAAAATTGTAAGTTGATGTTTTTTGCATCAATTTTGGAAGCTATTGTAGCTGTTTTAGCATTAAGAATGCATTTCGGATTACAAAACTTCGTGTTACAGCGCGGTATACTACTTACATAGTGACATTTTTTCGTTGTCTGCTTCACGTGGAACTCCCCTATTCACAAGATATTATTTCTTGTTAAAAATTTTAGCACTAACTTTAAACAATTTTCTTTAAAAATACCACAAGGATCCCACAATTTAAGAGATTGTTATTGATACACGGATCGTTGACATGCAAACTTCTCTAAAATTTCCAAAATACGTACTTACATTAATAAACACGAGCAACGATCTTCCTTAATTCTCAAGATTTCCAAAATACGCACTTAACACACTTTACGCCTTGGTAAAGAACATTCACGAGCAACGGCAGCGAGACAAAGCGATGTTTACACGCAATTTCACATGTGTCTTCAATAACAACTTTTCTTTGGAATTGAGATAACAACTTTCCTTGGGATTGAGATAACAACTTTTCTTTGGGTTTGATCCATCATTGAAAATTTGTTGATACCTACCATCGATAATATCATCATTGCACAATAATTATATTATCGATGGTAGATATCGATAAATTTTCAATGTTGCATCAATCCCAAAGAAAAGTTGTTATTGAAGACTTACTGATCCACCAGGATCGATACCAAAATGTTATCTGGGTAAAAACAGCTAACATAAGACACTTTTCGTCCCAGCCATAAGCCAAACAAACTGTTCAGCCATGTTTAACGATTCGCGACTCGGGTCGAATCACGGCAATGTCGACGCAATTTCTTTCACCGAGTATGTGAGACGAAAACTGTATCTTCCTAGAGCCTCCTAGAGGCCCTGCAGACTGTTTGCCGTGCACCGCCACGAGGATACTTTGCATCATTGCCTTTAAATCGTCAATTTGTTTCTGTCTGTTCGCTTTCTGCGTCTTCTATTTCGTCTTTTTCGAGAGCTTCGGTCAGTCAGTGCATTAATTCATTTCTAGAACCACCAGCCTAATTGTCAGAGCTTCACTTTAAGTTCATCCGTACGTAGCCTGGTGATTAAAACCATGTTTTTGCACTCTTTCTTCCTTTTCGTCTTGCTTGTTTCACAAGTTTTTTTCTCACCCGAGTTGCTTCGCACATTTGCACAAAAGCGCGATCATTCTCGTGTTTTGTTTCGTTTATACTTAAGCACGTTGCTGCGCTAGTGCAGCGTTTATTAATTGCTCGTTTTCACCCTTCGGTTATACTTTTGCTTTGGATCCCACTCTTCTGAATTAAAAGAGTGGCTGTCGAAAGCCGAACTTTATTTACTCCTCCCACAACTCGAATGAATCATGTAATACAAAAACATGAAAATGGAATACAATCGGGTATAAAAATATACTAAAATGCATGACACTCATTTGTCGCTTCCCTGTTGCTTTTGCCCTCCGCGCCGCTTACATTTTGGCCCTCCTGCATACTCGACGTGCAGCTTATACGCGTTTTTCACCCCCATACATATGTCGGATCTTCGGTTTAACTTTGTGAGGATGCCTTCTCCACCAATTCGTACTGAGTCTTGCACATTTTGCTCCAAGAACTGGACACCCACCTCATTGTCTGCCACAACCTGGTCCATCGGTACTGCTCGTTCTTTGACCGCAAAATTTAGTCCCGTGTTTAATAAGTCTTCCTGTTCTTTGCTGAATATGAGTACCTGGCTCAACTTGTTCACTAAAAAATTAACATTGAAATCCACTTGAAAAGGCTTCTTTTCTCCAACGTTTCGAAACTCGAATTAGCAAAATCAAGTAATTTTTCGCCTCAACGGCATTTCTCGGCCTTGTAAAAACAATTATTTCACTAGTTCTTCGGCCAAATTTTCCTTCGCTATTCGCTCTTGCAATTTAAAGACTTAATTCTAGAGTCCTATGACTCTCCTTGAAGAAAACATGTTTTTGAGACTAAGAAGAGGATATAAGGGCCTTTGTTTTTTGGCTTTCAAGTAGCACAAGGCTATTATTTCTGACAAAAACAATTCTCGAAAAGACCCTATTGTTACTCTTAAACGGACAGACTTGTGGACGATGTTAAAAATATATGTAACTAAATTTCAAAAAATTTAACAACACTTAAAAGCTAAATCCTAACAAGCTTCGTCTCTAATTCCACGTAGCCTCACTTCAAAAAGCATTTCTTAGAAAGATTATGGGTAACCAGAAGCAAAGCTCTCCGCTTACCTCAGTACAAATGTAGGCGTTGCAAAAGTGAGATTCCGACAAAGAACACTTTCGTCGGAAAACATTTATGTAGATAATCATCTCTTGTCAACTCCTTTTCCGCTAACAAGGCCAATCTTCCGCAATTTACTCGCAAATTTAAAGGAGCGGCGATGGGGTGGAATCAAAACTGCCAAAGATCATAATTCCAAACAATCTTTTGTTTGTTTACACTTGGATTTCGCTTGGGGACGGAAATGCTACGTAGGAAACAGAAAGTAAGCAAAAGTTCTTTCGATTTCCTGGTACTGTAACATGAACTCAGCGAATAAGGAGCCGCCGCGCCGCAAAGAACGTGAGAAGCGCTAATGAATGTCGGTCGCTGTGAAATTCATTCCAGATTCTTGGCTACGCATTTTTGCATACTTTTCCATGTTGACTTCTCATTTTCTTGCGGCTCTGCAAATAAATATGGGGAAATCAGCATCCGGAAAATTCTTGGAAATTGAAATGGTATACATACATTGGTCGAGGGTGATGATGCTGATGGTCTTTTTCGAGTGGTGACAATCGGAAATGAGACATTCCTATCTGTCTTAGGCAATTTCCTGGGAACTTCTGCTTGGGGATGAATAGAAAAATATTATTTATATTCGCAAGGAACTTAATGAAGCACAATATTGTACAGGAGTTCATATCACATAACATCATTCATTGTGTGAATGTAATTAAAGGAAATCAAGCCTAAAATAATATGTTTTGCTGATACTCGTAATATTATGTAGCCACTTTGCCCATGGCTATAATAACTACAGAAACGACTAAATTAGGTCACAAAAACAAGTACTCGTGTGTCACAATCAAATTTGATGCATTCAGGATGCTATGGGGAAAATTATTTTTATATTTTGTTATGATTTTTATTGCCTTTGAATCTACAATAAGACGTTTAAATTTCCAATACAAGGTTTCATAAGATTTCAACAAAAATATACTATCAGACGAACTACAATAAAAATGTTTGTAAAAGTTCTCTCGCAGCGGGAGTGCTAGTCAACAAGAATATTCTTGGAAGCAAGTATTCTTTGTGGAGTGCCGTTCCCGTGAGCATGAGGAAGTGGAAATTTCTGTAGGGCTCCCCCGTCGACTACGATCTGGCATTTATCTCTGGACTACGAATAAGACGTTGAATTGAAACTTACATTTTCGGCTGGCGGATACGACATTTCGAACCTAGTTGCATAGCACAGTACCACCGAGGTGGCATTTGATTGTTAACCCTTGTGTCGACACCATGGCCTAGCCAGGCCAAAACGGTCATTAATCTGAAATATAATAAAATTGAAGGAATTTTTCTTTTGGAAAATCAAATGGAAGGCTAGTGCTATTGCTCGAGAATGGATTTCCAGAAAAAAAAAAAAACAAAAGAATAAGGAATTTCCGAAAGCCGGGCACGCAAAATATTATGATGTATATTGTACACCATGGCCTAGCCAGGTCAAAGTAATTACATAGAAATTGTAGCATCTTTTGTCAACCTTGTCTGGATTTTATTATGCATCTTTATTGCTTTTGTCTCGTTTTTCACCGATTAGCGATTTATTTGTTCCTGTCAACATTTAATTTCAGATTTTTGCTATAATTTGTAGTTTTATGACGCGTTTCATCGAGTGAACTTGATTTTTTAAGAAGAAGTTTTGTGATCTTGTTATTGGCGTATTTATATAAAATTTTTAGTTTGAAAATGGAAGAAAAAATCATGTGTGATGAGGTGGATACAGTGTAAAATACTCGTGAGCATTTTCAAAATCAAGAATTTTTTCGAAGACTTGCTGCAGCCATTGCAAATGATTTGAAACGCGAGAGATCACAAGACCAAAATATTGAAGATTCGGTACAGCAATTAGAAGCAGATAAAGATCCTGATGGTGATTACATACCAGATGAGAATGAAGCATCTGATATTGAAAGAGACATTGAAGCTGAAGCAGACAGCGAAGAGGATTCTGAACCTGAGGAAGACGAAGAAATGGGTCCTATAATTCGGCAAGTTGCAGGTGGAGCTGATGCAGCTAGCAGTAGCAGCAGCTTACAACAGAGTGATCATCATGAATTAATGCGTTATTGTGCGCTTGAAAATAGTGCATATTTTATTTCCACAAAATGTAACCAGATGGTGTAAAAGTGTACCACCAGTGAATCGATTTCGCACTCACAACGTTGTTAGAGCAACAGGTGGCCCGATGATCACATCTTCCGCGCCAAATGATGTTTTCAAAAGTTTGTTTTCACAAGAAATGGTTATTCTCATTTTGAGAGAAACAAATAGAAAGGAATCAGAAACAACAAATAAATGGAATGTCGAGAATCCACAAGCTAAGAAAAAGAAAGAATGGAAAAACGTAACGGAAATTGAGATCTACGCGTATTTTGGCTTATTAGTAGCAGCTGGCGTTACCAATAACAATTATCAACACACAACCCTGCTATGGAGTTCAAAAAATCAGCCAATATTTAGAGCAACAATGTCAGTGCGCCGTTTTAGGTCGATTTCGAGATTCATTCGATTTGACAATTCACGAACACGTGAAGAACGCCTTGGTGGCGATAAAGCTGCGCCGATTTCTGATATTTGGTTGATGTTCAACTCTAAGTTGAATCGCGCATATCGCCCTCACGAAAATATAACCGTGGATGAGCAATTATTTCCATTCCGAGGAAGAACTCGTTTTACTCAATATATTCCGAGTAAACCAGCAAAATATGGAAAAAAAGTTTTTTGGGCTTGTGATTCGAAAACAAAATTCCTCTCAAAGGAATTGTATATACTGGCAAACAACCGGGGAGAGAACGCGAAAAAACCAAGGAGAACGAATTGTCATCGATTTGACCAGTCAATATGAAAATACAGGACGTTGTATAGTTGCTGATAACTTTTTCACTCCGTTGAATGTTTGTACACGTTTGATGGATGCTGGCTTGAGATACGTTGGTACACTTCGAAGAAATAAGGCTTACGTTCCAGCTTAAATGCTACCTAATCGTTCACGTCAAGTAGAATCAAGAGAGTTCGGCTTTTATGAGAACAAAATAGCTATGTGTTCCTTTGTACCGAAAAAAATAGGTAAATAATTTTGCTGTCAACAATGCATTACGACAAAGAATTGTCTGCCACACAAAATAAACCAGCTGCAATTTTATTTTAAAATCAAAATAAATCAGGGGTTGACGCAATGGATCAGCAAATAAGTAGATACACCTGTAAACGTCGTACACAAAGATGGCCATTGGCTTTTTAGGGTTTTGTAAAATGATTTTACAAAACCCTACTAGTTTCGCGACCAGTCTGTCCGTCTGTCCGTCCGTCCGTCCGTCCGTCCGTCCGTGTGTCACACCACTTTTTCTCGGGAACTACTTAAGCTAGAAACATCAAATTTTGTGTGTAGGTGTAAAGTGGTGATCTCTTCAAAGTTCAACTACAAAAAAATTTTATAAGGTATTTAAGGGGGGTCTCCCCATATAGGAGAGTGACCCCCCGAAAAAAAAATTTCATTGAAGATAGCCAATATGGGTACCAAATGAAAGGTCTTGATGAGAACTTTTCAAAACAGGTCTTAGTTTGGCAAAATTTGCTTCGAGGGGCGCACAGGGAGGGGAAATACACGAAAAATTTGTGTCCCCCCCCCCTCACGATTGGACACCTGTGATCCGAAAAATCTGAAAAAATCAGGATTGTAGGCCTTGGTGAGGACAACAACAACAAATACGTGAGAAGTCGCAATTCACTCAACTTTGTTAGTAATAGTATGATTTATCGATTTTATGTTTTCATGAATAAAATCTTAATGGTACCCTTAAATTCAATGAAATTCAGTACGTAGATGTCTATTTATAAGGTGGATCTATCCTGAAAGTTTCATAAAGATTGAATCATATTTAGCGAAGTTATAGTGGTTTGAATTTTCCTGTATTACTATGGAACAATATGCGCTGCATTTATTATTATGGCGACTTATGGCTATGGAACAACATGCGCTTTTTACCGACTCAGGCACTACAGTTTTGCTAGGATTTGCATGAAAATTTCAGGAATGATAGGTGTCATGTATATCTTTGAGAATCGGTTCAGCTAGTGGTATCAGTAATCGTAAAACAAAATAGTGGCTGTTTTTAATGCGAAGATTGAATAATTTTGAGTTATTTTTCCCCAACTTCAACGTTTAAGGCGCATGCTTTGAACACTTGATTCAATTTAATGAATGACTGAAGATGAGTACCCACAATTAATGCTCATAAGTGAAGGTGGGAGGTGGGAGAGAGCTCCTAGCAAAAGGGTTTTGTAACCATTTTAGGATTCGAAAAAATTGGCCATTAATCGATGACAACAGTACTGGAGAGTGGCCGCTGAAAAAAAAATTCATCAAACGTAGCCGATATGAGTATGAAATAAAAGTTTTCACGGGAGTTCTTCAGAACAGTTGTAAAACTGTCAGTTTTTGCTTCAGTGGGGGCACAGTGGGAAATACATGAAAAATGTGTTTCCTCCGTCGCGGATGGACATCTGAAATAATTATCAAGGGAGATATTTATGACCAAAAACCTCAGAAGTCGAAATTCGTTCAACTTTGTTAATAATAGTATGATCTTCGTATTTCATATTTTCTCCAATAAAATCGTCTTTGACATGTTTCTTGATTTGATTCGATCTGATGACTGCATTTTGTAAATTGAATACAAAACCCTTCTGACATGAGCGTAGGTCTGTTTACCCAACTTGTTTTACAATATCATCGATGTGTGTAGTTTAGCTACATATATAATTTGTAACGAAAATAGTCCAATGAAAGGTACTGATGCTCGTCGTAATTTTCTAATGAAACTCAGCGAAATACTTGTTACACCACACATTAAAACTCACTGTAAAAATCCACAAGTGTTAAAACAGAGTGCCACACGATCTGGAATTGAAGCTTTCTTTGGGGAATCATTTGAGGTTAGTATAAATTTCAAATAACATTTTCATAAACTAAATAAATTTTTGCTTTGTTTAGTCAACGCCAGGAGCATCCGGTATGGTAAAGTTACGACGACCATTGGTAACTACAAGTTCTGTTGCAGCAGGTGGAGTAACGGTACGACGAAGGTCGTGTTTTATTTGCTTATTGCCTGGACCTGAGAAAAAACACCGCCGTACGTTTTATTCTTGCCTGGACTGCAACAAACCGATTTGCCTTCAATATTCTGTCAACCTGACTCAGTACAGATGCACAGTATGCGCTGATTCCTTAGCACAACAGTAAAGGGACGAACAGCGATAACTTTCCACTTTCATTTAATTTAATAATTTACTTTTAATTCATATTGTTATGTTACTCTTTTCTTTTGGGATAATACAAAGTAATAGACAAAACATCCTTTTTTCTCTGTAACTATCATCTTCTTTTCAGCTAAATATAATACGCAAACACCTTCTAACTGTGGCTAATATTGCAATATATTTTTACATATACGTACCCTAGTTACATGCTGAAAACAATACCCTTACTCCCATACATTTCCATATAAATATTGTGGCCTGGACAGGCCATGGTGTATCAAATATGTGTATATGGTGTGGTGTCGACACAAGGGTTAATTGCTCCAATCTAAGCCTCTCTGCTAAGAATTATGGGACCAATAAGATGACTATACATACGAACGGAGAAAGCGGCTCCAAGGGGGAGCCCAACAGATTTGACGTCCTTCAACTCACCAAAAAAACAAGAACGAAGACCTTATTAGACACTCATGAATCAAAGGACAAGAACAAACTGAACGAAAGAGCTCAGAGAGCTTATATCAGCCGCACATCCTCGAGGTGTTGGAGCGCAATAAAAAAACGGCAGGCAACAACTAAGTGCCTTTGTCCAATGTTGCTCTCATCACCGCCAAAATACCTGAAGCATTGTTTTCTAGAACTAGAACAGGGAGCCTTTCTCTGGAGAAAACGCTAGGCAGTACAATAGCCGTTGAGCACCACCAGTAAGAATCGCCAATTCGAAAAGCGGGAAGCATTCTGAAGGGGAGTTTACAAGTGACTCGCAAAAAACATTAGCAAAGATGTAAAGAACGGACTCCTGGAGCTAGACTGCATTGGGCATTATCAGGAAAAGTTGAAGACTGAGCCTATAAATGAAACGCAGACAGCTCTATCGCCAAACACAATCAAAAGAATAGACTCCAACCCAACAAAAGGAGGTCGGGATAAAAAGAAGAAGAATGAGGCACCTAATTAACAGAACATTAGATCAGCGGTATCAGATAGTGCTAACAGAGGCAACCAAGAAAGCTGCTTAAAATCTCCTTCCAATCTCCTGAAAATAGAAGCCCAACAAAAAAAGTACCTGGTATGAAGCAAAGAGAGAAAAAGCCACGGCATAGATTCCTAAGGTAAGCACTGCTCGTGGAACCCAAAGAAGGCAGATCTTCCGCAAATGTGTTACATAAGATCAAAACTGCCATTGAAGCCGGTGTCATACGCTTGTTAAATTTGGAGTAGAGGTTAAAATAGCATTCGGTGATGCTATCAACAAGTTCTTGGGTGAAAGAGCAACTGTAGCCAATGGCAACCGTCCAAACCAGGGACATGAACTTCGTTACGAACTTGGTCTAGGTAGAAGGGGTCGTCAGAAGGGAGCTTCTTGGTGTAAGTCGTGTTAAAGTGAGGCTGACACAAGAAAACAATAAGAGACAACGTATACAATCTGACCGGGCAGGAAGCCGAATAACTTCTGAGTAAGGGCAAAGTAGGAATAAGTTGGTTGTTCTGCAGTGAAAGTGAAGAGCAGTACCTCTCTACTGCTTTAAGTGCCTTGGCGATGGTCATATCGCACAGGGATGCAAAGAATCTGACTAAAGTTCCGTATGCTACAAATGTAACGGTACGATGCATAAAGAAACGAGTTTATAAAGGAGACCCACTTCATCCTTTGCTGGGAAACTTATCTTATCTTAGACCATCTAAAAATTTCGAGTTTTACGAAAAGCCCCTCCCAGCTAAGGTCAAAGCAGCAAATTCTACGTCTAACCTTCGTTGCGTATAAACGTGTTTTTAATCGCTCCTGTCATTAATTTTAAAAATTAATTAATTTTTCACAAAAGTCAGTTGAAATTAATTGTTTAACTGAAAACCATCACCGTTGAATTATTTGAACATTTATCAAATACCTGAAGTTTCTTTCCTGAAAAAGTATCGAAAAGCAGAAATATATCCAAGAGAAGTCCCGGTTTATGAACATTCCCTCTAATCTCGCTGCCAAAGCAACGAGATGGAGGAGTCCGATGACTTCAGTCAATTAACTAGAACGATGGTGCCCATCGCGAGCGATGACGAGGAAAAAACTAAAACAAAGATTTGATAGCAATGAAGAAAAACCGAAAATTGTATCAATCATCGAGATCGAAGAATTAGTCAAAGCTGACGACAAAGCTGAAAAGTTTGAGAGAGAAAACGAAGAACTCAGACCTCGGATCCAATCACTAGAAGTACTAGTTGGAAAATTAACGTCCAACAATGGAAAAGAAACCATCAGGAAAGAAATAAAGTCGAAAGAGACCGAAGAAAAGAAATCTAAGAAACCACAACAAGAACATGATCAAGAAAATGCCCTCAACGCAGGCGGAGCAAACGTCAGTGCGAACTATTATGCAGCGCTAGCCGGGCTAGACAATTCCATGAACATTGAAGAGGATAAAGGTAACAAAAATTCGGAACATTGTTTTACTAAAACTGATAATGAATTTATCGAATATTTAAAAATTAAAAATAGGGAGAAAAAACCAACCGTTTTGTCTGCTAGTCCGTCTGTCAAAGCTAATCAAAAGAAAGAAAAAGTCCCACCAATTAATGTATTTGGGCAATCAGGCAAATATAAGATTCGGCTTTTGGCAGTTAAGTTAAATGATTTTGAAACCTCTTGGAGTGTTAGCCGATAAACTAACGAATAGAACTAAGTCGTTGCTTGATTTTCAAGCAGCAAAAAGTGCGTTGAATTCTGGAGATGTTCCACACTTTATGTACACCCACAAAAGTGAAAAAACCAGACTTTTTATTAAAGAGTCTGGACTGCGGAGAGGATACAATCGATCTCCTTCAGGTGCTTCAAGAAGTTGCGCCAGAAATATAATTTATTACAGTTAAAGACTTTGCAACAAGAAGATCTATTGTCGAGCGTAAAAACTTGCCTTATAACTCAGCCCTGATTTCCAGCAAAAGCAATTCAAGTGACCTACAAAAAATTCGGTACTTGAACTTCCGCATGGTGAGGTGAGAACGCCTCTAGAAAAGCGAGATCAACCAGTGCTACAGGTCCAAAGATTCGGTCATTCGGCTGCCAATTGCACCATGAAATATAGATGTGTAAAGTGCAAAGACGTCCATGCTCCCATGCAAATTAGCTCAGACGGAGCTAAAAAAAAAACTATATTGTGTGAACTGTGGTGTCTTTGGTCATCCAGCATCATATCGAGGATGCCCCGGTATCAAGGTGCAAAGGTAAAATTCACCCCAAAACAAAGTCAAGTACACCGCATTGTGATACATACCAACTTCGTCAAGCCCAGGGTGTCATTTGCACTTGCTGCTGGAGGACCAGCAGACAATGTAAATAAAATAAATAATGTAAGTGACAATAATGAGCTGCTTCTTAAAATTTATCAGCAATTAAATTCCTTATCGGAAAGAATCTAAAATTAACATTGCTTTTCAGCGTTTAAAGCTTTCAAATGCCTCAAAATAAGTTGTCATCCAGTCACATTCCCATGGATAGGATTCGTCTCATCTCGATCAACGTCAACTCCATTGTGAGTCTACATTGACGTGACTGTCTACTGGAGTTCCTTGTCAAGCAAAAGCCTGACATCATGCTTCTTACTGAAACCCACCTCAATTCATGGCATTCCATGACATTCAAGGATTTTGAATTCATTAGAAACGATAGGGTAATAGGCGATGGGGGAGGTGGCACCGGGATATTGGTTCGAAGAACCTATTGTATCCAAAATATTGAAAAAGTCGAATTCAAAAGCTTTGAATCTCTTGAAGTGTCCGTTATCAAAATTCCACTGCCAAGTGGGTATAACCTCTGCCTATGCAACTGGTGGAACTGTTCTCAAGCTCAAGGAGGAACTCAATTCCTTGTTTGAAACACTCGAATTGAACAGGCTGTATAGTTATTATATTCTTACTGGTGACCTGAATGCCAAGCATACATCATGGCTAAACGCCACCAATAATCCAAGAGGTGTACTCCTGAAATAGTGGATAATAAAGAGCCAAATTGAATACAGGTGCAATATATATGGGTTGGAGCTCCCAACATACCCTAGGGCAAGTTCATATTTGGACCTCTATATTTCTGACGCAAGACTTGAATTCAGTCCTCAACGGAAACTGCAGGTGCTTCCTTATGATAGCGACCATAACGCAATCGTAATGGAAATCAATCATCAAAGAGATGAGTTCTTCCTCATTCCAGTTCAACATGAAAATCATCGGTTGAATTTCAAAAAAACAGACTGGGGAAAGTTCCAAAAGGAGTTCAATCAGGAGTACCAGAAGCAATGTCCCCCTTCTGATGATGGCAACTCTTGCTCAATGGTTCCTAATGACAAAAATCTAACTAACGATGAAATAGATCTCTATTTGTCGAAGTTAGAGAAGGTGACGTTAAAAACGATTGAGAAAGTAGTTTCCAAGATTAAACATCAAAACGATACGGGAGGATATGAAATATCAACCATCGCAAGGTTGAAAAGATTGAAAAGCCTTCTTCTCACACGCGTCAACAATATTTATCGACGATTTTTGGACTACAACCATCCCTCGTTGGCTTTGTTGAAATTACACCTGAAGAATGTCCGGAACTTAATCCGTTCATACTTCAGGAGTGAGGTCAGCAATCAATGGTCGAAAAAATTGAGGGGTATTAGCCCACACGACCCAGAGATCTCGAGTGAAAGTATCGAATCTTGTAGTCCCTGGTATTGAGATAAATCTTCTCGATAGGGCTGATATCGAAATTGATAGTACGACTCCGTATAGAACTAGAAACAGGATTATATGTGATGGATTGCATAAACTTGCCCTAATTGGAACACATTTTGAACTGGTTCATCTACCAAACCCTGAGAGAGGGAATGAAATATTTTCAAAGGTCGTTGCAGCAAAAGTTTCCGACTACAAATCAAGCCCGAACGGCGAATCAATTCTTCATTTCGAGCTCGAAAATAACAAGAAATCATGTGGTATTGATGGTATTCCAAATATAGTTCTCCAACATTTGCCTGGAGTTGCAATTAGGAATTATTATATATTGTTTAACAACATGTTGAGCAATTCATAGGCAAGGTGTTTCCGGTTTTGAAGAAAGGAAAAGAATCTTCATGCCCTAAAAGCTATCGTCCAATCAGCTTGCTGCCTAATATCAGCAAGGTGTTTGTAGTGATACTCAACAGAGCATTAAACGCCCACATTGAAGAATATGTGTTAATGCCGAATTGCCAATTTGATTTTCGTGCCAGGCATTCGACCACACATGCAATAACGAAAGTAACCTCAGACATCTGTTGGAAACTAAATGATAGACAATGTGTTGGAGCATGTCTCATTGATATGGAGAAAGCCTTCGATACGGTGTGGTTAGATGGAGTACTTTTTAAACTCCTTCAGGACAAGTTCCCCAGGCACCTTGTCGCCATGATGTGCAATATGTTATACGGGAAATCGTTTGTTGTAACTGATGGAAACCTGACAACAGTGTGCGAATTCAAGGTCTTGAATGGTCTACAGCAGGGAACAGTTACTGCGCCTCTGCTTTTCTCAATATTCATTCGCAAGCTTTTGAACAGCTTTGGTTTTAACGTCTTGGCAACGCGATCATTGATAGCGTTTGCCGATGATCTGATCATCTATACGGCAGACCGACAAGCTAAAATAGTTCAGGCCAATCTTCAAAAAATGTTTAATGATGTGTAGCTGTACACTGACAATTGGCGAATGGAAATCAATGCGCAGAAGTGCGAAACAATTTTGTTTCTCACAACACTGCAGGGACTCAGTCAGGACCTGAAGCCTAATTGGAAGGATTTCCACATAATGGCTGGTGACGGTAGTTCAGAAAAGGTTCAACATAAATCCTATGTTCGATAACTCAGTGTTCATCTCGATCAGTATATGTACTACACTGAACATGTCAAAATCTAGCTCAATAAGGCATAAAAAGTAGTCATGGCCCTTTGACGGCTCTTTCATTTCAGATACATTGTTCAAAAGGTCAAATTTATTTGTTACAAGACCCTGGTTAGACCAGTTTTGACATATGGATGTCAGATCTGGTACAACCAGAGTGCTAGTACTATGGAAAGATTACGAGTTTTCGAAAGAAAATGTGTATCTTCATATTGAAGCTTCTTCGGAATCATATCGCAAGATCTGTGACTGTGAGTGAAAACCCTTGGATTTCACAGCCGTTCCACCCTACAGACAGGTATATTGCGACTTGCCTCGCTACAGGCTTCCTTCCTCCAGAAGCATTCATGTATTTGGACATGATTTGATATATTTTTGATTTTGAAGATGTCCCAATCATATATCACATATATAGACGGGCCACCGATAAGAAGACAAAATATCTTCCGAATTTGAGTTCACGGGACCAACAATTCCAATAGAGATACTCATTTGCTAGATTTGTTGAAGCTTGGCGAATACAGTATAAAAAATGCGAGCGAATTTGTGTATATAGGAGCCAAAATAACAAGGACCAGTAATGAAAGAGATGAAATACGCCGAAGAATACAGCTCGCAAATAAAATATTTTATTCAGTTTTGACGATCTTGAAAACCAGCTGCATACACAGGACACTAAAGCTCCAAGTATACAAATCAGTGATAAGAGCTGTGTTATGCTATGGGTTTGAAACACGGACCCTAATACAAGCATCCGCAAATATATTGAACGCCTTTGAGCGACGAGTCCTGAGGCGAATAATTGCAGCGAAGCTAGACGAGGACCAATGGCGAATTCGATACAACCATGAGCTGTATGAAATTTTTGACGAACTGGAGGTCTCAACGATCGTAAGACTGCGAAAGCTGCAACGGGCTGGCCACATGATTCGTATGGGTGAACAACGGATACCAAAGAAGGTATTCGTTGGGAGAACTGAAGGCCGGCGGCCAGTGGGGAAACCGAGGAAACGCTGGTCTGACTCGGTCAACGAAGACAGTTTATCGCTGCTCGGATTTCGGAATTGGAAGACGCGGTCAACGGACCGAGGCAGTTGGAGGCGCTGTTTGCAGGAAGCGAAGGCCCGAAAGGGGCTGTAGTGGTAAGAAGAAGAAGAAGGTGAATTATTGAAGAAAAAGTAGAAATAGATTGTTAAATATAAAAAAATTATTTCCTTTCAGAAGTGTAGAGTTTCAGCGGTGGCAAAGGCAGTAGGTACGTATACCGACAAACGGACTGTGTTCTCGAAAATTCACAACTGGTTATTTTGACTTTCCTTTCGGGTACGCGATGCCATAACTTGTGTTTGGCGTTTTTAATTAGCGTAGAATATTTTGGTTAAAATTAGAGTAGCTTGTATCTAACACCACTTTGGTATTTAAATCGAGAACGCGTGAATTCGATCTTGTTCGTGCTGGTTGATTTTAAGCCTCACGAAGGCAGCGTTAAAATAAGGGTGAAATTTTCATTAGAAAAATTTTGGAGCATGCTTTGAAACCGGCATTTGAATCGGTGGCTGAAGGATTATAATTGCACTTAGTTTATTCACGTAAGGCCTGCGACTGAAATTCCTCTCCGAACTAGCTAGCCTGCCAATTTACACGCTTGCGAATTCTCGACAAGGCTTCACAATTAGAAGCGTGTAAATGGCTGGATGCCTTATCTTGCATGATCTTGCATCGCCTTGTAAGCGATTGGGGCTAGTGTCGGTTTTTCTAGACAGATCAAAGGAAACTTGCGGCAAGGGTTTGAGAGGTATTTGACGCTTGCGCGTATTTAGTTGCACTTCAGAAGTCGTACTGAATGGTGTGGTGTCATAACATCGCGTAGAACTCATGCTGAAGTGATATTGTTCGTGTTTTTTGTATCGTAGGATTGCTTAAATGACTAATTGTTCGGATGAGGAAACAATGACCTTTCTTGAGGTATTCCAAAGTGAATCTTGCATTTGGAACCCAAAAAATACAATGCATAAAGACAAAAAGAAAGTGGTAGATGCTTGGTGTCGCCTAAGTAGTGAAGTAAAGAGGACAGTGAAAGAGCTTAAAGTAAAAGAGGAGATTTTGATGAGGTCGTTCCGGAAGCACTTCAAAAGAAAACAAGACTCCATTCGCTTTGGAGCAGGTAGGTAATTAGTTTGTTACTTTACAAATAGAAAATAAAATGTACTTTCTCTTTTAAGGCGCTGAGGATGTATACCAGCAAACCTGGTTTGCCTACGATTTAATGGAATCGTTTCTCATGCCGGTATATAGCTGTAACAAAAGGATCAATACAGAAAAAGTAAGATTTTCTAATTTACGTTGACTGCCAACTACGAGATAACTCGTAGATGGTGTTATTTTTTAGGATGCCAACTACGAATTATCTCGTCGTGTATTTACTTGCCATTTTTGTGCAACAATGATTGAACTTTATAGATGACTTCTGGAAAAAAAATAAAAAGTAAATGCTGGCTTGCATGAACAGAAATTTATCAAAAATTAAATAATATATTAAATAATATCGTCGGGAATAGTGCAGACCCGCGTATCTAGCATGTCAAATATGCGTGTGCAATATCTAGTATTAATTCCTATAACTTTCCTTCGACACCTCAAGAAATTATTCCGAGAAAATTATGTGTTAAATGAACAAAAGCAGTATTTTTTTAAGTAGTCATTTATTATGACCATTATTGTTTAGGTGTAAATATGATTAAGGTAGACACTTTAATCGGATATACGTAAGCTTACATATAATAGGTAGGCATCTACGTAATGGTGGTTTCTGAAATATTTTTAGAAAAATGTGAGGTAAACTCTTTTCTGATTTGTTGGGCATTCAGCGGTGATCTTCGGGGGTAGTTAGTAAGCTTTGGAAAATATTATATTCATTATCATATCGCCGCCAGTACCCAGGTGTTACTAGAGTGCCATTACTGTCATATACGTCAAACGAGCCTGCAGGTGTATATCTGTTTGAAGAGGTTTTACTCTTTTTTAGAAAGCTATGTAGCAACCCACAGGTCATAGTAATTTTTGACACAGTGTCTGGGTTTAAATTAATGGGATGTCGAATAGTTCTAAAAATTCAGGATTAAATTCCAAATTTATTTTCCCCTACAACCCGGGATCTAGACAACATTTCGTTGAATTCCCTTTTCGGTGAACCTTAGTCATGGCTTTCAGGGAAGGGCTTCATCATATGCGTACTTAGTGCAAAAGCACTGTCGGCTAACTGAACCCGGCAGTGCACATGGTGGCGGGAAATCAATTTCATTCCTGCAGATTCTTTTCCATAATAATGAGTTCTTAAAAACATCGCCATCACTAATTCTGCCTTGACTTTCTATATCCACGAATTTACATCGACTATCCACTAACGCCAAAAGAACGATGCTAAACGTTTTCTTATAATTAAAATATTCAGTTCCGCTTTAAGCTGGACTTTCAATAACTACATGCTTACCATCTAGAGAACCCACGTAATGCGGAAACTTGCGTTTGTATCCTTTTTCTATTGTCATCCATCCTACTACTATAGAGGGTATCTGAAATTATAAAGGGTTATATCAGTGAGTAGTAGTCTGTGTGGCCTAGTGGTTAGAGCCTGAACCCATAAGCCGAAGGTCCCAGGTTCAAATCTCGTTGGGAGCAACGTGATTTAGTCCAGGGGATTTTTCGGACAGACTACAAGTGTTCACTTAGTGGTGATATGTACTGATTTAATCAGATCATATCATAGCTGAGCAAGCAGACGGTAGCATGGTACTGACCACACCAACTCCCGAAAAAAATCAATACGGTCATGAAAATGAGATGCTCTAACTATCTCTAAGTGAAGGCCCGAGAGGGGCTGTAATGCTATAAAGAAGAAGTTATCGGTGAGTAAAGTAGTGAAATAACTGAGTGATTTCGTCTTAAATATGTCAATGTTAAAAAGTACGCAATATGACGTTTGTAGATTTCAGTGTTAAAAATTTACTAAAATGAAATAAACGGTATTTTTATTTTCATTTTCAGCAGTCACAACGAAGTTCTAACGAAATTGCTAAAAAACCTGGAGACTGGGAGATAGACAACGATATTTTGCTGCTAAACGATGAATCACAAAATACATATTTATCTACGCCAACGCCCACACAAAAAGTTCGCGTCGTCATCCTACACCAAACCAGGCTGAGCAGGAAATGGCTGCTGCGATTGGAAAGTTATCAAATGCTTTGGGTCGACAATTTGATACTCCACTGCCACCTGAAGATGATAAATGCGACCTGCATGGTAAGCTTCTTGCAAAATAGCTTCGATCACTGCCAAAAGTACAAAGAAAGATACTTATGGATCAAATTGATGGATTATTTATGAATTTTTTACATTCAAATGAAGAAAAATCACCGCAACGAGCATCATTTTCATCCGATCTAAATATTTATCGGTTTTCGTCAATACAATTATCGTCTTCAAACCCTGCAGCATTTTTTCATCAATATCAATCGTCCCAGTCATCTTCTTCACAACACTATACTAACGAAAAGGCTTCAAAATACTTCCTCCCAAAATGTCGTAGTAAGCTACCACAGTCGCCTCTAAATGCGGAAGGAAATGGCGATGTTAAACTATATATCAACCAAACCCTTCAAATATTGAAAGCTAAAGCATAAATATCATTTCTATTGAAATAATTGTACCCTCGTCAGAGCCCAATATTATAACGGAAGCGTTATTGGCAGCAATTGAAAATTAAAACTGACAATTAAATTATTCCGAAGTATTATTGATAGTAGAATACGACGAAAACTATGGTTGATCTTCTACATTCAAAAAACTCTTGTAAGACTGAATTTTTTTGCGTTTTTGTTACAATAAGCACTAAATTTAAATTATATCGTTACACACTAATAAAAAATCATGTCAAATAAAATTTTAAATTTGTTTTATTTTGCTACCTTACCTTAGCTTCATCCTTTAGAACTTCAACCAGAGCTTGACAAATTTCACGTACAATTTTTGATATAACCGGGGTAGAAACCTTGAATAAATAGTTCAAACTTCTGTACGACTCTCCAGATGCTAAAAACCGCAGTGTAATTGCAAGATGATATTTTGTTGGTAAAGCTTCTCTGAAGTATGTATCTTTGTTGGCTACTATAGGTGAAATTTTTCCCAATAAAAATTCAAAACCAGAGTAGCGCATCCGGCAGAAATTATTAAATTCTCCTAATGGTTCATATAAAAGCTCGGTGAACTTATTTTTCATATAATCTTTGTAATAAATGAAAATCGCATGATAAAAACAATATAAAGCATCTGTTTTTTTCTCTCTTCTTAATGGTAATCTATCTATTAACTAGGCTAAAAACAATTAAATTCGATAGTTACCTGTTACGGTTTCTACGTATTTTCAACATCTACGTATTTTCAACATCTACGAACTTTTTGCGTGCGTGTCTTCTCTTTATTTTTATAATGCAAATACGCAAGCTAAGCCTTAAGTTAAAGCCGACACGACTCCAAAATTCAACGTCTGACATGTTCACAGCATGCCTTTCCATAATACACTAAGCACTCGCAAGCGTAATGTAATGTCTTGTACAGTCTTGATGTTTGTGGATGCTTGCCAAGATCCGACAAGTGCGTAAATGAGGCATAAGGTTACGCGGACCAGTTAACCTGTAAGGTACACTCTGTTGCCACGTAGCGAGAACTCTCATCTGTAACCGATGAGGGGTCAGTTCAATTTTCATTCGGGAATCACGAAGTCGATGAAAGAAGTGGAATCATTGTATACTTCTAAATTACCTGTAACAAAGAAGAAACATGAAATTGCTGCAGAAAAAAAAAAGAAAAATGATTAAATGCGTACACAGATAAATACCTGCAACAAAGTAAATTTGTTACACTGGGTTAAAAATCGTAACTACGCTACACAACTAATTAACTTGCTAAAAATTGAATTTCCAATTCAATACCAATATCCTATTTCGTCTCCATTCAGTTTTATGTTTATCTCCTCTAAAAATGAAATTGACCGCATAATTTTGTGTGTCTAATCAGAACGTATTTATGATTATTATCAACGTTGTAGTGAAAGGAAGATGAGAAAAGCGAGAATGATAAAATAGGTTAGAAGACAAGGAAGAAATTCGAGACTACGGTAGTACATTCAAAATAGAGTCTATCCTATTGAATACACTACGGTAGATAATATTCAATACGCTATAGCTCCAACCAAGTCATACAAATAGCTTCGCATCTTCCCCGAAAACATTTTGTCGTCAGCCAATGTGGAAGCTCCTGTCATTATAGAAAGCATGGAGCAACAGCAAACGATCTCTTAAACCTTAATCAGCACTAAGAGCCCTCTTCAATGACGATAATAAATCCAATTTATGTCCCATTACTTTCGTGAAAAAACACTTCACTTTTACCTAGTAAGTACTTTTGCAACACTTCATCGCAATCCAAAATAATCACTAACACTGCTGGTTAATGGAAGTACAATGTGTTTTGATTTGAATTCAATTTGCAGTGTGAGAGAGAGGAACGGAGAGAAAAGGATGGGAAGGACGGAAGACAGGTAAACGTGTATTGTGCCTGATTTTTCGTGAAAGCTGATAAGGCGAGTAATATCCGAGGATGTCATGAAATTTTCAGGATAAGAGTAGAGAATGTACAGATGTTCTCCAAGATGAGAAAAATTGAAAGGAGTATATTTAATGCCCTCATATTTTACCTGTTTTCATCATTTATTCGAAGCCGTCGTGCTTGTTTTAATAATTTAACTATGGATGAATTTTTGAGAAATATCCAGTAAACTTCTAGTGCTACCTTTTTGGTGAGAGCATGATTAATCTATCTGGATCAAGTATAATAAGTGTCAATTGAGTGTCAAACCTTTGACAGTAGCATCTGGTGTTCTCATGATATTAAAAATCAGTTTGTTGAACTTATGATGACTGGTTAAAATATTTCGAAATCAATCATCTGGAGTGATGACTTCAATCTTAATGCTGGACTAGAACCCAATTAATGATTAAAACATATTGCTTTCAAAAAGATTATCCAAGGAGATTTTCTACTACAGTAGAACTCCAATTATCCGAATCAATTGGGACCGGACCCCATTCGGATAGCCAAAAATTCAGATAAAAAGAATGTTTAAAGAAAAAAGCTTGTTTTTGGTACTGTATGCATTATAATTAATTACTCTAGTGTAACTACACTGCAAACAACGTATAGAATATATTATGAACGCTACAGTACATAAAATGTTAAATAATAAGTGCTACATACATACATACTATAATATGTAGTTCACTTGAAAACATACTGTAGTCACAGGATTTTATTTTTTGAACATTTTGTTCTACTGCGTCAAGGCAATGTACTCTCCGCCTTGACGTTGTAGAACATTTCCGAGCGGTGAGGTCCCGCAAGCGCTTGATAGCTAAAAGTTGTACTGTGTCACATTCCGGTTGCCGCTTCATCCACTTTAAGAAGTTTTGAAAACACATAAGCGGTTCTCCTTGGGTGAGAACATTTTCATCCTCGGTTTCTTCCCCGGTTTTATCGTTGTCGTCGGTATCATTTTGTTATTCGTTCATGACACTATCTGCACTCTCATCATTTGTTATAATCTGAAATCCTTGGTCGTCTTAATCACATTGAAGCCAGTCCTCCACATTTTCAACATCGCATTCTGAACAAGCCAAGATAGTTCTGATTTCAAACCTATACGTATCATAACGGGATGGGTTTATAGTCCGTCTGACGAATTACTCAAAAGAAATCAGGCTGTCACCTACGCGACTCGAACCAGGGGCCTTTTCCGGTTTACGCAGCGAGTACTCTAACCATTATACCACGTGGACTCACTTGTGGTTGTTAGTATCATTAAATTTTACAATATAAAGGGGGGGGGGCAACAATATGGTAATGACGTCATAGTAAGCCAATCTAATCATTTTGGATGTTTGTAGATGTCAATTCAAATATGCACTTCAAACATACACTACTTATCATTCCTCTCTTAATTTCCACGGCTAGAGCAAAATGCCATCAATCAATCTTGTTTTGAGTTGATTATTAATTAGTTCTTGCTGACGTTGTTCGGCTATTCAATAAACCTGTTTTTATTGCAATCTAGAGATTCCTTGCAGGAAAGCTTAGTGTAGTTAATTTTCACGCACATTAATCTTTCCATCTTAAACATTTCTAAGCTTTGTCAAAGTTCAAAATCATCAGCTCAGTGCTCCCGTTATCTATACAAAATAAACACACGGTTCCAACTATTACAGTTCTGCACCAAACTTCACTACAAACTGACTTGAATAAACTACTCTACCTCATTTATTTTGGGCCAACATGATACAAGTACATTTTCAACACGATAATTCAAAGCAAAAACCTTTGTTCAGCTGTCAACCATTCCTTAAGCATTACGCTACTTAATCGTCCTCCAGACTAAATGACATCACACAGAAACACTCTCTTTGTCTTTCCAAGCTGACCTAATTCCCTGCAAAGGCATCCGCAACAACTGCACTTGGCTGTAACAATTTACAGAAATAGAAAGAGACATGGGAATGTAGGACATAAGACACCTACCTCCATCAAAAGACAACGTATAGACCAGCTACAGACAACATACAAAACAACACATTATGTTATTCTCCGTAGCCTCTCTAGTTTTGTCTGTCGTTCGCTCCTCGGTCCTCTCAGCTCTCTATCTGCATATACTAGAGTTGCATAAAGACCATTCAAGTCAGCACTGGGAGAACTGTAACAGCTATTCAACGAAATCCTGGTCATATGCACTCAGTCATACATATGTACATACGAGTAGGTACCAGTTTTGCACAAACATCCAAGCTCACAATTTAGAGAGCAAAGAAAACATCCATTCATTCGTCCTGCAGCCGTTAATGCAAGGATAACTTTCGTCTGGTGGCGCTTCAAAACACTAAACGGGAAACTGGAACTCTTTATGATTCCTCTTCTTTCCATCAGTTTGATTTTTTTCCTCTGGTCTTTTTTTTTCACTGCATCGTCCCTCCTTTTGTCATCGTTTGTAAGCCAGCTACTACTTACCTTCGTGCTCTGCACGGAGGACGATTATGTGTGCATTCTCACGTGAAATATTTGAGTGAAAGGAAAGGGATAAATGCTCGTTTAAAATTCAAAAAGAAGAAAAGGCAGCAACTGAAAAAATTGAGACCCTAAAAGCATCTTTAAGCGTTTTTTTATGTTTATTCTTTTCTGATTTCTCATTCTCGTATCAGAGTATGAGGACGACTAGATTGAGTCTTTGCCGCACGAACTCAAACAAGTTAGCGAGAAAAACGTTTTAGTAGCATACTTTCAAGTGATACAGAGAAGTTTTAATGATCTGGAAAGATTTCGGTGTATGGTTTCGAGCTGAAAGGAAATCCACGAAGTTAATGTAAAACAAGTTGGGTAGACGGACCTACGCTCATGTCAGAAGGGTTTACCGATAAGGCAATTTTAAGACTTGTTTTGAAATGATCTCATTGAGACCTTTCCAATGACACCCTACTCGACTACCAATGGTGAAAACATTTTTATAAAGGGTCACCTCCCTATATGGAGAGACCCCCCTTAAACTCCTTTGAAAAAATTTTCCACCCCAAAACGTTCAAGAAGTCACCACTTCTGACCTTTTCACAAAGTTTCACGGCTGTAGCCTCTATACTTTCGGAGAAAAAGAGCTCTGACATACAGACGGACGGACGCACGGACACAGGTCGTGATTGCAATAGCGTTTTGTATTTTAGTACAAAATCCTAAAAATCAGACACAAGAGTGGTTCGATGAGATGGTGCATTATCATGCAATAAGCGCCAGCTTCCTCCTTCGCGGTATTCAGGCCGAATTCGACGCATGCGATACAACAAACGCTTCAAAACGCCAAGATAGAAAATTGCATTGACGGTTTGGCTCGTTGGCACAAACTCCTTGTGGACAATTCCCTTGGAATGATATAAAAACAAATGAGCATCGACTTGGTTTTTGACTCTCCCAAACGCGATTTTTTGGGTGGTGGCTCGTCTGGAGCCTTCCATTCGGCACTTTGACGCTTGGTGTCGGGTTAGTATTGAAAACACCACGTTTCATCACCAGTTTCAATGTTGTAAAGGAAGTTCTCGCCTCTTTAATGATGTCTTTCGAATGTTGAATTCTGAGCAATTTTTGGTCATCAGTTAACTTTTAGTTAAAAATGTCGGTATAGGACTGCAGCGATGGTCTGCTGCCTCAGCGGAAGAGGATGTTAAGATCCGCCGAGATTGGCCTTGTCTGGGGACGCGTGAATGCGCTGGTAGGCTAGCGTTGCGGTGTCGTGGGGTGGGTTCTTTCTCCCTAGCACATGGACCCACTACAAAAATATTTAGCATTCACGAATTAAAGGGATCGAATGCCCACCGACTGGTGTCGAGGCCGAGGTAACCTACTAAGGGTTAAAATTGCTTATTCAGAGAACAAGTTGGGACGAGTAAAAACGGACGGATTGGGGGAGATTTCGTCATGAACGACGATCCTTATGGCCCACAAATAGGAGTGGTGCATCCTGATGGAGGTGGTGTCCCCTCGCACCCTCCCAACCGGATCAAGATCCAAACGTAGACGTGGCCTGGCCATGTTTCCCATTTGAGTGAAAAACTTACACAAAAGCACTTTGTATGACTCTCTCCCTCAAATGAGAAGCACAAACGTAACCAATTTATGCCATAGCGTTATGCAATGAAATCACATAACCGTATATCATAAAAGGGCACGCGAGCGGAAGGCCACTCTACTCGGCAAGAGCCCCTGCTAAGCGACAAAACGGTGGAGCGCACCCGATGGCTATCCCATATTAGACGAAAAGCCTGCCATCATTGCAGGTCCTATACCCGGTCAGATTTGATAAAATGGAAAACCGAAATTGGACTGTTTTAGTTATTCATTGTATTATTACATGGAATAAAATATCTATTTTACCATAATCCATGCGCACAAAGAACCATCACATAAATGGTATAAAATAACAAGTCTTCAATCAGAAAAAAGAATTGTGTTTTACCCACGGTAAAATATAAATTTTGTCTTTATATTTAACTAAATGAAATTCATTTTTGTTGGCTTTGACAGCAAATCGAATTAAGACAGAAGACTATTTTATACTACTAAATAAATAATATGAAAAAAGTGAGATGGTGGGGCATTGAAATTATCTTGAAACTTTATTTCCAAATCAAATAAGATAAGCCTTTGCTTTGAAATGATTATTATGTGAGCAACAAAATCACAAATAATTTTTTATATTCGCAAATATGTATGCGATACCGATGAAATGTTGGAAAAATTTAATTTATTAGGTTAGAAAATGCTAAGTATGCTTTTTGCCAAAAAGAAAGATGTTCCTAAACTTATTATCGTTAATTGTTTTAATACCTATTCCAAGCTGCATTCATTTCATTTCAATGCCAAGGCCCTGTGTAAACATCAATTAAAAGTTTGTGTTTATTCTTAATTGTTTCACCAAATATTTTAATACTTCTCAGCACTATTACATGTGTTTTTATTGTATATTGATTTTTTCCCCCTTGTTTTGTTCCATTCACTATAAGAATGTGTTTGAAATGGCGAAACCTTTTTTTTTGGTAGGGAGGTGAATGCCGTTTATGCACAGAGTGTGGGACTCTCATGCTCGCAAGGAGGCGACTGGACTACCCGCTAAACACCTCCGCTGTCAACCTGAAACCCCAGCCTGGAACCGTTTGACACATTACTTCGGGCCAGGTCTCGTTTTGTTACGCTGGGAGGCACCTTCAATCTGCGGGGTCTCTTTCCTGGCGGGAGGGGAGAGGGGAAGAGGAAGTGCCAGAAAAGTTATCCCCCAGCTCCAACGCCCCCGGCTGCTGTGAGTCCCATTTATATTTTAGGACTGCCCGAGCATAATGTGCCACCTGGTTCCATTTGTCAACCGATTCGAGCATCACCGCAACTATATTATCCAGGGTGAGCTCTTCCGTCTCTCTGTAGAGTTCCCTTTACAGCCTGACCCATTTTGTACATGCAGAAAATGTGTGGCAGGTATTGTCCTCCTCTCCTGGGCAAAACCGACAATCAGGGGACCGTGACTTACCAATCTTGTGCAGGTAAGACTGAAAACACCAACGCCCGCTCAAAAGCTGGGTCAGACAGATGTCAATCTCACCATGCCTTCGATGTAGCCACGGTCACACATCCGGGATGAGGCGCGCAGTCCACCTTCCCTTCATGCAATTGACCCAAGACTGCTGCCAATCGTTGAGCGAGTGCTGTCTCTCCTCGCGGGCAATCATATCCCTTGCATCCTCGTTTCGGCGCAGGTAAATAGTGCGGCGCTCTCTAGCAAGAAGGGCGACAGGTATCACGCCTGCAATAACTCTCACCCGCGGATCAGAGACTGTCGGATACGAAGATGCAACTCTCAGTGCTCCTCTTCTCTCTACCTGTGCCAAACGTTTTCGGTATACCCCCTTGCTGAGAGCGTCGCCCCATACCTCTGCTCCGTACAGTAGCACTGACCCAACAGCACTCATCAAGAGTCGTCTTCTTGATGGACTGGGTCCCGCTACGTTGGCCATAAGATCAGAGCCGATATTAACGAAGCAACTTTCTCAGCCGTAGCCCTGATTTGCTCAGAGAAACTCATCTTCGAGTCGATTAGTAGCCCTAGGTACTTCACCGATGACTTGGATTCGATTTAAGAGTCTCCAATACTGATCATCCTTACTCTAGGAATTCTCTTTTTTGTCAAGATGACCTCTCCGGTTTTCTCCAGTGCTAAACTGAGCCCGCGAGCAGTCATGCAGTCCCTCACTCGGCGCATTAGCATACCTAGCCTGAGTTGAGCCTGTTCAACGGTGCGTCCAGTGACCAGAGCCGCAACATCATCCGCATAGCCAACCAAGCGCGACTCATCTGGTGTCTCAAGTCTCAGTAACGTCGTAAGACACGTTCCACAGGTTCGGACCAAGGATAGATCCCTGAGCAACACCCGATGTAATTTCCTTCTTTCGTTGGCCCTGTGTCGTGTCTTAGAGCAAGCTTCAGTCCTTTAGTCCGCATTAGATATTCTGGAACTTGAAAAGAGTTTTCCAGCATATCCAGAATATCCACCCATCTAGCGGAGTTGAAGGCGTTCCTGACGTCGAGTGTCACCAACAGGGCGATCCGTCGCTTAGTGCGACTATATGCCTCTGCCTTTTGGACCGCGTTCACCACCTCCGCAGTTGCATCTATGGTAGAACGTCCTGCTCTAAAGCCATAGTGCCGAAGAAAAAGCCTTGATGAGTTTCTCTAGCACTTTCCAGGCCGTGTCTAGCAAGCATTACGGGCGGTATGCAGACGGCGACTCAGGATTTCCCTTCCTCTTGCTGATCAGCACGAGCCTCGCCACCTTCTACCGTACCGGAAAAACCCATTCCCGTAGACAAGCGTTGAATGTGCTGAGCAGTAAGTCAGGACAATGGTGATAGACGAGCCGCACCACCTTAACCGGAACACCATCTGGACCAGGAGCCTCCCTCGCTTTCAATGAGAAGACTACCTCCTCCAGTTTCGGCTGTGTGCAGAGTGGACACTCGACTGCTGTTTCACCATGGACAGCGTCAACACGGACGAGATGGGCGGGGAAGAGTCCCCGCACTATCGCGTCCATCTTTTCCGCGTCATGTATACAAGGCTTCCGTAGGGCACCAAGCTTCCGCATAACTAGCTCATGGCCAAAGCCCCACGGATCCTTGTTCACATTGTCCACTAGATCTTGCCAGCAGTGAGCCTTGCTATTGTTGATCAATTTGCGAAGGCATTTCCTGGCTGACTTATATGCTGCCACCCAGTTGCATGCCTCGTCACGGTTCCACGCCCGTTGAGCCTCACGTAGAAGCTTGTGACACTCCCTTCGCTTTTCAGCGATTTCAGTTGACCACCAGTACACTGGGAGCTTGCCGTGCCGGGGTTTTTGACGGGGCATAGAAGCACAGCAAGCAGTCGTAATGATGCTTATAGTAGAGTTCACCACGTCTTGAGCTGCCAGTTCTTCCGTCCCCTCCGAAGCTCCTTGCAGCGGCTCACGTGCTGTGAGCACCTCGACGAACCTCTCGACGTCCATCCATCCGATGTTCCATCCAGTTGTAGAAAGCCGAGAGCACGGATGTCGGGAGACAACATCACTTATCTCAAGTAGAATGCACTGATGATCACTGGCTGAGTAGTCCTCTCATACTTTCCAAATTGTGTATCCTCCGTACTAAGGACTCCGAGGCGAATGTCACGTCCGGTATGGTTCCCTCACAGCCAATACGGCGGAAAGTCGCGTATTTCCGGAGTTTAGTACGACGAGCGCCGTCCTGGCTGCCATTTCCAGGATTCGTTTTCCCCGCGGATCCATTTGAGGCATGCCCCATTCGATTGCTTTCGCGTTGAAGTCGCCCCCAACGAGCACTTTGCCCTCTGTGTTCGAGACAGCGCCTTCCAGAGCATTAAGCTTGGCTTGGAAAGATTATATCGATTCGTTAGGCGTTAGGTACACACTAAAGAAGGTGGTCCCTGAGCAGTGAACCCACACGAAACCATCCCCCCGTCCACAACTCTCCGCTTGAAAATCACTGTTCCGAACCCAGATGGCGGCAGTACCAGTTTCGTCAGAGTACCATATTGCAGGACTTTTACCACAGTGTTGCCCGCTCAGCAGCAAGAAGTCAGCTTTCATGTCCCTCGCAAACTGCTCAAGCAGATCTTGGGCGGTTGAACTGTGGTGTAGGTTTAGCTGCAGGATGCGGGTCATCGAAGTTCTGATTTTGCCTTGGCTAGGGCTTCCTGGAACACCCGGAATTTTCCTGATCCCAAGACGTGTCCAATCAGCATCCTTGCAGAGAATACAGTGTGCCTCCTTCGTACACTCTTTTCTTTTATGTCCCATTTCACCGCATTTGTAACATAGGGAACTCCTATCGGGTCCTTTGCATACTTGTGTGGTGTGACCATAGCCAAGGCATTTGAAACATTGAAGAGGCGTTGCGCTGCGCCGTATCCTACAGACAACCCACCCTATTCTTGCTTTGCCCTTGTTCTATGGCCATGCGTTGTCCCCTGTTGTTTTCTGGTATCAGTCTCGCTTTGATCCTTCCCACGCTAGGGAACTCTCTTTTGATGGCCTCTTCTACCTCGGCCAGATCCGTCACGCAGTCAATGTCTCTTATTTCGATCGTTGCCATCGGCTCGAGCGAGGCTATAGTTGCGCTTTTGCCGAGGACTTTCTTTACTGCGTCGCAGAATGCTTCCTTATTGCCGGCCTCTGCTCCGAATTCGATCAGTATATAGCCCGACCGCATTGGACGTACTACTTTGATGGTAGTGTAGGTGTCTTCGGGCCTTGCGTTTCCCCTGATGTCCTGCAATACCTCCGCGTAGGATTGGCCATCGAGCAGTGCCTGCTGCCGGGGTCTTCATCGGGGCTTCTGACTCTCCGGTTTTGCATCAGGTCCTTTTTCTGATTGGGCGTCCGTGCGAGCTTTACTTTCTGGCACTTTTTGAAAGAGTTTCTTTGCGGCTTTCTTCGCTCCTTTTGTAAGCACTATCTGAAACCCGTTATCTGGTGCTCCGCGCCCATCAATTGCCTCTTCCTTCCTTCTTTTATCCCGATCTCATTCGATTGGGCTAGACGCCATTCTTTTATCGACTTTTAATGGTAGAGCTATCTGCATGTGGCCTTTAGATTTCGTCCCCAGCGCCTCTTTAGCCTTCTGCTCGTCTTCGGCCCTTAACCAGCTCCTCCGATAGCGCCCTATGCGATCTAGGAGCTCCTTTAGTTCAAGGAGCTCAACCTTTACTGCTTTGCTGATTTTTGGGGAGTCGCATGCAGATTGCATTCTTTTCAGAACATCTCCTGCTTTTCAGAATAGCCTTTCTTCTTCGTATCGCTGGGCGGCAATTGTACGTTGCAACCATACTTGGGAGAGGTTATCGCTTTCCGTTTCCGAATGCAGTACTTCCGCCACATTTTCGACGTTGGCGGTGCAATCACACAACGTCGCTTTATTTGTCTGGTCACTCGTTGCTTTTCGTGCCATAATCTCCTCGTTGGCTTCAGGATGTTTATTTACTATGTCGGGATTTGCGACCCTTGCACCGGTCGCTTCGGTAACGATCGCAGCACTGACCATCGAATTTTCGATGCTCTTTATATTATCTTCCATCGCTCGAACCAGACTGTCTGCTAATCTCCGTTTTTCGTTCGTCTTCACTGATTGCATGAAATGTGATTCTTCTTAGTCCAAAATGAATGTTAAATTATGCTTTCCTTGTATTCTCTTTAATTACTTGGCACTTCTGTTCAGCAATGATATCTTGGTGACGCAATAATGTGGTCTGATGATTGAATGTCGAGCTTCATATGCTGGCGAATTATTTCCTTTGACAACTGTACAACATGCAGACTAGTAATAGTCCAACAGTACGCGATACCTTCATGTTTGCGGATATCTATGTATAGCCAAACCGTAGTCCTTTCACCTATTAGCCACTAGTAAGCTTTCAAGGTATTTACTACTAGTTTCTAACTGAACTATGCACTTCACTGTTGTAGACAAAACATTTTGGTGGTCAAAACATTTTGGTGGTCATAATATAGAAACTTGTATTTTTTGCAGTTTCTTCACATAATCCCATTTCGATTAAAGGCATTAAATTCTGTTATCTTTGCACTATTAAAACTGTTCACAAGTAAATCAGAGAACTATATTTAGAAGCTATCTTATCTTGGAACATATTCAGCTAATTAACCACTTCCAGGTTTTGGATTTCAAACACGCGAATTAACAGAATACGGGAGAAAACGTCAAAAGCCGGCAAGGAAATACTTTAGTAATTGATAGAGAATGGGAAAAATAGATTCTACTCGTGGTTTTTAATACAAAAATGGTTGTATGCTTCTTTAAATAAATTCTAAACAATCACTCGCCCGACAGACGAACTTTATGGAATCCATTAAACTACAATATCAATCGTCATCCGATGTTCATCAGTGATTAGTTGAACTTCGGAGCCGGCAAGACCTTTGCACAACTCCGCATCGATAATCACATGGCATAGCACTCCCCACAGTTTTCAAGTTTCACTAAGTTCTTCATAAAATTACACTTTTTAATCGCTCGTCACTTTTGTTACTCATCTCAAACCGCAACTAACCTCGCACTCTTTTCTTCTTTTCGCGTCGCGACGTGACCGCTGTGAAGGTGCATCACCGACTCCCCGATTCACTTGTCGATCCGTCCAAAAACTTGTCTTTCTTTTTTTTCGAATCCCGTGTATACGGTGAATCGCCTCAGATGAGCTCTATCAGCCCAGTCCGCTTGCCTTCCGTGATGTAATACACCGTTGGGGAGTATTACATCAGCGTTCCCCAACCCGAAATTTTTCGTGCAGATTTGCAATTTTTGAAACAAAATTTAAATGAAGTATAGAAGATTAAAATGACGTGAAGGAATTTAAAAGAAACAAAGAAATTTTAACTGGAGTAAAGAAATGAAAATTTTAAATAGTTGTAAAAGTTAAATCTCGTGACGAATAAAATCAAAGCGAGATATTTAAATTTTATATAAAGGAAAATTGATATAAAATAATATTTAATAATAAAATAAGAAGAAAAGGTATTCTACAAAATGATGATTACGAACAAAATTAATTACATATTTTTACAAATCTGCCACCAAATTCCGAGTAGGATATAAGAAGGTTTTCGAGTAGTTTGCTTGAGTGACTGCTCGATTAATACGAATAGTCAGTTAAAATGCGATAAATCGATGTTTTGGAGATATTTAATTCCGGTTCCATGAATTTCAACTATGATTGCGGCTCATTTTTGATAAATTCACGCACAATTTCGATGGAGTTTTCGGTGATCACTGATTTTGGGTGGCCCGTATTTTCATCGTCATTGATGTCCTCACGACCATCTCTGAAACGTATAAACCACTCATGAACTTTGGCACGAGATAGACAATCATTGCCATAAACTTTTTTCATCAATTCAAATGTTTCGATGAACGTTTTGCCGATTTTAAAAATCTGATATTAGCTCTTTGTTCGAAACTCATTTTTGTACCGATGACATAGACATACTATCGCTTTAGACGCAATAACTTCGCTTCCATTGAACCGAATGTCACCAAACTTTCACTGGAAGTCAGAGAGGGATGTAACTTTCCAAAGCACAAAAGGCGCCACCAAAATAAATTTTATGGCCTAAGTGTCGTTTATTTTGGAACGCCCCTTGTATTTATGGCAACGCAAGTGCTGGCTAAACTTTTATGGATTCTTACTATTTGAGCTATTTAAGCCAACAAGTTATCACCTTTGTGTGGTAACCATTGAGTAATGTGTAAACAGCAAATGTGAGAAGGATAAAACCTGTATATATATGCTTATAACAATTTATTATCCGCAAATTTTCATTCAGTAATCCATAAGCGTGCAACTCAATTTTATTGGAAAAATATTTGCGCCTCTATAAAGGGTCTCTTAATATGAACGTCGGCAGATTCTTTTTATGTTAATAAATACCGATGTAGTGCTACTTAAATTGCAGTAAGGACTCTAGTAGCAGGCAAGTCAAATTCTTTTTCGAAGTCTTACTCTACATACGAAAAATTTACTTTTCTGGCTGGTGCTTCCGACGTGGATTTTTTTTGCTTTCTTTTTATTAGCTGAATGCAGTGACATTTCTTCCTATCGCTAACTTTTTGACTTATATCTTGCCGCTTTAAAATAGTTTCGCAGAGGAAGTCACGTGTTTTATGTATCAAAACGTTGGAGAGCAAAGTTCTAAGCGTTTTGTTAATGACAACAACTGGTTTCACAAGCCTAGATTTGGCGGCATTGCATTTTTTGACTTTTTAACATGTGGCAATAACTTTACCGAATGATTTCGCATGTTTTAATCCATGTAGGTTAGTGAACACAATTGTTTTCACTACAGCAATTCTTTAAACTATGCTCAAGGTCTGATTCTTTTCACTTTTTGGGATATAGGTGAAGTATGGAACTTCCCCAGAGCTCAGCGCATTTTTACCTGACTTGAAGTCAACCAGTGATTTTGTTCCAATAGTTAATTTTTCAGCATTAACTATTTTGATCTCTAAATTGGTTAGTTTATTTTCGGCTGCCAATAGCCGAACCATATTTTTTCCATTTTAACCGAACATGTCATTTAGCGGGACTTTTTCTGCATTTTTGAAGCTTTTTTAGAGGAACCAGCAGAGCTGCAAGCTGGTTTCCTCTCCTTATTTTTATTTTTTAAATACTGAATAAATTTTACATCGTTATCTTGATTAGAATGACCTTCAATGCATTTTTCAAATTCCATTTCTTGTTGTAGTCCGTCCAGCGCTGCATAATAGTTTTGGTTTTTGTAAGTGCCTCCAGCACTTAGCATTTCTTCTAGGATAGCTTGTTTTACAATTTTCTCTGCCTTAATTTCCTTATTGATTTGCTTTTGCGGTTGTGCATCTTGTGTCTTCATTCCTCTCTTGAACAGGTTTTTAATGGATTAAAGTCGTAGTCTTAGTTCTAAATTTTCATGTCGAAGTCGGATCACTTCTTTTTCGTTTTCAACTATTTGGGTTTTACATCCGCCAGTTGCGGAGTTTTCCTGGCTTGTCCCCCGGGTTCCCCAAACGGTGGGAAGTGGTCAGGCTCCTCCATACCAGCAGTCCCAAACTAGTCTTTGGATTATTTGCTTTTCTTGATTTATCGAGGTAAAATAATATTCGATATAATTCCTTGGGTCGATTGCTTTGACGGTATAAGCTTTTTCCAATAAAAATCAAAATTAACTTTAGATTGACGTTATAAAAAATTAATTTAAGTTTTTGGAAACTTGACTGAAGCGGATTAAAAACACGTCTGTTCGCAACGAATGCTCGATGTAGAATCAATAAATATCCCTCTTTTGGCACCAATGTGAGCTGTAGTGCCATTGGAGTCATACTTTATCAACACGTCGATGTTGTAGAAACGGTTCGTTTGTGTTGTAGTCAACTTATTTCAAAGAATGAAATAAATTTCACTTTCAGGCCTTCGTGTCTCTGTTGTCAAAAGAAATACTTGTTGGATACCTGTTAATCTTCCATTTATTAAAGTTTTGCAGTGTTGCTATTCCAACCAATACATATCTGCGAATTTAATTACAGCAAAAATAGTTCACATTGATTGGGTCAAGCACAGATGATATTGCCAATTGACAAGCAATAATGTAATATGAACCAGGTAAGGGAGCGGGGCGTTTCCTTCCTGATGCTGGGTACATCAGCTTATTTGAAATAAAGATGTGTACAAAGGATTAATATTATATTGTAGAACAAGCATTTGTTTTTATTGTATTAATTGATAAAAAGCTCCTCCTCCCACATGCTTTAAGTTTCGCATAACCACAAATTAACCCATGCGAATTACAAATGAATTTCAACATTCCCCTTGTACAAATATCACGAAGAAAAAAGTAATTCACGTGTGTGCACCTCTATTTACAATCTTCCTTTATTATTCCAAAAATACTATTAAATATCTCACCGCCTTTATAGGGAGAACGAAAAGCAAATTGAAAACGATGACTGACATTTTGCGATTTATATTCCGTTAGTTGTGAAAGAAAGCAACGAACATCTGACGTCAATGCGAATTGCACAAGCAAACGGTGAACCTTTGATATAATAAGAAGGATGGATGTTAGGCTGCCAGAAATGGGAAAACGTGCCGACGATATATTCTCTAGGTTATTTGAAACGCCCTCGCTTCCAAGTCAGGCATTTTCAAAGGAGTTTAACATCTTAACTGGTCGCACTTAGAATTGAAAGACAAAGATCTGAGTCCCTAGTCTCGGGTCACATTCGAAGGATTTGTTGGTCCTTTAGGAATTAGCCAGATCTGGATGTTTGGAACTAGGTGGAAGCTTCGGCTGAAATTATAGCTGTTGTTTTTCCACCAGCAACGGATTGAAGTCAAGAACAAAAATGCTTTCGTGACACTATCGAAGGGAGTTGACCGTTATATTTACTCAACTCAGACGGTTGGCTTCAGTGATTTCAACACTTCAGTAAATATTTGAACTTGTTTTTCGGTATAAGCTAAAAGTGGACTCTCCCCCATTATATAGTAGATGGGAGACAGCGAAGAATACCACTCTGATGCTGGAACATTCACACAAACGTATCGACCGAGATATGTCACTTCATTTTCGTGGGGTCATTGTGTCGACTCGGAAGATGAAGCGGTGTTTGGTAAACAGAACGGAAAGTGGAGTAGCCACCTAGTAATCAGAATGTTGTAATTTTGAAGGCTGAGGACATTCGACCTAGGGCAGTGAATATGTTTGTTTAGGATGAAAGCTGCTCAGATGAAAACGAAAGATCATTCAAACATCGAAAAGAACACAAGCTCTCCTCCCACATCAATCATTGTTAGGCTGAGCTTTTAATTGCTGGACAGGAAATTAATACTTAAAGAATCTGACCAATAGCTCGTATGTGAATCGCATTGGTCCATACCTTGTATGCTAAACCGCACTTTTTACTGTTCAACTAACCGACAATTTATATGGATTTTGGTAAACTGGAAAAAATTATATTGTATTCTAGTCGCTCTCACCTTCACAAGATTTCTTGAATGATGTTTGCACAAATATTATTCACATGAAAAGAAAACGATTGAAATGCAACACCGGCACTTTGCATTTGTCCGGACTCGAATAGAATTGTCAACAATACAAATGGAACTATACAATTGGAAACAGACTCAATTGCACACATGAACAAGTTGCGTAGACAGACCTACGCTCATGTCAGAAGGGTTTTGTACTCAACTTCTCAGAAATGCAGGCACCAGCAAAAAATAAAGTCAAAAATTATGGCAAAGAGATGTGCATGTTTAAAGGAAAATCCATTGTTTTTCTATTTTCAACGGTCGCCATTTTGTTAAAAACGAACAAAATTCACTTAAATCATGAATTCCCAAAAATATTCATGTTATTGACCTTATTTGAACACACCAAGAAGATGAAATCAAAACTGCAGTGACTGATTCGATGGAAAGTCCATAAGACACCAAAATCATGTTTTATTGTTGTTGTAATCGGAGAAATTTCGAATGGTTATAACTTCCGTGTAAATCATTCGGGTTTCATCAAACTTACAAAGTTTAAGGACCTTGTGTAGGACTACTTAAATATCGAATTTCGTTCAGTTTAAGAGTACCTATACGATTTAATTGGGGAAAATGTGAAATTCGAACATCATACTATTATTAACAAAGTTGAGCGAATTTTGGCTTCTAAGGTGATTGTTGCTCAAACACCTACCTGCAAAATATTTTTTCAAATTTTTCGGATCACAGATGTCCAATCGTGCGGAAGAGACACAATTTTTTCGTGTATTTCCCCTCCCTGTGCACCCCTCAAAGCATAAAGTGTCAATTTAAGACCTATTTTGAAAAGTTCTCATCAAAACCTTTCATTTCATACCCATATCGGCTACTTTTGAGGAAATTTTTTTTCGGGGGCCATCCCCCTATATGGGGAGACCTCCTTAAATACCTTTTAATTTTTTTTTAGTTGAACTTTGAAGGGAGCACCAATTTACACTTGCATGTTATGCGGAAGCTTGGCACCCTAGGGAAGCCTTGTATACATGACGCGGAAAAGATGGGCGTGATAGTGCAGGGACTCTTCCCCGCCCATCCCGTCCATGTTGACGCTGTCCATGGTGAAACAGCAGTTGAGTGTCCACTCTTCACACAGCCGAAACTGGAGGAGGCAGTCCTCTCATTGAAAGCGAGGAAGGCTCCAGGTCCATATGGTGTACCGGCTGAGATGTTGCGGCTCGTCTATCACCACTGTCCTGACTTGCTGCTCAGCACATTCAACGCTTGCCTACGGGACGGGGTTTTCCCAGTACGATGGAAGGTGGCGAGGCTCATGCTGATCAGCAAGGGGAAGGGAAACCCCGAATTGACGTCTCCATACTGCACGTTATGCATGTTAGACATGGCTGGGAAAGTGCTAGAGAAACTCTTCAAGGGAAGACCGCGATTCGTGCTGCTGGGGATCTCTCTCCTCGGCAGTACGGGAATAGAGCAGAACGTTCTACCATTGATGTGATTGCAGAGGTGGTGAACGCGGTCCGAAAGGCAGAGGCGTATAGCCGCATCAAGCGACGGATCGTCCTGTTGGTGACACTCGACGTCAGGAACGCCTTTAACTCCGCTAGTTAGGTGGATATTCTGGATACACTGGAAAACTCTTTTCAACTTCCAGAATATCTAATGCGGCTTTTGAGAACCTACCTAAAGAACCAAAGCCTGCTCTACGACACGACACAGGGCCAACGAAGAATGGAAATTACATCGGGGGTGGTCGGGGGGTCTACCCTTGGTCCGGACCTGTGGAACTTGTCTTACGACGGGCTACTGAGACTTGAGATGCCAGATGAGTCGCGCATGGTCGGCTATGCGGATGATGTTGCGGCTCTAGTCGCTGGACGCACCGTTGAACAAACGCAACTTAGGCTAGGTATGCTAATGAGCCGAGCGAGAGACTGGATGACTGCTTGCGGGCTCAGTTTAGCACTGGAGAAAACAGAAGTGGTCATCTTGATAAAAAAGAGAATCCGTAGAGTAAGGATGATCAGTATTGGAGATATTCGAATCGAATCGAAGCCATCGGTGAAGTACCTAGGGCTATTGATCGACTCGAAGACGAGTTTCTCTGAGCAAATCAGGGCTACGGCTGAGAAAGTTGCTTCGGGAATATCGGCTCTGAGTTGACTTATGTCCAACGTAGGGGGACCCAGCCCGTCAAGAAGACGCCTCTTGTTGAGTGCTGTAGGGTCAGTGCTACTGTACGGAGCAGAAGTATGGGGTGACGCTCTCAGCAAGGGGGTATACCGAAAACGTTTGGCATAGGTACAGAGAAGATCCGGCGGTGAGAGTTATTGCAAGTGTCATACCTGTCACCCTCCTTGCTAGAGAGCGCCGCGATATTGACCTGACGAGGATGCGAGGGAGATGGTTGTTCGCGAGGAGAGGCAGCACTCGCTCAGCGATTGGCAGCAGTCTTGGGTCAGTTGCACGAAGGGAAGGTGAACTGCGCACCTCATCCCGGATGTGAGACCGTGGCTAAATCGAAAGCATGGTGAGACTGACTTCCATCTGACCCAGTTTTTGAGCGGGCATGGGTGTTTTCAGTCGTACCTGCACAAGATTGATAAGTCACGGTCCCCCGATTGTCGGTTTTGCCCAGGAGAGGAGGACAATGCCTGCCACACATTTTTTGCGTGTACAAAATGGGTCGGGCTGTGAAGGGAACGCTACAGGGAGACGGGAGAGCTCACCCTAGATAATATCGTTGCGGTGATGCTCGAATCAGTTGACAAATGGAACATTATGGAACATTATGCTCGGGCAGTCCTAAAATATAAAAAGGACTCACAGCAGCCGGGGGCGCTGGGGCTGGGTGATCGCTTTTCTGGCACTTCTTCTTTCCCTCTCCCCTCCTGCTAATAAAGGTATCCCCCAGCTTGAAGGTGCAACGAAACGAGACCTGGCCCGAAGTAATGTGTCAAACGGTTCCAGGCTGAGTTCTCAAGTTGACAGGGGAGGTGTTTAGTGGGTAGCCCAGTCGCCTTCTTACGAGCACGGGAGTCCCACACTCTGTGCATAAATGGCATTCACCTTCCTACCACAAAAAAAAAACTTCACATCTGCATACAAAATTTGATGTTTCTAGCTTAAGCAGCTTGCGAGAAAAAGTGCTGTAACACACGGACGGACAGATAGACACACGGATAAACAGAACGCAATTTTAGTAGGGTTTCCGAGAATTATTTAAAAAAACCTTAAAAATTGTATCGATGATTTAACTTTCAAGCTGGAATGATAATATAAAGGGTGATCCAAGCAAAACGCACAATATTAATTGAAAATAAAACAAAAAGTTTTCAGAGAATTATGTTAAAGTTTTTCATTATAAAAGAAGGATCTATGACAGTTATGTGTGAAACAAAATATTGCCCAAATACTCGCTACGGCTACAATGACATACTTCTATCCGATTGTCCATATTTTCACTGACTCTGAGACATGATTCAGGTTCAATGTCGTTAATGTGCTGAATTGTCTAATCCTTTAGCTCTTGAATCATTCTTGGCTTATTGACGTACACTTTTTCTTTTAAATATCCCCAGAGAAAGAAGTCCAACGGTGTCAAATCACATGATCGTGGCGGCCAATTAACATCGCCACAACGTGAGATAACACAGCCATTGAATTTCTCGCGCAAAAGAGCCACTGTTTCGTTGGCTGTGTGGCAAGTGGCACCATCCTGTTGGGTGGTGCCTGAACATATCGTCCAGGTTCATAACCTCAATTTCTGACCACAAGAAGTCCGTTATTATCTCGCAATAGCAAATGCCATTCACGGTAACTGCTTGGCCGTCCTCATTTTCGAAGGAGCACGGCCCGATGACGCCACCAGCCTATGAACCGCAACAAACAGTCACTTTTTGTAGATGTTTCAGCTTTTCAACAATCACTCGTGAATTCTCATTTGGCCATATGCAGCAATTCTGCTTGTTAACGAATCCACTGAGGTGAAAGTGTGCCTCGCCGCTGAAGATGATTTTTTTTGTAATGGCACCATTCTCTCCTGTCTGTTCAACCAACGATTCGGCGTATTGTCGACGCTTGAAATGGTCAGTAGATTTCAGATCTTGAGTAAGCGTGTAAATTCAAATCTTTACTCAAAATTCGCATCTGTGATGTTCGTGAGATGTTCAATTGCTTCGCATGCGATGAGTCGAAGTTGACGGCTCTTCCGCCGCATTATCGCGATCAACAGCAATTTTTTCCGCAGAACAAACTGGGCGAGCATGAACAGGTAATTCCACACATTTTTTGCAGACCGGATTTGCTGAAATTCGTGCACAATTCTCCCGATTGTGGACACAATTGGTCGATTATGCTGACCAAAAAATCACGAAGTGCACGAAATGCATTTTGATTAACACGCTGCTCAATTGTGTGCCTCTTCATGGTTGGGTTTGTTAAACACTGAAACAAAGAAATGTAAAATTAAAATTACTCGTACTTCCACTACAATGGCAAAAGAAGTCCAAATATGAATTTATCTTAGAGTCTGTTGGGAACTCCGACCAAATCGCACCTGTACCTTATTTGGTTCTTAGCTGTCCACGATTTCAGAAATTTTTTGCTTTGCTTCAGCACTACAGCCTATTTTGGGCCTTCGCTTAGAGATAGTTAGAGTACTCGTATGTCAATACCTTGATCGAATGTATTGGCAATCGAGAAGGCTATATGATTTCAGAAATATCCCTTTTGGATTATTGTCGGCGTTCAGCAATGATATATGCCGGGCACCCAGCCTGTTCAATTTTAATATCGTAAACAAGAAGTGGTTGCATAAGCAGAGATAATAAAGAGGTGGCCCCCACCTTGCAGTGGAATTTCCAATATCCCGATGCCACCTTCTCCATCACAGTTCACCCTATAGTTTTTTATGAATCCAAGGCCCTTGAACGTTATTGAGTAGCATGAATTGATTTGAGTTTCAGGGAGAAGGATTATGTCATATTTTCACTAGACAATGAACTCCAGGAGATAATTACGTCGAAGTAGGGTTACAATGAAGTTAACCTGTAGTGATTGAGCAGTCCCCTAAATAAACTGCTCGAAAAACAAACATAATGCTGATCCAATTTTAATTGTAAATTTAAAAATATAAATATTTAAATTTACAATTAAAATTCGGACACGGCAACTCCTTTTTAATGCAACTTACCAACGAATTGCATTGTCCCGCAATACAAACGACAGTTGACTGAAGAGAGAATCGATAAGTGACAGAGTGCCGAACCGGGAAAATAATGGAAGGTGGATGCTAGAGGGAAGTTCAAGTTACGTATCCGTGAAGAATAGGCAGAAAATCGATAAATTTTCTTGCCTTTAAAGTGGAAAACAGTAGAGAAAATGAGCAAATTGGCATTTGAATTTATCTACGCTTTAAAAAAGTGATTTCTTGAAAATCTCTCGTGCAAGTGCTGACTGAAAAAATTTGCTTACAAATAAAGGTGAGAAGTTGGCTCGATTGCAGTTTATTATTAATATCATTATTCCCTTGGTGCTTAAAGATTACTCTAAGTAAAGTAGGGAATCAGAACAATCTCATTCTTAAGCAGATATACATCCATCAATTTCTAATCAATCACAAATATCAAATACAGCACGATTACATAGTGGCCATACGACAGTTTCATCAACATGTTTGTTAGGACTCAGATTTACCATATATATCCTACACGAATAGACCAATAGAGCCCTTGTGCTGGGGAAAAGAGCCCACCCCCCGACGCTCAGACAAGGCCAATCTCGGTAAACACCAACATCCTCTCTCGCTGCACTAAATAATAAGATTAACTTTTATTCTCAACGCACAATATACTCAGCCACTGGTGGGACTTCCTTAAGCATTTGAAGCAGATCAACCATATTTTCTCCCCAGTTTAGGCCCTCGATCTGAAACGTCTGATTTTACTTCGTTTTCAGGGTACAGGTGAAATTTGGGGCCTCTGCAAAACTCAATGGTTCTTTGGCTGACTTGAAGCAACTTTGCCTTTTTGGCGACTAGTTTGATCTTGAGAACCACAAACTCGCGAGTTGGTTTTTTCTTTCTTTACCATTATTGCATTTATGTTCTCTTCTGTTTCCTTAGAGCTGTCATTAATCCTCCATATTTTGCTTATTTTCTTTAAAATCCATTAACTCTTACAAATCTGTAGAGTAGTTATTGCTACAATTAGCTGGACTGGTATATTTTTTCTTCACTTTTTCAGAAGTTTTAATTATTGATTTTGTTCACTGTCTCCTTCTTGAATGCTCAACAGCTTATTGAGTTTTTTTTAGGACCACAATTATCCCCTTCATCTTTTCATTTTCGTATACTATATTATCTTCTATGTCAGTGACGGATAAATTTTAAAATTTTCTTTTTTTGTGAACGGTTTAATCCCTTTTAATTCTTCATTTTAATTGTTTCTCACCAATAAGTATGGGCAACTGACATGGGCCTTCTGTTTGATAGCTTAAGCCATCGGGCAACTCCATCCCATTGCTTTTACAGTGAGATTTGAGGTGAAATCTTTCGAAAGAATGACTATCCTCCTATTGAATTTCCTCTTCTCTCGCTTCTAGTGGCGAAAATATTCTTCTTTACGTTAATTTTTGATCAAATTATCTCATCGAAATAGTTGTCGAATCAATATTCTACGTTTATCATTCGTTGCATACAGACGTGTTTTTGAAAGCTCCTGTCAATAATTATTAAAAATTAAAATAATTTTTTAAAACGTCACTAAAAAAACTAATTTTTTAAATAAGGAAAACTTATTACATCGGCGAATTATTCCAACAGTTTATCGAATTTCTAGATTTTACTTGCGAAAAGAAATTCAAAAAAGGAGAAAAGGCTTCCCACCGCTGGGGGCCCATGGCCAGGCATTCCAAATGCAACAAACAAAAAAAAATAATGAAAAGGAAAATTGATCAAGAAAATTTTGTACATGAAATGCGTATTACGCTATCAAACAATGAACTATCAAGAGTTACGAGCATAAATGAAAAACAACTCCGAATACGTTCTCTGGAGGAAATGATTCGAAAAGCATCAGACGCCAATAAAACTAAAACGATTAAGCCACAAAATACGATCAGAAAACAAAAACCGATGACACATAAGATGAGCAAAAGAAACCAATAATACCTGGTGTGAGGAAGACAGCAGTTTATGTAACCGATATTATAGTAAGCGCAGGAGGAGCAAACTATCACTATGCTACGCTGGATATGGAAATGGATTGCCAAGAAAATATAGGTAATATTGATTGTGGTTCTAGTGATAACTTTATTAAATATTTAAAATCCAAAAATAAGGACGAGAAGAAGCCAACTGGCATATCTGCTGGCTCTTCCGTTAAAAATAATAAGTCTATTGAAAAAAATCCACCGGTTAAGGTCTTTGCGTAGCGCGGAGGGGATATGGTTCGGCTATTGGTAGCCAAACATAAGATAGATAATTTCGAAGTAAAGAAAGTGACCGCGGACAAAACCAGAATAAGAACAAAAACACTGGTTAATTTCAAGCCAGCCAAAGATGCTCTCAATAGCGTGAAAGCTCCCCACTTCACATACATGCTGATGGCGAGGAAAAATCAGACCTTCCCATTGTAGGGCCTAGACTGTGGAGAGAATATAATTGATCTACTTGAAATGTTACAGGAAGTAGAACCAGCTGTAAAATTCATTAGTGTAAAAACGTTTGCAACACTATCACTATTGAAGGTAAAACGTTAGCATTTTATTTGGTCAAACGATAGTAGACCAATTGCCCTCCAACAGATAAGGTACTTGTTATCCTGGTGAGCCAACGTGGCGATGGTGACTCTAACTGACTGTGCATTTCACCTCACCATTAGCTCTCGGTGTTCATACCGCAATGTTTACAGGACGGATAAGGTAGTTTTTGCAATATTTTTCAAACAGAGTTGAGGTTAATGCTATTCCTCTGTCAGTTACGATTGTTATCAGTAACCCAAAATAGGATTTCAGTTTATTTAACATCATAATGACTACTTTGTAAAACCGTCCACCGCAACGAGTTTTCAGGCATTTCTATGAGTACTAACTGGAAATGGACCCTAAGAATCTAAATGAATGGTGTTGAAGGGTACTGCCGATCTCTCATACGTGTGTAACATCCCTTAAATCTCTCCATCTGGTCGTTTTAGATGACAACAGGAAATGCAGGCTACTTTGTATCCTTTAACATAATGCCACATCTAACGAAACCAAAAGTGCATTTTTTTATCCGGCATATAGTTTTCTCCACCAACTGATGTCCAACGTCGTCGTGACACGTTTTCATGATTCGCCATGCTGTCATGGGCACTACCCATCGGAACCCTCCTATTGTCCCTCGGTGCAACCTTCCCTGGTCAAATTTGTAGTCATTATAAATTTGAATTTCCTCCGTAGGATCTGTTGTTGACATTATCTTTTCCAAAATAGTGACTATTATCGGATTTTGTGACTGCATCGTGAGAAGCCAATCCTCTGCTGAGAATTCAATTTCTAGAATACTACCGCCGACTATATCTAGCTCAACTGCGTCGTCCCAAGGAGCTCGACTTAATGCATCCATATATCTCATTCTGTCGGCGCTTCTATGCTCAAGTGAGAATGTAAACTCCTGGAGTTTTAGCCAGGCAATACGAAGAATCAACTGCTTATTTAACTAACTGGTGGCAATAGTAGCACAGTCGATGACAACTACAAACTCCTTTCCTAGTAAGTGAACTTTAAAACGCTCCAGCGTTTCCACGATACCTAGAGTCTCTAGCTCGTAGCTATGATAATTTTCCTCAGTTTCAGAGCAGCTACGACTGTAATAAAATACGTCTCGACACGTTTTACCACCTGCTAACTGTGAAAGCATGCCAGCCAAGCCAGTACTACTTACAGCTGTAAGTACTTAACGTTGATATTTAGCATTATACATCAGTAAGACGAGTTCGGTATTCAGAATTTCCTTCAATTTCTCAAAGACAATGGTACAGTTAGCGCCCCATTCGAATAGCATATTTTTCATTAACAACTGGGTTTGCTGTTGTACTATTAATGCGTATTTGTCAACGAATTCCCGGAGAAATCCAGTCAACCACACAAATCTGCGCACATCGTGAATATTTTCAACATCTCCAAAAACTGGCACTTATCGAGTCGTAATATGAACCCGTTTTCCTTAACGATCGAGAGAAACCTCTTCAAACACTGTAATCCTTGTTCAACAGATTTACTGGATATAATGATATCATCAAGATATCCCACTGCTTCTCTCTTCCCCATTTTCAATAATAGTTCGTGTACAAATACATCACAACCTAAAAGTTCATAATTCTTAAAATTTAATACTTACCTTTCATCTTTGCATCAAAATTCATACAATGTCCAATACAATGTATCAAAATTCATTCATTTATCACACTTTGTCCATACAATGTAACGTAATATCACAATGTATCATTAATGTAACGCACGAACCCCACATAGACATATTGTCAGCACTTTATCAAGTGATATCCATTCATTCACAACATTCATTCACAAGCGTCAGCAATTTTCGCTGTAGAATTTCTTCGCGAGCAAAAGGAGTCAAGTGTCGCTTGATTGTTCCACAAGCGTCATCAGTTTTCTTTTCATTTTTCATAATAACTTTATGTCGTAATGTGGGACTGTGCGATCAGCATTTTTGACCATAGCCAGTAATATTCAAATACTTGAATAAAGTTTTCGGTCAGTCGTTATCCAGCATTCAGTATATTCATTTCATTATCAGAGCGGTGAACCATAGTTAACGAAGTTCTTTCCCTTTTTGAATATTGATTTCCAAGTGGTGATTATTGGTTTCGCTAGTGATCCTTGACAGTTCAAAAATATTGGTTTCAGTGGTGATTAGTGGTTGCGCTAGTGATCCTTGAGAGTCCAAACAAATGAAACTTAGTGAGAATTATTATTGGTGAACAGATTTGGAAGGTGCAATTATTAGTGGAATTAAGTGTTAATCACAGTTCATCGGTGGTACACAAGTCCTAAGTACTTGAGTGCCACATAATTCTTTCACCGAAGTTCAATGGGTTTATGTGCTCATTGAACTGTGTATCGATCTTGAAGAAACCCATAGCTAGGTTCCAAGCTGCGGTATAATTCGCGACAGTTCGTTTATCATAGTTCGAAATACACACCAGACCAAAAGACATTCTGTTGTACTCATATCGTCCTCCATGAGTTGTAAAAGCTGCGTACCTTTTTTGAAGACTCCTTAATTTTCACCTGATGATACCCGAAAAAGAAATCGAGGATCGTATAGTAGCGATTTTCGTCGGATATACACCATCGAGACTCTCGGGGAGAGGCATCTCTGTATGACACTTACCTGCTACTCAATCCATCTAAACTAGAACAACAAAGGCAAAAGTTTGTTTTAAAGAATTAATTCTATTTTTCAAATTCAAAATCCCTTATGCGACCTACGAAAATCGCCTGTCCTTCCTCCAGATTCCTTCTCTTGAAATTCGCAGATTGATACTTGATGAATGTCTTCTCTTTAAAATATGTAACCGCCTTACGGATACAAATCTTGATTCTCGAATTTATTATAGGCTAAATCTGCGCTCGGGTAGAAATGCTAGTATCTTTCTTGTACCTTTTGCTCGGATTAACCCGTACTTCCATTCTCCACTGCTAAGGCTACCTCGCAATCATGATCGTCTACAAATTGGTCCTTTTCCTCGTTCTCTTTATTTACTTAAACAAAAACTTATTAGTTCACTAATTTGTTAATTTTGTGTGTTTCTTAGTATACACTTCACCATTTATATTAGAGGTAACTCTGTTAATGGCAACATATATAAATAAATAAATAAATTTTATTTCGCTGATTATTTTTTTAAACGTTTAGATTACAACCAAATTGACTAATTACATTTTCACTTATTTTATTATTGAAAACATCACACTATCAGTATTGAGTGAAGCGCTTTTCACTTTTACCTTGACTTGTCGCGCTTCACAGATGAGCGCCAGCCTTTAGAGGGAATCATCTTGACGTGCTAATGGGTCGGGGTGGCCACACGGCGTGGAACGCCAAAGGGCCGATTGAGAATCACGGCGCAAACCAACACCTCACTCCTCGCCATTTCATTGACGCTGAACAACACCTTCGTCTAAAACTTAAATCGCGAATACTCAAACATTGTAAATAATAATTGGGTAGCAGCACGAACAAGACTGCTTCTCAACAGTTCTTCCACGACTTTAAATATTAACTCAAGTCGAGCTTTTGTTCTACTTCGCCGTTAAAATCGGCGAGACTACGAGAACGTGTGTTCTCATTTACCAGGAACTTCTCCTCCCCGCTATTGTAATAAACATTAGCAGTCGAGCAGCCCCGTGGTGATCAGGAGTGGCTGCTCCTGAAGAGATAAGGTGGTCACCCCGTCGAAACTGCTTAGTTTGTTGTTTTACTAGTGTAAAGTAAACTACATCCGTCAAGTTTCCATCCCTTAAGCAGAGATGAGTGGTTCACTTCTGCCACTTTAACATCTTTAGGTTTGACATTCGCCTTGTATTGCAACGATCTTTTTCGGTGAAAGTAACGGTTGCTTTTTGTGTAATGTTTGCGTTTGTCTCAAGCCTCCGTGTCTGCTAACTTTAACGAGGCAAAAAAATATTGAATTACTGTAGAGTAGCTTAATTGACACCTAATAGAACTTTTCTAAAGACAATAAAAATTGATCGGTGCATCTTGTAGAGTAGTAAGTATTTTGCAGTGTAGTTTCGTGGCTCGACAAGAACCCGCCTCATATGATCCCGCAAATGCTAGTCGTCAAGCACGCGTACGCGGTTGTTAAGCGAAGCTAGTTAGCTGAGCTCGGTGTTGTTTATAGCTCGCTGACACTTATGCCAGACCATCGGCACCCGTGTCCTACACGGGCATTTCGAAAACCATTACACTATGCTTTATTAGTTTGTTGATGATGAGAGCCATTCTACGATATTTACAATATTATCGTGGCCAGCTTAGGGGAAATATCGTGCTTATGAGCGAGTCAAGCTTTCACCTCCATATTCGCCGCGACTCTCAGTTGGCTGGCGAAAGCTTTTTCATTTGATCGCTATAAGCTTCCTTAACTTGCTCATACATAGAGCTTCTCGCTTGTGATCTATCGCTGAAGTATACGCGTCATCCATATGCTGAAGTTTAACAGTGGCATATCGGCTGCAGCGTACATTGTCGTCATTTGCCGGTGCTTATCAGTGCTAACTCCTATGTTGAATGTGGCTACACAGTGTTATTGATCTGCCGCAATGTACATCGTCGTCATTTGCTGGCGCTTATCAGCGCTAAACAGTAGGCGGGAGTCTCCTTCGCTCGTTCATAACATCTTTAATTTTTCCCCTTTTAGCAAATGGGATCCAGTATAGTTTTAGGTGAACTGATTCTGATGTTGTTAATTCGATCGCCATCTTAGTGGTTACACACTTTCGTAATTGGCTCAATGATTCGCAAAACAGTCAGAATTATTCTCGACAATTCGTTGATAAGAACTTTTAGAATTTGGAATAAAAAATCATTTTGGAAATTAGGGGGGTCTAGAGGAAGGCAATATGTACCAAAAATTTGTTTTTGATCGATTTCATATCCAAGTATCGGATGAATAATTCTAGCTATCGATTCACGCTATTAGAAAACTTGTTTCTAACCCTAAAATGTTTACAAAGACCTTCTTGTAGGAGCACTCTCCTGCTTACTCAACTTGTTGTTTTTAGGAAGTATACAAAAATTTTCCTCGATTTGTCATCAACAAATGTAATAAAATAACAACTTCCACCTAGCAAACTGTGTTCCATGGGTCCACATATGTCAATGTGCACTAATTTAAGCACCTCATTAGGTCTGCTGCCGCACTTACTGAATGGCAACCTTTGGTATTTGCCAATGGCGCACACCTTGCAGTCTTTGTCAAATTCGTTGTTGAAATATATTCCAGTTGCCAGTCCACTGCATAGTTTGTCTAAACTTTAGTGTATTTAGAAATACATGCAAATGCAACATTCTTTGATGATTTCGTGTTCAATTTAAATAAGCCATTAACGTTTGTGCCAGGTGGGATTACTTGTTTTTTTTTTTGAGTTTATAATTTTGACACATTTGTTGTTGAACTCTGCGGTGTGACCTTGTTTTACAATTTGACCAACAGATAAAAGATAGACGGGTAAATCAGGAATTAACTTCACATCATTGACTTTAAGTGCAGACATATTGCATGCTGGTCTTATTGTTGATGTTGCACGCCCTTTTACCTGTATCTTGCTTTTGTTTGCAGCAATCACTGTGCCAACATCTTCAGATAAACAATCCAGCATATTTTCGGTAAAACTCATATGCGATATAGCCTCTGAGTTAAAGTACAATGCGTCTTTGTTTCTCGGATTATCTATTGTAGACAAAACACAACTGAGCGCATCAAAATTTTCGCTTTTATTTATGTTGCTGTAACTTCTTGAGTGGCAGTTTTTTGCAATATAGCCAAAATTGTTACATATTCTGCAACTGCAGAACTTTCACTGACGGGACGGGAAAGTGAAAGTCATTAAAGTCAACTTAATTTTTATACGCCGATCCTTCTCAAGATTGACAGTGGTTTTGAGATTTCCTTCTTCATCGAGTTCATAATCCATTGTCCTTGTCCAAAGATTATCCAAATCAAAGAACGCTTGCGCAGCAATCTTCCATGTCGGGTAGTTTTCCCTACCAAGCAGTCTATCAATTGAAATGCTATTAGCACTTTTTTCTGAATTAAACATTTTTTATCTTTAATAAAAATTCAACAAAAAGGCGATATGTTTTCAAAACTTTTATTTATTCGCGAGGGGCCCTTAACCTATTAGCAGGGAAGAAGGAAAATACGTGTGGTCGGCTTGGCGACTATGACAAAGATAAATAACAGTGTCAAGATTGGCCTTGTCTGGGGACGCGTGAATGTGCTGGCAGACTAGCGTTGTGGGGTCGTGGGGTTGTGGGGTGGGTTCTTTCCCCTTAGCACAAGGATACACTAAAAACAAACTCGCATTCACGAATTATACATGTAAAAATGCCGATCGACTGGTGCCGAGGACGAGGTAACCTACTAAGGGTTGCAATGATTGTTTGAAGAACAAATTGGGCCGGGCAAAAACGGACGGACTGGCGGAGACTTCGTCGTTACCGACGATACTTATGGCCCACAAATAAGAGTGGGGCATCCAGATGGAAGCGGTGTCCCCTAGCACCATCCCAACTCGATCAAGATCCAAACGTAGACGTGGTCATGTATTTCCTATTTGAGTGAAAAACTCATGCAAACACAATTTGCATGACTCTTCCCCTCAAATGAGGAATACAAACATAACCAATTTATGCCATAGCGTTATGCAATGAAATCACATAAAATTATGTCATAAAAGGGCATGCGAGCGGTAGGCCACTCTACCCGGCAAGAACCCCTGTTAAGCAAAAAGAAAGGAAATGCGCGCCCTATAGCTAGCCCATATTAGCGGAGGAGTCTGCCATCATTGCGGGTCCTATACCCGGTCAGCTCGAAAGAAAGGGAAAGACCGAGTTTTGAAGTTTTAACAATCCATTTATTTCTGAATCAAATGCTTAATGTCTTAAGTTATCGATTTGCCTCGAAAAGTTATGCAATAAAGGCTACTGGAACTATAAAAGAGTATAGCTGGCCTGCGGACACTATAATTTCTTTTCAATTTTGCGTTAATTTGGTGGTAGCACTGAAAGTTTTCACAGCCCAAAAGATATAAACTGAATGAAAATAGAATGGATTTCGTAAAGTATTTAGAAAATACTACAAATATTACATTTAATACTAGGATCTATTGAAGAACATTAAAATTCATTGCAATTCAATACTACAAACTTATAACCGTTTGTGTATCGTTTCAATCAACGTATAGAATTGTATAAATACACTATTATCACTCATCTCTACAGCACAATAGCAACTTTATTAATTTTTTTTTTTATATCGCGTTTGATCACATTAGGGTTAATCAAAATAAAGATAATATTAATATTTTTGAATTTGAATCCCGTTCGTATTCAGTAAATATTCGTACATCGTTTTTTTTTGCTCTTTCATTTTATTTTCGTTATTTTGGACAAGCTAAATATCTAACTACAAACGTATATATATATATATATATATATATATATATATATATATATATATATATATATATATATATATATATATATATATATATATATATATATATATATATATATTTAGAAAGCAAAACAAATTTCTACAGAATACATAATGAATCAAATGTTTACGAACAATTCAAATTCATTCTGGATCTATTTCACTGTAAAATCTACTTTAAAATGAAAAAAAATCAAATGAACCTACTCATGCAAAAACCCACATGCACATTTATATAACTCCAAAATTGATTTTATCTCTGAGAAAACAACGAATTATCTTTGTGATGGATTGGTTTGAATGAGAAAAAAATAACAATATACATCTGATCAACATAAGAAATCATACAATTAACTAAATTATAAAATTTAAATATAGTTTTATTCTCAATTCTCGATTTCAACCCACTTCACTTAAAAAAAAAAATAATAATTTAAAAGTAGTTTCATGATATGACTCTATATAGTTCCAGTAATACTCTCTTCGTAAAGTTATTTGATAGTATGTAAATATAATACCAATTGTAATGAATCGGGCGACGCCGCTGGGTGACCACTACCAACACACCTTGCTGCTATGTGGCTTGTCATTCCATGGTGGTTGTGAAGTTTGCACATCCCACGTGAATTTTGTCGTGGGATGTCAAATTGAAGTTGACAGCCACATGGCAGTGGAGTTTGAAAGTGTGTCGCTCGCTCTCTGTCGCGGTTGCCTCAGTCGTCGCGAAAAATTTTCTTGCGAGATGTGCCACTTTTCGGGTTGACCATTTTACTTCAAATTATTTCCTCCAAACAAGCAAATCCCTGAAGTGTTTTATCTTTATACTCCGTGAACTCGATGAATTCAACGAATCACCACATATCGTAAATGGTGACACCTTGATAGGTGATCGATTGCCAGCTCCAGTGCTAGATGATCGTCACATTGGTCGTGGGTTGGATGCGCTATCCCTGAATGGTGACATCTACGACAGCAGTGGTAATCTAATGCATGGTGATGTTACTACAGATCTATTGGACGGCGAAGATTTAGATACGAATCTTTTAACAGACCTAAGTAAAAACAGTCACATTCCATTCAACAATCAAGTCAATCATATAAATCAATTCAATAGGTGCTTGGTGCAGAACGCCTTACAAAGTGGGAACGTAAAGTACTTGCCTGCCAAAACAACCATAATCAACAGCATTAAAAATGTACCCAGCACAAGTTCCCGCATACTCATTACAATTCTCCGAGTAACATGGTGACAGCTGTTTCAACGCTGGGCGGCGGAACAGTACCCTTGATGGTTGCAGCGCTAGCGCAGCACAATCAAAACTCGTCACACTACAAACAAACCCCATCATCAACACAAATTCATCGCGGAATCGCACTCACCTCATCGTCAATAGTAGCAACCGAATCCCATCCAACAACAGTGTCACAACATTATGTTAATTCCTCATCCAGTCACCAGGCGCATTGCCTGAATAGCACCAATGCAGCGACGACCCACATTGTTAACTCAACGGGAACTTCGCAACACGATGAAGTAGGAACACTCAACGAAAAAAAAACAAGGTATCATTTACTAAGAGGGGTAGTGATTTTCTTAAATTCCTGGTCAAACCATTATATTTTAAAGAAATCAACTTTGATTACTTACTGTTGGTAATGACTCATTTTTTCCCGTTTTCATTTTGAAATCAATGCAGAGACACACGAAAAATTTCGGTTTGAATCTCGTAATTGGGTGATGTAAGTTTAAAGTTTTATTATTAGATATTTGATTAGTCGAAATTCGTTTATAGCAGAGTTTAGTTAGCAGTAATCGGAAGAAAATAAAATAATAACGCTAAATCAATAAATAGAATAGAAAACAAAACATGATAGAATTGAATGTCGTGTGATCCAGGGGTTTCTTGGCTGTGTATAGACTAACAACATTTGAAATAACATAAAGTGTAATAACTATTAACTATTTAGTATTTTAATGACTGCTATAATTTCTTGGTAGTGTTTATAGGTTTGACCCGATCGATAAGCTGTCAGTAGTTACTACTATGACTACGTGTTTGTCAGATCACTTTCAACCAATGAGATGAAGTTGGTTCTGTATGCATCCTTTGCATGTTTCAGTACCTATAGCTATTAATACCGCATTGATTTAATAGTTCTACAAAACTTGTAAATCATCATAATCTATCCATGTAAAGTAGTTACACTGTCAGACAAATTTTGCATGCAATACCTACATTAATTTCAGATTCACATAAAACGGTGCCTAATTCTAAGCATTTCACTTCCGATAAATAGTCGTATGTTTATCCAACCGAACTGTTCTCGTGCATATCATTAAGAAGTTCAGCAGAAAAAATGTTTCGAATAGGATAAAATTAAAGGCATCTCTCAAGCCAGCATATAAATGCACATCAATATAAAACATTTACTGATTTACAGATAATTTAAAACAGAAAGAAATAATAATTCAGCATAAGATGTATTCCACTTACGAGTAGATGAGGTATTTTAAAACAAAAAAAAAATTTCAACTTCTAGTGTTTGGATGTAATGTAGATTATGCATATATTTTTAGAGCGGTCTAATGTAGATCATTGGTTTTTTTCCGTTTATGTTATAGGCTTTATTTGAAAAATTCGTAAAGTACTCGTATGTTCAAAAAAAGTTGTCAATTGGAAACGAGTTACAAAAATAATATGGATTGATAAACATTAACAACGACTTTCCTTTCCAGTGGTCCCTTTCTTTCAGCGGGAATTAGAGTGCATGGTAAGTATGCCGTTGCGAGGGTAGGGTTTGACAAAATCCGCTGAGGTCGGTTTCGCGTCCCGCGCGGTACACGTTACCCTTGTTTGGTTTTGCCTTTTTATTAGCGTAGCTTTCGTCGGGTTTGAGTTAGCGTAGTATATTTTTCGGTACATCGTCGGGGATTCGGGAACGCGAAGTAAAGATTAGATTTTTGTTCTTTGACTGGTTGAATGAAGAAATACGGAGTAACGTAAAGTAGGTTTCTTCTCCGTATGATTGTATTTTGTGACGCGTTTCAAAACGGGCGTTTATTGGTGGCTGAAAATTGTAGATGAGCGTAATCCATTTGGAGACCCGCGACGGAAATCCTCTCCGATCTAGCTGGCCGACAAGCAGCCACCGCGAAAATGGATTACGGTGCACGGATTGGTTGACCGGTTGGTACCATCCGTCGGCACTACTCAGACTTAACGTCTAGAACCGATGAGAGGTCGGTTCCTCGTTCGGACTTTAAACTTAAAAATCATTACGCAGTATATTGTATAGAAGGGTTCTACTCTACCTCGATGCGCATTCCTGATTTAAACCCCATTTTTCTAAAGCTGGAAAGCTTCGAAAATGTGCGGGTCGATTCGGCAGGATTTCACAGGGCGGTGCTACTTCTTGATCGACATTAGTGAGACGTTAGTCCAAGAGACGTTGAGTTTCTAGACTGAGTGCGCAAGGCTCATAGCTCGTAGCTCGTATCATACCTTTCCCTCTGAGGTGTTTTCGTTCTTGAAATGCCAACCGTATTTCATAAATTACTGCCGAAATACAATTACTTTTGTTTGAAGTATTTCCAGTTTGTGATCAGACTGTAGAGGAATGATTGCAAATTCTACGCAGGAGTTGAACAGGACTGGATACGCAACATTTCAGTATATACTTCAATTTGACAAACAGCACTGATTATGTCTTGGCTCAATCCAAACTGACTTCCAAATTTCAATTGACCGTGATCGAAGATTATCTTGAATTAATTTCGATGAATAGTCTGCCAAGGTGCAAGTGAGCCTCCTTGGCTGATAATGCGCGATGCGTCATTCGTCAAATGAAGACGATTAGGAGATGCTGATGTGATGTTAATGTTGATGATGGCACTGCATTGCACTGCACATTCTCGACGAGAGTGTTTACTGTTTGTCGCTGTTCCATTAATTACTGGATCTTAGAGGCTTCCGTTCAGTTAGTGAAGAGGCTGAGGCAAGAGCTATGTCATCTAAATCTGACTAGGATAATTACGGCGAGCTGAAGGTGATTGTTGAAAACGGCCAGACGATGCAATCACCAGTGAGACTTCAAGTTAAACTGCTTTATTTTTTCGTGTTCACAACACTTCGTGTTGTTTATTAAATTACTAATTGCATTCTGAGGTCAGGGTTTATGATGTATTGTCTTGTGACATCTATCTCAGTTGTAAATTGTCTTCCTGCAACCTGGCCGGCTCGATCTTCATCAAGAATCGAAACACTTTGGGATTCTGCGAAAAAGACCCAAGCCTATCTCGACGGCACGCACTACTTCAGTTTGCACTTCTTTTAGAATCCAAATCACTTTCAAATATTCCCAATTGTCGCCAATGTGAAATCGCACTTACACACTGCAATAGCACTAACGCCGTATTCTTATTCACGGCGAATTTCTTTGCTTTGCATTTATCGTTCAGGTGCGATTGCAACAAATTCGCTAGCTAGCACGAGAGTCGGTCATCGGAGAAGTGCGTAAAAATTGGCACGGATGTTCACAAGTGTGCGTTCTTGTTGAATGCTAACACACGGTGACTGGGCGGAGAGGGTCCGTAAGATGACGGTTGACTGATTTCTTGCGCTATTTCTAATTGTGCGTCACTTTTCCGTCCGTTCGGAGAATTTCACGCACGGTAGGACTTTCACAAATATTTATGAGACTCCACCGTATACGGAACAGACAAAGAAAACGATGAGAAAATAACTCCGCTTTGTTTTGTTAATTCGCTGCCCGTGTTCACAGAACAAATTCAACAATTCCAATCAATACTGACGGCACGACAGTCAACCTTTACACACAATCGTATAGAAGGCGGTCGAGAAACGTTTGTACTCTGCACTCCAGCTGCCTTTATGAGACATCAACCTTCAATCAGTTCGCAAAAACTTGCCAACAAGTATTAACTAAAACGCGATGTTAATAGTGCACACGCCTTGATCTCTACAACACGATCTTAGCTTTTTTTTCCTTTTCTTCTTATTCTTTTAACCGAGCAACGGCGATAAACTCTCAGTAATCTCACTTCCATTTCCTTACATCCAAATACAAATTCCCGAGCACTTTTTCTGGGCAACGACAATGACCACTACCGCACCACGGCCTATTTCCACTCCGTCAACTTTTCGATTTGATAGCATTTGCATTCGAATTGGCAATCATTAACGCGTAGCCGATGGGGTTGTAGAATGGGGTAGTGAAATAGCAAAGTAAACTCATGCAAAATAGTATATAAGCAATGAAAAATTTACACTCACTTTGACATGATAAGGGCGAAACAAGATCTCCCGTAGACTCCCTGATCCGTCCAAATCTTTCTTTCTCTTTTCCGGTTCGCAGCGGTACTCGAATCAGCTGCTCACTCAGCCAAGTTCGATTGCATTCGATAATGCAATATACAGATGGGATGCACTAAATCAGTGTTCCCATGTCCGTAATTTTAATTTGCAGATTTAAAAATTTTCAAAAATATACAGAAGTAAAGAAAAATGAAAAAGATTTTAAATGATAATAAAAGTTAAATATCATGAAGAATATGATTAAAGGGAACCGTTTAAATTTAATATAAAGAATAATGATATAAAATTACTTTTAATAATAATAATAATAATACTAAGAGAAGGAAATATTTTATGAATTACAACTTGGAATGCAAGTAATGAAATCTTTTTTCTAAATCTGCAATTAAAATTTCGGATGAGGGTTAGGAATGTCTTCGAGCTGTTTGCTTGTGTGACTGCTCGATTACCACAAATAATGAAAAATTTTCAAGTGTGCTATCTTTTTTTTGCGTCAACTGTACATACTTTATGCTATTTGAGCCTACTCAAATAGACTGTTCATCCTAGGCACATACATCTTTTTTATAGCAAACAATTAATAAACACAACAATCTATTTCTTCCTAACTATATTTTAATAGATGAATCGAAATTTGCTTTTTTTGTGTTTTAAGAATCTCCAAATATCTAGACTTTGAAACAAGGTTTGAATAATATCGTAATATTATCACAGACACAATCCACATCATGATTCCATACTCAGAAGCACACTTAATGTTAATACAATATAGCCATCCTGCTTTTTCCTGCGAAAGATAATTCCAAACGTCATTAGTTTTTTATCTATCTCGAATTCTCTCGCCATCGCTAGCTGTCGTCGACTAATGTCACAGTTGCTGTCATTTTGGTGGTGAAGTAGCGCAGGGAAGGTTCGTTGCCCGTTCTTGATTTGCTGTTTTATTGTCTTATTCGCGCTTTTGTTGGTGGTCTCGAAGCAAAATCAGGAAACTTACACGGTGAAAACGAATTTTCTAGTTTTTCGCGAGTTCCAGTTGAAGAAATCATCTCCAAAACGAGAGAAATCCAAGCCGTGACCCTGCATGACGTTGTTCCTCGGCAAGAGAACTCATTTTCCTTCCCTTACGTTATGGTTAGACGAGATAATACAGCGCAATAAATGTCGTCACCTTAAACGGGAAATACGGACAAATAGCAATTAAGAACTATCGCCGCGTGAACACTGTGCGGAGGTGTATCGCGAAAGGTGTTGGACCGCTTAGCAATTCCGTTCGGAGCGCGTGAAGCATCATTTTCTGCCACTTTCTAACTGTTTGGGTGCTATTACGTTGGCAAATTGTGAACATTCCAATCGGAAATCGTTAAACGAGTGAAAATTGTTTTTCGTCGGGCGAAAATTCACGACCCTCATCTTGATGTGGGAACGGCGCCTCCGTGTGTATTAGACAGTGGGCCATAAGTGAAATAAATTGAAAATTAAACATTTCGTCTGGCTCGCACCCTTTCCCAATATTTGCAGCCCACGACGTCTGAGGTGTGCACAAGCACTTTCGGTTTGAGTTTTCGGAGGAAGAACGCAAGGACTCGGTCCTTGACGACGTGTGTGCGTCATTGAAAAGGTTAAATCCCGAGCAAAGTGTCACCACGTCCAGGTGAAGGAAGGGACCCTTGTGTGATTGCTCCAGACGTGATTGCCAAACAGGCCTCGTCATGGATCTCCTCACACCGTTATCCTTGTTCCTGTTTTCGGTCATAGCCTTGGCCGGCATAAACAAATCGATTGGAGTACGGCGCGCCTATGTCAGACTCCTGTTGAAGATTTTCGAGGTAAGTGTGGCATGTGGTAAATTTCTTTCGAAGTATTACTGTCTCTTGGCAAATGTAAGTATACGTGAATTGTGTTTTCTTCCTGTTTTTGCGTGAGAAAGTTCAATTAAGGTTTAATGAGATACCAAATAAACAACCATGTCCTCGCTGACGTCTGACACAACATCAAACATTCTATTTCTATTTTCTCTCTAAGATGCAATGCACGTGGGCTGCGATAGTGCTCTAACGTTCATTGCCTTCCTGTTTGGTGCGAATAAATCGATTCCGGATGCCGGTTCGTTCGTTCGTTCTCATGCAGTGTTGGTAGTGCAACGTATAGTTAGATTTATTTCTGTTTTTCGTCAATTTCTGAATGCTAGAACCGGTTGCTGCGCTTGCTACCAACTATGTAATGAATATCCATCTCTAGGGCAATGCACACCGAGTTGGTGAGCCGAAGCAGAAATACTGGTTTCGAATCGTTGCACTTTTGGCCTTGCCCTTCCTTTTTATCTCAATTTTGAACGCAAATCGTTTAAGTTAATTTAATTTGGATAATAATAAATACGCAAATCCACAATAATCACAAAAATGCAAAAATTAAACTTGAATTCGTGTTAAAAATGGATACTAAGCATTGACGGCCTCAAATGATCCAATTAGTTATCACATCCCAATAAGACAAACAATTTTCGATAGTAAATTTCATTTAGAAATAAAAAATGATTATCCCCTACATAATTAGATAAACACTGAAAAAGAGTATAGGTCTGCCTCGAAATAAATGTCTGTCCGATTTAGAAAAAAATGCATAATAATCTCAACCTGAATAATAATTTTTTATTTCTCTTCTTCTATTTTGAAAGGTTGCAAAAATCCAAAATAAAGAAGACTTTTTGTTATTATGCAAATCCAAATTTAAACACAAATATGTATGGGTACAAAATAGTTTTGCGCCATTATTGCCAGCTAGATGAATATTAAACTAGTGAATGCAAAAGTACAAAAAAAAACCAAACAAAAGCTCATTTAAATAATAAATTTGATTTGAACAACACAACTGTTGATATTATTCACATTATTAATATGCCTTTTTTCAGACACATCAACTAAATGCACTTAGCATTATAATCCTAAACAAATTAATTCTAATTTTAAACTTTTTACTTTCTTGAGTTCATGATACTATAAAATAATTATGAGAGCGTTGATTTCCGCTTTTTTAATTTTCCCCACAAATCATGGTGTATGCTAGCTTGTCTAATTTTCTGAACAAGTGCATACGACTCAAAATATCGGTAAGTCGAATAAGTATTTAGCCTTTTTCGTCATTTTTCGATTCAAGAATTCTTTCATTTAAAATGAATTTTATTTAAGTACATATTGTCCATTATTATCTGTGACCTTTTGTCATTTTTTGGGTAGAGCCATTCTTCCATCTGTGTAGAACTTCTGTGGTTTATCGGCTGGCCGTTGTAATTTGTTTCATTGTGGAGGCTGTATCCTCGAGTCGTTCCCCGATGAGATAGCTCATTGCCAACCTTAGCGTTGAAATCATCCAGAATTATTTTTGTGTCGTTTCTAGGCAATGAGTCGACTAGTCTTTCCAGGTTATTGTAGAACGCTTCCTTCGTTTCCTGATCCTTTTCTTCGGTCAGGGCGCGAACATTTATCAGCCAGATTTTGAAGAATTTTGCTTTTATACGGATCGCACACAACTGTTCATTGACTGCTTTAAAATCAATAGCGTGCAATTTGAACTCCCTATCCACAATAAAGGCGACTCCGAATTCTCGTTTTCCAGTACGCTTCCTATTTTTGAATATTTTATGCGATCTCATGTCTTAATTTCAGTCCAGTTCATTTCCTGGATTGCCAGTATTTTTAATTTATATTGACTGGCCTGTTGTAAAAGGTCCTTAACAGTGCCAGGGTAATTGAGTGATCTGACATTCCAGGATTCAATGCCATAGTACTTTTTCCGATTGCGTGGTCGTTGCCGTGATTCCAATCCATTCCGAGGCCCTTCTGCAGGTTTCGAAACAATTTAAGGTTTTCCAGGGACGGGGAGTTAGCCCGTCGCCCAACCTCCATTCCGGCGACATGGTTATTACTTCGATTCCATTATCAGGTACGAAAGATTTGCCTTCACCCTCTTACGTCCCCAAAAAGGAGGTGTAAGTAGGATTCAGTAGCAGAGCTGTAGATGTATTTACAGTTAATAGCATTTTTCGGCATTTAATGTCCCATTATTGGGGACCAGTAGACACAGTGTGCGACCCCGAGAGCACTTACTGCCATTTAATTGCAGGGTTTGGGATGAGGAATCCTGAAAGCTGTGGGTTGGAGAAACAAGGGGTTCCCTCCTTTCTCAAACGGGCTTGAGACCATCTACGACGGAGTTACTGAACACGCAGCTATCGATCAAAAACACCCTAAAAGGTTAAACTCCAAACAGGATGTGGAAATAAGCTCCATCCTCAACATCACTTATGTGGAAGCAAAGAATGTAATCATGTTCGCGGACTTAGAGCTGGAAGAAATCCGATAATGGAGTTCCCGCGATTATGGACCTTAAAGCACAATAACACCAAGGACCCGATAGGAAAGATCAAAGTTGCTGCTGCAGCACCCAAAACACAACCTCAGCATAACGTTAAGAAAAAAAATTTTCCCATGGTGGAAACAGTAAACTTACCATTAGGCCAGATTGATTAAAACTCACACCATCATCATCTAGGGCGAGACAGCCCAAGTCGGGCCTTAGCCTCCAGGATTAATCTCCTCCAATTATCACGATTTCGCGACCTTGTCCGCCAGTTGTGTACACCCAACAAGGATCTACTGTCAGCTTCTATTGTGTCTTCCCATCGGGTCCTCGGTCTTCCCGCTGGACGTGTATCTTGTTCCCCAACCGTCAATGTTCTATTGGGTAACCGGTTTTCTTCGATTCTTTCTACATAGCCCGCCCATCGCAATTTAAGTAAATTTACACAAGAAAAAACAGGTGGATTTATTTATTTATTTATTTCATATAACTCATCGTTGTAACGTAGCCTCCACTGTGTTCCTTATTTATTTATTTCTATTTAACAGAAAAAATCCAATTACAAAAAAAGATCAAATAATAGCAAAGTAAATTAAGTAATAGCACAGCAAGGAGAAAGAAAAAAAACAAAAAAAAGACATGCAAATAGCAAGATAAAAGTAATAAAAAGTGCAAAAATGAGGAGAAAATAAATAAAAAAAATTACTAAGAGTTGAGAAGAAGACAGTTGACATATCTTTTATAAAATAAATACGTTCTGGGCCGTAGGTTTTCCGAGCACTTTGCGTTCAAATACTCCACTGCCTTTTCGGTTTCACTCGTCAGGGCCCATGTTTCACTTCCTAGCAGCACAGGTTTGACTAGCGTTTTGTAAATGCGGAGGTTATTTTACCTGTGCAAAATTCTGGACCTTAGAATGGGAAGCACGGAGTGAAAGACTTTGTTTGTGGGGTTTATGCGACGTCCAATCTCGTCCTTTTCGGCGCCTTTTCTATTCAGGTTGGCTCCAAGATACACAATATTTTCCACACTCTCAAGATTGTAGTCGCCTACGGTCCGGTTTTGTCGAACTGGAGATTTGTTCCTCGTTTAGTCATGAATTTAGTTTTAATTTCATTAACTCGTAGGCCAATTCGGTTTGCTTCAGATTTTAGGATCAGAAATGCTCCTTTGCGTCATTATCATATGCTACTAATTGAGTGGACTTGAAAATTAGTGTATCCGAGGTTTCAGCTGATGTCTTCCTGATGACGTGTTCCATAGCAATATTAAAGACCATTGGCATGTCCATTTCTTTGTTTTAAGCCTGATTCCATTCTAAAGCTCTCCGTTAGTTCACCGTTTACTTTGACCTGGTACTCTATATTTAGCATCGTGACCTTGACTATGCGGACTAGTTTTGTTGGGACGCCAAAGTCAATCATTATTTTGTACAGCGCATTTCTATCTACACAAAAATAGGAAGCGTACTGGAAAACGAGAATTCGGAGTCGCCTTTATTGTGGATAGGGAGTTCAAATTGCACGCTATTGATTTTAAAGCAGTCAATGAACAGTTGTGTGCGATCCGTATAAAAGCAAAATTCTTCAAAATCTGGCTGATAAATGTTCGCGCCCTGACCGAAGAAAAGGATCAGGAAACGAAGGAAGCGTTCTACAATAACCTGGAAAGACTAGTCGACTCATTGCCTAGAAACGACACTTCCTATTTTTGTGTGTCGTTTCTAGGCAATGAGTCGACTAGTCTTTCCAGGTTATTGTAGAACGCTTCCTTCGTTTCCTGATCCTTTTCTTCGGTCAGGGCGCGAACATTTATCAGCCAGATTTTGAAGAATTTTGCTTTTATACGGATCGCACACAACTGTTCATTGACTGCTTTAAAATCAATAGCGTGCAATTTGAACTCCCTATCCACAATAAAGGCGACTCCGAATTCTCGTTTTCCAGTACGCTTCCTATTTTTGTGTGTCGTTTCTAGGCAATGAGTCGACTAGTCTTTCCAGGTTATTGTAGAACGCTTCCTTCGTTTCCTGATCCTTTTCTTCGGTCAGGGCGCGAACATTTATCAGCCAGATTTTGAAGAATTTTGCTTTTATACGGATCGCACACAACTGTTCATTGACTGCTTTAAAATCAATAGCGTGCAATTTGAACTCCCTATCCACAATAAAGGCGACTCCGAATTCTCGTTTTCCAGTACGCTTCCTATTTTTGAATATTTTATGCGATCTCATGTCTTAATTTCAGTCCAGTTCATTTCCTGGATTGCCAGTATTTTTAATTTATATTGACTGGCCTGTTGTAAAAGGTCCTTAACAGTGCCAGGGTAATTGAGTGATCTGACATTCCAGGATTCAATGCCATAGTACTTTTTCCGATTGCGTGGTCGTTGCCGTGATTCCAATCCATTCCGAGGCCCTTCTGCAGGTTTCGAAACAATTTAAGGTTTTCCAGGGACGGGGAGTTAGCCCGTCGCCCAACCTCCATTCCGGCGACATGGTTATTACTTCGATTCCATTATCAGGTACGAAAGATTTGCCTTCACCCTCTTACGTCCCCAAAAAGGAGGTGTAAGTAGGATTCAGTAGCAGAGCTGTAGATGTATTTACAGTTAATAGCATTTTTCGGCATTTAATGTCCCATTATTGGGGACCAGTAGACACAGTGTGCGACCCCGAGAGCACTTACTGCCATTTAATTGCAGGGTTTGGGATGAGGAATCCTGAAAGCTGTGGGTTGGAGAAACAAGGGGTTCCCTCCTTTCTCAAACGGGCTTGAGACCATCTACGACGGAGTTACTGAACACGCAGCTATCGATCAAAAACACCCTAAAAGGTTAAACTCCAAACAGGATGTGGAAATAAGCTCCATCCTCAACATCACTTATGTGGAAGCAAAGAATGTAATCATGTTCGCGGACTTAGAGCTGGAAGAAATCCGATAATGGAGTTCCCGCGATTATGGACCTTAAAGCACAATAACACCAAGGACCCGATAGGAAAGATCAAAGTTGCTGCTGCAGCACCCAAAACACAACCTCAGCATAACGTTAAGAAAAAAAATTTTCCCATGGTGGAAACAGTAAACTTACCATTAGGCCAGATTGATTAAAACTCACACCATCATCATCTAGGGCGAGACAGCCCAAGTCGGGCCTTAGCCTCCAGGATTAATCTCCTCCAATTATCACGATTTCGCGACCTTGTCCGCCAGTTGTGTACACCCAACAAGGATCTACTGTCAGCTTCTATTGTGTCTTCCCATCGGGTCCTCGGTCTTCCCGCTGGACGTGTATCTTGTTCCCCAACCGTCAATGTTCTATTGGGTAACCGGTTTTCTTCGATTCTTTCTACATAGCCCGCCCATCGCAATTTAAGTAAATTTACACAAGAAAAAACAGGTGGATTTATTTATTTATTTATTTCATATAACTCATCGTTGTAACGTAGCCTCCACTGTGTTCCTTATTTATTTATTTCTATTTAACAGAAAAAATCCAATTACAAAAAAAGATCAAATAATAGCAAAGTAAATTAAGTAATAGCACAGCAAGGAGAAAGAAAAAAAACAAAAAAAAGACATGCAAATAGCAAGATAAAAGTAATAAAAAGTGCAAAAATGAGGAGAAAATAAATAAAAAAAATTACTAAGAGTTGAGAAGAAGACAGTTGACATATCTTTTATAAAATAAATACGTTCTGGGCCGTAGGTTTTCCGAGCACTTTGCGTTCAAATACTCCACTGCCTTTTCGGTTTCACTCGTCAGGGCCCATGTTTCACTTCCTAGCAGCACAGGTTTGACTAGCGTTTTGTAAATGCGGAGGTTATTTTACCTGTGCAAAATTCTGGACCTTAGAATGGGAAGCACGGAGTGAAAGACTTTGTTTGTGGGGTTTATGCGACGTCCAATCTCGTCCTTTTCGGCGCCTTTTCTATTCAGGTTGGCTCCAAGATACACAATATTTTCCACACTCTCAAGATTGTAGTCGCCTACGGTCCGGTTTTGTCGAACTGGAGATTTGTTCCTCGTTTAGTCATGAATTTAGTTTTAATTTCATTAACTCGTAGGCCAATTCGGTTTGCTTCAGATTTTAGGATCAGAAATGCTCCTTTGCGTCATTATCATATGCTACTAATTGAGTGGACTTGAAAATTAGTGTATCCGAGGTTTCAGCTGATGTCTTCCTGATGACGTGTTCCATAGCAATATTAAAGACCATTGGCATGTCCATTTCTTTGTTTTAAGCCTGATTCCATTCTAAAGCTCTCCGTTAGTTCACCGTTTACTTTGACCTGGTACTCTATATTTAGCATCGTGACCTTGACTATGCGGACTAGTTTTGTTGGGACGCCAAAGTCAATCATTATTTTGTACAGCGCATTTCTATCTACACTGGTCGTATGCTTGCTTGAAGTCTACAAAGAGTTGGTGCACATCGATGTTATATTCCCAGCACTTTTCAGAGCACCTGCTTTAGTGAGAATATTTGGTCTGATTTATAGACCGTCCACTTCGAAAGCCTCCCTGATACTCTCCTATAATATTTTCATAGTACGGCTTTAATTTTCTTTCCATAATTTAGGAGAGCACTTTATAAGGCGTGCACAGTAGAGCAATGCCTCTATAATTTTCACTGCTTAATTTGTCTCCCTCTTTGTGTACAGGACACAAACTTTTTTGCCAGTCCTCTGGTAACTGCCCCTCTAACCATATACTGCATATCAGCCGATCCAGAAGGTTATTTACATGGTGATCCCCGCTCTGAAGCAGTTCTGCTGATATTCCATCCATCCCAGGAGCCTTATTTTTTCGGAGGCCCCGTTCTGCTGCCTGTACTTCGTCCCTGGTTGGTGGTGAGACTGGGACCTCTTGCCTTGCTACTGAAATGCTCACAGCTACAGTCGTTGTTGCGGATTTTAATGTCGTTTGACGGCAATGCATCGACAGTGCGTTCCAGGGTGCTGTAAAATTCGTCCTTGATTGCCTCTTCCTTGTCTTCTATGGGCATGTGACAGTTGACCAGCCAGACATAAACAATTTGGTCTTAATACGAATCGCACAGAGCCTTCCGTTAACGGGCTCGAAGTCAGTAATAATTTGTTTAGATGTGCTGTCAACATTGAAAGTCACGAACGACTGAAATGGAAAAATTGGTGAACAGTCTAAATAAACAACTTAATCCCTCAGATTTGAGAAAAGAAGGTCGTCTCCTGATCCTATAAGAAACAGTGCAAAGAATGGGTTAATTCGGTGGAAAATATTAAAAACAAAGACACTAATAAAACTATAAATGGAATAGGTGTAGAAGATAAATAATTTATCACGCAATGACACACTGGAAATAACATTAAAATTTTACAATTAATCGTCCAGGGTCTCCATAAACGTAAAGATAACGTAGAATTATTCTTGTCAAGGGGCAAGCTTTCTTTTGCGATTCTACAGGAAATACTAAGCAACATCCATCACAACACAAGATTCAGAGAGTACATACTCATTGCTAATATCAGGATAAATAGTATAGACGGAGCGGTTGGAATACTAGTTAGAAAGTATCAAGTTCAAAAGACTGACTATCAAGTCAAAGATAGAGACAATAGCCATCCAAACAATAAAATTGAGAATAAATTTTGTACTGGCGTCCATGTACACACCTCCCCTACTGACGTCGGATGGTTTCGAAAAAGAACTGCTTAACATAGGAAGACAATTAGGCCTGAGCAAAAACACCATACTTGGAAGAGACTTAAACATACGTAATGCAAAGTGGAGAGATCATCGCACAAAAGGGAAGAGAGGGATACTATGGGAATGATCTAAAAATACATAATTTACGATTCTAAATTCAGGAATATACCTTCAGACGCTTGAATGAAAATGGACAAAGATTATTCTCAGCACCAAACGTTACGTTAACAAATATGCCCGAGAATCGGTTCAAATGGAATGAAATTAGCCCGAGGATCTATGCAGCAGTGGACACTCACTTATACATATACGAGTATCAATCGATATTGCTAACAATACCAAGGTCACCAAAGTCTGTACAGAGAAACTTTTTCATGACATCTTACAGTCGGAATACACGGGCAATCTACAGGGAATTCTTCCACAGCTTCAAGAATTAATAGCAGTTAACACTAAAGAAGCAAGTTACAGATTCAACAATAAGTTCTGATAGAGCAGAGAATTAATGAAGATTTGCCACTAACCCACAAATCAGCTTCCTGTCCTTCTGGGTGCCCGGTCATTACAGATTTAAGACCATGGATGAAGAAGATGAGCTAGTTAAGCAGGGTGAACTAAATGTGGCACCTTCCTAAACACGGATGCTGACCTGGATGACGTACTGAATGCATTTTGGAAGAGATAAGACGCAGCTGGAGAGAGAGGATCACTGTGGTCTCAACGGAGCCCGCCTATTGTATCTGCATCTGGAAGGAGGCACATCACCTTAAAAATCATAAACCTTGGCAAGGTAATCAAGATCAACAGGTTACTCCTCAATAGGGCATATAATAAAATTAAAACCTTGAAAGTCAAGAAAATCACCTCTGGTATATGTGAGTTTTGTACGCTGCCTGATGTGATTGATCGCCGCATCTTTCATTGTACCAAGAACCGAAACAAAAGGACAGGCTTCATGTTCTTTAAAAAATTCAATGGCACAAAAGATATATTCTAGAAAAACAGTAGTCCTCTGCTGTCGGTGAATTTTTAGATACTACTAAAATCGAGCTATAAACACCGTCTTGAACATCCTACTCATTCCCCTCCAAAGTTACTCATCCTATCTCTCACTACTAAAAAGCCCCTCATCCTCTATCCCATTCATACTAATATGTAAGAAGCAAGTAAATAAGTCTAAAAATCAACGGCAAGGAAGCTACGATATATTTACATAATACAAATTTACATAATTCGAAATACGCTTAAGACCAAGCGTTGAAGGAAAAAGAAATTGTAAAAAGCGAAATTCTGAAATATATTCATGAATACGAGTAATATGGTGTCCCTTATTTTTCGAAAAATAAATTGTTTATGCATACCCTCTAAATTTGTTCCACATGTAAAATAAAAATTAGCTCAATCTATGAACGGGAACCCATGCTGACTTGAAACATAAGCTTGTTCGTACAAGCTGCTTAGGACCATCGGCGCGTGCTGCTGCTGTTAGCATATTAACAGTTTTTTTTTGTATCTGAGACGTATTTGGTTGATTTTATATAATGAGGATTGAGCTACGAAGTACTAAAGCGGACATTTTCTTATTGGGTGATATAAAACATCAGATAACAGGTGCGTAATAGCCTTCAAACAGGCAAGTTTTAGCATTTTTATTTTATAATATTCGCGAAGTGAAATTTAAAGTAAACGAAAGTGCTAATCTTGTGATTCGCGAGTTCATTATCTCCTGGGACAAAGCTAGATCAGTACCTAACTGTGTAAAGAAGCTAGTAGACCTGTACCAAGTTTGGCGTGATCTACAAAAAAATTCTAAGAAAAGCCACGAAATTCACAAAAGTCGTGAGTAGAATTTTCAAAGCGACTTGGACAATTTGTTTGATATCGCACATGCCGATGCTCTTCAAATTATAAAAATAGAACAAGACAAAATATTTTTAACAGCAACAGAAAGAACCAAGGCGTCAGACCAAAAATCACCAGAAAAGGAAGAGAGAGCCCTCCAAAGAAAGATACATGAAGAAAAAAGAAGATTGAAAAACGTGTCCATCGCTGGACTTTCGTCCGCATGTGATTATTCGCTGACTCAAAACCCTACGTCTTCCTCTCATTGTTTATCTGGTGATTCTACTGACAGGTTAAATAAAGTTTTTCCCGATGTACCTGCACCGACACCGACGGCTTCGACTCTGCAGTCTCAAGTAACTACTTTTAAAAGGAGCCGGAAGGACTTTATTTCACCCAAGTTAGTTGCGGCCTTAGATAGGTGTCAATTAAACACAAGAGATTCGGCTTACATCCTTTAGGCTGTAATAGTAGCATTGGGTCTAAACATTGATGACTATCCCGTAAATAAATCTTCAATTCAACGAATTCGAACGCAGATTCGAAACATTAGAGCCGAGGAAATAAAAACGGATTGCGACTATCCACTGGGATGGCAAATTGTTACCTGCCTTAGACGTAAAAAGCTCAAAGGAAGAACGACTACCGATTGTTATTACTTATGGCGACAAAGAACAACTTCTTGCGGTACCGAAATTAGATAATTCATCGGGAAGAGAACAACCCCATGCTAATTCAAACGCTCTTCAGGATTGGGATCTCAAGGACAAAATACAGATAATGTGCTGCGACACAACGGCTTCAACTATAGGCCGATAAAAGGTGCTTTTGCAATATTGGAACAAAAATTGGAAAGAGAGCTGTTACTCTTTGCTTGTCGCCATCATGTCCACGAAATTGTTTTGAAAAGCGTATTTGAAGCTAAAATTCACCAAGTCACCCGTAGCTCCGATATTCCACTCTTTAAAAAGTTTAAAGATAACTGGAAAATATTGATCCAAGTGCCTTTCAAACAAGCCCAGATTTTATAAAAAAACATCAGACTGATACTGACCGTAATCAACCGATTGAGTTTACTGGAAGGAGTTACACAAAAATATTGTGCGAGATGACTACCGTGAACTGATGGAACTTTCTTTGATATATTTGGGAGGCGGCAGTGAACACAAATTAAAAATTAAAATCAGTGTCAAGTATAAGCGGGCATTACAAGATGTTTCTTTATTCATCGCGACGTCCTATGTAAAACCCTGGCTTCAGTGTAATGTGGCAGTAAAAGCCCCAAATCAAGACTTGTGTTTTTTGAAGACACTGAAGAAGTACGAAGCGATCGATGAAGCTATTTCAAAAGCAGCTTTAACCAAGTTTTGCCAACTCTTGTGGTATTTGACGGATGAAATTTCCATCTTAGCACTTTTCAACGAAGAGGTAGATGATCAAGTGAAAATGAAAATGGTTTCTAAATTAGAATATAAAAAGCCATACGATCATGCAAAGAAGTATATTCCGTCAAATGTCAAACTCTCTATATACCAAATGCTTGGATTATTTCGTGTCAACAAAGAGTAAAAATTTGTTTTCACGCTTTAGAATTGACTCTAGTTTCCTGGGTTTTCTGGGTTTCATTATGGAACGAAAATGAAGCCTATTCAAAGACTAATACTAAAATCTCAACTTTAAGGGCTGTAAATGATACGGCAGAAAGAGCAGTCAAGCTGATGCAAAATTTTCACGGCTTTAACGGCGGACGAAGATTAGAAATAATTTCTCTTGCGTTGTGTCCAGGAGCACAGAAAACTCTATCCTGATTGTAAAAGAGCTACTTTAAAAAGTGAATACCCCAATTAATATTGTCTGATTCACTCTATTTAATAAAGATTAATATTATCATGTTCGTTTTTTACTTATTTTGCTACTTCTTTCGGTCGTTAGAGAATAAATTGTAATTATCAAAATATTTACCTAGTAAACCTATATAATAAAACTTTGAAGCCGAGTCGGCACGGCTTCCCATCATCATAGAGAACTGAAATTTCACAAGTAAGTTTATTTTAGGATTACGAAAATATTTCGGGGGTATGCGTTACAAAATAATAAAAAAAAAATTTTTTGCCCACATAAGGGCCACCCTAACGAGTAAATTAAAAATGCAAATGTTAGAAAAAAACCGCAGGATAATCGTCTAATCATTCTTCCTTGCCATAACCAAGCAAAAACAATACTGCCAGAGCATATTTGCATTTTATACATTGAAGTAGAATACCTGCAAAATAACCTAAAGGACAATGCGACAAATCGTCTAGCTTCCTAAAAATAACGATATTGAATATAGAAGAAAAATAATAATCAAAATTAGGAGAAATAATCCACTTGAAGGGGTTATTTTGTTGTATACTATTATCATTATGAACAATTAGTATGAAACAGATCCTGCCATCAAACTCTCACATGCGCTTATGACAAAATTGAAAATCAATCGCATAGCGTTATCATAATTTTCCTCTTTTAAGTACTTACTTCCTCAGAAATTCTACCAGTTATACAATGAACTCAAAATAAGCATGATCGCGATTTTCCTTTCGACCGTCAATTTAACTTGATTTTAATCTACACTGTTCGTATTTATTTAATTTAAACGAAACTAAAAATCGCAACGTATGTTCAATTTTGTTTTCCATTTGTACTCGTACAATGTGCGGTAAAGTTTCATCAATCAGTTCATACGAGGGTATTCGCCGTTTTGCTAAAGGCCAGCGTAAAAATGATGTTAGAATTCCAGCATTGGCACTGACCTCAGTGCTAAGTTTGACACGTTTGGAATAATCAATGGCGGTGCAACCGTTGAATATATTCGTACAATAAAAATAAACGTATACACAGTATTCAGTCAATGGCTGCAAACCGATCATTTCTTCGCTGATTCATCAATCTTTCTTTTTTACTGAGCATGCGCGCATTATGGGCTGATTTGTTAGCAAATCTACAATTGCATATTCGTGTCTATAAATTTGATGTATATTACATACACATTTGTATTTAATGATCAGCGCAATATATTCATATAAAATTGTTTGGCTTCAAAATATTGAAATGAAAGCTGTTAACCTTTCAAAGTCAGAAATTCAATTTCATTGTGAGCAATTTGAATGCATTTCATAGAATGCAGGGAGTGTTCATCAGTTATTGCATTTCTTTTTCCAATGTCTGGCTTAGGCTTATTGCTGGCTTGCTAGTAATCCAGGTTACGTTTATTCAAAGTTTATGAGTTTGAACGTTGCTTAAATTACTACAATTGCATTTACTTAAACTATCTTAAATTTCCTATTTAAATACCCAAACAAATCACCAGTATGATTATTTCCTCATTACGGTTATATAATCTTAGTATTGTATAATCTTTTGAACGAAGCTAATTTAATATTCATCTCAATAATCCGCTTGCAGTTTAAAAGATTGACGACAAATGTTCTTTACTATTAAAAATAAGCATTTGTTTCCCATCATTCTCAATTAATTACTACTCATTCAAAGTTATTCGTTGCATTTTTTTATTTTGTAATTTGTCTAATCAAATTGTACTCACATTTCTTCGTTGAATAATAACATATCAATGTATACATAGCACGCAATCGTATTATGAAATTCTGTTGATGACGAAAAATCAAATTCAAATACAATTCTCATAAATGCTTGGATAATTATATGTTAATTATGTACAAAGAAATGCAGTGCAAGCAGACTATGAATTAAAATTATTTTTTTAATCTAATTAATTAATAGAGGTACCGGCTAATTCGTGCGGTTTTTCGAAAATTGAAGCTTTATTGTGAAAAATTGCTTTTCGACGATCGGAAATGGTCGAGCAATGTCTCCAATTCGTGATCTTCAAACTTTTTTGGCTGGCCGGGCCGTTCATTGTCCTCCAAGTCAAAATTACCACTTTGAAACCGTGCAACCACTTCTGACACGTACGCTCAGCTAGAGCATGCACACCATACACTTCCACCAAAATACGATGACTTTCGGCAGCCTTTTTCTTCAATGAAGAAGTACTCCCGCAAAAACACTTTATTCGGCACAAAACTCGACGTTTTCAGAGTAAAAAAAAGTATTGTTTACGCTTCAGCTAAATGACACATACTGATTCTGAAACTATATAACAGTAGCTTTCCAACACATATTTGGAAAGGTGAATCACTGGAATAAAAATCAAGTTACGCCATCTGTTAGAAAACCGCACTAACCTATACCCCTATTAATTTTTCTTCGAATTTTACACAAACTTAGATTACCCTATTGAAATCGTGATCTTAATGTCCGTCCGTCTGTCAATATGTCGCGGCAACTTTTCTTCGTAACTATAGTTAAGGTAAAAATTAACCAAACTTAGTGGGTGAATCAAAAGTTAAGGCATGTCAAAAGTTTTTAAGGGGTAGATCATCCCATTTTTAGGGTTTTGTACTAAAATACAAAACCCTATTGCAATCACGACCTGTGTCCGTCCGTCCGTCCGTCCGTCCGTCTGTATGTCACAGCACTTTTTCTCCGAAACTATAGAAGCTACAGCCATGAAACTTTGTGGAAAGGTCAGAAGTGGTGACCTCTTGAAAGTTCAATGGTGGAAAAAATTTTCAAAGGGGTTTAAGGGGGGTCTCCTCATATAGGGAAGTGACCCCCCAAAAAAAAATTTTCACCATTGGTAGTCGAGTAGGGTGTCATTGGAAAGGTCTTAACGAGATCTTTTCAAAACAAGTCTTAAAATTGCCTTACGAGCACCGAGGGGGGCAGGGGGAGGGGAAATGTACGAACTTTTCGCGTACCCCCCCTCGCGATTGGACACCTTCCATCCGAAAAATCTGAAAAAAATCATGAATGCAGGCCTTAATGAGTACAACAACAACAAATACATGAGAAGTCGAAATTCACTCAACTTTGTTAGTAATAGTATGATTTATTGATTTTATGTTTTCTTGAATAAAATCTAGACGGTACCCTTAAATTCAATAAAATTTAGTACACAGATGACTATTTATAAGATTGATCTTTTCTGAAAGTTTCATAAAGATCAAATAATATTTAACGAAGTTATAGCGATTTGAATTTTCCTGCATTACTTTGGAATAATATGCCCTGTATTACTATGGAAACATATGGCTATGGAGCCATATGTGCTTTTTACCGACTTAGAAACTACAGCTTTGCTAGGATTTGCATGAAAATTTCAGGAATGATAGGTATCATGAAGATGAGTATATACAATTGAAACAAGTCGGAAAGGCAGGAGAGAGCTCCTAGCAAAAGGGCTTTGTAACCATTCTAAGATTCTAAAAAACAGGCCATGAATCGATGATTACAGTACAGAGGAGTGGCCCCTGAAAAAAAATTTCATGAAAGGTAGCCGATATGAGTATCAACTGAAAGTTCTCTATGAGAGTTTTTCAAAATAGTTCTTCTTCAGTGGGGCATAGGGGGGGGGAGGGGGGGAAAAACATGAAAAATGTTGTTTCCTCCCTCGCGAATGGACACCCGTGATCTTAAAAAATCGAAATAATTATCAAGGGAGATATTTGTGGGTATAACTATAACAAATACCTCAGAAGTCAAAATCCTTAGTATGATCCTCGAACATGACATGTTTCTTGATTTTATTCGTTACTGGTTATTGCATTTTGTAAGTTGAGTACAAAACCCTTCTGACATGAGCATAGGTCTGTCTACCCAACTTGTTTTATTTTTATTTACCAAAGGTGGTCATGAAGGCTATTAAAAAAATTTCATTTTTTTTGTGCTTTGAACACATGACTCGCTTTTTGTTTGCCAATATGCAGTTATCTCATCCTCATGAAAACTTGTACGAAATACGAACGATTCTCATTGATTTTGGAATAACTTGAAATTCAATCAAAGTAAGTTACATCTCGGGGTGATTTGAGACTAGGCCCATGAGCGGGTCTAACTCTTTAATTTGTATGTAGCGAAAGTCCCCTGATTATGCGTTTAACCGTACAGTGCTATCCAGCCCTCGTTTGATCAGCAAAGTCAAACAGCATGGGTGGTAAAAAACACTTGCAAATAGATCCATATACTGTGCCCATGTACTATCAACATGTGTATGAATTTGTCTATTCTATCTCTTCCTTCTTATCGCAAATTTCACAACCTATTACCCTTTGCAGCGCCACAATGGTTCGCGGATCTTAGTAAGGCAGTTATAATTAATCATTGGGGTGTTCGATAACTAATGTCGTTGTTTTTTTTCATGTTTTTCAATGTAAATTTATTTATATTAACGACAAACCATTAATCTGTGATATGTTGACCATTTTGTTGGATGATCTTTTGCCATCTTTCGGTATGTTGAAAAATTCCACGTTCGAAGAAGCCTTGATTTTTAGAAACGAAGAACTGGTCCAACTCACTTTCAACAGCTTGATCGGAATTGAAATTTTAACCATTCAAACAGTTTTGAAGCGAACAAAACAAATGCTAGTCTGATGGTGCTAAGTCAAGGCTATGGGGTGAATCAGTTCCCAATTGAGCTCCATTAATTTTTGGCGGGTTATCAAAGAGGTGTGGGGTCTGACGTTGTCATGATGGAATATAACACCTTTGCGATTGGCCAGTTCAGGGCGTTTTTTCTTGATTTCTTGGTTCGATTTCGATAGTTGATTACAGTAGACATTCAAATCAATAGCTCGGTTTCTTTGAAGCAGCTCAAAGTAGACTATACCCTTGTAATCCCACCACACAAAAGGCATAATTTTGTTTTTGTGGATATTGGATTTGGATGTCGATTGTGGGGGCTGATCTTGCTTGGTCCATGATCTTCACACTAGGTTATCCTAAACAATTTTTCATCACCCGTTATGATTCTTTTTAGAAATGGGTAGTTTTGGTTAACAGTTCAGCAAAGAGTAGCATATGTTTATGCGCTTGTTGAGGTGGATTTTCTTTAATTCGTGAGGAACCTAAACATCTGGTTTATTTACGTAGCCAAGCTGTTTAAGTGCAAGTAAACGGTTGAATTCGATATGTCAAGTGTCTCTGCTATCTCTCGAGTTGTCATACGCCAGTTAGTTTCGATTAACTACTGATGACGACAAAAAAAAACGTCATCAGTAGTGATTAGACGACCAGTATGTGGTGCATCTTCAAATTATAAAAATACATTGAAATTTCCAGAACGAAAACGAGCAAACCAACGCTGACACTGGCGTTCAGTACCAGTCCTCACCATAAACTTCACACAATTTCTTTCGAGCTTCCACCGCATTTTTGTCCTTTCGGAAGTAAAACAATAAAATACGCTGATAATGTTCTCTTTGATTTTCCATTTTTAATTTTATTTTTAACCAACTTGTTGTTTACTAATGACGCCTAGCTTTTGACTGAAGATAGCCTGAAGTCTAATCTTTAAAATAGTATATAATCATATAAGCCATGCAATCACTACTACATGAAATATGCAGTTCACGTCATCTATGAGACAAAACGACATGAGTTATCGAACAACCAAATACATTGCCGATTACAGTCAATTTTTTACCGGAAATACTTTCGAATCGAAGGTTTTATATGAAAATTAAATAAAAACAATGAAATTTTTGACGAGCCGGAGGTCTCAACGAATGTAAGACTACGGATACTGGCCACATGATTCGTATGGACGAACACCGGATGCCCAAAAAGGTATTCGTTGGGAGAACTGAAGGATGAAGACCAGCGGGGAAACTGAGGAAACGCTGGTCTGACTCGGTCGACGAAGATAGTTCATCGCTGCTCGGATTTCGAAATTGGAGGACGTGGTCAATAGACCGAGAAAGTTGGAGGCACTTGCTGCAGGAAGCGAAGGCCCGAGAGGTGCTGTAGTGCTACGAAGAACAAAAGAAATAAATGATTCAAAATTAGAAATACGAGCTCAAATTTAAATCTTTACAACTCATCTACTAAATTTATCACGTTGGCAGACAATATTGATTTCTTTTTTCTCGACAATTTCCTCCTGAAAATGATCAATGGATCTGAGTTAAGCAAAAGCCTGTTTATGAGATCTGTGTTTGTACACGTCCGAGACAATTTTCTTATTTGGTTGAGTCGAAACGCTTTTATATTTTTATTCGTTGATTCTGCAGCCTCTTCGGATAGTGCAACGATAGAAACTAATGCGTGATTGACTAATATGGCACCGTGTTACACGACCTTATGCACGGATGCAGGTAAGGGATACAATGGGTATGCCGTCGCGAGCTGCTTAGCTGTCTCTACGGCATATTCTTCAAATTTAGTTGTATCTATCTTGTAGCCAGATGACATGCACTCGAAAATAGTCCTACACTTTTGGATAAGGTTCTGTTGAATGCCGGTAATTTCAGCAGATACAACTGGATTCTTGAAAAACTTTCGCGCAGAATTACCGTGATTCGAGGTACAACTTCGTCCGCTCCGTGGTCGATCCACGATCATTCTTAACTTCCATGGAAATTCTTCTAGGACTCTTTCTTCGCATCTCGCTTGCCATCTTGTCGTTTTTAGCTTGTATGACAAGTGAATAAAATATTCGAAAATTTAAAAATTTAATTTAATGTTGATATCCAAATTCTAATTTGTTCCAACCAACGGTCCTCGTAATGCAAGAATCAATGTTGTTCATTTGTCGCTAGGGTAAAGCTCAACAAATGTAACACTTTGCACTACTTCATGTGTCGTTGAGCGCACTTTTAATCTTTCCATCCACCATCGTCAGCTATAGGTAGTGGTATACGAGTACATTAGCATCCTTATCACCGGATTACCTAACTTTTGTAGGAACAAGGTTTTTAATCTTTTCATGAAAGTAATTCGATTCATTGACTGTTGACTCTTTAGTCTCTTTGATGAACTGAAAGCGGATTGGTCGGCAATATGGGCAAGGGCTCGTCCAAAATACAGTCTCTTCTCCAGATATGTTTATTAAGACCAATCAAAGTGGTACATATGACGTGAAGAATAAGCTTCCCTCTTCAGTAATGACAGAGCTACCGAAGTTTTGTTTGTATCGGCTGCGGCCAGGACTACTATCAAAGCCCCATTTTCCTATTAAGAATACGTTACCTAAGGACTCTTGAGCCACGGCAGTCGAGACTTCCTTCTGGAATTCGATAATTCGAGTTACAGTATGGTCCAGCAAGGTTTGCAACTCCACCTCAGCTGTGCATTCGATAGCATTTTTTTGTTGCTTCTATAACTTTATTGTAAGAAGGTAGAACTAGATTACTTCGAGAATTAATAAATTCACGAAACAGTCGATATTGATGCTTGGTAAGCTTGGCTTTCGTCAATAAGGATAACACATCGCCAGAGTTCACTTGACTTTTAGATTGCTGACTGCTGATTGATCCAACAAAGTTTGTCATTCTGAGAGGGCTCTGGTCTTCCTCCCACCATGAATCCACCTTCGTGCATTGATCTGGGTGCATTCCATTCATTTTCATCGAAGTAGCCGACGCTTAAGTTGCGTTGGTTTTCAACTTGGACTCATCGAGAATTCTCCGCAGCGGGAAGAGCGAATTCCAAAATTTTCCCATAGAAAAGCTTCCGGACAACAGCTTCCCTCATTGCAAAATGTCTCCGGGAGTAAACGCTCAACAATGTTCTTGAAATCATCTCTTTGAATTTCGATAATTACCAATAACAATTTTCAAGACAAAACAAATGAAATAAAACAATTTCGAGCCAAACGAAAAATCTCGAATTTGGAGAAGCAATTTAGGAGAAATGGCTTTGAAGGAGCATCTGATCAGAGTTTACTAACGATGATATTAGGAATATACCGACCTTCTACATCAGTTGTCTCATAAATTGAAACCCAAATATGTCCGTGCTTGATAATCTTTCGAATTTTAGCGAAGTTTCTGGTAAATATCTTTCAAACAATTTTTTCTTAAGGTGGTCTGACCTGACATTATTTCTTCCGATGTATTTTTTTAAAAAGCTTTTAAAAAACGGGTTGTTTATTTTATTTAAGGGGATATCGCCTCTGACAGTTCAAGACTGCAGCGGTGGACTCCTGCTTCAGTGAGCGAAAAGTTAGTGTTCAACTGGAATGGCCTTGCTGGCGACGCGTAAGAGTGCTGGCAGCTAGCGCTATTGTGTCGTGGGGTGGGGTATTTCCGCCAGCACAAGGACCAACTAAAAATAATTTCATGCTTACGAATTTTTATGAAATAGCAACTGGACACATTGGACAGATGTCGAAGGTCGAGGCAACCAATATATAATAAGAACGAAGCTGGACGACTTTTCCGTGCTACCCGCGCGCGAGCTGCGAGCCGAATTCGTCGTTGCTACAGATTTTCACGGCCAACAAAAAGAGTGGGGCATCCCGGTAGTAGTGGTGCCCCCTCACATCCATCCCAACCGGATCAAGAATCCAAATGATGACTTGGCCATGAGAAAACTGAAAGGCCAATCATCCCAGGCGAGAGCCCCTGAAACAACAAAAAGAAAGGGAGCTTTGTCCGATGACTAGCTCATTTTTTTTCGGGAAAAGCCCGCCAACGTTGCGGGACCCATACCCGTTGGAGGGAAAAATAAGACCGATCAAATTCGATTAGCAGTACATTTTAATTCTGGCGAAATTAAATAAATAATTATAAAATTGTATTCTGTAAGAAATTGAATTAAAAGTTAACTGAAATGGAACTACGAAACATTCAACTTATAAAAAAATTCCTTGCGAAATGAAATAGTAGAATTATGTGAATCTAATAAGAAATTCGGATTTCAAAATTGAAGGACGCGGTCAATGGACTGAGACAGTTGGATGCGCTTGTTGCAGGGAGCGAAGGCGAACATATCTCTTCTTCTGAACGCGACTCAGTTGTGTAATTTTCGATTCTAGAACCAAAACTGTTTCGCCAACTTCAACGGGTTAAAGCTTCAAATACTCGTGACCTCAACTTTTACGAGGAAAAATATCGAATTTCTTGGGTCTTGTAGATATTTTAAACTAATAAATCAAGGCAATTTTTTTTGGAGTCAATTCATCAACTAATGTGTTTTTCGATATACACAACCCAATCGATTTGCGAATGTCAACAAATTTCATGTTGACCTTTCAAACGATTCCTTCATCGACGATTCAGACTATTTCACGCTCGGGTACTATTAATGTAACCTTGATAGTGCTGGATTATTACCGCCTGCGCAAAGGCGTGCGGCACTAACACGGCAGTTCACTAGGGTAGGGTTTTGGCGAAAATTCTCGGGACAGACCTAGAAAATGGCACGTGATGAGCCACTTAAAAACATTTTACACTCGTTTTCCACGCTCGGAGGCCATCGTGGAAGGCACCCATGAGTCTCTTGATTTCTGTGCTATTTCGACTCAAAACAGCACTATTTCACGCGGTTTGACGATACTTTTCCTGCAATTTACAAAAAAATGTAGCAATTAAAAAATGATTAGAATAGAGGAGTCTTCTGCTCACGTGCACGATGTCCGATCGCACCTGCCCAAAACCCGCCGTTGTCTGTTGTTGACAGCTGCAGGAGTGGCTGCCATTTCCACAGCCTACATTAGGAAAAAGCCTGTTACTACAATTTCCACAGTCCACATTAGGCAAAAGCCTGTTACTACACCTTAGAAAAATACTGGGTCGGTACGGCACGGCATTTTTGAAAAAAATGTTTAGCATTGTTTTCCCCAGTTGTGCGCGTACTGGGTCGGTACAGGACGATCGGCATTTTTTTTTCTTCAGAAAACGACGGCCGTCCATGCCGTACCGACCGTTCTGACCCAGTGCATCCGAGGCATTATAATATAAACAGTTATGGTCAGATTTTGACTCTCGGAAATAATTATAGCAAAAAGAAAAGTAATACCAATTCTAGTGAATTAATTGTTTTTTGAGTTGGGTGCCTATTTGCGATATTTTGAAACTTTTTTCTCGTACCCGTTTTTATTCAAATTAGTACAGGTAAATAATAACTAAAGTAACAAATATGGTGTGAAATATATAGCAATACGTGGAATTTACTTACTTATTTATTAATATCTATTTAACAGAAAATCCAATTACAAAATAGATTAAATAATAGACAGCAAAATAGATTAAGTAATAGCACAGCAAGGAGAAAGAAAAAGAAGACATGCAAATAGCAAGATAAAAGTAATGAAAAGTGCAAAAACGAGCAGAAAAAAAGATTACTAACAGTTGAGAAGAAGAGAGTTGACATATTTTTTATAAACTAAATACGAGAGGGGGAAGGGCCCAAGCTGAAGGTTATCATGGTTACGAGGTAATCTGAGCATGGGTGAGTGAAAATACACCAAGCTACGTGCGAATGAAACATCAAAGATATTCGACGATCTTGTAGAACGCATAATGCGCCCCACTCGAACCTGGTTGACTAGCGGAGTATCGAGCAAACCACGACAAAGCCTGTAAAGGAAACACTCATCAAGGTAGAGTCTGCGCCTTTCCAGTGAAAGAATATTGAGGATTGATAAGCGTGATTCATAAAAAATGCAGGGAATCTGGAACTTAAAGAAGACAATCCGGGTAAATCTTTTTTGTACAGCTTCTAGCGTGAAGTTCAAACACTTCTAATGAGGCGACCAAACTGGCGAACAGTACTCAAGGATGGAACGAACCAAACTAAAATATAATTTAACACACGATAAAGAATCGGAAAATATAGAGGAATTTCTTAAGATCAAGCCAGAAATGCGATAGGCTTTAGAAGTAATTTCAGAAATATGAGCTTCGAAATTTAATTTAGAGTCGAAAGTGGCACCTAAGTCCCTGAAATGTGTTATCGTACTTAGGTACAAACTATTTAACGAAAATTGAAAGTTTATAGGGCAAGGGTTATTAGAAAATGAAAGATGGATGCACTTAGAAAAATTTAGTGTACGTTAAATGGCATTCAAATTTTCTTGAAGCTAGGCACAGTCATTGTGAGACAACATTTCTTTGAAAACTTTGACGTCATCTGCATAAAGAAGGCAGGGGGAGTTGATGACAACGGATGGAAGTCATTTATAACAGAGTGAACAATAGTGGGCCAAGGATGGATCCTTGAGGAACACCTGAATACGGATGGAAGGGAGTAGAAAGACAGCCTTGAAAAGAAATCTGACTGACACGATTGGATAAGTAAGAGGATAACCAGTGGAACGTTAAGAAATTTAAGTTTGCTAAACAAAATATTGTGATTTACTGAGTCGAAGGCTTTCGAGAAATTCAAATACAAGGTTTGGACTTGTAAACGGTCCTCCATGGCTTTTGAAGCAACGCTCATGAATTCTAACAAACTCGTTAAGGTTGATCGCTCTTTGATAAAACCATGTTGTTAAGGAACGAACAAATCATGAGTAAGTGAAAAAAGGTGCAAGTAGACGATTTTCTCCAGAAGTTTGGAGAAACAGAGTAATAAGGAGATAAGCCGATAATTAGCAACGTCTGAGATACTAGCTTTTTTTAAAAATAGGAGTAACATTTCCATCACAAAGGAAAAGAGCCTGAAGATAAGCTAGAGTTGAAAAAAAGGAAAGGGGGACATGAATAGAAGTAGCTAATGATTTCACAAAATGATTAGGAATACCATCGGGACTTGGACTAACAGAGTCATCAAGTTCTAAAATAAGCTTCATAACATCTTCCGGATAGCAAGTAAAAAGAAATGAAAATGGCGTGTGTACAAATGGCTATGGCTGGGAGTAGCATTAAAAATACAAGAAAACTGAGCTCTAAAAAGTTCACAAATCTCGAGAGATGAAGTTGCTAAGGAGCCATTCAAATGAAGCGAGGATGGAAAACTGGAAGAGGATTTGAAAAGGCGTATATATTTCCAAAATGGTTTTGAATGATTTGGGTTTAGAGAGTTTTCAATACTATGTAAATGAGAAGCTTTAGCGATCTGCATTTCTTTCTTAGCTATCGACCTCAGATGACAAAAAGCATTACGTGACTCAGGGGATCAGTCACGTGAAAAACGTTGACGATCTTTAGCTTTCAAGGCTCGTCTCACATCGAGAGTTAACCAGGGACAGTCAGAAGAGTTCCTTATACTGACAAGCGGAGTCGAGTTAGACATAGCAGCGTTTAAGAAGTCTTAGAAATTTTTGCAACAAGTATCCGAGTCAAGACCGCAAAAAAGAAGGACCAATCAATAGAACGAATTATTTCGGAAATTTGCTCATAATTAGTTTTATAAATGTTATAGCGCTTACGTTCTTTCCGACGATAATGGACAGAAGCAATATCAGAAATTTCAACGCGTAAGGGGAGATGATGGGGATCAGGAGAAGGATAAGGAAAAAGAACTAGAGTTGAGCATAACAACGATTGCTCCATACTACAGAATAATAAGTCAAGGATATTATTAACGTTAAGAAAATTATTAAATTGAGCCAGGGACCACATGGACATAAAAGAAAAAATTAAAGACCAAATTTGAGATGAGTCAGAATCAACCTGATTGTCATCCCATGAGAGTTTAGGAAGGTTAAAATCTCCACATAAAATATGGTGACAATTTGAAAAACGAGATAAGAAAATACTAGATATTTCGGTGAGGAAGGTATTGTAGACTGAAAAAGGAGACTTACAAGGTATAAGTGCAAAAGACAAGAAGAGAAAGGGAAGACGAAATAACTATTTTTGCCCCCATTCATTCTACAGGTGCAGTGAAAAGTAAATTTTGTTAGAGGGATGCCAGTGAAGGTATTCTTCTAGGCGACTAGGAACCTCCCCCATCTAACTTGTTGAAGATTGACCTATCACGATCGCGACTAACAATTGTATGATTAGGAAAATTCGACAGTCAAATATACTATCAGTCAACCAGGATTCAGAAATACAGATTATATCATCATTAGAGAGAGAATATGATAAAGCTATATCCTTCAGCTTGGATCTTAAACCCCGAACATTTTGATGATAAATAGAAAATTGACTTTTAAGAGTACTATTCTCCAAGTTTTTAGGAAGAGTCATTGTTACAGCTTTGTCAGGGAGCTCGGTGGAGAACGAAATTTTTTTTCCTTGAAGCTATGAAGATGTAGTCACACGATGCCGGGGAACAGTCAATTTGAAAGAAGCTATTACTCTGTTGATCAAGTTTTCCTTCGTCAGCTTTAGGCAACTAATTATTTTCAGAGATGAGCCAAATTTCTTACTTGCATAAGCTAAAATGTCTTCGGTGGATATATTATACGCAAGCCTTGATATGAAGATTTGTTTCGGTGGCGCTACAACTTGGAGGAATGGCAATTCCTCAGGAACTTGCCGCATTTCGAAATTTTTTGGAATGGCTCCCCGATGAGGTGAAGATCTCTGCGCCACACTTCTTGTAATGATAGACGAAGAAGGCTGTGAAGTAGGCAAAGCGTTTGAATCACCATTAACCATTGGCGTTGCGTTGCTTGGTGACGATGAGGGTATACTCTGCGGCAAATACCCAGTCATGATGGACAGATTCGCACCTCTTGACGTTATATTCTCGCTGTTTGATAATGATGTTGACGATGATAATAGCTTACTCAGGCTCTCTGTTATAGAGGATGAAGCCTCAGATCCAACCACCGATGGAGGCTGATCGCAAGAAACAGGAAGCTTCGATTTCTCGGTAGAGAATATTTCAGTAGACTGTAACAATGAATCGATATCCGAAAACGCACTTGAAACACTTCGTTTGCAAGCAGCTCAGTTCCTCCAAGAGTACTTTAATTGTCTGATGGGCAAAGAGGCAGGCGAGAAACGTGGACAGAAATTGAAAGTCTCCTACAGGAATCGCAATACCACTGGACTCCATTTTTAAAAATTGTAAATTGAGTGAAATATATAACTTTGTGTATTCACATGGTAGTCGTAGCCCTACTAATCATTAACTGGGTGGGCTCGATCTCACATCTCGCGATCACAAGTCGAAAGCGCTCGCATTGAGCCATGTTATCGTACCCTGAACTAAATCATTTACATAAGATACTCCACTTGGCGATTGCTGATTGCCTTATCAGCGTAGTAACATTTGCGGAGTTTCGAGACCAATTTCCCTATTGTGGTCTAATCGAATTTACCTAAGGTCTTGTGTAACTTTCCTCATGATTCTCATCTTCATATAAAAATAATATTCCCATGCGTATTTGCGTAGTTTCACCCCAGCTTTTGCTCTCGGCGTAACATATACTTACGGTTCACCTACTAAGATTTGCAAAGAAAGTGCAACCCCTCAAAAAGTTTGATCTTAAAATTATTGAAAAATCATGACAAAATCAAATTTAATTCCGACAAGTGTTATGTACATTGGTCAGTGTACATACTCTTTCTTACAAAAATTTACACTTAAATGCACACTGCTAACAAAATCGTTGCTTCCGCTAAATATTAATCAAATACAGACGAGCGAAAGTGTTGAAGTTCTTTTGATGTTAGATCATTATGCAATGTACTCGTAAATGTTATCTAAGCTTCAGTTTAAAACAGCAAATTCCATCAAAATGGCGATTTCCATTAATTTTGTCCAGAAAAATAGCAGCAGAAAATGAATTCTAGACTTAACAGCAATCGCTTGACTGACTTGAACAAACATCAAAACAACTACTAGGGAAGCTTTGCCTACAATGTCCACTCACTTAATTTGCTCAAGTCAATTGTTTGCGTTTAAATTATGAACAAGTAAACGATATTTACATTTTTGCCGGCTTGTAATTTTCCATGCAAATTTTCGTTGTCTATTAAAATAGCACAAACAATTTTCTTGGGTGCAGTAACGTAAAATGCTATTTTCGTTCCGTCATATATTTTCAAATCTAGCTGTTGGACAACTTCAATTAAATTGTTTTAGTGTGGTGTTGTCTTTTCAAAAATCTTTCATTAAATAAAGCGATTTCCAACAAAGTATTTATTCAGCATTTGACTTTCAAATTGTTAATTTATTTTTCTTTTCGCACTTGATTCAATTACGATTAAATTTAAAAAACTGCAACGTTCCATAAATGCAGATACAAATAATTAATAATTTCAAAATATTTCCACATACATCAAAGCAAACCTCATCACAATTTGTTCCACTTTTACATTAAACTTTTCAAACGGATCTAATTACGTTTCATACTAAAACCCCTTCAAAATTGCAAAGTTTCAAAAGATAAATTATAAAAACAAAAAACAACAAAGCCCAATCCAAGATATCAGATATACAGAACCGCCTAAAATATAAATCCGTACTCGTACGCGTAATGATTTCATATTTTTGTCAGTCAATTTGTATTTTTTAGTTTATCGCTCGTTCCTGATCAATTTAAACATCACATGTGTAAGTACCACTCATTGCGGCATTGCTTCATCCATAATTTTGAGTTAGATTAATTTTAGTATTTGGGTTTTTTTTCCAACTGAAGATGAAACGAAACTTGTTTCGCGAGAAAGCTTAATTTTGCAAAAACATTTGAAGTTGCATTGTACCCCTGAAGATTGTTCGAGATGCGATTCATTTGTGATGTTTAAAGATCTTCTGTTCGTAGGTAGATAAAATAAATTTCACCAACAATTTTGTGCTTTTGTTTAAAATTGCACAGGTTTCAACGAAAGTATTTAGTAATAAAAAAAATAAACGGTAAGAAGTGTCAGTGAACTGTGAATGAGTTTATTTTTTGCGCAATTTCACTTTCATAATTGAAGTTGCTGAAGAGTGAAAGGTGGATTTTTTGCAACAATATGAACTTAAATTGTTTGTTAAAATCGATACTTGTCTGTCCATCTGTGCGTTTGTCATAACAATTTTTCTCAGAAACTACAGAAGCTAGACTCATCAAACATTAGGAAAACTTTAGAAGTCATAGTGATATCATGAAAGTTTTGTACTCAAACAAAAAAAAATCACGATGGATTTTGTGGGACGTCTCCCTTGTAAAGATGGGACCCATACAAGTTGCTGCTGGACCTCTGTGCTCCAAAAAAATGTGAGGTTTTTGCTTGGGGAGAACAAATTTTGAAACGAGGAACTGAGGGTGAAATTCAGGGTCTAGGATGAGGACACAATGAAAGTGATTCATTCTAGATAGACTAGTAATGGAATCCTTATTGTGACCAGAGGTCGTATATAAAATTTTCGACAATTTCTGAACTAAATTTTACTATCTACATCACTAGGCTAATGATTCTGGACATTAAAATTTGACAGTTCCGATATATTTTAGTGCAGTATATTGTCTTTCGTAAGGTAACTGACCCAAATAAGGCCTACCTAAGTTTAGAAAAGCATAATTAATATGTTTTTAAGACAAATACATCTATACTTCATAGTCATAACTATTTATTTATTTTTAACTTGAAAATAAATGTTACAATTTTTCCTTTGTAACAAAAAAGAATGTAGAATTGAATAAAAAGAAATTCACTTAGGCCTTTCTAAATTGATCAAAGAACGTAATATCAAGTTCAGAGTTATTAACGATACTCTAGCATCAGAAGTGTTATTTCAACATAATGGAGTTATATCTTCTTAGCGTTATCATGTACGTTTAATGATCGTCTTAATGCAGTCCCTGGAACAACAAAACTCGGCCTCAGCCTCTGTGAGACCAACACATTGCTCTTGATACCAGATATAGTAATATTTTCCCATCGAATCCACTCGCTCTTCTTTACATGCTGAAGAATACCACGTGTCTTTTTTATTGCGAATTTTAGCTGCCCGATTTTTCGCAACTTATGGCGTAGATATTGATGCTTTAAAGTAACCTCCTTTCAATAGATGAGTCGATATTGAGGTTTGAATGTTCACAATAACCATATATGATCTACCTTGAGTGACTGCTGAAAATAGAGTGACGGTGTTTGGCAATGATCCTGACATATTATCTAATGTGTCAATTCAATTCAATTCAATTCAAGGTGCTTTATTAAGTAAATCCATAACATTTTTTATAAAAACATAAAGCAAAGTTTCAAAAACATTATACAATTAGAAAAACTTAATGGCCCACTTGGCACTCTAAATTTAAACAATATCGATACTAAAATTGATGTATGAAAACATTATGTGAAATTAATTAAATGTATATTATTAAATATGATTAATCAATTGGAAAAAGGGGAAAAAACCAACCAACGCTATTCAAAAATTAAATATAATACAAAGAACACAAAATAGGAATCTTTTGACTTATATCTAATATGTTGTTACTTACGTCTAATAAAATTTACTCAAAAAAACTCTAACTTGTCCTACTATAATACTTTTACAATACTCCTAACCTACAAAGTAAACCTTATCTCTTAGCCTAATATAACGAACATCACAATATACCTATTCTAAATCTTATAAGCTGATTTTAAATAACACAAACAAATAACAATTAAATGTAGCAATAATGAGCTGAAAATAAAAAGAAAACAAACACAAACGAGACACGAGAACACGAATAATTTAGTCATTGTCATTCAGCCACCAATACCGTGCCAGCTCCCTCCCAGCTCGATCAACCTCAACAAATCTCGCAAATGAGTATCGCCATTGTCGGTCGTGGTCTCGCGAGCTCAAATTCGGAGGATATTCTATCTTCTTATCGGTGGCCCGTCTATATATATATATATGATATATAATCGGGACACCGTCAGAATCAAAAACATACCAATTCATGTCCAAATACACGAATGCTTCTGGAGGAATGAAGCCAGTATCGAGACAAGTCTCAATGTACCCGTCTGTAGGGTGGAACGGCTGTGAAATCCAGGGGTTTTCACTCACAGTTACAGATCTTGCGATATGATTTCGAATGAGTTTCAAAATGAAGATATCGACTCTTGTCACTTGAGCAGTATGATAAATTCTTCTGTTAGATATATAATGTTTCCAATCCGTCTCAGGTTTTCTGTACAGACCAGTACATGCACGAAGACATTTCCTTTCGAAAACTCTTAACTTTTCCATTGTACTAGCACTCAAGTTGTACCAGATTTGGCATCCGTATGTCAAAACTGGTCTAACTAGGGTCTTGTAACAGATAATCTTGACCTTTCGGTCAATGTATCTGGAATGAAAGAGTCTTCGAAGGGACATGACTACCTTTTGCGCCTTACTGAGCATGATTTTAACATTTCGTTATAATACAGATACTGATCGAGATAAACACCGAGGTATCGAACGCAGGATTTATGTGGAATCTGTTCTGTACTACCCTCACCAGCCATAATGTGGAAATCTTTCCAATTACGTTTCAGGTCATGACTGACCAACTGCAATGTTGTCCGAAATAAAATTGTTTCGCACTTTTGAGCATTAATTTTCATTCGCCAATTGTCGGTGTAGAGCTGCACGTCATTAAACATTTTTTGCAGATTGCTCTGAACTACTGTGGCTTTCCGATCTGCCGTATAAATGATAAGATCATCAGCAAACGCTAACAATGATCGCGTTGGCGATATGTTAAAATCAAAGCCTTTCAATAGCTTGCGAATGAATATCGAGAAAAGCAGAGGCCCAGTAACTGTTCCCATTCAAGACCTTGAAATCACGCATTGTTGTCGAATTTCCATCAGTTACAAGAAATGATTTCCCGTACAACATATTACACATCATGGCGACAAGGTGTCTGGGGAACTTGTCCTGTAGGAGTTTAAAAATCAGTCCATCTAACCAAACCGTATCGAAGGCTTTCTCCATGTCAATGAGACACGCTCCAACACATTCTCTTATATTTAGTTTCCAACAGATGTCTGAGGTTACTTTCGTGATCGCATGTGTAGTCGAATGCCTGGCACGGAAACCAAATTGGCAATTCGGCATCAACTCATACTTTCCAACGTGGGCGTTTAATGCATCGTTCAGTATCACTTCAAAAACCTTGCTGATGTTAGGCAACAAGCTGATCGGGCGATAGATTTTAGGGCACGGAGATTCTTTTCCTTTCTTCAAGATCGGAAATACCTTGGCCTTCTTCCACTGATTTGGAAAACATGAATTGTTCAACATATTGTTGAACAATATACAATAATCTCTAATAGCAACCTCCGGCAAATGTCGAAGTACTATGTTCGCAACACCATCTATACCACAAGATTTCTTGTTGTTTATCCTGCGAAATATGACCCACAAGCGATCATAGCTAACAAAATAATCAACAAGATTCGAGCTCGGTATGAGGTCGGACGTCAATGTGTAATGATTTTCAACATTTTAAGTCCGAACGCGGAACCGACCTCTCATCGGTTCTAGACGTTAAGTCTGAGTAGTGCCAACGGATGGTACCAACAGGTCAACCAATCCGTGCACCGTAACCCATTCACGCGGTGGCTGCTTGTCGGCCAGCTAGTTCGGAGAGGATTTCGGTCGCGGGTCTCCGAACGGGTTACGCTCAATTACAATATTTTCAGCCACCTGAACATGCCCGTTTTCAAAACGCGTTATCAAACAAAACCATACGGAGAAGAAACCTATTCTACGTTACTCCGTATTTCTTCATTAACCAGTCAAGTATACAAAATCTAATTTTTATTTCGCGTTCCCGAATTTCCGACGCGGTACCGAAAAGTATGCTACTCTAAATTAAACCGACGAAAACTACTCTAATGAAATGACGAAACAACAAAGGTACCGCGTACCGCGCGCGACGCGAAACCGACCTCAGCGGATTTGTCGAAACCCTACCCTCGCGACGGCATACCTACCCTGCACTCACTTTCCCGCTGAAACAAGAAGAACCACTGAAAAGGAAAGTCTTTGATTGATTAGCAATTCATAGTTATTTTATTTTCATTATATTATTTTAATTGAAAAATATATGAATTCATTAAAGTACATTACCCTAGTTGCTAAAATTTTATAAGTACGTGCTTTATTTACTTTTTTTGGATTCTTATTCATTTACACTTTGTTCTCTCTGACAGTTAGCAAATTAAGTGTATGTAACTTCAAAGATATGAAGTTTAAAGTTTTGCTTTTTCTTGTTTCTATCTTGACTTATCGAAAGTATTTATTTTGTAATCTAAAATTTAAAGTCTTATGCGTTTTAATTGTTTCTTAAAATGTTTTATGTTTTGCTTTTAAGTACAGTTGTAGGCTCTATAGTTCAGGTATTTATAACGGTGGTTAACAATATATATGTATTTAGTTGTACTTCTATATTGACCTGATTATATTTTCTTCTTAAAATTATGCTCGTTTTAATTATAGACTTTAAATGATGTTTTTTTTTTTTTTTTTTTTTTGATCTAACAGACATAAATTCCTTTGATTGTCCAGGAGCTTAAGGGTTTATGCATATTTATTTGTTAAACATATTTTCATTTTTACTAGTAGAGCACGAGGTTTTAAAGAAAATTTAGCAAAATTTAAAAGCTCCTTTTATAAAAATATTCATATATTATTGCTAGCTAAATTATCATGTAGAACTTAACTTTTTACAATGTATTTATATTTTTTATTATCGATTTAATTTGCAGTGCCTGATATATTGAATTATAACTTTTCCCGTATTCAGTTGATTTGCAGAGCTCAAAATATGTACTTTATAATTCATACTGAATTGACTTAGAGCTACATTTTTTTTTATACAAATTTTTATCCTTGTTATCGAGACGACTTTCATTGTATTCAAAAATATCTGCGTATATAGTATTTTCGGGTGAGTAGCATAGCTCGATGATATTTATTTTTACTATGTTACTACTCTACCTTGCTCTAATTGTGTCTATAACTACTTCTGGCAATTCAGTTTCTATTTCTTTAGATTAAAAGCATCCTTTTTTTAACATAAATTATCTTTGAAACTACAAAAAAAAACAAAACTGGATCAATAACTATACATTATCGATGGTATATTACTCCCTTGTTTTTATTATAGTTTTGACACTATTTGTTATAGACACTACAATTATCAATTCTACATATAAATGGACTAATAGTCCAGTGATTGCACACACAAGAAATACATAAAAAAAAATGCCAACAAATAAGACAAACCAACAATGAAACCACAACTTCCCCTAATCAAACCAATGTAAAATTGAATCAAATGGTACATTAGTCATTAGTTGAAAATGATCTTCACTCCCGTGACATTTAGGTTGATTGGTCTAATTAGTAGCACGATCATCTTTAATACCTCAATCCTCATCCTCAACACCTTTACTACTACAAAAATACTAATATTCATTAACCCTGAACCTTCTGACTCTCTTTGACTTTGACACTCCAGTATCTATTTCAATTAGTCCAATTACCATCTGAATTTTAATCTTAAAATTTTATATTCCAAACAATCTGTGATGGGAGCTTCTCCTACATTAATTGTTCACATTTTATATTAGACATTTAGGATAAACTTTTTTCAGCTATAAATGTTATTTCCTTGTAACAATGACCAAAAGCCGTCCTTCTGTTTCCGAGTTATCTACTCGATTGGTATATAAATCTTTCCAATCTACGGAAATATAACTCGTACGGTTACTATGGTTAGGTTTCTACTACTTATGATTTTCAACCTGCCTCATCTTAGTGGACGGATTCACGTCTTGTGCAGGATATCAATTTGTATAAATAGATGATCTTGTGGGTCGATTTTCCATGATCAAATATAGGCAATATAATATATAAATGCAACGAATAATTCAAGATTCGTTAGAGATTTCACAAGATTCCATTTCTATCAACCAACATTAATACTCAATTAGGTTGTTTCATAAACTTGACTAACCGGATGAATAACAATGATCAGCCGCACTGAAATACTCGTTCAAAAGCACCGCTTCTAATAACCTAAACATACCTGACAGCTGTTTGTAGTTTGCATTTGCCTCCATGTTTCCCAATTTCCCAACAATTTTCGGTATTCGATCGACATCGTTCGAATGATTGTTTACAATGGTTGCGGTGGTAGGGGAGGAACTACTACTCTTTGGGGATGAAAGTGGTATCACTGGGCCGGAAGCTGAGTTAGCAGTCCCATTAAGCTTCAACTTAACCGGGTCAGGTGGTGTTATCGTGTTGTTCTTGCGCTGGCAATGATTCTCCCTCTTCACTACTACCACTGTGTCTTCTGCATCATCACGACCATTTACGTTTCCGGTATTATTATTGCTGCTGATTTTGTGCTTATCATTTATTAAATTTACTGTCGAGTTGTTCGTCGTCACTTCGGCATCGGTGGCGGCGGATTTATTTTCCTCCTTCACTGGAAATTTCTCTTGATTATTATTATCTGTTGGCTCGTCTTCTTTTGACTCCGTTACGACCGACTGCCAATCTCTCTTTTTCTGTTAATAAGAAAATTATTATACAGCAAATGAAAAACAATGCAGTTACTCATTACCCACTGTTAGCTCCTATTTTCCGTCTTTTGTTTGAAGGTTAAGATTGTGGGAGGACACCGTAAAACACATCACTTCTTTCCCGCGTTTTCTCTCCCTCGTGGCGTCGGACTGTCAATCCGACAACCTCCGACAAAACAGATGTGCGGAATGGAACACCACATGGCGGCAATGTGCATTTTTTATTTGTCGCCAGTGGCATAGTGTTTTGATGGCAACGGTGGAAGGGGGCATTCCCAGATGGATATGTCTCGAAATGTGTCGGGGTTTTGATTAATATAATGTTTCAAATATTTATATCCACAGATCTAAATATTTGGAAAGAAAAAAAAATATTTTCTGTGCAACGCTATCCGCACGAAAGATGAAGTCCGCTTGCACCTCGAGGTCATACCCATCTGGCCGAGTGCAAGGGTTCGGGATCGGAATCACTTCGATTCCCGGGCGTAGGCATCACATTACAAATGTTTCATTGAAATGAAGAACGGATTCGCCGTTCAGGCTTGATTTGAAGTTGGAAACTTTTGCTTCAACGACCTCTGAAAGGACTTGATTCCCTCTCTCAGGGTTTGGCAGATGGACTGATTCAAAATGAGTTCCAATCAGAGCAAGTTTCTGTAATCCATCACATATCCTGTTTCTATTTGTATCTGGAGTCGTACTGTTGAGTTCGATACCAGCCCTATCAAGAAGATTTATCTGATCACTAGCAACTTTAAGATTCGATACCTTCACTCGAGACCTCTCGCGAAATATAGCATTCACTTTCGTGAAAACGCCACCTGGGTCCTGTGAGCTAATACCCCTCAGTTTCTCCGCCCATTGGTTGTTGACCTCGCTCCTGAAGTGTGAACGGATTAAGTGGGAATCTAATTGAAATCCAATTATCTAATGTGTTTACCCCGTTCGCTACCAACCGTCACATATATGTGGCACAGTGGTTTCTAAACACAGCCCAGCGTCACACATAAGTGACAGGCGATTTTAGTCAATTTATTAAATGATGCTGAAACATTTTGGGTTTGTCACAAAACTTTCCAGTTCTAGAACAGTCAAAAATATGGAGACTGCCCTTTGTCTGGGATTACATTACATTGTATATATTTTATACAGTAATTGAAGATGTAGGTTGCGTAGGTCATGTGAAATAGTTCAAATGTTTCCACTACTCGGAATCCTGAAAAAAGGAAATATTGCTTGTAATCAAATGTTCTATAGATGCTTACGTTTGGAATCTGTGTTCGCATTTTAGTGCTAATTGATTTGGGTTATGCTCTACTTGTGGGAAAATTCGAAAACATAAATTAATCTAATCATGGAATTCTGTGACTCAAAGATATTTGGAAAGAGTTTCATTTGAGGCTTATGGCACATCACGACGCGACTATCGTAACGTACGATTTTTAGCCGCAAATGTAAGCCCACTGTGGCAAGATTGGCTAAGTATCTCCAGGCATGCGCAGAACTGATATGCTCACTTGAAGGTACGTCCTTGCCAGGAATACATATACCAAGCATGCTAAGATCGTAAGTATGAGTCTTTCAACTCATTTTGTACTTAGCCGATACGCCTCCTTACATGATTACATCAAATTTCCAAATGATTTGCACATGCGCGAGTGTTATGCAACCCGAAAATCCTCTTACCTAGTAAACTGGTTTTAAGGGAAAATCGCAGACCTTTGCGACAGTCGACCTGGAAAGAAAAGTTGCAAAGTCGTGGTGTGCGCAGCCCATTTAACCATGTGTTAATTGCGATCGTTCAGACGCTATCGTGTCGTGATGTGCCATAAGCCTAAACTTAACTAAAGATACAATAAAGCAAAAAATGCATAATATGCAACATTGAAGATCCTTTGAAACATTTGAAAGCCAGATGTAATATTATCAGGAGTAGTTTATTGAGAAATTTAGGTTTAGTCTCGGTGAGATTTACTTATTGAACGGACAAATTTTGCATGGCTTTTGCAGTTATAAAATATATTAAATCTCAATAGTTTCATTTCAAGAAAAAATCTTGTTCCCACTAAAAACATCATCGTTAAAAAACTAGTGAACAGTAATAAAAAAGATATAAAATTCAAATTGCTAGGTAAGTGACTAAAGTCATTGCATTATTTTTAAAAGAACTATACCGCTCAACAAAATGATGAGATGCGGATATGTTGTTTACACCAGTGATGAAGAAATGGCGAGCGATGAAGATATACGGGATCCAACAGATCATTTCTCTTTTGCGGATAGTGAAGAAACGAGTAGCTCATAAAATTCATTAATGACTGGTAGCACGCATGATGACTACTGGCTCGAAAACAGTTATGGCTCCATTAATAGTGGCAACAGTTATGTGTTACAAAGTGGTTTCAACACGATGCAATCCTGCAATCCATGAGTTCACTAAGGAAAAGGGACTAAAAGTGAGTCTTTCAGAAAATAGTTCACCGTTTGACGCTTTTTTATAACTATTTGACAATGCAGTGGACCAATACTCAAGCTGAAATTTTGACAAATAGCTTAAATGTTTCCTCAAATTCAAATCTAAACAAGTGGAGCAAGCAGGAGAGTGCTCCTACCAGAAGGTCTTTGTAAACATCCTAGGGTAAGAAACAAGTTTTCTCATAGCGTGAACCAATAACTTGAATTATTTATGAAATCGCTCAAATTTATGCAAAAGATGCACCGTTTCTTTCATAAGCAAGTGCAGCCGCCATTTTAATCTAGCTTAAATGATTCTTCTGAATGCTCGGCCGATTGAACATATTCAAGTTAAACATTATTCCTTAAATTTTAATGAACATTGAAAGAAAATAAAAGTGCCTAGGTCAATTTGAAATATGTATCAACCATAAACGCGTCTTATTGTTGTTGTAATTCCATACGATTGAAATGGTTATAACTCACTTAATTATGATTCGATCTCGATTAAATTTTGTGAAAAAAAGATCTTATATCAGTCTATACATATAATTGCAAAATTTCAATAAGTGATTCGTGATAATTTTCAGATTTTTCGGTTCAAAGGTGTCCAATCGCGAGTGGGGGTGATACACAAATTTTTCGTACATTTTGCCTTCCCCTGAACCCCCTAATTCATAAAATGACTTTTTTATTTCAGACTCTAAAAGCTCTAATCAAGACCTTTCATTTGATATCCCACTCGACTACCTTTGATTTAAAAAAAATGTTATGGGCTAATTCGTTATAAAACTTTTAAATTTTTATTAAGACCTTAACTTTTGAGAGACCATTACTTCTGACCTTTTCACAAAGTTTGAACTTTCTAGCTTCTAGAGTTCCTGAGAAAACTAGCTGTGACGCACGGACAGACAGGTCGCGAAACTAGTAGGTCTTCGTAAAAAAACTTTTCACAAAAACCTAAAAAGTGGATTGCAGTTTCAGAGTATTCGGATGCCTTCATTAAAAACATACTGGAGCACCAACCCACTTTTTGGTAAAACTATGAGTAAATATAGATTTGTCAATATTTCGCTGCCGAGTTTTACACTGAAATAGAGATCAAACAAATGGCCTTCATAAAATCGATCAGGTATTGAGTCGCGTACTTCGTAATATTCAAAGTGCTTAGTATCCGGGTGAGAACTTACCCATAGACGAAGCTTTACTCTTGTCAAAAGGACGTTTGTCATTCAAGCAATATATTCCATAGAAGAGAGCAAAATATGGAATCAAGTTATACGAACTGTGTACACTTGAATATTGAAGATGGCCACTCCTCTTGTGTTGTTTAAAAGCTGTCGGAGAAATATTTAGGAAGTCCAGTTAGCCACCTCTCTTTACAGAGATAAAACGCACATTGTGGGCAACTTCGCAGAAATCGGAAAGGTAATATCAAAATAGAAATGGATAAAAAAATTAAAAAAGGGCGAATCTGTTTTTGCAAGAAAAAGAAATATTTTGGTTCAGAAGTGATAGGCGTGATGTCTTAACATTATCTACAAAACACAAAGCGTTATTCCAAGAAGTATTATCAAAAAGAAGTCATGTTGTAACTTAGCCGTCTACTGTAGCTGATTTCCTACGAGTACTATTCCACGCTTTGGAAATCAATACGCTGGTATTTGAAACTTTTTTATCATATATTTGACATGGCAGTTTGGAATGCTTGTTGGTTATACAATAAAACGCACTCAAACAAAATAACTTATTTAGCGAGATGATATTGCATACAAACTGCTGAATGTGAGGAGCGATGTTTCTGGGCTTTCACGCAGCGTAAATTTTTGTAGCCAACATTTCATGCAAAAACTGAAGAAACGAGTTAGATGCTTCATTTGCGCCAATAACAAACGGTGCAAGACTACATTCTATGCGTGTGAGACTTGTAAAACCAACAGCAGACAGCCAATTGGATAATGTGTAGATAAATGTTTTAAGATCTATCATACAAAATAAATTTTTATACTAAAAAATTGTCTCGACATTTTATTCTTTACTCGATCTTACCTCATTCAATGTGACACAAATATGTGACACGTGGGTTATAGCCGGAAGTTTTCAACGATAGCGCAACGTCACATATTTGGGACGGTTTAACAGGATGCTTATTTTACTTTTTTCTGTTAAATCTATGCCAATTCATGGCGTATAAGACAAAAAATGCTGGGCTGTGGTGGACGTTTTTCCCCCGAGGCCTTGGTAGCGAACGCGTTACGATAAATGATGCGAAAGTATGCTGTTCTTATAGATGGCACTTTAGTCATAGTTTCTAATATGGAACTCGAAGCATTAGCATCAAATAAATCTTCTGTGACCTCTTGAGCTCGTTAATTTAGAGGCTTTTTACGTGAAGCAGACATTTTTGTTTTTAATTTCGGCGTTGTTAGAAATTCATGAAAATCAGTCTTCGTTGTGACTTGACTATCTGTTTTTTGACGAGTATTATGCAAACTGTTTAAATTATTATATTCCCTATCCACTAAAATGGTTACCAGTTACAGTGCGAAAATTACGCCTTACGAAATATTTTCAAAGATCTTAGAAAATAAAATCTAATCATACGCCAACAGTATTATTGGGAAGTATCAAGATAGTTTTAGAGCAGGTAGATCGACGATAGACCAATTTTTCACTGTCAAGCAGTTACTTGAAAACTGGGAGCTCAACATAGACGTGCACCAAATTTTCGTCGACTTGAAGCAAACATACGACAGTATTGATCGTAACGTACTGTACCAAATAATGTTTTGCTTTGGCATTCCAGCCAATTTAGTCCGTCTTACCAAAATGACAATGACGTCGACTTCCCAAATCCGCATCAATAATCAACTCACCGATGCCTTTGCACAAATTTCGGACTAAAACAGGGAGATGGGCTGGCCCCATTGCTATTCAATTTGGCTCTGGAGTCCGTCATAAGGAACCTACATATCGATACACGAGGTTCATTACTATACAATTTGAGCCAAGTAGTAACCTATGCGGGCGATACAATATTTTGTCACAGTTATTAACAACAGCCAAAGCACTCTTCCTGTAACTCGACAGCGAAGCAAAACTAGTAGGGCTACAAATCATTGAAAATCATTATTCACTCGAAGAAAAATACCTCAAATACACAAAATATCACGCTTGGTGAATACAGTATCGAAAATGTAAGCGAGTTTGTGTATCTAGGTACCAAAATAACGAGAACCGGTAATGGAAGAGACGAAATACGCCGAAGAATACAGCTCGCAAATAAAATATTTTTTTTCAGTTTTGACGAACTTGAAGACCAGCTGTACGAGTATATGTTACATAGGAAAACAAAGCTCCGAGTATACAAATCTGTGATAAGAACTGTGTTATGCTATGGGTGTGAAGCATGGACCCTAATCCAAGCATCCGCAAATATAGCGAACGCCGTTGAGCGACGGGTCCTGAGGCGAATAATTGGAGCGAAGCTAGACGGCGACCAATGGCGAATTCGATACAAACATGAGCTGTATGAAATTTTTGACGAGCCGGAGGTCTCAACGATTGTAATACTGCGGAAGCTGCAATGGGCTGGCTACATGAATCGTATCGACGAACAACGGGTACCGAAAAAGGTATTCGTTGGGAGAGCTGAAGGGCGGAGACCGATCGACGAAGACAGTTCATCACTGCTCGAATTTCACAATTGGACACGCGGCCAATGGGCCGAGACAGTTGGAGGCATTGAATAAAGCGGTTTTGATTTTGACTCCATTATCGCACCGATATGCAAACCATGGATATTTAAACTAAGCCAATCAAGAATAGAGTTGAGGACAATTACTTTTAGAATTAGGTGCTAAAACGGCGCTGTCTCTGGAAGTAATAGAATAGATTTGATCTTAATGATAAGTATTTTGGTTTCGAATTAAAGAAAGCAAGTTGGACCAAACCACCCATAATCAAGACGAAAAACTTACTATATATACCGTCTTTAACATTGTTTTCAAATATATAGGAAACTTTAAGCAGTGTGTTAGCATTCAAGAAAGTCAAGTCAATGAAAAATCATAATTTAGAAAATAGATTGATGTTAAGACTAAAAAAACAGGCCAAATGTAATAACTCTCACATTCAGGTGTCTTATTTGTTATAATCTCTCTTGCAATAATCTTCCTTTAAAGATATTTCTTTTGGTTTCTATAAATAAGACACCTAAATGTCAGAGATAATACTTATGGCCTGTTTTTGTTTAATCTTCCCACTTACCATATCAGCTCACCGCTAAGTATCGCGTGATGCTATTTACTGGAGTAAACTGGACTGATCTTACTAAAACACCGAAAAAGGAAAACAGTGTATGAATAATGTAGAAAATATTCTGTTAAAAATTCATTCGCAATATCAACTTGGGATTTCACTGGCTTTGACCCAAGTTAATAATCTATGTCTAGAATTATGCAAGCAACTCAGAAGTTTACAAAGTAATCAACTTGTTGAATTTATTGACAATAAAAAATGTCTGGTAGTCATCAGAAATTGATAATAACAATATAAATTTTTTTGCTAATTGATTAGTCTGGTCATTAATCGAATAATATAGTTAAAATAAAATAAGGCTATTCGAATTTCGAACTCTTTAACGATTGGTCTAAATTTGCTTTGCGATAGGTATAAATTAAATTGTATAGCTTAAAATTCAAATGTCATTAACTCTCGTTTTCTAAATATTTTCTATAGAACTTGCTAAAAATTCGTAGCATTTTCTAAAAGTTCTGGGAAAGCTAGTATTGCTCTAATTTCTCATGAAAAGGCACAGGCACTTATTTGATTTTACACTTAAAATTTGAAATCCCGATATATCAGTCATAATTTCAAAATAAATTAATAATTATATACTATGAGGTATATTCGAGATATCCCAATAATATTCCAGATGGTCAATATCACAGTTGATCCTGTGCCCGCCCAGCTTCTCAGCTGCGATACGCTTTGTTTTTAGTTTGAATAGTAACTTATAAAGTCTTATTGAAATCGTGACTTGTTAAAGCCAGTATCCATTATAGCAAGGTGGGCTCATGATCAGTCCAAAGAATCCGTATCAACAAACTTATTTTTGCCACCAACGGGTCCCGAACCAGAGACCGTCGTCGTAAGCGACTAACACTCCACTAGACCAACCTCATAATAAATTATTTCTTTCTAATATGCAATTCACGGTTCACTTTGTTTAAGTAGTCCTAATAATCAAAGTATAATTGTTTTTTACCAGTTTATCACGTCTAATATCGGAGTTCAACGTTCAAATTTAACAATATATAAATCAAATATTGATTCCCAAATAATATCGTCATATTATTAATTTTATATACTCGTATATCTTGATTAAGTTCATAGATCACTCAAACTAGTGTATGTAATCACAGTTGCCACTGCCATGTGCGGCACTAAAGGCTTTTTATCTAATTTCTAAAGACGATAAGAACTCAATGTATTGTAGTTATCACAAACGAGAACTGATAACAGGAGTACGAACAAATTTATTACACAGAAAGTACCTTGTAATAACCTTTCCTAGTTTTTTTCCCATGTTGCAATCAAAATGATAAGGAACTAGACTATGAATTTGTGATTGATTAGAGATACGATTGATGGATGCTTTTGAAGAAAAAAATAGAATCATTGCTTTAAATGAGAAGACTTTAAAGAGTTGGCCTAGTAAACTTGAGATATGGAAGGTCAATTTTCTAATAAAAATACCACTATGCAAAATAAGTCAAAAAACCAAAAAGAGCAGTACAAAATAATATGTAGCTTCTTAATTGTTTAGAAAAAGTTACCATGTATTTTCGTAAAATGCCATAAACAGGTTCACTTTTAAATTAAGTTATAAATATTCTTGCGATGGTCGTTAAAGTAAATAATAACAAAGAATTTGATGACTAAATATTCGCAGACTATAAGAAACAAATGGAAAAACATTTTAAATAAGGTGCTGAAATTGTTTCATAAAATATGCATTAAAATTTTATTAATATAACAACAACAACAAACACGATTGTAGACTGCTTTGAAGATTTTATGGGTTTTACTGTTTACAAGCGGAGACCATTGTGATTGAAAAGACATTGAGCATGTGAGTAATTACTAACTTTACGTTAATTAAATTGACCAAACCAAGAAAACAAAAACTTGTGTAAACTTACACAAAAATTATTAAATTCCATCTTTGGGCTTGCTAAAATCGAAGGAAAGGTTCCAAACAATTTGTATAAACTCGTTCCATACTAGATGCTTAAGTGAATCGCACAATTTCGTATCCAATCACCCATTTAAAATTGCATCAACCTTAAATTTATTATCAACGCGTTCTGCTAAAACGAATTCTTCCCCTTTCCTTCTCCTGCCACACATTTAATGTAAAATAAAATTTCTTTTTAGTGTAGGATAAATGTTCATTCAAAGCTTTGTTCATTTAAGTTCGAATTAATATCACGGATCACAAGCCAGAAGCGCTCGCATCAAACCACAGGATATCTTGTCTTATTCAAAATTAAATCATCTACACCAGGCATATTTGAATGTCAAAGTCAAAAGCGCTTTATTCGATACTAATCGTTATAATATTTAAAGGAATATAAAGCAAATTCCAAACAACAATACAAAAACTTAATGGCCCAAATGGCTCTCTAAATTTATACGTTATTAGTTAAACACATGTCATCAAAAAAAATTTAGATTATTACATATTTTATAATTTGATTGGAAAAAGGAGAAAAAAAATCAACCTACACTATTCTAGAATTAATTATAATTTTAACACAACAGTGAATTTGATCCTACACCTTATATGTTAATTCAATCAAAAACTTTATCTTATACTAAAACAATTTTTTCACCATATTCCTAACCTATGCGTTTAACCTTATCTCTAAACCTAATATAATAAACATAACATATACCTAAAGTAACCCTTAATTTTTAACGCAAATAAACAACATCACTAAATGTAGCAATAATGAGCTGAAACTCAAAAACTAAGTAACGAAAAACACAAAAACAGAAAATAAACACCAATAATTTAGACATTGTCATTCAGCCACCAATACCTAGATTGCTCCGTCTCAGCTCGATCAGCCTCAACGAATCTGAGTATCTCCATTGGAATTCTTGGTCTCGTGAACTCAAATTCGGAGGATATTTTATCTTCTGGCCCGTCTATATATGTGATATATGACTGGAACGCCGTCAGAATCAAAAACATATCGATTCACGTTCAAATACACGAATGCTTCTGGAGGAATGAAGCCAGTAGCGAGGCAAGTCACAATATACCCGTCTGTAGGGTGGAACGGCTGTGAAATCCAAGGGTTTTCACTCACAGTTACCGATCTTGCGATATGATTCCGAAGAAATTTCAATATGAATATATCGACTCTTGTCACTTGATCAGTTTGATAAATTCTTCTTTCTTCCGTCTCAGGCTTTCTGTACAAACCAGTACATGCGCGAAGATATTTCCTTTCGAAAACTTAATTTTTCCATAGTACTAGCACTCTGGTTGTACCAGATCTGACTTCCATATGTCAAAACTGGTCTAACCAGGGTCTTGTACGAGATAATTTTGACCTTTTGATCAATGTTTCTGGAATGAAAGAGTCTTCGTAGGGCCATGACTACTTTTTGTGCCTTACTGTATCTCTACTACTTTTTGTGCCTTACTGAGAATGATTTTGACATGTTCAGTACAGTACAGTACAGATACTGATCGAAATGAACACCGAGGTATCGAACACAGGATTTATGTGGAACCCGTTCTGAACTACCCTCGCCAGACGTGATGTGGAAATCCTTCCAATTACGTTTCAGGACAAGACTGACCCCCTGCAGCGTTGTCCGGAACAAGATTGTTTCGCACTTCTGTGCATTAATTTTCATTCGCCAATTGTCAATTTACAGCTGCACATCATTGAACATTTTTTGGAGATTGCTTTAAACTATTGTAGCTTTTCGGTCTGCCGCATAGATGATCAGATCATCAGCAGAAGGGTTAAAAACTGACGGCGACATAGTATACATAGGAAAGACAACACGGAAACTAACGGCAAGATATACGATCTTTCTTACACAACAAGGCAGACTCCAACTACGTTACGCACCTGCAAAACCACGCACACGAGCTTGACGCTATGACAAACTCTATGACATTGTTACACCAACAAAGCAAAGGACCGAGACTTGATATACATATATCCTTAAAAAAGACTTGAAATATATAACACAGAAAAACAGACGGTAACATCAACAAACAATTTAACACAAACTACGACGCAATTTTCTCAGTACTAAACCACACCCTCCGACGAAAAAGGAAGCCAGACGAACCAGAACAAACGGACTTTCAACAACTCAAAAATCAAAAACCCAATATCCCTCTACCTGGTCTAATCTAAGGCCTACCTGCTTAACCCATCCTACACCTATATAAAGTCATTTCCTTCCACACATCCTTTAGACACAGGAGACGACTCAAAAGAGTCGAAACGCGTGTGCTCGCGCAAAAAAGTAAGGCCCAACGGCTTTTCGAAGAAAAGGAATGCCTGCAGATATCAATTAGCTAAAAAAGAAACACTCTCCGTTTGATATCCAACTCTCCGTTTGATATCCATGTCGGCTACCATTAGTAAATAAATTTTAGATGTCATTTCCATATATGGGGGACCCCCTTAAAAACTTAAAAATTTTTTTATACCGAAACTTTGGAGAGGTTGGAGTTGCATAACTGTTGCTGTTGTAGTTTCCGAGAAAAATTGCTGTGATGCGGGGACGAACAGACGGACGGACAGACAGGTTGCGAAACGAATAGGGTTTTGTAAAGATATTTTACAAACCCCTAACTATTGATATGTTGTAAAGTAGGAATATTGAGTTCATTCAAACATATAATTCTATGGTTAAATTTTGAGCTCTAAGCAAATACTTTTAATGAGTGTTAAATTTGCTTTTTTGGCAAATACACTCGATGCTAGAGTATATTAAAAGTATTTTTTCGAAGCACATACTATAAGTGTATAATTTTTTTTTTAGTCACATTTTAAATGTTTAGAAATATGTTGAAATAAGAAAGAAACATTTTATGCTTTAGACAATCAAATATGTTAATAATTTCCTTGATTTTTCATATAATCATTTAAACATTTGTTTAGGCCGTGGTTGTGACTCAAACCTGGCCTCTATACTTTCATTTAGAGAAAACAATAAATAAAAAAATTAAAAAGTTAAATGTGCTTGCAATAACTTACTGGGATTTGCAATGTCGGCGTATTATATAGAAGTAAAATTTTTTTGACTTACTAAGAGCTAAACGACAAAACAAGTCAAGAAAAAGAAAGGCTTTATCAATAAACGCTTAGTTGTTTTAAAATACGATGTGTGACAATTAAGTTATGAGACTGATTCCATGAGAACTGTATATTTAAAAATTATTCTACAACTCTGCCATCCCCTTCAAAGAAGTCCTCCTGGGCAGCTATATTCTGGAACATTTCGACTGGGATGTCCGCGAGTACCCTCGTCACGGCCGCCTGGATGTCCGTAATCGACTCAAAATGGGTTCCTATGACCACCGATTTTGTTCTAGGGAACAAAAAAAGTCACAGGGTTACATATCGGGCGAATAAAGCGACTGTTGCAACACGGCGATCCCTTTAGAGGCCAAATACTGGGACACGCTGAGGGCGGTGTGGCACGGCGTGTTGTTTTGATCTTCGCGCACAATTTATTCGTCCCAAAATTGACGGTTAAAATTCGTCTGACTGTTTCATGGTTCATACCAAGTTCCGAGGCCAACAATCGAACAGTTAAACGCCAATCTTCACGGATTAGGGCGCGCACACGCTGTGCATTCGTGTCAGTCCGCACCTCGACTGGCCTCCCGCTACGTCTTCCACACTTTCACGCCCTCCTTTAACTCTTTATGCTATCGAAACACCTGGGCACGACTAAGAGCACTATCACCCTACAATTTTAACGTACGTTTCCGAAGCTGTTTCGCCCAATCTGGCGCATAATTTTATCGCGACGCGTTGCTCTTGATTTCGTTTCTCCATTTTCCTGACGAGCACCACCAACACACGTCTACTCAACACGACACAGCAAGCGAACTAAACAAGCTAGAGTGATGGTAAATATACCAGTGGTGAGGGAAAGAATACCGGGGAAGGGGAAGGGAATTTCAGGGTCGCAGGTTTACCACAACCGCGTCTCATTACTTAATTGTCGCATCTCGTAAGTCGATTTACTTTACATTGTTACGAAATATCTTGCTTACTAATTTTAGACAAAATGTTCTATAGCTAAAAATCGTTGGCCAATTTATACTTTTTAGTTCTAGTTCTTTTCCCTAGAAAAAAACACACATTTTGAATTTCACTACCTTTGAACGCTAAAATGTCTAATTGTTTTCAGTATTTTACTCAAATGGAAAATGCTTTTCAAATATGAAAGTTTTTCTCCACATACTTTAAAAAAATTTTTTAGGGAAGTTTTTCATATAAGTAGGCAAAACATTAAAAAATGTGTTCACCAAAAAATAGCAATGTAAAGTATAAAAACAGTTATTAAGAAATCTCTGTCAATGTTTATGATTTAATCATAAAATGTTTAACTAGCTTTGATGCAGGGACTGATTAGTTAAAAAAAAGCATATACGTCACTAATGTAAACTTCATCTCCTGTGCTGATTTATGTGGGATTAAAATATTTGTAGTTCGCGTGATGAAGTTAGAGTGTCCACATCTTGCATGCGTGTGCCTGGTTCATCTCGTTGGTGTCAGAGAATTTGTTTCAGCACTAATTCAAAACATAGTAATAACCACACGATGGAAAGTGACACTAACCATATCACCTTCTAGAGTGCCGTTTTGCATCGAAATGAGACGCTATAGTTCGATCTGCGCTTTATGGTGATCACAAAGACGATTTTTTAATCAATTCAATTTATTGTTGCTTTGTTTTGATTATATGATCTAGAATTTTCTAAATTGGCTCCAGAACATTTTTTCAAAGAAAGTTCAAATTAACTCTGATCAGATCAAATACATTCTGCTCTCGAACCTACAGAATTGCTTCCATGTACATTTCCAGGAAAAACATACATATGGTATAGCTGGCAAAATAAATGCAAATAATATCTCACTGAAAATATGCATGCAAACATGAAAAAAATAATCGCAGGGGAAAAGTTTTCACATTATGTTAGCACAAAACTAAAAAATCAAAACGCAGTTCAAGGCCAATCGGTTGATGCTACCCTTTTGGACTTTAAAATTCCGACTGATAAAGAAGCTCTTTGTGTATCGCTGCTTTGTATTTAAAGCATCAAGTGCTAATTTATGTATGCCATGTCATTGTTCGCTAATTTTCTGTAGATAATATAATGAATTTCTATAAATACAAATGAATATGATAGAATATCCAATGATGACAGAAAAAGATTGAACGCTATCTTTTAGCAGAAATGTTTAAAATGCCTCAAAATTTCCCTAACAATTTTAAATTTGGAACAAAAAGCAACTAAAAACACAAGCAAGTTATATAATGCATATAAACTTTAAATTAAATTGATTAATCCCTTAGCTTACCTGGATTATAGTGACTTAGATTTGTTTACCCAAAAATATTCCTTTATGATTGAAAATAGAAATGCACAAGCTAATTATTTGTTCAGATTACGAGTATACGCAAATTCGATAAACATTAACAGCAGTATTCCGACATACTAACAGGTGGTGATAAACTGCGTCAACTTTTATCAAAGATTTTAGCAACTTGAAGCACAAATGATGATAATCAATAATACTTTGATAAAATTTCAAGTTTACCACTTGTTGTTTCTATACGTTTTCGATTTGCAAAATACAATCTTGTCCTTGAAATGGGGGTGCCAGTTGAACTTTTGTACTTTTCACCTGTGCTACGTGCAGTTCGATGCAACTTGAATGATATTGCAATATTTTCTGCACTGATTTTTATCAACACAAAATTACTCATCGACAAGTTTACGTACCTAAGTTAAAAAGTGAAAGCTATAGATAATTTAATAGCAACATCATCAACAATTTTCTGTAGTTGAATTTAAATAGATTAATTCGTTTAACAATGTTGATCTCATTTTAATTTAATTAATAAAAAATTAAAAAAGGAATATTTCTCCCTATTCGTGATGTAGAAAATAGTCAATCACTAAAATTTATAATTTAACATAAGAAAAAAATTAAAATCTTTTTAAAAATGTTCTACACTAGAAAATTAATCAAGTGTTTTCTTTAAATTTCAGTACGGTAGACAGAATATTGAATCCTTGAAAAAGCGTACACGTCCTCAAATCGATGATACAGATGAAGAATCCGATTCGCTAAGCAATTCACCGAATGGTCAAAACTTGTCAAACCAATCAGAAACGGGGAATACTGAATTACAAGGAGAAAAGAAGTTGATACCAAATGGTAATGGATATTTGCCCGAACATCATCATTCCAATGGAAATAGTTTAATAACTCGTGATGCTTTGATTCTTCTACCAAACGGGGATACTACTACTAAATATAAAGCGAACATCACCAAAGAAAGTAATGAAAGTAAAGATGACCAAACGGGAGAAAGTGAGGACAAAAAGAGTGAGAAGGTGAGTTAAATTTTTAGCCTTTTTTTCAATTTGCTCAAATTTCAGAAGTTCATAGATAATTCAAACGATATATCCAATACCTAATGCTAGCCGTCAGAAATAGTTCTTTACATACGCTTAGCTCTATATCTGAAGTTCAATGAGTTTTTGTAGCTCATACGAGTAGTGTCCAGGCTGGGCAATCACTAAACGAAAGAAAAACTTAATCAGTACTTTAGTACAATATGAAAGTCAAAACCCTTGAAAAACGAGAAAAAATATAAAAATCTTTATCATCAGCGAGCCGTAATCCCGATGTTTTTTCCTGAATCTGATTATAAAAATACATTGAAATAAAATGATTTTATTGGTGATTCTACAGGCCGATTTAAGTCTTGGCTCCCAGGATAGACGGTTTCAGTGTACTCGATCATATAATCGCATGCTCCAATTTTATGGTCTTAGAAACATTATTCTGTCTTCTTCTTTGTAGCACTACAGCCCCTCTCGGGTCTTCGCTTAGAAATTGTTAGAGTATCTCATTTTCATGACTATATCGATTTTTTCGGAAGTTAGTTTGGTCATTACCATGCTCCCGTGTGCCTGCTGAGCTATGATATGATCTAATTAAATCAGTACATATTACCACTGAGCGAACACTCGAAGTCGGTCCGAAAAATCGCCTAAACTAAATCACGTTCTCCCAACGAGATTTGAACCTGGGACCTTCGGCTTATGCGTTCATGCTCTAACCACTAGACCACACAGACCACACGTTATTCTGTCTTCTATACATCAATCGAGTGGTCCTATCGTTTTACACCATAATGGCTAGTTGTCCAGCAATAATGTACCTGGGTTTGCTAATAGACTCGATGTTGAGTTTCTCTGATTCGAATCAGGGCAACGGCAGATAAGACTGCAAGGGGTGTATCGGCTTTTAGCCGGTCTATGGCCAACGTAGAGGACCCATCTGCTTGCTGATTTGAGGCCTTGGCTCCATCGAATGGTCAGATTGACTACCTGATCCAGCTGTTGAGATGTGTTGTGTTTTCAATTTCACCTGTACACGTTTGGTAATTGACTGACTGAATTTATATTTTGCGCACTAAAGGAAGAAAATACCGGCCGCACAGTTTTTGTGTAAGAGATTGATAAGCAGGGCGGCCACCTCACTAAAGAAACATGAGAATTTTTCCCAAAATAATTTAATCAGAAATATGCTTAGATCGGTTGAGAAATGGAATCATGTGACAAATTATGTTCGGAAAGTTTTCTCAATGGAAAGGGCATATTTGAGCGTCTGGCATCGAGAGTAGAGTAGAGCTCTATTCTAGAAATCCCGCTTTCTTCCACCACTGAAAAAGGAACCCTGGTGCCTTAAGCCATAGAAAAACAAGGCCTAGTCCGAAGTAATGTTCCAAACAGTTCCAGGCTAGTTTCGCACGTTCACAAAAGATGTGTGTAGCAGGGAGATCATTCGCATGCGGTAGTCCTCGATGGAAAATCGATTAACATTGTAACATTGAGATAGCTGGGATAATTTATAGGTCATAGATTCTTGTAGAAGGAGATACGAAAATAAATTCATGCAAGTAGAAGTTATTAATGAAAGGAGATAATAAAAGATTTTTATATAAATAATCTTAGGTACTAATTGCGAAGGTTGCATTCATGCTGAATCTCCCGCAGCTTTAGGAACTTCGCCTGCACCATCTTGATTTATTCTAGTTAATGCATAGACAGTACTCCACGTGGTGTAGTGGTTAGAGTGTTTACCCCGTGAGTCGAAGGTAACTGGTTCAAACCCGTTGGTGACAAAAAGATTTGTTGCGAGTGACCTTTCGGACCGACTATGAACCCGTTCAGTTATGATCTGTACTACTTTAAAAATCAGAACTTATCGCAGATGTGTGAATGGACATATGACCATATCACCTTCTCGAGTGCCGATACGATGAAAATAATGAGACACATTAACTACCTCCAAGCGGATGCCCGAAAGAGGTTGTAGTGCTAAAAACCAAACAACCCAAGTAATGGTGGATTTAAAGGTGAAATATGTGAACGTCACTCTGCTGACAATTCAGATATAAAATTTTATCGGTTTATAAGATCAATGGACGTTAACCGAAAAGTATCAAAATGGATGAAACCCCTTTCTATGCAACATATTTAATTTTTAAGGGTTTCTAAATGACACGATTTCATAAATGAGTCTGCACTCGGGAGGAAGCAGTGGTCTTCTTAATATCAAATTTATAAAATGAAACTTTAACAGCCCTTAGCTAAACAAATCAATAACCTCAAAAATATCTTCTTATGGCGATTATCCCTCAAAAATCCCAAGAAAATTTACAATCTAAAATTATTTCTAAAGAAAGAACAAGATAAAATATGTATATAATAGTGGGGGATAAGAAAAAAAGCACTCTATTTTTACAAACGATTGAGCAAATATATATTTTTTTCCTCAGCATAAAGTTCACATTTAAAAAAAATCTGAAAAAAAACGTATGTTCATAACATTTTAAATATCAAAATAAGCAGATTAAATTTTGAACCGGCAAAATTAAACGAGACAAAAATGTATACGCTGGGATCCATCCATGCCTTGTATTTAATTGCATCCTTCTTATCTTCTACTTCAACTCTTCTCTTGCTGATCTCTGTTGAAGACCTTGGGGTCCCGGCTGACCCGTGGACACGGGGTAGATTCCTTTCCCTCGCCAACCCTTCACATGCCCTCAGTAGTCATTTGGCGAATTTGAGGCTCCACGGGACAACTGTGACCCGCACTGATACTAATCCTATGAGTATCGCCCACTATCACTAAGGAGCTGGAACTCCTAACACATTTGCTTCACCCGAGATAATTAGCGCATTTATTTCCAAACGCTTAAAACACAATAAATACGGCACTTTAATTTGCTCCGATGCAGATTATTTTGGGTGTCCACCCATATGAACCACGTCTGGAAGAACTCCTTTTTGCTATTTATACTGAAAAATTAAATATTTCCACCCACATGGACCACGTCTGTAAGGATTCCTTATCACTAGTTGCCCTGGAAAATTAAATACTTTACCGATAACTACTCCACAATTGATTATAAGGCTGGCTGAAACCACGAGCACGAGCGTTGTGCGACGAAGAAAGAGTGATGGAGAGAGTGGTAGGGAATGGAGGTAATTAAAAAAAAAAAAAAAAAAAAAAAAGGATAGCATTTGTCATTTAAATGCATTACAAAAGTTTACAATTTTTTTAATTACTTTACAAAAATCTACGGTGGGATATCCTTGTTTGATTTACTCTGCCGAACGCAAACGGACTCGCCGCTTTCCAACCGCTTAACCAATCGCCACCGAATATTCCTCCGCAGCCAGCTATTCGCTGCACCGACAATGTTCCTCACTACCAATTCCAATAACCCCTCGACTAATTTATTCTCCTTACCAGTTCTTCAGCGCGTGGAATAGTTCCTCAACATTATTCAAATTAATATGTTGGATTGCGAGAAACGGGTCATTATTATTATTTTTTTTTTTTTGTTGTTGTATTTCATCTTTCATTTTCTCAGCAATCAACTAAACAGAGCAATGGGTGAGTTAGTTTTATATTGTTCGCCCTCATTCTGTGCGTGTTCTTTTGGGAAGATACCTTTGCCCACGGCACCACGACTAAATCACACCGTAGCGGAAACTTTCGACATCCAATCAACATATGCGGCAGCATAAAATTTAAAACCCCTCGAAGCAATCAAAATCGCGTCGCAAACAAAATAACATGCAACGTTGAGAGGAAATCCGAATTTGAATCGTTGTCCCCGCCATGCGGCAAGAGGTGTTCGTGATATGCGCGATAATTTGCGGGCATTTGCACCATTCCCCAAATCAAGGTTTCATACTGCCGATGTTTTCGTTGATTCTACTTTCTGACGTAGACTCCCAATGAATTTTGATGCAGTATATAATTCGATTAATTTAAACTCGAGCCTGAGTGCTGTCAAAAATTACAGGGAAATGATTTCGAGTGCGGATCTAAACGTGAGGCTGTCGTTAAAGCGACATTTCTATCAGATGAGCGGCCACTGAGCTTCCGGCCAAGGACACAAACTTAACGCTCCACCACCGCAAACATCTTCACACTCACGCAGATCCAGCAGAGATGCATACATGCCACTAAAGAGGAATGAGCCGAGTAACGAAACCAGAGATACTGCTGAGGCAGCAATGGTACGCATACCGAAGGAAGACACTCGCGAATTTAACACTTCATTGGTAGCAAGTAAATTGCAAGTAAAGCGCGAACTCGAGGCGGAACGTAAATTAAAAGTAGCAGCAACAAGAAAACGAAAATGCTAAGGGAAGGTGAAAGAAGTACTTCAAACACTAGAAGAATTGGCTGTTAACTACGATCAAAAATCACAACAAATCGAGACCAAAAACCAAGATATTGATATTATGAACGAGGAATTACAGCAGAAACAGGCCACGTTGAATGTCATTACATCGGAGTTGCAACAATTGAAAGGTATGTCAGCGCATAAAAAGAAACGAATTTATGAAATGCTGTTAAATCCTTTGCGTGATCCGTCGGAAGTTGGGCAAGCACGGATAGTACCAGTGATATGAAAATGAATACACCTGATCTAGGTGGTATGGTTGAAGAGGAATTCACAGCGGCTCCACTATATATTAGTAAAATGAAATCGAAAGCTAAAAATATCGCACAAAGATGTCAGAATCTGGAAGCGTTACATATAGTACATATTCAAATAAAAAGGTTTCTGAATATGAAAAGGATTTCGGCGAATGCCGTTTGTTGAGCTTACAATATGAATCCAGAATGAAGTCATTACAGGAATCAATGCGAGCGTGCGAGAACAAGAAGCGAACTCATGAAGAACAAATCGATGGTCTTCGGAAAGAATGTGCGAAACTGAAAGCAACTGAGCATGTTTCAGCAATTAATGCTGAAGAAAAACAAAAGGCTGAAGCGTTACGCGCTATGGTCGATAGTCAAATGCATGAACTACGTGACGCCCACACAAAACAATTGGCAGAGCTTCGTGATGAGATCGCAGCCAAACAAGGGCTATGAATGAGCTTAAAGATATCAACCAAAAACTCACTTTGGCACACCAACAAATGACCGCCGATTAGAAAAAGCTCAAAAAAGAGGAAGCTGATAAATCCGCTAAACTGCAATAAATCATACTTACAAATGACAACGTGACGAAATACGGATACAACTTTTGAAAATCTTACCTCCTCTCCTGACTGACTAACGACATCGTGTCGAAGCGCATCATTCACTTTATTTGCACAAATTCACTAAAATCCACCACGGAAATCTACTTGAAGCGACATTGAGCGCGCGGGAAAAAAGTACAGAGGACGTGGAAGTCAAAATTTGAAAAATAATGACGAAAAACAAGTTTTCCGATGTTATAGTGGAGGGTTTAGACTAACAAGGCGAATTAACGATTTCGATAATATTGGGAAAGAAGAAAGTTACCCCTTTTATTGTAGAATCTCATCCTTCAAGCAATTCGATGCGTATGTCAATAGTTTTCAAGAAAGTCGCCTTCAAACTTTTTAATTTTTTTTCTAGTGCGATTATAGTACTCATCAATCCAATAGTAGGAACGGGTTGGCCTCTCACGGGGGAGTTTAGGGTTTGAGTCCCGACGCGTGTCCCATTTTCGCAATACTTAAATAAGTAAGCTTTCAAATTAATAATTTATGAATATCCTTATGAATTTTTTAGGATTTAACAGAAATTTAGCAACAATTAACGTGCAAGAATGATTGCTTAAAAAACTTATTTTATTTTGTTCTTTAACAAATATCTTACACTTTACAGTGACCTGGGTGGTATAAGTCATAAAAGCAGTTAAAACATGACTTTTTACAATGAGAGCACTATACAAAATCTGGCTTCTTAAATACTCATACAAAGTTGAGAAACATTTTCTTGTCGTATGCTCGTCCGTATGCGTGCCAAGTGTAGCATATCATATCCTGAAAAACGTAACTTTTTTATTTCGAAATTCTGGGCCTTTTTATGGCCAGCATCAGAAATCTGATGCATTTGTTCATATTTTTCATTGATCTTTTATAAAAATAAAAACATCGACTTGTGTAAACGATTTTTTCATTTAAATTTATTCCATTTTCCATTGCAGGAAGAAGAATTCAGTTTTAATCTAGAAAAATGTTTAGATTACATTAAAACTGGAGTCGAAGCCATAATCGAAGATGAAGTCACATCTCGATTCGAAGCGGAAGAATTAAAAAATTGGAACCTTCTAACACGAACAAATCGCTACTATGAATTTATATCATGGCGATTGACATTCATATGGATGTGTGGCTTTGTGATACGTTATTTTATTTTAATGCCACTGCGAGTATTTATATGTTTTATAGGTGTAAGTATAATACTATATTTCAAGTTGCATAGGAAACTAATTAAGCACACCTTCAACTACGATATTCAATTTTTACACTTATTTTTTAATTTCCTTTATACAAAACACAAAACCCGAAACATTTGGACGATATATCTTTAATTAGGTTTGTACTACGGTTGTATCGAGCCTTTTTGTCACGATGATACCATTCCGTCGACTCCGTAGACCATTAGCAGAATGGGCCTATATGATGTGTTTCCGATTCTTAACACGATCACTGTCAGCCGTTATAAACGTTCATAATCCTGAGAATAAACCAAAGAATTGTGGATTTTGTGTTGCTAACCATACTACTCCAATTGACATCGCAATTCTATCAACTGATTGTACATTTTCGTTGGTGAGCAAATTAATACAAAAGCACTCCTTAATTTGGTCGTGTCAGGATCGAGGGTTGATTGTATGTTGATTGCTTATGGGGACGAAAGTAAAATATGTAGTTGTAAAGTATCACTATAATGTGATATCCTTTGCTTCAAGTGAATACGAACATCTTGATGTCAAATTATCTGTTCTATGTTTGGAATGAGGTTTTGAAATACATTTATTGTGCTCTTTTTACGGCTTCAAGAATACAATTGATTTTTGGTAATTGATGTGGGACTAAATTTATTCAGAAATGTGTTGTATCAGTATCGTCTCATATTGTAATTGTTTAAAATGGAATAACTATTTTAGTTGGTGATATTCATCCATCCATCCTCATTATTTCCAGTGCTGAAATGATTATAGAAATCGTTGAACTAAATTAATCACAATTAATCTAACAAATTTCATAATTAACCACAGCATCATAAAATGGAATCCTCAATCTGGTTTTAAAGTGCCAAAAAATTAAGAAAAAATAACCTGCAAGAATTAACTCTTAGTAAAAATGCCAAAATAATACGTACCAGCTCCTGTGATGTTCACTCCGGTTTTATTTTGAGATTTTGATTCTTTATCGTGGGCTATACATGTTTGGTTCCCTCAATCGCGAAATCTTCTGGTTCACCCAGAATATTTGAAAGTTTACCCATAACTATGAAGTGTCATTTAAAAACTACGTTGGGCACAACATATTGACGCTGCAATGAGTTTAAATTTATTTTCCTAAATTTATAAAGTCTACAGAGCACCTAGAAGACGACTTTAAACATTATTAAATTTTTTATTTTCTATTTATTTTATGATTTTCCCATTTTGCTGATATTTCAATTCAATTTTATTTTTTGCACTTGACTCCACCGCACGACACATCTGAACAGATACAAAAAAATCCAAATAACTACATTTAAAGAAGAACAAAATTAGACGAAAATTTATAAATAAGTAATTTACTCCCTGACAAAACAATCCGAACATTGTATACAATCAATAGGTAATATGGCTAACAATTTGTACAGCCCTAGTTGGTACTATGCCCGAAGGAGAGAGTAAACGACAAATGGTTAAGAGAGTGTGTGGTCACTGTTTTAACTTCTTATCCAGTGCGATTTCAGCTGTTATCACATATCACAATATGGAGAATCGGCCGAAAAGTGGAATATGCGTAGCCAATCATACTAGTCCTATTGATGTACTCGTCCTGATGTGTGACAATACATATTCGTTGGTGAGTGGAATCAGAGTGTGTAAATAGGAAAAAGAAGAGAGTATATTTAGAGCTTATTAGATTTATTTGAAAAAAAATGTTTTATCCCTTGCTTGTATTTAATTGAGTAGAAAAACAAAAGATACTAAAAATGTTATAGCACTGTTTAATTATGAATTATTTTTATGAATTGAAATGCAATTTTACTAACTGGAAGTGATTACTATTACTGTTTCACTGCTGTTTACCAATAGTTTTGCAACGCTTATTTAACACTAGGCCAGCAAATCGATATTAACGTAGAAATATTTCATAATCATGTAAATATTTTGTTTATATTTTGTAATTTAGCAAATAAATAGATTCGGTGAAGTTTCTAAATCGAAATTTGAACTACATTAACGAATCAAGCTTCATGTGTTCATGAATCTTGATATTCGTCGCTTAAAAATCTTGCAACGAAATTAAATCGATATATGCTGAAAGTTCCGATTTTCCTGTAAATATCAAAAATCGGAAATATATGTTTATATCTTACCTAAATGACTGAATATCGTCGTTTTATATCCATTTCCTGAAACATTAATTTTCGTAAGAAGGAGAACATATTCAAGCAAGTAAAAAGTTTTCTGACTTTATTTTCAAATAGCGTTTAACCTATCCTGACATAAGAATTTCTTTTTATGATACGGCGGGAATTTTCATATTGCAACATTCAGGCAATCCAATGCATTCTTTTGTAGAGGCAACATTTCTCTCTGGGATTGTAAAAAAATTACGAAAATTTAGCTAAATTGGAAGAAAGCAGAAAGACAGTTGTCTTGCACCTTTTAGGGTATGGGATTTGCATTTACTTGCTGTCAAGTTAAACATTTGAAGATGCAGTAATACAATTCTAATAAGAAATGACAGTCTCTTCTTCAATTATGAATTTTCACTCAAAAATTTGTCACAGCTTATAAATCTGATTCGCCACTTTCGTCTTTTTCTCTACTGTATCTGGAAAACTGCAATTATGAAGGAACTCAGACTAATGGATTTACCATTAGGAACTCTGCAACATTCATATTCCTGTCTCGTTGCATTTTATGGTCTTAAAAAGTTATCGATAACAATTTATTTTTGAAGTCCAAGATCAGGAACCTATAGCAGCCATTGTTGATGTTGCAACTTCTACGAGAGGTTAGATACGAATATCCTGGTAAATATCCTCAATTCAGATTTTGACCGTACATAATATTCTCAAGTGGAATCTCCTTATCCTCTCAAACAAGATTATAATACTTAAAACTTGCTCTCGCTCTATCACCAATGGTCTACCACGAGGAAACGTCCTTAGCCCACTATTATTCTGAATCCATACAACCAGCCTACCTGTAAGTGCGGGCAATGTTTAAATCTTAAAATATGCGCACCCTTTTTAAATCCTCATTTCACACAACCTTTAAAAAAATGTCACCAAATTTACAAGAATATGTGCTGAGTTAAATCTTCGCATAAATCACGAAAAATATAAGTTTCCATCAAGAGCTGCCAACTAAAGGATAGAATAACCATCCAGAACAACCCGCTGCCCTGCGAAGAGGAAGTAAAATATCTACGGAAAATGCTAAACTGTAGTGTAAACTTCACCGAAGACCTGAGGCATATTAAGGATTATACAAAAAATGGAACAACCCTTACAAAAGCCTTCACGGGCAGAAAGTCTGGAGTAAGTCCCAACACAGGAATCAACCTCTACAAGGCTCTAGTTGGATCTAAAATAGAAGCCAGGATCACAAAGTCAACCAATGCGCCTACATATTTACACAAAAGCAACGACAGACAACAGAGGTTCGCTTCTGGTTAAGCATCACGAAAGAGTCCTCGCATGCCATGACTTTTACATTGGCTTATCGACACAGAGCCGTGATATGTACAATCGAAGAAATCATCAACGCTAACAAATTCAACTAGGAGTCGGTAAAACTGGGTCTCTAATATAATGATACTAATTCCAGCTAAAGCGCCGTCTTCAAGAAACATCCAGTCCTACGCATTCTTTACCTATCGCATGCAGACGAACCCGAAGCCGAACAAATCAACCATTCAGCGTGTAAAAATAATTTTGGTGATTTGCATTCCCTGGAAAAAAGCAAGGACTGGGCGACTTAATACACCAGATAAAATTGATGCAGTGAGATTGATTGTTGCTGAATGTCTGGGGACCTCTCATTGAGAGCCCGCATAAGAATAGGGAATGTCTCCATAATGTTTGTTAGAAGCGACCAAAAACAGATTGGCATTTTTTCCCGAATAAAATTCAATTAACACAACAGCCGCAGGAATATACCATCACGGGTAGCTAAATTGGAACTCTGAATCAGTAAAGACGACAGCATTTTTTGATAAAAAATCATTAGGAGCGAGAAAGCAAGCACATTTTTACCTGACTGGCTTTTTTATAAATAAGCTAGCCGCTATTTGTGCACCGAAAACCATAAATTTATACACCAAGGGCCAATATACGAGGGCGGTCCCAAAAGTGCCCGACCCGACAAAGAAAACAGTAAAAAATTGCGGAAATGTTTTTTTTTATTTTTCAACATATTCTCCTTTCAGCTCTATACACTTTTCCCAACGATGTTGAATAGCTTCGATACCCGCTTTATAGTAGGAACCGTCAAGCTCAAAATAGCTATTAACCGCAGACTCTACTTCTTCATTGTTGACAAATCTTTTACCGCCGAGCCATTTTTACAAATTCGGAAAAAGACAATAATCCGAGGGAGCCAGATCTTGCGAATAGGGTGCGTGAGGACGCGATTCGAACTTCAACTCATTGATTTTAGCCATCGCAATGTCGCACGTGTGGACTGGTGCGTTGTCGTGATGAAACAACAACAACCAGATGGGGCCGTTTTTGCTTGATTTCATCATTCAAACGCTGCAATAAGGCTGCATAATATGCGTCATTGATTGTTTTTCCTTTTTCGAGATAATCAATAAATATTATTCCACGCGCATCCCAGAAAACGAAACGGAACCTTGCCAGCTGACAACTGTCTTTGCTTTCTTTAGAGCCGGTTCTCCCTTTTCAGTCCACTGCTTTGACTGCTCCTTGGTCTCTGGTGTAAAATGATGGACCCATGTTTCGTCCATAGTTATGAATCGATTGCTGCGAAATATTATCAAATACTCGATGGAAACATCCTCACGTTGCCTTTGTACTCCATTGTGAGCAAACGCGGCACCCATCTTGCGCACAGCTTTCTCATGTCCAAATTTTAGCTCAAAACGCGATGCACAGCTCTTTTTGACATGCCTGCCATGTCTGCAATCTCGCGCACTTTTAGTCGACGGTCATCCAATACCATTTTGTGGATTTTCACAATTTCTGACGTAATGACCTCACTTGGTCGACCACTGCGGTGTTCATCTTGACAGCTCGTACGACCTCGCTTAAACTCAGCTACCCAATATTTGACCGTTATGAACGAAGGAGCAGACTTCCTCAGAGTAGAATCCAACTCGGCTTTGATATCGGTTGGACTTAGACATTTCAAATGAAAGTATTGTATCACATAAAGATGCCCGATTTTTTCCATATTTACAAATTCACTGAGAGCGTTCACTTTGGATGTCTGTAAAAAAAAATAATAATAAACGTACCATTATGAATTTTTCACATTAAGTTGTTGAAAGCTGGTATTGTCAATCGCAGTAATTGTTTTTTCAAAACTACCTGTATTCATAAGTCAGGTCGAGTACTTTTGGGACTACCCTCGTACTCTGCACTATATGCATGCTGCGCCTTCTGGACAGGTAGCACCATTGGATCATATTTCTCTGAAGATGCTATCGACAGTGCTGTAACAGTTACTGATAACTATCGGGATATGTTAGAAAACTTTCTTGTGCCCAAATGGAATCAATCAGGCCTACAGAACATGTAATTCAAATAATACGATATGACATAAAACAAAGATAGTGCTATGATACAAATTCTGCGAGATTCTTTTCCCGACCGAATAATGTCAACAAGTGGCGAAATCGACTGGTTACCGCGGTCCCCTGATTTTATGAATATGGGAAAATTAAAAAAGCTTTTTCCTAAAGTATTGAAAAAGGAGTCGTAACATACAACTAAATTTCCCAGTTCTTACAGAAAAACGTAAACTCTGTGGCGCAAAATGAGATTCTGACCACTACGTATCGGAGGTCAAATTACGATTTAGTACCTCCACCTCCAAAGCTAAACTATATTTCGATAAAGTGCACAATATTTCATCGCTAGAGGACACCCTGAAAACAACTCCGTAAACTAGAGATAGCAGCGAAGATATACACACGGTGTGATTAAAGATGCTGCTTGAAAGATCTTGGTGCATCAACTAAAAAGGAGTCTACGAAGTATGCCAATATACAGTTAGAAGATAAATGAATACAATGAATACGTTCAACTATCAACCCGGGTAAAAAAGGAGGCAGATCAATTGAAATAAAAACCAAGTGGAACCAATATATTCAAGGATTTCTGACAGTGCCCGAAATAAGCAATGAAGAGCTGTGAACATCAGTACCAACATATGAGGTGCAGGCAGTTACATGCAATTACAGAAAGAACTATAACTGATGGAATATCAGCAGAACTGCTTCAAAAAACGGGAGGTGTCCACATAACCTCCACCAGTTTATATATGTTAGGTTGTCCCATAAGTTTCTTTCGTTTTAGTAACATGAAAAATACAAAGGATAATTTGTGTTACATACATTTTTCTTAAATTATATATGAAAGCCTCGAAATGCCTTCTTTCCAAAACTTCTGAGAGTTGTCGGCGAAATATTCATCAAGTTACATTTTTATTTCATTTTTTAAATTAAACCTTTAGCACGAAGAGAATTTTTTAATGAAAAAAGTAAATAATAATCAGAAGGAGCAATGTCAGGAGAGTATGGAGGATGAGGTTACAACATCCCAGTCAAATGATAATTTATTTCTGACGAGTAAAGACACATGGGGCCTAGCATTATCATAATGAAAAACGTAACCTCGTCTGTTCGCTTATTCTGATAGTATTCTGGCAATTGAATCCTTTTGATTATCAAGTTCGCTGCAGTATCTCGTCGAGTTGATCATTTCGCCTTGCTCAAGTTGCTCATAATAAATGACTCCCTTCCAAGGCAAAGTTTAGCGACAGTTAAAGGCTTTGTATTCTTATCGAAGAATGTTTCTGTACGATATTTTCATACACTATCCAGCTTTCATCTCTAGTGACCAGTTTCTTCAAAAACGGATGCGTATTATATCGCTGGAGAAAAAGATCACATGTTGAAATACGCTCAAGTTTATTGTGATCAGTAAGTTCATGAGGAAGCCACACATCTGAACGGTTGATGTAACCTAATTTTGTCAGATGATTATGGACGGTTGTTCGTAGAACTCCTAACCTATTAGCTACTTCGCGAACAGTCTACCGCGGGTTTTCTTCCACCATGGCTATGATGCATCCTGATATCTTTGTGTGCTTCTGCGAAAGAAACTTATGGGACAACCTAATAAATATGAGCAAGACAAGCAGTTGTCAGACGATTGGCAAAAGAAGTATCATATACTACATACCTTTAAAGCGAGACAAACTGCGTAGTAAAATTAAAGTGGAATTGCTTGCCCTATTTTACTTTCCTTGAAAGTACTCTTGAAAATTATTGAACGAAAACTGAAGCCATTCTATGAAAATACAAACGAAAATTACCAACGTGGTTTTTGAAATGGACAAACTAAAATTGGTCTAATATTCTCAATGAAACAGGTGCTCTGAAAGTCCTGGGGAAATAATACTGATAGGCATAGAATTCTCGTAGAATTCAAACAAATATAATAATATAAGATAAATGACATACAAAATAACACAAGTCTATGGTCCAACAACTCCTCTGCTTGATTGAAGTTACAATGCTATATAGGTCAAAAGCCGAAGTCAACTTGGACGAACTGAAAGCTCCCCAACTGAGTGCCACGTTCCAATGCTGCTCATCATGATCAGGAACACGTTGCGGGAAGATCCCAACAAGCGATTTCGAAAGGACCTGGATGTGTTTAAAAAAAGTTTTATGATATATCTGATGACCCACATGTATCCCTTTCCATAGAACTACGCAAACTGCAATTCGTTCGCGCATAGAATCAATGGACAGCCAAGACTAGAAATTGTAAAATGACGAACGAGGTTGATGGTTGGAGGTGAAATCTTCTGGAATCAAAGGCCTTACTTAGTTACCATTGTACTACCTTATACATTTAAACGCGACGGTTTTACAAAAAAGATCAGCCTGAGTTCTTAATAAACTGAGTGATTTTCAAATCTGCAGTCTCCTTGCAAAAGTTTGCCATGACATAAGAAGTAAAAAAAAAAACAATTTCTCTTCCTCACATATATAGCTTTGGCAGAAACCGTTATGACGAACACCCATCAGAATTGCGTGTCTGTTAGGCAGATGCCATTGTACAGAGAGACTGAATTCCAAGTTCGGCTTACTCGACCAATTCGTGTCCGAAGATGGAGCAGGAGACTTAATCCACCCAGGAATTTATCGCATTTATCGCATTTTTTTTTATTAATGGCCATTGTTGAGTTAAGATACCTCATTTAAAAGCTTGCCTGATCGTGGAATACTGAAATACCTTTAATCGTGGGATCCGAAAACTACTAATTGGAATATTTTCGCGTGTATGCAAAATTCTTTCAAAAATTGCTCACAGCCGAGCAGAAAGTCCTTGGCAATGAAATTGCTCAAGACAACTCGAGTATGGTCACTGATGATGAAAATATACTTAAAAAGATTATTATTATTTTGGCTGTTCCCAAGATCAAAATTGCCGCTCTAAGTATAACGGTTAGACGATATCAAGACGATGAAAACTAAACGATGCGTGCGATAAAGGGCATTCCAAAATCTGAGTTCCAGGACTGCTTCAGGATGTGGAAACACCGATGGCAGCAAGTTTTTCAATCAAATGGGGACTAATTTGAAGGATGCTATGATTTGGATGACGAAAAATATTATCAGGGAATATCAGATAAATTAACGATGCCGAAACTGAGAGTAGATATGAACGACGCGGGAAGTTTCAATATTTTTCAGATTATGTCTTCTATAACCGATTCACTTGAAAGGATTGTATCAAAATTAAGCTGTATTGAATTTGAAACAGGGGTTGGTGGTTTCGACACGTGGTCATATTCTTAGATTAAGCAATGGCTCTAACATAAATTGTCCAAAACTGGTGCAAAAGAAGAGAAAAAATGATAATTTAAATTGGTTCTTATTGGATCTTGTACAGAAGGAATTCTCCCATCTTCCCGGTGGTCACATCAATCGGTGCTTCCCCATGATTTGATGCCTGAAGAGAATAAGGGCACATCCCGAAACCACCATCCTTAAGTATTTCAAGTAAGAAATATCATCAAATTTAATTCCATGTTTAAAATAGTATCTTAATTTCCATCCTTCACGTAAATTCTTGAAATGTCTGGCTTGAATGGGCTACTATAATGACTGATCACTATAACTCAGAGAAGATCTGACAGTAGATCGCAAGAAAGGAGATCTCCACTTGAAACGATTGTTGCAGTCTATTTCGAAAATGTTCACAACAAAATAAAAGTATTAGTCATCTTGATGATTATGAATTAATGGCTCAAGCCAGGTCATGATACTTTTGTCATAAAAGTAGGTGATTTTATATGCACATAATCCAAAGACTCGACATAGTTTTATACATCAAATTCGTGATCTAGAGCTTGCTATTACCTCCCTACATTTGTCATCGAACCATTAATTTCTTTTTCTGTGTTCACCTTATTTACTCGGTGGATTTTCGGATGGAGCTTTTCACGCCTTGCCACATTTGTTCGATTCTCATTTTCAACAGCCTGATGGGTACTGTCGAAAGCATTTTCCAAGGCAGATGCGTATCTGAACTGTACAAAGATCCCTTTGCTTTTCTAAGTTGAACTTTGCTTTTCGGCTCTTATATAAGTCAGTTATTTTTACATATATTAAGGTTAATCACACAAATTATACCTTACACATAATAACCGCGATGGCAATCGCAAATCTGAATGTGCCTCGTGTACATAATTAAGGTGATTATAAGATAAAGTGGTAGTGAATCTTATTTGCAATCAATGAGATTTTGGTTCGATTTCCAGCCAAGCCTCGAAGTAATATTTGAATTCGAATGAATGAATGTTCAAATGAATATTCAACACCAAACCGAATATCAATTTGCAGTTTGAGTATTAAATTTGATGGAATGCCTTATAAATGTAAGGTTTCCTATTTTAAATTAGCACACTAGACATATCCTTGGGTGATTACAAAATAAATTCATACAAATTGTTTGGCAAATTATCTTAGAATTCTGAAGTCTTAAAAATTTACTCGATTTTGTGTAATATTACACATTTTTTTCGGTGTTGCATCCACAGATACAAGCGCCAAAAATGATCGAACTTATAACAAACTACAAAAGAAAATCCGCAAACTATTCAACTAAGTAAAAGGAACACGGTAATATGATGAGAACAAATTCAAATTGACTCTTTGCAGCAAGGAAATTTAATGGCTTTCCAAGTCCCTGTAGGATTGTTTGGCAAACATAAATCCTCTATCGTTTACAACTTATATTAGTCATCAAATATTTACTACAGACATTCATAATGACTATACATACTCATTTATTTAAATTTCCTTTTTTTTTGCAAATTGCACAATATCCTCAACAAATTGTTCAAATTCAAATGCGCTTTATTGGGATCAGGCTGTTTCCATCTCTTATATTAAAATGATGCAATTGATAAAAGTTTAATATTGAGGTGTATCTAATATTCTAGTGATTAAAACCACGTCTATCAAATAAATACGTTCAATTTTTCTGATGATTTCTTAAATTTACTTGAGCAATACATATCGGAACATAGTAAACAAAATAATCAGTTACTAATTTGTCTTCAAAAGCATTGTCGAAGCTAATAGAGCTTTACGGTTATCGTTCGTATTAGGTGTGACTTATTTTTCTTTAAGCTTACTTCAATTTTAGTGCAATCAGATGCTATCCAATTCGATTTTATTTTACATAAAGCAATTCCCATTGGCACACCTTTTCTGTAACCCTAATGCTCCTTCCATCAAAAGCTTGATGTAGTATTGTTCGTGGAGCAGCGCTGAGAAAAGCAAAAATTCACGGTTTAAAATGTAATGAAATTATTATAAGCATTGGACGTGAAAAATTATAAACATTGCAAACAAATACTAAGGAAGCAGTCTAATTATTGTCAATAGAATTCCTCGGATCCGTTTTATCGGACCTACTGAATTTTGTACTCTTTGAAGTCAGTTAACCCTATAACATATAATAGCTTCATAATTACGTAACGCTATACAGCGTTTGAAGTTAGCCAGAGATTCTCCACTCATTTGTACTTCACAACATCGTTCGTAAGTAGACCTGAATATATACCATATTACCCTAGCATGCTTTCTAAACTGCACGATATTTTCTTTGTTTCTAAGTGCATGCTTGTTTTGGATGATGTTTTTTTTTTTGCTTCGAGTTGCTTGCATGCTTTTTCTGGTCTATTGTATTTAATCAGTGGTGGTATTTTTTTCTTTTATAAATAATGTTTCCTCAATCTAGATCGGCCAACGTCATGGAGGATTCCTTGGAATTCTTCAACGAGCCCTAGGACGTGCTTCACCTCACATTTGGTTTGAACGTGCCGAAGCCAAAGATCGTCATGCAGTAGCGCAAAGACTTCGACAACACGTTTCTGATCCAAATAATCCTCCAATTCTAATCTTCCCAGAAGGTACATGTATCAACAATACGTCTGTGATGCAATTTAAGAAAGGCAGCTTTGAAGTTGGCGGAGTGATTTATCCGGTAGCGATAAAGTGAGTTAAAACTACATTTAATTTAATGCTGGATTGTTATAAAATTGAAGTTAATTATATTTTACAATATGTATAAGGTTGGCCTTGCCTGTTATTTTTCAAAGACGCTCCTTTGAGCTTTATTCAGATTCAGTTCAAGATTTAAAAAAAATATTTATAAAATTTTTCTATCCCTTGCAGATACGACCCACGATTTGGTGATGCATTTTGGAATAGCTCTAGATATTCAATGATGCAATACCTCTACATGATGATGACTTCGTGGGCAATAGTCTGTGATGTTTGGTATTTACCGCCAATGTATCGTGGTGAAGACGAATCGGCAATTGATTTTGCAAATCGCGTAAAGAGTGTGATTGCTAAACAAGGTGGTCTAGTTGATCTAGACTGGGACGGACAACTGAAAAGGATGAAGCCAAAGAAAGAGTGGAAAGAAAAGCAACAAATTGAATTCACAAAACGTTTAAAAGGTGAATGAAAACCAATGCAATAAGAACGTGTCAATAAAAAATTAGTGATAACGCTAGAATATCATGAGAATGGAGATTTATAGAAAACGTCAAGAAAAAACTGCGAAATTCGCAATCATTATGGACAGCTAAATAAGTAATTACAGCGTGCAACATTATAAAATTAAACAAAAAAACAACAACATGTGTTAATTATCATTACGTCTAAAATCATATTCTAGACTTAGAATAATACAGTACGTAGCTAGTTAGATGACTTTTTGTAAATACGTTTTCCCATGCATTGATCGCTCTTGTTTTCCACTCTATTTTCCTTTTCTTTCTACTTAATGTTAAGTGTGTAAGTTTAAGATTAGCATTATATTGTTTTATCTAACAATATACGTAGAGGTGAGACATAAAAAGAAACAAACAAAATAAAGCAAATAGCAAGAGGCCGAGAAGTCAATAAGTTCTCCATATCCGATTTCGTTTTTATGAGTGCTCGGTTCAATTAACAATGATTTGTTTAGGGAACGGCATACTAGTGATGTTATTTACTATTAAGCTACAATCATTTTAATACCTTTACTGCATTTGTGTTCCTATTCAAACAAATGAAGTGGAAAATCTTAAGAAAAAATAAATTAAGATTAAAAAATGAAAATAAATTTAAAACATTTCGTTCTTTTATATAAATTCAATTTGTTAGAATGTTTTTCCCGTTACATTTTTCTTTTGTACGATTTATCTAAGAAAATATTTCCAAAATATTTTTTGCTAAATGATAAAAATAAATCAAGTTGATTTTTCATTGTGATAAACTAATGTTTTATTTGGAAGTAGCAAGTTTTATCAGAATATTAGGTAAGTGTTTTTTGTATTGTTTTTCTTAACGTTTACTTACTAAATTCTGAATGCAGACCTGAAAAATTCGAAGTAAAAAGGTTCGATGTAGACTGAACACATGATTCCTCACTGCATTTTTTTAAACCTTCCACAGCTTAAGATGCTCCGCTACTTAATTTATCTCCTCTTCCAATTTCACCTAACCTAACAGTTGCTCGCATAGATCTGCGAAGAATTATCCTTCGCAGACTTCTGGTACCTCGAAGATTTTTCATATCTTCTGCTCTTGACTTGCTGCTACCATTTCGTTGTTCATGAAACCATTTTCGGCCTTGAATATATTAGAGGCTGAAGTTTGGAGTAGACCAAGGAGACAAACTGATTGGCGGTTTTTCATTCAATCCATTGTAGCGTTGCCGTCTTACTCTGGCCGTTGCCATCTTACTCAAGCCCATACGGATATCAATTAACGTACCTGACGTCACTTCCCGTACCGGAAAGAGCTGATCAGTTGCTCTAAATTTCGATAAACAGCTACTTTTGAGATTGTCAAATATGACATTTCTCAGATGAAATTTAGCCGAAATGATACAAACGGGATCGAAATACATACAGAGGTGGCCAAAAGTGATCGGACAATACAAGAAACAAGCAATAAAATACTTTTACGAGCATAAGCTTTGAAATGAAATAAAAATTTTTCCCTTATATAAAAGTCACTTGTATTCTCAATTAATTGCACAAAAAATAAAACAGAAATAAAAAGAATTTCACAAGAAAATTAACAACTAATTCAAATTCACATTGCATCAAGTGGACAAAAGTAATCGGACGTTCAATTGTAATACTTTTCTTTCTGATGATTCCATTAGAACATAGGCTTTTAATATCTAGTTGCGTATCCTTTTTGTTTTATAACTTCTGTTAACCTATTGGGCATAGACTGTACCAACTTACGGGTAACGTCCGGAGTAATGTTGTCCCATTCTTCTAATAACACCGTCTTCAGTTGACTTTTATTAATAATGTGATGGTTCCTTATTTTTTTATCCAGATGATCCCAAAGATGTTCGATGGGATTTAGGTCTGGGGATTGCGGTGGTGTTTTTAACTTACCAGGAGTGTTGAAAAGGAGCCACATACGAACATCATGAGCTGTATGCTTTGGGTCATTATCTTGCTGGAACAAATAATGACCATCAAGACCCAATTTTTGTGCACTTTTTTTCAAATTTTCTTTCAAAATCGACAAGTAACCTAGTTTGTCCATATGTTCGTCAATGAAAACAAGTTCTCCTACACCGTTGGCAGCCATGCAACCCCAGACCATTACACAGCCACCTCCGTGTTTTACTGTATGTTGAATGTTTTTGGGATGAAGCTCACTATTTTGAGTTCTCCACACCAACAACCTGCCGTCGGAGTGGTAGATATTAAACTTACTCTCATCAGAGAATATTATACGAGTCCAAAAGTCGAGCGGCTTGCTTTTAAAGTCTTTTGCAAAGCATAATCTTTTCTTCTTATTAACTTTGCTAATTAGTGGTTTCTTTCGAGGTACTCTCGCTTGATAACCAGCACGGCTGAGAGCTCTACGAATAGTCCGGGCACTAACATTGGTACCATTTACATCTGCTAATTGATCCCTAATACTTCTGGACGTTGTAGTCGGATTCTTTTTAACAATTCTTAAGATTTTTCGTGCGTCTGTCTCTGTTAGTTTACATGGTCGACCACTCCTAATTTCGTTTTCCACCTGATTATTTTTTCTGAATCGTTTCACGATATCGAAAACTGTCGAACGACTTCTTCCAATTATTTTTGATATTTCAGAAAAGGATTTATTCTCTTTACACAACTTTATTATAACTTTTCTTTCATGTATACAGGTTTCTTTGCGATTCTTAGCCATGTTGAACTTTCTTCACTTAAAACTGACAAGTAAATGACTGATATCAGAAAAACACATATCAACATATAATTAGGGGAATTCCCTTTTAAACTCGGAAATGAAAAGAAAAGAATTGCTCCAAACTTCAATGACTAATTTCACACTTTTCAAAATGTCCGATTACTTTTGTCCACTTGATGCAATGTGAATTTGAATTAGTTGTTAATTTTCTTGTGAAAATCTTTTTATTTCTGTTTTAGTTTTTTGTGCAATTAATTGAGAATACAAGTAACTTTTATATAAGGGAAAAATTTTTATTTCATTTCAAAGCTTATGCTCGTAAAAGTATTTTATTGCTTGTTTCTTGTATTGTCCGATCACTTTTGGCCACCTCTGTATATTTGCTAATGTCTTCGACGTCTCATATTTAAAATAAATCGTTGAAATGGTACTGATAAAATTTCAAACTACAGTCATATGTACTGTCAAAAATCTTTAAAAAATTTGTTTGATGTAAACAGCACTAGATGGCGCTGATTAGGTTGCTCGAAAAGGTTAGTTCGCGACGTGACGCGGTGTTTCGGTTTTCGGGCCTGAGTAAGAAGGCAACGATTGTAGTCATCGAGCAGCTCACCCAGGCAAACTGCTCGAGGGACCTTCACGATAAGATACCTACATAGCAAATAACAATTTGACCATAGACTTAAAGCGAATTGCGAAAGTTATAAAACCTTCCGAGGCATGTTCGAGTTTGGAAAATAAATGTACAAAGGGCTCAGATAGAAGAAGTTTGATACCTCCAAACATTTCACCACAGGAATTTCAAAGAATTCGATTTTACCAGCGAGCACGAAAACGGATTCCAATTGGCAGAATAAGCTTGGGATCGTTCACTCGTCAAGACCTTATGTTAAATCCAAAACCACCTTTCATTGGGCCCATTCGTAAAGATACAGGAACATTTAAGCCCCCATAAATCTATTAAGTACAATTCGGTCTTCCTGAAATTTTCGGTAATGATTGAACTCGAATTTGAGGGTGCCCTTGCGTCTTTATTCAAGAAAGTGTAAAATTGATATATCATACTGTCGCGTGTTACGGTTCGCGGCCGATATATTTAATGTTCCGGGAAAGTGAAAACGCACGGTCTTTTAAATTAAGTTAAAAGTGTTTATTTGCTAAGAATGCATAATCATTAAATTCACTATTTTACAAATCGCATTTTGATTTAATTTTCACTGTCTATCAATATATATTCCAACTGTCTGTATCACGAAAATTGTTTCACTATCAATCAATATCGCCTTTAATTCGCGCTCTACTCTTATCGCAGTGTTTACTATTACCCTTTCCCATTCATTCAGCTCGGCTTTATATAGTGTCTCTAGTCATTCAATCCATTTCTCGAATATTGGCGAATATTCTGACGAGAACTACCTGGAATATTCGAGCAATTCTGAATACCCGCAGTGACGTCACTTTTAGATATTGATCATGGATCTACTTGGTCCATTCTTGTGCTTTCCGAGTACATTCATCAATCATGATGTTATTAATAGTTGCGACAACAATTAAGACAGTAGCTCGCAGAATTGTTTAGACATGTAACACTGCCCCCACCTCAGTTCCTTTCGCCCTGACGAGATGTGTCGCCAGTTGTAGCCCCTACCTATTATACTGCAACTTCGGAGACCTACCCTTCCGCCGTTGTGGGTTATATAGTCACACCAAGTCATCTTGCTGGAGGCCAGTAGAATTTGCCTTTAGATCATACCTGGTCTTCATTCGGTCAGTAGGCAATTCGAGGTGTTTTTGCACTGTCTGATGTATCTGGTTCAACTGTTGCCTTAGCTCACTTGCGTACTCCGAGATCGTTTGGGGTTTCTCAGTGGGTGTTCCGAACTTTATATCAGCCGGTAGACGAATAGTCTTTCCAAAAATTACTTTGGCTGGGGCTTGGCCCGTCGATGCGTGTTCGGCAGCTGTATACGCCATCAAGAATAATGGGTTGTGCCGGTCCCAGTCTCTTTGGTTCTCGTCAACCATCTTGACCAGGTATTTGCTGAGTGTGCCGTTGAAACGTTCGACCATTCCGTCGGATTGGGGATGCAGCGGTGTTGTCCTCGTTTTCCGTATTCCCAGCAGCTCGCACATTTCGCCAAAAACTAGTGACACGAAGTTTCGGCCTTGATCCGAATGTAGTTCGCAAGGTACGCCGTACCTACCGACCCAATTTAACAATAGCTGTTCGGCTACAGTAGTAGCTTCCTGGTTGGGAATGGGGTAGGCTTCAGGCCACTTGCTGAAATAATCGGCCACAACCAGTGTGTATCGATTTCCCCATTCGGATTCAAGAAAGGGTCCTGCGATGTCAACAGCAATCTTTTCAAACGGTACATCTACATTATAGGTATGCATTCGTCCTCTCAGTCGTCGCTTTGGGCCTTTGACGGAAGCGCAAATTATGCATCTACGACATCAGTCCTCAACGTCTTCTCGAGCGTGGAGCCAGTAGAACCTTTCCCGCAATTTCGCTAAGGTCTTGTTAACACCAAGGTGGCCTCCCGAGGATCCTTCGTGCATTTCCTTAACCACATCGTGGATTCCGCTTTTTGGAAAGTATAATTTGCATCCTATAGGAGCTTGAGTGCGCCACCCTCCACCTGAAGGGAGTTCCATTGTGCCCAATAGCTTTTCAGGGTTGCGCCCAGTTGTCTCCTTCCATACGAGCAATGGTCCGATGTCTTCATCGGCTAGCTGGGCGTTTCGAATCTCCTCCAATGACCAATCTTCATCGAATTCTGCCGTTATCACTCGCAGATCAACGCTTGGCTCCTTTTCCTCAATCCGTCGGCAATGCTTGCAGTTAGGTGGACATGGACGACGAGATAGGGCGTCAGCATTTTCATGAACCGATGAACAATTTTGTAATCGTATGGCTGCAATCTTTCGATCCATCTCGCAACTTGTCCCTCGGGGTTTTTGAAATTAAGCAGCCATCTCAGCGATGCATGGTTTGTTCGAAGAACAAATTTCTGGCCATATAGGTACTTGTGGAACTGCTTGGTTGCCTCTTTTATAGCAAATAGCTCCTTCCTGGTCACGCAGTAGTTGCTCTCACTTTTTGAGAGCACTCGATTGTAATGCGAAAGAATTCTTTCTTCGCCATCGATCTGCTGGGGGAGTAGAGCTCCAATCCCGCCGTTGCTCGCATCGTTGTCAACTGCATACATTTCTTCCGGGTTTTGGATATGCCAGCACGGGTGATTCACACAGCTTCTCCTACAAGGCCTCAAAGGCTGCCTGGCATTGTTCATTCCAGATATATGGTCGATTTTTCTCGGTTAGCTGATGAAGATACTTATCTATTTTGGCAAAGTCTTTGACGAATCTTCGGTAGTAGGTCGCCAGACCTAGAAAACTTCATTGTTGGAGCTTGTTTGCTGGCATTGGCCAGCTTTTCACGGCTTCAATTTTCTCAGGATCTGTTTTGACCTCTTCTGCTGATACAACGTGTTCCAAGTTTTACTTCAGCTGCGAAAAGGGTACACTTGCCGGGACTAAGTTTCAGTTTCGCCAGTCGCAATCGGGGGAAAACCCCTTCTAAGTTTCGCACATGCTCTTCGAGCGTTCTCCCGGTAACAATAATGTCATCTATATACACCAAGCAGGTTTTCCAGGTTAGGCCTCGGAGCACGTATTCCATCAGGTGTTCGAAGGTGGCTTGAGCGTTGCAAAGCCCAAATGGCATCACCACAAATTGCCACAATCCGGTCCTAACTGAAAATGCGGTCTTCTCTTGGCACTTCTTGTCGATTTCTACCTGCCAGTAGCCACTCTTGAGATCGAGTATAGAAAACCATTTTGCGGCGGCTAAAGTGTCCATGATGTCGTCGATGCGTGGAAGCGGGTAACTATCTTTCTTAGTGACGTCGTTAAGCTGCCTATAGTCGACACAAAAATGAGTGCTACCATCCTTTTTCTTTACTAGAACTACTGGCGCGGCCCATGGACTGACAGAAGGTTCGATAACACCTTGTGTTTCTATGTCCGAGATTAGTGCGCTCACTTCTCCTTGTTTGGCTATAGGAAGACGTCTCGGTGCTTGTCGAATCGGCTTGGCTCCCTGTGTATCTATGACGTGAGTTACCATACTCGTTCGGCCTTGGTCATCCGGGCTTGTGGAGAAGATGTCACTGCACTTGGTCCCCAGATCAGAGGCTTGCTTGAATAGCTGCACTGGCAATTTGTTCTACTTCAATATTGCAGACGTGAGTTCCCGGGCTTTGTCTGTGTCTTGCCTCTTTTTCCAATGATGGTCGTGAGTAGCTTCCAAAGAGGTAATGGTGGAAACAAGCTGGCAGCTGCCGATGACTCCCGCTTTGATGCTTGTGGTTGAGTCTGCGATGCTAAGGATTCTAATCGGCACGTATCCGTTCCTTATAGATCTTGTAAAGCTTCGTCTTACAATCAAACCGCGCAATGCCGACGTCTTCGTTAGCTCTATCAGATAAGATCGGTGGTCTCCAGAATCACCATCAAGCTTGGCCCATACAATGCTCTCGGAAGTTTTTGGTACATCAGTGTCGCTACATACTACCACATTCATCTTGGGAATTTGGACGCTGGGATCCTCCATCAATACTTCGACATTCCGCCATTTCAATACCCATTTGCCCAAATCCAACGTGATTCCATGTGGTCGCAGAAAACCCATTCCGAGAATGCAGTCATCCATAATGTTCGCGACCAGAAAATTATGTCGAAACGCAAAGTCTCCCGACTGTATCTGGAGGTTAACCTCTCCATGGACAGGTGCAGTTTCTCCGGCGGCTGTCCGCAGTGAGAAAATTCTGCCCTTGTGAAGAAGTTGTTGCCTCACTAGGTCTGGTCGGATAATCGATCGGGTTGCACCAGTGTCGATAGTTATGGTGCAATGCTCTCCGTCAACTTGACCCGGAAGGCATAAGTCTGCTTCTCCCCGATGTATCCTTGATACGCTGATGATGGTACTGGGGACGTCGATTCTCCTAACCAACCTCTGCTCCACGAAGTTGGCGCCCTCAGTTTGAAGAGCTTCCATTCTGGGCTCCTGACTCGGTCTGGATCTTCTCCACCCTGGGCAATAACTCGGTTTCCTTGGCTTCTTGCAGTCTCTTTGCAGGTGCCCCTTCTCCCCGCAATTCCAGCATCTAGGCGCACCATTTACCTGCGGCTATCGTTCAATTTTCACGCGCTCACACCTGCACTCGTCTTTGACTACCTCGCGAACCCAGGCAGTGATACGAGTCATATTTTTTGCTGCCTTAAAGCTCAGACTATAAGCCAATGCGTCCTTAACTGTTTGCTTTTGAGCTAAATGCACTACTTATTGCAATTCCTGGTCTTTCATGTGCTGATGAATGCTTCTGTTGCAGCGTCATCTCGATATTCTGGGTCGTAAGCTGGGTAAGCCAAAAGTGCCAGTCGCTTAATGTCTTGGGCTAGCTGCTGTAGGGTTTCACCAGACTTCTGCATCCGATGCCCTAGCTATGACCGATAAATCTGCCTAAGATGATCGTCTCCATACTGCATGTTAAGCGCATTCAATATAGCAGTCGAGTTTGAGTGCAACTCAACGGGGATGGTCTGCAAAAGCTCGGCAGCTGGGCCTCTTTGAGCAAGAATTAGTGCAGTTGCTCGTTCCTGCTCATTCCAGTGATTTGTCCTGGTGCCGGCTTCCAACTGGGTTTTGTAAATACTCCACATCGTTGTCCCGTCGAATATTGGTGCGTTCACATTTCTGGATGTGCTTTGCGCTGCGGTTATAAGCGGGGCTGGTGAGATGGTTACTACTGCCTTCCTGCCCCCAATTCCTTTTTCATTTTTTCCATCTAATGGTTGATTCTCTCCTCGACCTGGTTGACCTTCTCCTCGACCTGGTAAACCTTTTCCTCGACGCATTTAATTTGGTTGGTCAGACTACCGAGCTCCTCTTTATTTCGGTTGACTGTTTCTCCAGCTTCTGGTTGTTGGTCCAGCTTCGCAGTTAAACTGGATGACTGTTCATTCAGCTGCGCTGATTGTTCATTTAGCTTCGCAGTTAGACTGGATGGCTGTTCATTTGGCTTCGCAGTTAAACTGGATGACTGTTGATTTAGCTTCGTTGATTGCTCCTCTGTGTGGTGTCTGCCTTGATTTCGAATGCTTGCTGTCGCTGCTCTTGCTGCATCAGCATCAACATTTGTATCAGCGCATTTTCTGGTTCCTTTGATTTTAGTGTTACTGCTCCTCCACCTTCTGCGCCTTTTTCCGCATCTGAGGGCTCACCCGAATCCAGATACACGCCTTCCGAATCGATCGCGTCACGCAAACGTGCAATCAGTATGGCCTTTGTACCTTGCGTAGTCAGATTTCGCTGTTCCAACTGCTTCTTAAGTCCTGAAATGGTCAGTTCATTAATTTTTAGATGTAAGCTTCATGGCATTTTTATTGTTTCGGTTATTTTTCCACCAGTTCCCACGTTGAATTTCATTGCGCACTTTAAAAAAGTTTAAAAGTTTTCACTTTCGAAATTTACTTTCTCACTTCTGCCACCGTTGTCGCGTGTTACGGTTTGCGGCCGATAATTTTAATGTTCCGGGAAAGAAACGTCTTTTAAATTAAGTTAAATGAGTTTATTTACTAAGAATGAACAATCCTTAATTTCACTATTTTACAAATCGCATTTTCGTTTAATTTTCACTGTCTATCAATTTATATTCCAACTGTCTTCACTATCGATCAATATCCCCTTTAATTCGCGCTCTACACTATCGCAGTTTCTACTATCGCGGTTTTACTACTCCCCTTCCATTCATTCAGCTCAGCTTTGTATAGCGTCGCTAGTCATTCAATCCATTTCTCATGTATTGGCGAATGCTCTGACGAGAACTACCTGGAATATTCGAGCAATTCGGAATATCCGCAGTGACGTCACTAGCAGATATTGATCATGGATCTACTTGGCCGATTCTTGTGCTTTCGAGTACATTCGTTTATTGATCATGATGTTATTAATAGTTGCGCCAATAATTGCGACCGTAGCTCGTAGAATTGTTTGGACATGTAACAATGTTCATTCCAACAAGACATGCTTATTCGTTCTACTTTTCAACCAATTTTTATTTGCTTTTTTATGTCAGCGGAGACTTTGCTGTTCAACATTGGGCAAATTCAACAAAAGTAAAGTCATATTTCATCTTCTTCTTCGTAACGCTACATCCCCTCTCGGGTCTTCGCTTCTTCCAACAAGCGCCTCCAACTGTCCCACTCCATTGACTGCTTCCTTCAATTCCGAAATCCGAGCAGCGTTGAACTGTTTTCGTCGACCAAGTCAGACCAGCCTTTCCTCGGTTTCCCCACTGGTCTCCCGCCTTCCGTTCTCCCAACGAATACCTTATTGGGTATCCATTGTTTGTCCATACGGTTCATGTGGCCAGCCCATTCCAGCCTCCTCAATCTTACAATCGTAAAGACCTCCGGCTCGTCAAAACATTCATACAGCTCATGGTTGTATCGAATTCGTCATTGGTCCCCGTCTAGCTTCGTTAAACTGATTCGCCTCAGAATCCGTCTTTCAAAAGAGTTCAATATGTTTGCGAATGCTTGTGTTAGGGTCCATCTTTTGCAACCATAGTATAGCACAGGTCTTATCATAGATTTGTATACTTGGAGCTTCGTTTTCTTGTGTATGCAGCTAGTCTTCAAGATCGTCAAAACTGAATAAAAAATCTTATTTGCGAGCTGTATTCTTCAGCGTGTTTCGTCTCTTTCATTACTAGTTCTCGTTATTTTGGCACCTAAATACACAAATTCTCGGCAAGTGTGATATTTTGTATATTTGAGGTATTTTTTCTGGACTGCATTATGAGCTTTGTATTGTTCCCATTGATTTGTAGCCCTACTAATTTTGCTTCGCTGTCGAGTTTCAACAAGAGTTCTTTGACAGTTGTTAATAACCGTGACGTACTACTTGGCTCAACTTGTATAGTAATGTACCTCGTGTATCGACTAGTAGCTTTCTTCTGACAGATTCCAGAGCCAAATTGAAAAGCAATGGGGCCAACCCATCTCCCTGCTTTAGTCCGATATTTGTGTCAAACGCATCGGTGAGTTGGTTATTGATGCGAACTTGGGAGGTCGCCGACGTCGACGGACTAATTTGGCTGGGAAGCCAAAGAAAAGCATTTTTTCGTGCAGTACGTTACGATCAATACTGTCGTATGCTTGCTTAAACTCCCAGCATTTTTCAAGTACCTGTTTGACTGTGAACAATTGGTCTATTGTCGATCTACCTGCTCTAAAACCACCTTGATACTCCCCAATAATACTGCTGGTGTATGATCCGATTTTATTTTATTAGATCATTGAAAATATTTTATGCGCCGTACAATGCAGTGATATGCCTCTATAGTTTTCGCACTGTAGCTGGTCACCTTTTTTATGGATAGGGAATAAAATTGATTGGCTCCACTCGTTCGGCATATGTTCCTGTTGCCAAATGTGCTGGATGAATTTGTGAATAGCTTCCTGAACACTGCTGCCACCATATTTGATGAGCTCCACTGGAATCTCATCTATGCCCGGTGCTTTATAATCCTTTTGGGTTTCGATGGTGGAAGAAACTTGCTGTAGAGTTGGTGGGGCCACTGGAAGCTTTTCAGAAACACCTACAGGCTCCGTTGTTCTGTAGGTGTGCGGAGGATTTTGGAAGTTCTTTAAATCACAGCTTTCCTTCATCAGCGATGATATTGCCGATGTCATCACGACAGAGTGTGATTTTGGGCTGATGACCTCGTTTCAGGCTTTTCACAGCTTGTTTTGTGTTGTTACTCGCTAGACTTACATCGATACTTCTCAATTGGTCATCACAGCATTTTCTTTTCATAATTCTAATTGTCTGATTCGCTACTTCTCAGAGATTTTCATAATGCTCTCTCTTCGTCCTGGTTTTCAAATCTAAGTTTTCTTTTTGCGCCTGATTTTTTTGTCTAGCGCATTCTGGCACTCATCACCGAACCAATCATTTTTCTTGCGCCGGGCTTAATGTCTGATTGTTTGTTCTGCCACGGTCTTAATAGCCGCTTTCACTTCCATCCAGAGCTCGTTGCTTGTTTTCGGCGATGTGTCTGATAAGATCGGAAGCCAGCTGGTTGTGGAGGGTCTTCGTGAAATTTTTCGCCAAAGACGCCGTTTGGAGGCTATCAATGTCAAATTTTTGTGTCGAACTGGTCTTCGATGAATGCGCCTTTGACATATGACATCGAACGGTTAATTTGATCAAGTAATGATCTGAGTTACAATTGGCTCCTCGCTATGTATGGACGTCAAGTATGCTCGAGGCCTAACGTTGTCGGATCAGAACATAATTGATCTGGTTTTATGTGTTGCCATCCGGTGAGACCCAGGTTACTTTATGTACGCGGCGATGAGGGAAGCAAGTCCAACGTAAGACTAGATTTCTGCTACACGCAAAGTCAATCAGGCGCTGGCCGTTGTCATTTGTTTCATCGTGGAGGCTATATCCCCCAGTCGTTCCCCGATGTGATAGCTCGTTGCCGACCTCAGCGTTGAAATCACCCAGAATTATTTTTGTGTCGTTTGTAAGCAATGAATCGACTAGTCTTTCCTAGTGATTCTAGAACGTTTCCTTCGTTTTTTCGTCCTTTCCTTGGGTCAAGGCGTGTATGTTTATCAGCCAAATTTAGGAGATTACATATCAGGATTAAGCTCATTTGAAAAAAATTTCGATTATAAAACTAGAAAGACTTCTTATCTGACCTCTCCAAAAAGTTGGTGAAACACTTGTCGTTTTTGTTTGCGTTCATTGTCCACAAGTATAGCTTCAATAATTGACTAGTGTTTCCAGAGAAATGGAGTCCTTAACTTGCCTATGTATCTACATCAATTACTTACAGGTTGTGTGTCTCTATTTGCCTTCTTTTCAAAACTTCTAGAATATTTCATCCCACTGTTTGATTAGTAAAGGACCGAGTCTCAGGTTTCAGTATTTTATTACCAAACAAACAAATCTAATGCTAACTATTTACAACAATACCTTTATTTCCCTCGGTTTTCTTCTAATTTCCCATCCTTAAGTTTTTGCTTCTCAAATAGTTCAATTAACTTTTCAGATGCAGTCTTTTCCACAAACAGTGGTTTTGATTGATCTTCACTAGGATACACTACTAGGTTAGTTGCCGGATGCTTAAGCGTGAATGGAGTCCAAGGGCCTTGAATCGATGGCACATCTGTATGCCACATTTTCCTTAATCTCAGTGATCCCGCTGGACCGTTTTGTGTACGCAGCAATTCACACCATTTGATAATTTCTTCTCTTGTATTATTACGGCAACTGATCCATTCTCGTTGACCATTTACTTAATAAAACAGAGTAATTGAAGCAACGAGTGTTTGAGCAATCAAATAGTACTTACAATATTCTCCGACAAGTACTGGCGTTCGGTGTCTTCTAGGCTTAACATAGACAACAATATTTGGATTTGCTTTCGCAAAATCTATCAATTCGGTTTCAATAAAATCTCTGAGAACAATCTGAACATTAGTTACGTTTCCATTCGAAAAATAAAAAGCTCATCAAACCTCATTCCCCGACTGGATCCACTTTCTTTACAAAATTTCAATGTAACTCGCTTGAGTTGGCCAATATATCGACCCAAACCATTCTGTAAAGGTGCTCTGGGGAACCCCGATTTGAGAAATAAATGGCTATTGGACATTACTGAGATGTATTTTTATATTTCTCCAAAGCACTTTAGCACTCCTAAGAAATTGACAGACCAAAAACGCCAAGGAGGTTAGAATAAATGTAATGAGCCACTGTAACAGCACAAAACGTTCAAAGACTGGTTTCACCTGAGAGCACTGATTTGAGTAACAGCTGACCCAGTTGTCAAATTAATCTCTTCCACGAAATATGACATTTTATCATTCGGTTCCAAAACAAGTCGAAACGCGGATTGTTTTCTTTTTTCATTTCCTTATTTCGATCCAAAGACAGGACAAACATTCGACGGATTATTTAAAATAGTGTAAAACGTGAACGGAAGAATTCCAGGAGTATGAAACTGACTGACTTTGATGATGAATACAACATGAGTTGGGATAATATTACAACAATAGCCGAGTTTGATGGAGGTCAGTGACAAGTGATAGTCGGCTGCCTAGTATGTAAGAAAAGTTCTTTGCATTTTCCATGGTTTTGCGGTTTTGTGATACAGAGTCTTCCATATAATATAGTTTAAAAATAAGACTACACACATGCAAGGTTTAAAATCATGGGTTTTAATGAATGTGTTTCTCGAATATTCTTCTGAACTGCAAGAAGGATTCAAGGATGAGGTAACAGTTAAGCAATTTGCTAAATAGATTTATACATCGTGTGCTGGTAATTGATACAATTATGGTTAATTAAACAGAGAACCGTTTGCACGGTAATATAAATAGAATACGCAAGATTACACCACGCAGTGGAAAAATCAGTAAGATAATGTAAACCTGCGTGGTAGGGAATTAAGATATATAATTTAAGTTGCAGAATTGAAATTGAAACTACAGTTTTATCGATGAGCCATTGTGCAATAAAATTTTCAACAACTTGCCACTTGATTTGAAAAATTCGAAATCATTTCTAAGTTTAAAGAAACGTTAAAGGAATGCACTGCTAAGATTTGGAAGATTGGTGACAAATGTCGCTAATCCTTAAAAAAATTGTAATTAGACTTTAGGCTTCAGCTCTTGAGTAGCAAAGTTTATATTATTCGAATGACAGTATATATATTTTTTTTTTTTTTGTAATTACCTCCATTCCCTACCACTCTCTCCATCACTCTTTCTTCGTCGCACAACGCTCGTGCGATCTGCATTCACATTACGTCGCTTGGTCCTTTGTGCCACCCAGACAATGTTTAACACATCGGTATAAGGGGGCACACAATATAATGTGAACTAGTCCTTTTCGTGAACATCTAGTCCAAAAAAATCATGATCAGCTCTCAGAGATAAAAAAAATTTCAATATCATACGACGCATTCAAAAAAAAACTCTGAGTAACTGTCACTTCAGTATCTCGCCGATAGGGTCAAAAAGAACGCCCTAAGATACTGGGCTCATAAAAGCAGAATTACAGGTCCACGCTTCAATCAGTACTCATTAAATGCTCCCTTAGTCTTTTCTTAAATACGAAAAGTGAGTTTGCTTCCTTAACAATTTCTGGTAGATTGTTATATATACGCAAAGCATCATTCGTTGCATCGTTCTTTAGTCGATCCGTTCTGGCAAAAGGTATTACGAATTGATTTGCATTCCTCGCATTATATGGGTTGATCTGTGATACCTTAATTAATGGCGCTCGTTCCGATCCATTAGTTTTTAAATTTCTGTAGATAAACTTCGCTTTCTCCATAATAATAATTTGACTAAAGGTTAATGATTTTGCCAGTTGGTAAACCAAACTAGTTTGAGTAAGCATTGGCAGCTTCAGAATGTTTTTATACGCTTTGGTCAGCAGCCTGGATATACTGTTTAAATGTTGCTTCGCTGATTGACTCCAAATAAGTACTGCATAATGCAATTTCGCCAGGACAAACGCATTTAGAACAAGTTTCTTGATGTGCATTGGAAAATCCTCATATCTTCTTAACAATCCTATTATTGGGGCTAATTGCCTTCTTAATTAATGGCGCTCGTTCCGATCCATTAGTTTTTAAATTTCTGTAGATAAACTTCGCTTTCTCCATAATAATAATTTGACTAAAGGTTAATGATTTTGCCAGTTGGTAAACCAAACTAGTTTGAGTAAGCATTGGCAGCTTCAGAATGTTTTTATACGCTTTGGTCAGCAGCCTGGATATACTGTTTAAATGTTGCTTCGCTGATTGACTCCAAATAAGTACTGCATAATGCAATTTCGCCAGGACAAACGCATTTAGAACAAGTTTCTTGATGTGCATTGGAAAATCCTCATATCTTCTTAACAATCCTATTATTGGGGCTAATTGCCTTCTTAAGCTATTTATGTGTGGTAACCAGGTCATACGATGGTCTATGATAAGACCAAGATATTTCATTTCTAGCACTCTTTGCAATTTTTCGCCATTAATATTTAGTTCGACATCTATGTCTCCTTTGTTCTTTTGCTTAAAAACAATATATTTTGTCTTTGATGTGTTCAATACTAGTTTGTTTCCAATTAACCACTGATGGAATTTTCCTAGGTCGTCGTTGATAGTGTTCTCAATGGCAGTTTTGTCTCGTACTGAATAAAGTAGAACTGTGTCATCAGCATATAATGTGTGATATCCCGTCAGCCCACATGTATTTAGAGTATTTGTATATAGCAGGAACAAAGTAGGGCCCAGTATTGAACCTTGGGGAACTCCTGTTTCCGTAGGTGCATGGTCGCTCAGGACATTGTTGATTAAAGTTCTCTGCGATCTTCCCTCCAAGTAACTCTTAAACAACTGCTTAGGACTCCCCTGAATACCATACGATTCAAGTTTACGAAGCAAGAGATCATGATCAACTGTATCAAATGCTTTTTTCAAATCCACAAAAATTGCGATGACATAATCACCTCTGTCCAGTCCTAGATTGATGAAACGTGTGACAGAATGTAGGGCATCCAAAGTACTCTTGTTCTTTTGAAAACCAAACTGATGTTGGCTTATGATAGAGTTTTCAACTAAGAATGATGTTAATCGATTGTTTAGTATTTTTTCAAATATCTTACTAAATCCCGTCAGCAGCGCAATCGGGCGATAGTTATTCGGGTCAAGATAATCACCACCCTTAAATATAGGAACTATTTTTGCAAATTTTTCTTCTTCCGGAAAAGTCCCATTCCTAATATGCACGTTTATAAAATTTGCCATAATCTGGGCTATGTCCTCCTTAATTATACTAATCTCATTCATCGTGATGCTATCAATGCCTGGCGCCGTATTCTTTTTCAATTCATTGATTACATTTAAGACTTCCCTTTTATTTGTTTGATGAATGTGAAAGATGGAATTTATTGCGATATTTGTATTATTTACATTGCCTGCTGAACTGGCAACGATTTCTTTAGTGATTCTTCCACCAATTGTTGAAAAAATTATTCAATGAGTCGCGTCACGTGGACACGATGTGTTAGAGGGCCCATCAGGATTCAGTTGAAAGTTTTGTGATATACCCTGGGTTGAAGAGTTATCCTTTACCTCATTTATTATTTTCCATATTTCGCGGGAGTTGTCAGCCGCTGTTTCCATTCTTCTTGAGAAATATAAGAATTTAGCCTCTTTCACCAGTCGTTTCGATTCTTTTTTCGCTTGCATATACAGAAACTTGAAAGCCTGGTTTCCACTGTTCTTCCTGTAGTCCATGTATGCCTTCCTTTTTGTAATACTTGCATCAATTACTTTTTTCGTTATCCAAGTCCGTTGTCGACACCTGATTTTTTTCTCAATTGTAGAACTTTGCTTAGCAGATATGATGATATTTTTGAGTTCAATAATACTATTTGGTTTCCGCTTTTCCAGTAAATCTCGTATGTTTGATTTAAAGAGCTCCTTGTCTAGAAATCTGAACGTTTTGTAGGTCGGCTTCTGTTTGTTCAGGGTTTGGTCTTGAATCGCAATTTTTATCACACGATGATCCAGTTCCGGCCAGTCCTCAAATATGTATGTCATGCTTTCAGCGACTTTTAAATCATTGGTTACTATATGATCCAGACAGGTATTTGACACTGGGCGAGTAATTTGGTTGTTGTTTATGATTACCGTTCCATTCGTTTCTAGCGTATCCTTATAAATCCGTGTTTCTGGTGATTCCGTTAGCACATGAATGTTTGTGTCCGCTACTGTGATCAAATTTTTTTCAGTTGAGAATAATGTATCTAGTACTGTGCAAAAATCTTGCGCATTCATTCGATTGGGGTTGTAGTACGTCCCTAATTTTATTTTTTTACCTGCATGGTGTACTTCAATTATTATAACGTTATACTTATCAGGCATCACTCTCTTGGTAATGAAATTGATTGTATTTTTTACGTAGATTGCTGTACCTCCACCTCTTCCAGGTCTGCAGGAGAATACCGCATTATATCCTTCAATATTGTAAAACCGTGCTTCTTCTGGGTAAATCCAGATTTCATTTAGAATAATCAAATCTATGTCAGGATTTTGCTGCAGGTAAATCTGAATATCACTTAGCTTCATTTTCGCCGGCATATTTTGGTTGCTGCTTAGGAGACTTAAAATTTAATTTTATGAATTTCTGCAAACCGATACAAAATGAGCTTGTTCGTTTTCCTTTAATTGTATTTTTTCGGCTTTCTAAATTCATCTTTATTGGCCTAGTTGCAAGTCGGATCCGATCCTCGTTTTGCGACCTCTTCGGCCGATGCAACGATCTGGTATCCTGTATAAACTGAATCTTCCCGGTGTTTCTTCAGTTTCCCAACTGGCCTTTTCTTTTGCCTTTTCTGTATAATAAGTAACCGTACTGAGCCTGCCCCGCGCCGTCAAAGCGTCTGCTAACCGGTATCTGGTGCTGTAGTGGTGGTGGGAGTCTAGGTAAAGAGAACCAGGCTGCAGCAGTTGCCTCCACGCGCTTGGAGAGATAGCATCGAGCGAGAGCGGAGTGCGTGTTCAGTTACGTCGTCGGAGTGAAAATGGAGCGTACGATCGAGCAACGTGTTAGCATCAAATTTTGTGTCAAACTCAAGAAAACGGCCACGGAAACTCTTCAAATGATTCAAGAGGCTTACGGTGAGGATGCTCTGTCCAGAACTCAAGTGTTTCAGTGGCACAATTTCCGGGAGGGCCGCGATGACGTCCATGACAAATAGCGCGTCGGTCCTCCATCAACGAGTCACACGGACAAATGTGTAAAAAGTGCGTGATGTGTTGAACAGTGATCGTCGTCTGAGCATTCGGGCTATCGCAGATGAGGTTGGAATTGATAAGATGACTGTTCACAACATTATTAAGAACGATCTGGGCATGAGGAAGATCTGCGCGAAGCTGGTACCCAAACACCTGACTGATGAGCAAAAGGAGCGTCGTATTGCTGTCGCTTCGGAAATCCTTGATCGACTGCAAACCGAACCAGAGTTCTTACAGCCCGGATATGGCACCAGCGGACTTCTTTCTGTACCCCAAGATCAAGAGACACCTTAAGGGGACGCGGTTCGGGACTCTGGAAAACGTTCAGCGTGCTACGACGAGGGCTCTAAACAGCATCGAGGTTGCCGACTATCAGCGTGTTATCGACTCCAATGGGGACTACTTTGAAAATTTCTAAAGAAAAATTGTACATATTTTGCCAATAAAAATTTTCTGGAGTCAGTCCGGTTACTTATTATACAGACCCTGTAATCTTAAGTCCTATAACTTACGTTACTAAATTACTTATGAAATTCTTTCTAGCGACATGAATGATTTGCATATTTTTTAATAATTTTTTTCTGAAAAATTATCAGAGAAGAAAAATGTTAGAAGAAGTGGTGGGCGCCATCAACGGTGTGTATCTAATAAGATTGATGGCCCGATGAGAATTAGTACACATGTCAAAACCACCTTCTTCTAACATTTTTGTTCTCTAATAATTTTTCAGAAAAAAATTATTAAAAAATATGCAACTCATTCATGTAGGTACAAAGAATTTCATAAGTAATTTAGAAAGCTATCGGAGCCATCCGAAAACGAGATCGACATCTGAACGATGCAATGAAAGCTCATGTAGAGCAAAAAAAATTATCATATAGATTTGCATTAAATTGATGTGAAAAGGGTGAAATGATCCATTTAAAGTTTAGCTAAGACAATTACGTTACTAGTTGTGTGGACCTTTGGAAGAGCGTGTGCGTGGTTTATCTGGCGTTTTCCTGATCATACTCTTATTTTTCGGAGCAATGTTCAACAGCATTGAGGGAAGGTCATCCCTTTATTTAGGCCGGAATCCCTCGGGCAAGTCTGCATTGGCTTTGACATGGGACACGGTATTTTGCATTGTAACCTTGATTATGCAGATGTTCAAAACATTTTTGTCGGCACATTCGTATGCTTGCTTGAAGTCTACAAAGAGCTGGCGCGCACCAATATATATTCGCTTCGCTGAGAGTGTCTAATCAATCGTAGACCGTCGGCTTCGGAAACCACCTTCGTAATCTCCAATTATATTTTTTTAGTAACACTTCAGTTTTCACAGCTTACCCTGTCTCCTGTATGGGACATATGGCACTTTTTCACACAACGTCTGGTTGCTATTTGGAGCAACTCTGTCGGAATTCCGTCCATTTCAGGACGACTGGCTGCCCGTATCTCTTCTACTACTAATGTTGGTGGCGTGACTAGGACATCTTCAGACCCTAGAATGCTCACACTTTGTGCGTGCTGTGATAGGTTTTTGGAAATATTGCCCCTACCTGTTTTTTATGTTAATAGGGCTACCTAATGTTAAACCTTGCGCGTATTTGCAGAGGTTCTTGCGTGGTCTGTATGCCTCTTGAGGCATACGCTGATGCATCTTTATTTAGCGTCATAGATTCACTGGTTTCTTCAATCATACGATTAATGACCTGTCGTTGTCCTGACCTTTTAATGCCTAAGTTACTCTTTCGACAAATTTTTTATGTATCTGATTACTTTGTTGACCGCATCTTGCTATTCTTCCTCGAACCAGTCATTCGGCTCATTTTTTGATCGATATCCCAAGACCTTTTCCGCTATGTCTATGATCGCACTTTTCACCACTTTGCACACATCTTTTGGATACCGTCGCTATTTTGTTCCCCCCTACGGAACCGTTTTCAGTCCGTCTTCTAACGAGGACATGTGTATTTACTTGACAGAGCTGCCATTTAGCTTATGTAATTCGTATCTTGTGTGAAGATGTAACGCGTTACTTTGGAAGTGAAGTGTCTACAACTGCCCAAAAATTCTCAGTAAAGCAGGTGCTCGAATAGTGCTGGGAATATAACATCGATGTACACCAGCTTTTTGTAGACTTCAAGCAAGCATACGATAGTGCCGACAGAAATGCACTGTACAAAATAATGCTTGAATTTGGCGTCCCAACGAAACTTGTCCGCATGGTCAAAGTCACGATGCTAAACACAGAGTCGCAGGTCAAGGTAAACAGTAATCTAACGGACAGCTTCATAATAGAATCGGGCTTAAAACAAGGGGATGGATTCGCCCCAATGCTTTTTAATATTGCGCTGCATGTCATCAGGAAGACATCAGCTGAAACCTGGTAGCATATGCTAATGACGTAAATATGGCAAAGGAGCATTTCTGAGCCCAGAAATTGAAGCAAACCGAATTTGCCGACGAGTTAATGAAACTGAAACGAAATTCAATTGGAGAAACCTCCAATTTGATAATACCTGACCGTAGGCGACTATAATCTTGAACCTGAATAAGAGGCGTTGAAAACGGACGAGATTGGTTGCCGCATAAGCACCTCAAATAAAGCATATTACTCCGTACTTCGCATTCTAAGGTACAGAGTGGTGTACAGACAAAATAAGCTCCGCATTCAAAAACACTAGTCAAACCTGTGCTATTATATGGAAGTTAAACATCGACCCTGACGAGCACAGAGTGGAGACTACGTTACAACGTTGAGTTGTATGAATTATTTGATGATCTACCTGTATCTCTGCATCCGCTTGCGTAAAGTTAAGCCCGGTCCAGATGCTACGTCTTGCACGTTTTGCCTGCGCAGTCAAAACGTAGCCAAATTGAAAGCGTCCAGACGGTGCACATCTTACCAACTTGTTTGCGCCGTTCACGGATATTAATGTCCTACAAGCTCAAATATCGTTGCAACTGCACAGCTCTATGTGCAGTTCTAAAACGTTTATTATTTCTCGTCCACACGCAACATTTTCCCTACAAAGTTTTGATTTGCGCAAGCAAAATGTTGTGAAAGACGTAGCGTCTGGACCGGGCTTTACGCAAATTGCAATGGGTGGGCCATGTAGAAAGAATGGAAGAATACCGGCTACCCAAAAGAACATTAAAGGAGGAAGATCGAGGAGTCGATGCAAAGACACGACAGAAGCTGATAGCAAATCCTTGCTGGGAATGATCAACTGGCGGACGAGGTCACAGAACCGTGATGGTTGGAGAAGATCCTGGAGGCCACGCCCGGGTTTGCCTGCCGTGCCATAGATGCTGATGACTCCAATTGACTGCGCACTAATGAGAGATAGAACGCAATACCGTAAGAGATGTTGGTGAAACCAGCCATTTTAGACGCCCTAGAAACAATATTGGCTATGTGAAGATTAAAGCGAAATTTATCATCAAAGGTCACCCCAAGATCTTTTAGTAGAAAGATACAACTCCGAGTGGAATTCCATTGAATGATTATTCAAATAAAATGAATGATTTTTTACGAGTATAAGACATGAGAAAATATTTGTCCACATTCAAAGCAAGGAAATTGGTGTAGCTCCAGGAGGTATGATTATCTAGATCTGCTAGCAGAGCCAAATATTCGTCGATGGAACGAATCACTCTGCGGATATTGAGGTCATCAACAAACATAAGCGAGGGAAATTTAAATAAGGAATAGAGATAATTTATATAGATTAAAAACAACAAGGGACCAAAAATGGAGAGTGAAGTTGAAACCTAAGATTTGAGTTCCATAAGAAGAACATGGTTGGCGGAATCAAAGGCCTTTGAAAAGTCGGAGCCAAAAGCCTTTGAAAAGTCGGTATATCCACCTGATTTTTATGATCCAGAGCAGTGGACATAGAATAGGAGAAAGACCGAAGGTAACAGAGAGTGGATCTACCAAGGTAGATTTACGAATACGGTTCTAAAGCGAAAATAGCGATACACAGAAGAGTTGAGTTGAGTTTTAAGTGTGATTTTTGATGGAATCGTAAGTAATATAATATTGCTTGCTTGCTTTTGCATTACATTCGCTTTCAGGCCTTCGCTTAGAGATAGAGTGTCTCATCTTGACCGTATGTATTGGCACTCGAGAAGATGTTATGGTCAGCACCACGCTTTAGGTGTATGTCCATCCACCCAGCTGCGATACGTTCTGATTTTAAACCGTTACGTATTATAACTGAGCGGGCTTACAGTCCGTCCGAAGAATCACTCGAAACAAATCTCACTGTCACCAACGGGATTCAAACCAGGGACCTTCGGTTTACGTAGCGAGCACTCTAATTGCTATACTAGGCAGACTATATATAATATAATAGGTATACTAAAATAGCAAAAATTTAGTGGCTTTCCATAAAAGGAATATTTTGATGGATTGCTGTTGCATTTTTTAGATAATTGGTCGTATTCAAAAATATCAGTATATATATATCAACTTTTATATGTGCATTCAACAAAAACTTGATTTGGTAGCATGCACAAAGATTGAAAATCATTAAATAATCCTTCAATACAGTTCTTTATTTTCATCCATAATTAAAAGCTCTGGTTCCGTTTCTATTACCATAAAAATGAGGAGTACCTATTTGAATTTATAATTCATGAGTTTTAAGAATCATCACAATATTACTCTAAAAATACAATGATTACGCATTTTGATCAAGTTTTAATTGCGAAACTATTAAATACAACCTTGAGCTTTGACTCTGACTAAAAAAAAAAGATTTTATATTACACAGGATTTTTACAATCCATTGGATACAACGTTAAACAATTTCTCTGCTACGCTCTATAGTAGAGAGTGTGTGAGAATCGTTATTAAACAACGATGCTTAAACCGTAACGTTATTTTGGAATGTTCTCGGATGAAACGTTCTAATCAAGGAACAGATTATTCCCATGTCTAGTACTTATCAAGAGCCCTCAAAAGATCCTCCACGGGCAACATAATGGCGATGATACTAGGAACGTTGTTTGATTTCACTCTGCTGCTACCGCGTCAAAATACGACTTGATCCACAACACCAAAATTACCAGACCACTGCGTAAATCATTATCGGACTCAGAGAATAGTCTGCAGACAAAAAGTATGCTGTCTCAAATGCTGCCAGAGGAGTCAACATGCAACGCACCATTATCTCCTCCGTTAAAGCACCACTTAGAGAGTTTAGATAAATTTGCCTTTTCCAGGATGCACTACAAGGGGCCATCTATCCATTTATTAGACCATTTAAAAATTATCCCCTACTCAGTCGCTCCGTCTCCTCAATCATTCATTACATTCATTCTTTCATTACAGACTTAAGCGCAACGGACGGTGTAACATTAACTGCACACCATCCAGATGGAAGCGGAGACGGTACAGGATCATCACCACGCTATTCAGAACAACGAAATATTAGTGAACTTACTGCAGGCAAACCGACAACATCAACAAGTCTTTTGATTGAAAGTCTTATACAATTGCTCTGTGTGTGCCTTGAAAAGGATTCGCAACTAGCCGAGCGGTCGTATCGAGCGATATGTGAACAATTGGCAAAAATCAATCTCATCGATGAGTCGTATGCGATGAATGAGTTTGAAGAAATGCGAAGTCAATATCAGATGCAAATCTATAAGATTATTCGTGCTGTTGGTGGCTATGAAATTCCGAAATCTTTGCCAACGTTTTTGCTTGGTGAACGGCAACCAATAGAAACGTGTTGGTCACGATATCATCGTGAGTTCGATCACGTAGAATTTATTGCTGGTAGGTCCACAATGCTCCCCTGAGTAAAAATTAGATAATAGATTACAAATCCTTTCTTTCACAGGCGGTGGATTCGGGAAGGTCTTCAAAGCCAGACATAAGCTCGACTGCATTGAATACGCTATTAAACAAATAAAAATCCATTCAACTACAATCAAACTTTGTCACCTAGCTGAAGTGAAAACCATAGCCAGTTTAAATCATCCCAATGTGGTCCAATACAAAGCTGCCTGGCTGGAACCGTATGTTTCAGATGAGACCACGATGAGTATGATCGACTCTGAAAGCCACAATCCCAGTGAACTCGAAACCAATCATCGGCCCTCCACAGCGCATAGTAACACCGTAAGTAGTGCAGGTTCAAGTGATTTCGAATTGCGTCGACCGAGGAATGACGATTCGTCCAGTTTTATTCAATTTGAACGTTCAAGTGAAGTGACTAATAAAAGTCCAACCAACTCGACAAACAAAATGGTGTGTAAATACGAAAGCTATTCGGTGGAGGAAAGTGTTTGTAGAAAACAGAAACTTGCAATCCTGTACATACAAATGTCCCTTTGCCAATTGACTTTGCGCCAATGGTTGGACGAGAGAAATGCATGCGATTCAATGGAAGAATACTATTGTGAGTTCTTTAAAAAACGAACGGATGTTTCACATTTGGACATCGTCTATGACATATTTTATCAAATTCTTTCGGGACTGAACTATATACACAGCAAAAGTATTATTCATCACGATATCAAACCAAGCAATATTTTTCTCGAAATCGACTCAGAAGGTCATTTAACTGCGCAACTTGGTGATTTCGGTTTAGCGTGCCCACTTCAAAATGGTCACGAAGGCATGGTGCTAGGGACACCTTTATATGCAGCGCCGGAACAATTGAATGGGGAGTGTAATCCTAAAGTAGGCATTCAAAAGGAATAGTTGACGAATTGTAGAAATAACTGAAATTTCCTTTCAGAGCGATATCTACAGCTTAGGAATCGTTCTAGTAGAATTACTCGTAAAATTCGGAACGGACATGGAACGTGTGCGCACAATTGAAAATGCAAGAAATGGAACGCTGCCTCCAATCCTAAATAAAAAATCCGCAAAATTAGTTCAGAGGTGAGTTAAAATTTTGACAATATGTTCTATTACAATTTAATACAATTTTTTTTTACAGTTTACTAAGCCACGAAAGGCTACGTCCGACAACGAAAGATCTCATGGAAGTATTTCGAAAAATAAATTTAGAAGAGAATGTTCGAGCATTCCGAGCATCAGAGAACAGCACCACCGCTTCACGACAAGACAAACGAATAACTGATCTCCTGAATCAAATCAATACACTCCACGAAAATACAGATGCGATCAATAATCAAATGGAAGATTTACAGGAAAGGGTTCGTGTACAAAATGCGGAAATTAGTGAATTGAAAAATACGATTTCGGATAAAGACAGTGAAATTGCATTGCTCCGAATGCAATTGATGCAATATGAAATGGCAAAAGAGACTTAAAATTACACACAACGTGTAGAGTAGAAATGGAAATTGATTGTTTTGTTCATTTTTCACTATTTTTAATTTTTCTTCATTCATATTTTTGAAATTTTATGTTTTCACGACGAACCATTTTTCTTTTCTTTTTTGCATATACACTCGTATGTGCATGAAATAAATTATTTCTTGGTGATTTGTTTGGAAAAAATGAACGCGTTTCTTAAAGGAACAAAATTAAGTTGTTGTTTAAAATAAATAATATTTATTGAAAATGATAATTTTTGTGTATCTTGTATTTGAAAGTATGGTGAGAACCCCCAAAGGTTATATTTAATTTCAAGACAACTTTATCTAATGAACAATGGGATCAGATTGAATACCGAGGTTCTTCATCAAGAAGTTAGCATCAATTTATTTAAGCTTTCATAAGAATGATATATTATAAAATATGTGTTGGGTGCGCTCCAGTGAGAATTCTCATTTGGAATAGGAATTGCGGTTTCTAAATGCGCCCATATTATGCAGTGTAGATAATTTGTGTACAGAAATGGGATGTTTGACAGTGAAAAAATGAGCTCATACCATTATTCAAATACAATTTGGCCACAAATTTCATACAACTGATTGTTTGATCATTCAAACAATCAAGTCAAAGTCAAAAGCGCTTTATTCAATACAAATCCTTATAAATTTTAAAAGAATATAAAGCAAATTCCAAACAATAACAATGCAAAAAAACTCAATGGCCTAAAGGGCTCTCTAGATTTATACGTTATCATTAAACAAATTTTAGCAAAAAAACTCTAGCAAATTCAAATTAATTAAGATTTTACACTTATTATGACTTGATTGGAAAAAGGAGAAAAAAACCAACCTACACTATTCAAAAATTATTTATAATTCAAACACAACAGTGAACTTTGATCCTACACCTAATATGTTATAACCTTATTCTAATAAAAATTCAATCAAAAATTTTATCTTATACTAAAAAATTCTATCACAATATTCCTAACCTACACGTCTAACCTTATCTATAAACCTTATAATTCTACGTCTAGCACTCGTAGCGTGTAGACGTGTTTTTAATCGCTCCTGTCATTAATTTTAAAAATTAATTAATTTTTTGCAAAAGTCAGTTTCAAACAATTGCAATATTTTTTTACGAGCCAGTCAAAAGCAAATTTTGATTTTATTGGGAAAACTATCACCGTCGATATTATTCGAGCATTTATCGAATACCTGAAATTCATTTCCTGAAGAAATATCAAAAGTGGAAATACGTTCAAGGGAAGTCCCGGTCTGAGAACATTCCCTCCAGTCTCGCTGCGAAAGCGACGAGATGGAGGAGCCCGATGGCTTCAGCCATCAATCAGGATCATGCCCACTGCCAATGATGATGGGCGAAAAAAAAACTAAAAAGAAGTCACGAGAATAAAGCAGAAAAACCGACAATCCTATCGGTTACGGAAATCGAACAGCTTATCCACGAAAAAGATAGAGCTGAAAAAATCGAAAAAGGAAATGAAGAACTCAAGCTGCGAGTTAAATCTTTGGAAGCACTTGTTGGAACGTTAACGTTCAACAAGGATAACGAAAGCAAGAAAGGCCGACAAACAAACCCAAAAACCGAAGAAAAGAAAATTAAGAAGCCACAGGAAGCTCATCAAGAGGATGTCCTCAGCGCAGGAGGCGCAAACGAAAGCAAGAATTATTATGCAGCGCTAGCTGGTCTGGAAGAAACAATGGACGTTGAAGAGGATACAGGTAAAACGTCAAAATTAGATAGTGATTTCATTGAATATCTTAGAGTTAAAAACCGGGAGAAAAAACCAAAAGGTTTGTCTGCTGGTCCGTCCGTTAACATTAATAAAAAAAAAGAGAAAGTCCCACCAATCAATGTGTTTGGGCAAACGGGAAAAGATATGGTTCGGCTTCTGGCAGCCGAAAATAAACTAAAAGATTTTCAGATAAAAAGAGTCAATGCCGATAAGTTGACAATAAGGACAAAGTCGCTGGTTGATTTCGAGGCAACAAAAAGTGCCTTAAATTCTGGAGATGTTCCACATTTCACGTACACCCCGAAAAGCGAGAAGAACCAAACCTTTTTATTGAAGGGTCTGGACTGTGGTGAGGACACAATCGATCTCCTTCAGGTGCTGCAAGAAGCTGCACCAGAAATACAGTTTATTTCAGTTAAAAATTTTGCAACGAGAAGATCGATTGTGGAGCGCAAAAACTTGCCTCACTACTTAGTCCAGATTTCGAGCAAAAGTAGTTCGAGTGCGCTGCAGAAAATACGGTACTTGAACTTCCGCGTGGTGAGGTGGGAACGCCTCCAGAAAAGTGAGGTCAACCAGTGCTACAGGTGTCAAAGATTCGGGCATTCGGCTGCCAATTGCGCCATGAAATATAGGTGTGTGAAATGCAAAGACATCCATGTTCCCGGCGAGTGCAAATTGGCTCAGGCGGAGCCAAAAGAAAAACTATATTGTGTGAACTGCGGTGCCTTTGGTCATCCAGCATCATATCGAGGATGCCCCCGGTATCAAGATGCAAAGGTTAAAGTCACATCAAAACAAATTCAAGCACACCGCAGTTCGATACCTACCAAGTTCGTCAAGCCCGGGGTGTCATTTGCACTTGCTGCGAGAGGGCCAGCAGACAATGTAAATAAAATAAATAATGTAAGTAGCAATAATGAGCTGCTCCTTAAAATTTATCAACAACTAAATTCCTTATCGGAGCGAATCGATAAACAAGATTCGAAAATTAACATTGTTTTTCAGCGTTTAGGGCTTTCAAATGCCTCCAAATAAGTTGTCATCCAGCCACATTACCATGGATAGGATTCGCCTCATCTCGATCAACGTCAACTCCATTGTTACTTTACATCGGCGTGATTATCTCCTTGAATTCATTGCCAGACAAAAGCCTGACATCCTGCTTCTCACCGAAACCCACCTCAGTTCATGGCACTCCATGGGATTCAAGGATTTTGAGTTCGTAAGAAACGATAGGGTAACAGGTGATGGGGGAGGTGGCACCGGGATATTGGTTCGAAGACCCTATCGCTTCCAAAATATTGAAAAAGTCGAATTCAAAAGCTTTGAATCTCTTGAAGTGTCCGTTATCAAAATCTCACTGCCAGGTGGGGATAACCTCTTCGTTATCTCTGCCTATGCAACTGGTGGAACTGTTCTCAAGCTCAAGGAGGAACTCAATTCCTTGTTCGAAATACTCGAATTGAACAGGCTGCATAACTATTATATTCTTGCTGGTGACCTGAACGCCAAGCATACATCATGGCTGAACGCCACCAATAATCCAAGAGGTGTATTCCTGAAATCGTGGATAACAGAGAACCAAATTGAATACAGGTGCAATCTATATGGGTCGGAGTTCCCAACATACCCTAGGGCAAATTCATATTTGGACCTCTGCATTGCTGACGCAAGACTCGAATTCAGCTTTAATCGTCCTCAACGGAAACTGCAGGTACTTCCTTATGATAGCGACCATAACGCAATCGTAATGGAAATCAATCATCACAGGGATGATTTCTTCCTCATTCCAGTTCAACATGAAAATCATCGGTATAATTTCAAAAGAACAGACTGGGGAAAGTTTCAAAAGAAGTTTAATCGGGAGTACCAGAAGCAATGTCCCCCTTCTGATGGCGGCAACTCTTGCTCAATGGTTCCTAATGACAGAAATCTAACTAACGATGAAATAGATGTCTATCTGTCGAAGTTAGAGAAGCTGACGTTGGAAACGATTGAGAAAGTAGTTCCCAAGATTAAACATCGAAACAATATGGAAGGATATGAAACACCAACCATCGCAAGGTTGAAAAGATTGAAAAGCCTCCTTCTCACACGCGTCAACAATATTTATCGACGATTTTTGGACTACAACCATCCCTCGTTGTCTTTGTTGAAATTACATCTGAAGAATGTCCGGAACTTAATCCGGTCATACTTCAGGAGTGAGGTCAGCAATCAATGGGCGGAAAAATTGAGGGGAATTAGCCCACAGGACCCAGACGGCGTGTTCGCGAAAGTGAATAGCATATTCCGCAAGAAGTCTCGAGTGAAGGTATCGAATCTTGAAGTCACTAGTGATGAGATAAATCTTCTCGATAGGGCTGGTATCGAAATTGATAGTACGACTCCGGATAGAAATGGAAACAGGATTATTTGTGAAGGATTGGATAAACTTGCCCTGATTGGAACACATTTCGAATTGGTTCATCTACCAAACCCTGAGAGAGGGAACGAAATTTTTTCAGAGGTCGTTGAAGCAAAAGTTTCCGACTTCAAATCAAGCTTGAACGGCCAATCAATTCTTCATTTCAATTAAACATTAACATCTGACCTCATACCGAGCTTGAATCTTATTGATTATTTTGTCAGCTATGAAGACTTGTGTTTCATATTTCGCAAGATAAACAACAAGAAATCATGTGGTAATGATGGTATTCCAAATGTAGTTCTCCGACATTTGCCTGAGGTTGCTATTAGGAACTATTGCATATTGTTCAACAATATGTTGAGCAATTCATATTTCCCAAATGAGTGGAAAAAGGCTAAGGTATTTCCGATCTTGAAAAAAGGAAAAGAATCTTCATGCCCGAAAAGCTATCGCCCAATCAGCTTGCTGCCTAACATCAGCAAGGTGTTTGAAGTGATACTCAACAGAGCATTAAACGCCCACATTGAGGAAAATGAGTTGATGCCGAATTGCCAATTTGGTTTTCGTGCCAGGCATTCGACCACACATGCAATAACGAAAGTAACCTCAGACATCTGTTGGAAACTAAATGATAGACAATGTGTTGGAGCGTGTCTCATTGATATGGAGAAAGCCTTTGATACGGTATGGTTAGATGGACTTATTTTTAAACTTCTTCAGGACAAGTTCCCCAGACACCTTGTCGCCATGATGTGTAATATGTTATACGGGAAATCGTTTGTTGTAACCGATGGAAATCTGACAACAATGCGCGAGTTCAAGGTCTTGAATGGTCTACAGCAGGGAACAGTTACTGCGCCTCTGCTCTTCTCAATGTTCATTCGCAAGCTATTGAACGGCTTTGATTTTAACGTCTCGCCAAAGCGATCATTGGTAGCGTTTGCTGATGATCTGATCATCTACACGGCTGACCGAAAAGCTACAATTTTAACGTCTCGCCAAAGCGATCATTGGTAGCGTTTGCTGATGATCTGATCATCTACACGGCTGACCGAAAAGCTACAATAGTTCAGAGCAATCTCCAAAAAATGTTCAATGATGTACAGCTGTACACTGACAATTGGCGAATGAAAATCAATGCGCAGAAGTGTGAAACAATCTTGTTTCGGACAACGCTGCAGGGGGTCAGTCAAGACCTGAAACGTAATTGGAAAGATTTCCACATCATGGCTGGCGAGGGTAGTTCAGAACGAATTCCACATAAATCCTGTGTTCGATACCTCGGTGTTTATCTCGATCAGTATCTGTACTATACTGAACATGTGAAAATCATGCTCAGTAAAGCACTTAAAGTAGTCATGGCCCTTCGAAAACTCTTTCATTCCAGATACATTGATCAAAAGGTCAAAATTATCTGTAACAAGACACTGGTTAGACCAGTTTTGACTTATGGATGTCAGATCTGGTACAACCAGAGTGCTAGTACTATGGAAAAATTAAGAGTTTTCGAAAGGAAATGTCTTCGTGCATGTACTGGTTTGTACAGAAAGCCTGAGACGGATTGGAAACATTATATATCGAATAGAAGAATTTATCAAACTGCTGAAGTGACTAGAGTCGATATCTTCATATTGAAGCTTCTTCGGAATCATATCGCAAGATCTGTGACTGTGAGTCAAAACCCTTGGATTTCACAGCCGTTCCACCCTACAGACGGGTATATAGCGACTTGCCTCGCTACTGGCTTCATTCCTCCAGAAGCATTCGTGTATTTGGACATGAATCGATATGTTTTTGATTCTGACGGCGTCCCAGTCATATATCACATATATCGACGGGCCACCGATAAGAAGATAAAATATCCTCTGAATTTGAGTTCACGAGACCAACGATTTCAATGGAGATACTCATTTGCTAGATTCGTTGAAGCTGATCGAGTTGAGACGGCGCAATCCAGGTATTGGTGGCTGAATGACAATGTCTAAATTTTTCGTGTTTGTTTTCAGTTTTGGTGTTTTTCGTTATTTAGTTTTTGAGTTTCAGCTAATTATTGCTACATTTAGTATTGTTATATATTTTTGTTAAAATCAGGTATAGGTTAGGTATATGTAATGCTTACTATATTCCGTTAGAGATAAGATTAAACACTTAGGTTAGGAACATTGTTATAGTATTTTTAGTATAAGATAAAGTTTTTTTGATTGTATTTTATTAGAAATAAGTTACAACATATTAGGTGTAGGATCAAAGTTTCACTGTTGTGTATTAATTATAAATAATTTTTGGATAGTGTTGGTTGGTTTTTTCTCCTTTTTCCAATTGAATTGTAAAAATATGTAATAATCGTAATTAATTGCATTTGCTATAGTTTTTTTTTTTTTTATGAAATGAGTTTATGATAACGTACAAATTTAGAGAGCCATTTGGGCCATTAAGTTTTTTGATTGTTATTATTTGGAATTTGCTTTATATTCTTTTAAAATTTATAACGATGAGTATTAAATAAAGCGCTTTTGACTTTGACTATAAACCTTATAAAATAAACATAACATATACCTAACCTATCCCCAATTTTTAACACAAATAAACAACAACACTAAATGTAGCAATAATGAGCTGAAACTCAAAAATGTAACAATAATGAGCTGAAACTCAAAAACTAAGTAACGAAAATTACAAAAACTTAAATTAATTTTCGTATCTTGTTTATCGATTCTCTCCGATAAAGAGTTTAGTTGTTGGTAAATTTTGAGAAGCAGCTCATTATTGCCACTTACATTTACATTATTTACCGCATTTTCTGCTGATCCTCTAGTGGCGAGTGCAAATGATACTCCGGGCTTGTCGAAGTTTAGAGCTAAGACACTGCGGCGTAGTTGTGTTTGCTTTGGGACAAATTTTACTCTCGCATCTTGATATCGGGAGCATCCTCGATATGATGCCGGGTGACCAAAAACACCGCAGTTAACGCAGTATAATTTCTTTTTTGGCTCCATCTGAGCCAATTTGCACTCGACAGGAGCATGAACGTCCTCGCATTTGAAGCATCGATAATGCATGGCGCAGTTGGCTGCCGAATATCCAAATTTTTGACACCGATAACACTGATTCACTTCTCTTTTCTGGAGGCGTCCCTACCTCACCATTCGGAAGTGCAAGTATCTTATTTGTTGAAGAGCACTTGGACTGCTCTTATTTGAAATCTGCACCAAATACAGTGGTAAATTTTGTTTTCTACCGTCGATCTTTGTTGCAAATTCCGGCGTACCGGCTTACTTCCATTCGCAACTTCAAATTACCGCCGTAATATATCCACCTTTCTTTGTGCATATATATCCTTCTCCTCATTAAATTTATTTATTTTTATTATCATTTAGCAATTTTCCTATAATTTTTATTTCCCCATCATCACAATCCTACCCTTTTCCCTTTTTTTCAGGTTAAAAAAAATAGCAATATAATAATAACTTTAATTTTCCCACTAACAGCAATCCACTCATTAATTCCCATTAAAAAAATTTCATTCAAAACATTTTCCCTAACAAAACCTAATTCCTTCCTTCATACTAACTAATTTTATTCATTAGCTCCCACTAACAAATTTTATTTTTCATACTAACAAAAATTCATTCACGTTTCCCTACTAACAACTTTCATTCCCATGCCCATCAAGAAAAAAGCATAGTTGAGGTTGCTATTACAATGAATGGGAAATCAACAGAAGGTGGCTCCGTTGGTAGCGTCGTGGATTCTCGACCGGGAGTCCGCTGGGACCCTGGGTTCAAGTTCCCCGAGCGCAGGAAAGCACTCTTTTTAGAATATCGGCAAAAGCAATAGTTTCCGTATTTATATGACACTTTGCATCTAATCAAACGCTTCCATGATTATGCAAATTGCCATATATGCAAAATGGAAATTGTTGCGTTTGTCAGTACGAAAAAGTTGTGTGGGTAGCGGAATAAAAGTATATTGAACTTCGATTACGTTACACAGATGCGGCAGCGGTAATAAGGTATGAAATGATTACGGGATTGGATTTTTGAGGTTGAAATTTTAGGATTGGCAAAAGAATATTAGTTAGATTTGGCTGGTGAATAAGAGGGATTGCTATTGTCGAGGAAGTTTTTAGCGAGTTTTTCGATGACCACGGGGAAAGAATAAGAAAAGTCTTGATTTGGATTCAGTGAGGAATGTTTGAATCGACGAAATTATCTCAAGTTGGTGACGGATGTGCATATAGTCTTGATTTGGATTCAGTGAGAAAAGTTTGAATCGATGAAATTATCTCAAGTTGGTGATGGATGTGCGTACTTGGGGAGAATCGTAGGAGTGGTTCGTGAAGTGTCGGGAATTACTGTGCAAATTTGATTATGAATTGTGATTATTGGGACTGAAAGAAGAAAAAAATGAGAGAATTCAAGGGAAGTGTTGTGGTGCAAATTCCATTAAGTTGTCTGTAGCGATTAGACGTAAAAAGTTTAGGGTGAGATTGCGATGTGTTAAGAAATGAATTTCCCTTATCCGTGGCGCCGATAATATAAGTTGCAGCAAAGTGCTGGATTTTAGTAATATTAACTACTTTGCCAAGATTAAATTGGTGCGAGTTTGGGAGTGATGTAAGGAGTGTTATTAAATTATGTAAAGAAACCAAAACAAGTGCTAAGATTGATAATTTATGAAAAACATGAAGTAAAGATTGATTGTTTATTAAAGCTGCATTGTTGGTTTATGGAGAGGGCTAAATTTTGGACGTTGAATTTTCTTCAATTTCATATGAACAGTGAAAGACTGAGACGGTGCATCGTAGTGATGAAAGTGGCCGGTTTGGGTTGTGTTTTAAGCAGTATTAATAATTTTAAATTGGAGTTAATTTTCAGTGCTCTGCTCCCCTTTGGTTGCCGAGCATAGGAGCTAGCTTGCTTGATAATATTTTTTTCATGAATTATTGTTGTGTTTTTTTTCTTACTTCAATTAAAAATAATTTTTTCATTTCTCAAGATGACCTCCTCCTCTCCCGTCCATTCCTTTCGTGTTAGTGTCTATATGTAAGGTGGCTCAGCACGAGCAGAGGGTGTCCCGGAAGTCCCACGACACAGCTGAGGGCTAGCCGGCCTCAGTATGCCACCCCGGGCTAATCAACCCTCCGCTGAGCCATAATGTCTGCAACTGCGGTGACTTCCGCGGTTGCAACATCTTCTTGTCGTGAATGTTTTAACGGAAATAAATTCAATTTCCGATGCTGCTTCCTTGAGTATCTGAAGAAGACAGTATCTTCTCCGCAGTCCAAGCCCTTCAACAAAAAGGTCTGGTTCTTCTCACTTTTCAGAGTATAGGTGGATTGTGGAAATTAGTTAATTTATTTTCGGCTGCCAATAGCCGAACCATATCCTTTCCGCTTTGACCGAACATGTTAATTGGCGGAACTTTCTCTGTATTTTTGGAAACTTTTTGAGAAGGACCAGCAGAACTGTGAGCTGGTTTCTTCTCCTTAATTTTATAAAATTATCATTGTTTTCTTGATCAACATTACCTTCAATACCTTCTTCAACGTTCATTTCTTGTTGGGAGTCGGTCCAGCGCTGCAAGTAGTTTTGGCTGTCGTTAGCACCTCCAGTACTTAGTATTTCTTCTGGGATGACTTATTTGACAGCGTTCTTCGCCTTAGATTTCCGTATTTATTTGCCTTACCGGTTCTGTATCTTGAGTTTTCTTCCCTCTCTTGTACCTATCTTCCAATGTTTTTAGTCGTAGTCTCAATTTCTGATTTTCAGCTAAAACTCGAATCACTTCTTGTTTGTCTTCGACTAATTGAGTTTTACCCCCGCCATCTGCGGAGTCCTAATTACTCGTGTGTCTTCTTTTATTGACAATTGCCGCCAATTTCGTATTCCTACTCTCCTTGGGCCCCCAACGGAGGGAAGCCGTCGGGCTTCTCCATACAGCAGTCCCGAGTTAGCCTTTGGCTTATTTGCTTTTGTTGATTTATCGAAGTAAAATAATATTCGATATGATTCCGCGGGTCGATTCCTTCCACGATAAATGCTCTTTCCAATGAAAATCAAAATTTACTTTTGACTGACATAAAAAATTAATTTAATTTTTTCAAACTGACTTTTGTGAAAATTTAATTAATTTTTAAAATTAATGATAGGAGCGATTCGATAGATATCTGCTATTACTCACCACATGGTTTCGTCAGGGAGTGGAGTAAAGCTCTGCCACTGAACGAGCACTTGACGTCGGTAATGTGTTGGTCGGATTCGAGAACTGTGCACGACTACCGCTTGAAATAGTAATCCCAGATAAATAGCTCGTAAATTAATACCAAGAACTACAAATCAATAACGTGAAACTGAATTCAGTGGATTTTTCCCTATCGTCATTGTGGACTCAATTGTGTGACAAGTGGTATAGTGAGGTGATAACCTGTGAAAGAAACATAGTCCATTTTGGGTGAAAATTTCCATTGCACTTCTCAAGTGACATTCAATACATAACGGAAGGATGGATTCAGTGAGTGTACGAAAGTTTCACATCAAAATAGCTCGGAATGTCGGCTTAATATCTGACTAACCATATTTTCATTTAACAATTAAATTCTAGGGGAAAGAGATTCGGAGAGAGGACACTTTTCCTTACGTGCGTATGGACATGATTTCTGGTTCAATTGGGGTACATCCAAAACTGACGATAGATACAAGCCATATGGTAGCAATTTGCATATGTACTAGTCGGCCTACTATGGACAAGCTTCCGGTAGCTGTCACCCAACTGCGGCATTGGCAAATGCTTATATTTCGTCATATATACTATTTTCCGAATAAAAAACGTGCCGAACGCATTCCGTGCATGCTATAAATTCACCTTGTATAGCCCATTGTGCTCCTAAACTTTCCAAGACGAGCATATGAAGCACACGTTTTGCACCTTCGACTGATAGCTCAGCGTTGAGATGTAAACAAACTCCCATAAATTCACTTTGGAAGGCGATAAAAGCTAAACAGGTATAAGAACTGAAATAATTTTCAGTTCACTAGGAGCGCTATTGTGTTCTCCGCGGGCCATCAGGATTTGACTGTAGAAATCCGCCTCAAAACCGTACAAAACTTCGAATTTTCGTTAGAACCTCCATAATTCTTTATATACCGCCATGTAAGTGAGCCAGCAAAGTCGGCCTACTAATGGTCATGTGTGTGGTAGTAAGCGCTGCTGCCATATGGCTTGTATCTATCGTCAGTTTTGGGTACATCCAAAACTGACGATAGATACAAGCCATATGGTAGCAATTTGCATATGTACTAGTCGGCCTACTATGGACAAGCTTCCGGTAGCTGTCACCCAACTGCGGCATTAGCAAATGCTTATATTTCGTCATATATACTATTTTCCGAATAAAAAACGTGCCGAACGCATTCCGTGCATGCTATAAATTCACCTTGTATAGCCCATTGTGCTCCTAAACTTTCCAAGACGAGAAAATGAAGCACACGTTTTGCACCTTCGACTGATAGCTCAGCGTTGAGATGTAAACAAACTCCTATAAATTCACTTTGGAAGGCGATAAAAACTAAACGGGTATTAGAACTGAAATAATTTTCACTTCACTAGAAGCGCTATTCTGTTCTCCGCGGATCATCTGGATTTCACTGTAGAAATCCGTCTCTAAGCCGTACAAAACCTCGAATTTTTGTTGGCACCTCCACAATCCTTCATATAACGCCATGTAAGTTAGCCAGCAAAGTCGGCCTACTAATGGTCATGTGTGTGGTAGTAAGCGCTGCTGCCATATGGCTTGTATCTATCGTCAGTTTTGGGTACATCTGATTGTTCGGCATATATATATATATATATATATATATATATATATATATATATATATATATATATATATATATATATATATATATACGTCAGCCGCAAAACTGACGACAGATACAAGCCATATGGCAGCAGCGCTTACTACCACACACATGACCATTAGTAGGCCGACTTTGCTGGCTAACTTACATGGCGTTATATGAAGAATTGTGGAGGTGCGAACAAAAATTCGAGGTTTTGTACGGTTTAGAGACGGATTTCTACAGTGAAATCCAGATGATCCGCGGAGAACACAATAGCGCTCCTAGTGAAGTAAAAATTATTTCAGTTCTTATACCCGTTTAGTTTTTATCGCCTTCCAAAGTGAATTTATAGGAGTTTGTTTACATCTCAACGCTGAGCTATCAGTCGAAGGTGCAAAACGTGTGCTTCATTTGCTCGTCTTGGAAAGTTTAGGAGCACAATGGGCTATACAAGGTGAATTTATAGCATACACGGAATGCGTTCGGGACGTTTTTTATTCGGGAAATAGTATATATGACGAAATATAAGCATTTGCTAATTCCGCAGTTGGATGACAGCTACCGGAAGCTTGTCCATAGTAGGCCGACTAATACATATGCAAATTGCTACCATATGGCTTGTATCTATCGTAAGTTTTGGTCAGCCGTCATAGTAACGTTGTTCGATACGTACGTTTCATTCCTCGAATGATTCTTACTAGCTTCCTGTAAATTGAACTTTTGGATGCTTATGAGAGGACTAGTCGTAGTGCATTAGGAACTGTTACTTTATTCGCATTGCTACACAAAAGTGATTTCCAAAAGTTACACGAAGGACAGAAATTTCTTTAGGCTACCCACTAGGCAAACTTAGTGTACTTTTGACGAAAATAGTAATCGGTACAGCGCGAAGTCGTGTTGACGCATGGTAGGAAGCCAACCATTTTTACATCTACATTGATAACGAAAAATATATGTGTGCTGTTATTACGCTTATTACGATATCCCATAAGGTTGAGCGACACTTTTCTCAGTCGTGTGCAATTGTCTTTAACCCGCCCGAATGCGAAATGTGATGTTCGGTACGATCCAAATTCATGAACAAATCCGGATAAATGCAGAAACACAGTCACCATCGCCGCAAGCTTCATATAGGGTTATCCATTTTACGCTTGGGAGAGTAAAGCTAAAGAAAACACATAAAGTATTTAGATGGAAACAAAATTTTTTATTCAATATAAAGATTGAACCTTGCCATTATACGCCTCAATCCTTTTGAGGTAATTTTCAATGACTTTTCGGCACATTTCCGGCAATATCTTGGCCATAACTTCACGAATATTGGTTTTCAATTGCTCAAGATTTTGAGGATTGTTCGCGTAAGAACGATCTTTCGTATAGCCCCATAAAAAGAAATCTAAAGTTGTTAGGTCGCAGGACCTTGCGGGCCAATTGACATCACTCAATCTCGAAATTACGCGTCCTGGAAATTTCTCTTGCATAAGTGCTCGATTAGCCTGTGTTGTGTGGCTTGTGGCTCCGTCTTGCTGGAACCACATGTTCTCCAGATCATAATCGGTTAACATTCGTCCATAGCGGTCAGAATTGACTGTAATGGCTCTTCCTTGATCGTTTTCAAAAAAATACGGGCCAATAACACCACCAGACCATAAAGCACACCGAACGGTCACTTTTTCCGGCCTTTCCGCGATCACCTGAGGATTTCGAGAGCCCCATATTTGGTAATTCTGTTTATTTACGTAACCACTGAGCGAAAAATGAGCCTCATCACTAAAGAAAATTTTGTTTGAAAAATTGTTATCAATGGCTTGTTGTTCAATCACCAAATTCGCATACATTCTGCGTTGTGTATGGTCTTGAGGCTTAAGTTCTTGAGTGAGTTGGATTTTGTACGGATGGAGATGCAAATCCAAATGCAAAATCCGCCACAATGAGCCGTAAGACTAGCCCAAATGTTGAGCACGTCGAAGAATCGACAAATTCGGATCTTCCTCCACACTTTGAGAATGACAGCGATATTTTCAGCAGAACGAATGTTGCGATGATGCACAGGCCTTGCAATATCAATAATCGATCCAGTCTCTTCAAATTTTCTCACTGTGTTCGAAATTGCTTGCTATGTAGGTCGATTATGTCGACCGTAATTGGCTCGTAAAGCCCTAAATGTTGATTCAGCAAAATCACCATTTTTATAATAAAATTTAATAATTTTAACGCGTTCTTCGACTGTTAAACGATCCATATTTCTAAATGGCAAACCTTCAACTAAAAAAACACGCTTTGGATGACATTTAATTCTTACAGATCTCAAATGGCAGGGTAATACTTTCCTACCACGAAATGGATAACCCTGTACATTTCATCCTAATCATCTCCAGACTAACAACCACTTGGCTATACAGTTCCAGAAGATCGTACTTCGCCTGACTTCAATTTCTCATTTCGGAGTGAATGCTCTTTATTTCGGAGTTCTGCTATCGTATCGGGCCCTAGCCAAATTAAGTGTCGGTCCTACCGTGTGGGGCACACGCACCTAGCTGGAAGGTTCATTGACGCCATTACGGCCCGTCAAGAATCAACGACCATCAGCACTTGTGGAAAAGGCGTTCTGGTCCACAGAGCAGCGAGAAATTACCATCAGTTGCTGGAAGCTGGAAGAAATCAAAATATACGAGGAATCTCAATTCGTCGAACTGGAGGTGAGGAAAAGCAAATACGCGCAAATTCACCCGTAACGCCAGGCTGTGTCGCGAAATTAAATACCTTGGTGGTGGATCTTCAAATTCAATTAGGCGACATAGCACCACATAACATTAAGTAAGACGTTTTGAGGCTTAAGAACCAGCGAAATTAGCATATTGTTGTCGGAGGCGTCTGTTGCCATGTCGTGAATTGAGATAATCAGCGACAATTTTACAGCATGATATTGGGATGGTGAGGTCTGGGGATCGTGAATGTGATGTTTAATCACATTTTGAATGATGTGGAAAAGTTTGGCCGAAAGTTCTCAACATCGAGTAATGAAGCAATATACCATTTCATCCATGATGGATTCTGCTATAATATTGTATATTCTTACCATCGAGCATTTTTTCTCAAAAGAGACCAATTATGTTGCTAATTTGGCTCCACCGGCTGATGAAAGTAGCTTTCAGTTTAGCATAAATCCAAAGACACCGAATCTAGGTTTTCAATCTTAACTATCACAAACAAGAGATTCTTTAACTTGATGAAATAAAAGCAACTTAAGAGCGTCTTGTTCAAGCCAAAATTGTTTATTATATGAACTTTTTTCATAAAATATCTAACGATATTTTGTTATTTCCACCCCACAATATGTGTACTACAAACAAATATTTTACTTCACCCATCTCGTTTCCAAATTTATTTTGAATCGATAAAAAGAGCGCGAACTAACATAAATCAAAAATCGTAAAAAAATTTTGTAATAATTTAAAGGAATTTGACTAGAATTCTCAATTCCTTAGTAAAATCCACAAGAACACGTTCTGTTCTCGCTTCTCCACCAAAAGTTAAAGGAAGTTCTTTTATTTGAAAAGAAACGGTTATTTAAAATAAGATAACCTGAGACTTTAGATAAACGATAAATGAAGACAATTTTTTTTTGGATTTAAAAAATATGAAATATTTGTTAGTGAGCTACACTCAAAGGGTCCACTTAAAAGTATAGTAAATTATCGCAAACGTTAAACATTTTAGTACCTCGTTTGGCGTTTGATATTATTGAAAAAAACGTATTTTGAGAAATTTCAAAATGATTAGATAAAATAAAGACTTGGATCGAATTCCGGTTAAAGATTACAATAATTTTTTATTGAAGCTTGAGATAAAAGATACATTTGTTGATCAATTCACTGCATAGCAGCAAATTTAGATGTTGTATTATCAGCAATATAGAATTTGTAATCTTTGTGTTTCCGATAATTAATTTTTAGTTAGAATTAATATTTGGATAATTAATTAAAAGTATATAGTACGTACATTGCATGTTGAGGTGAAAGATGATAAATGGCTTAGTTGTGTACACTTTGAAACTAGGAAACAAAACAATTGAAATAAATATGAATCGCTGAAATGAATAACCCACTCGGTCTTCTCATTTCGAAAATTTTTAAAGGGTATGGGATCCACCATGGTGGCTAGATACTCCTATTCTGAGCTAGTCATCGGGCTGTAGCTCCTTCCTTTCTTAGTCGTTACAGGGGCTCTTGCTGGGTAGAGTGGCCTTCCAAAGAGGTTTCTTATTTATATTAATCTCTTATATAAATCTGAAAAGTTTTATTTTTCATTTAACGGAAAAAATCATATAAATGGCTTTTGTATGAATTTTTCATTTAAAAGAAAAATAAATGGCTACATCTCAATGAATATTGATCCAGATGGGGGTGCGAGGGGATACCGCTTCCCCCTGGATGCCCCACTCTTGGTGGAGGTCGTAAGTGCTCGGAGAAAGGATGAAATCATCTCGCGTCCCGCGCGTTAATCGTATCAGTCAGTTGCGTTTTCTATAGTTCATTCCTTCGGTAGGTTACCTCAGCCTCGATACCGTCGAACCCGTCTATAATGTTCGAAAAATTCGTGAATGCGAAATTTTTTGCAGTGGACCCTTGTGCTGGGGGAAAGAACCAACCCCACGACATTACAACGCTAGCCTGTAAGCGCATTCACGCGTCCTCAGACAAGGCCAATTCTGGCGAGCATTAATACCATCACTCGCTGAGGCAGCAGACCATCGCTGCAGTCCTTTATGGACATTTAGAGCATGTTCCGAAAACACTACACAATTCTTTGTAATTGGGAACTTACGTGTTATTTAATGGCTCCAGCTTGGCTTATGAGTATGCTTTGAAACCATTCCTCAAAGTCGATATGAAAAGCACTTCATGATTCTGAAGTAAGCTTTTTTTCTCTGTTTGCCTTTAGATTGTTCGTTATTGTTTATAATGATAAACTTTTTCTTCCTTCAATTAGAAAAATATTTTTAATGAATTGAATAATAATATTTTATTATATAATATCAGACAATACAATATTTTATTTTTCAAAACAATTTATAAAATTTGAGAACGAACTGAATCATATTCATTAATTGGCTATCTCTATACAATTCAAAAAATATTTTTTTATTTTTTTAACTTCAAAAACAATATACCTATCTAGATTTACATTACATGTTTAATATGTCAAAAGTAAAGTAATTTTATGTAAAGTATATGAATATTTTTGAGTATTTTTGAATTATATATTATATAACCGCCACAGAACTTCCCCACATGATTGCAGATCCAGAAGTAACAATTTTATGTTTAATATTATGTACTGGAAATTTAGTGAAATCAGATTCTAAGGTAATCGACTTGAATTTAATTAATAATTCTTTAACATTAGGATCAACATCCGATTGAACGTGAATTGATAAATTTGAATAATCTTCCTTAGAAATAGAAGCTATTGATTTAAGATTGGTAACTGGGTCAATTAAAACTTTATTAGCTACATCTACTAAAAGACCGAAATGACCAAGGAAATCTGCTCCTATAATGGGACGTGTAATGTCAGCAATTATAAAGTGCCATGAAAAATCTCTTCTAAGTCCCAAATTTAATGTTAATAACTTTTTCTTTCTTTCTTTATCAATGGAAGATGCATAAGCAGCAGAAAGTTCAAATCCCGATGGAATTAATTTCAAATTATTTGATTTCGGAATCACGGAAATTTCCGCACCTGTATCGATTAAAAAATTCTTCTTTGAAGAATGATCGAGAATTAAAAGGCGGCTAGAAGAAATACTACTTAAGTTTGCCGCCGGAGACTTAAGAGGATTTCATTTTTTGAATTATTGAAAGTCTCCTTAGAATTTTTGTTAATAAATTTGCATGGCACATTACACTTATGTGCATTGACACCAAATTTAGCATGATACCAACAAAATCCTCTATCTTTTGAGCGTCTGTTGGATGAACTACGTGAACGGAAACCTTGAAACTGGCCATCATTCCTTCTTGGACTTCTAAATCTTAATGATTCTCCAACAGCCTTAGTGACTTCTTAACTCTGTAATTTGTTGTTGAAAGTTAGGTTCTGATTTGGAGGAATTTGCAAACGAAAATACCGATGGTCTATTTGAAACTTCAAAAATTTTATCAACACTTGATGCCAGATCATTCAAAGAGCTGGACCGGTTACATGCTAATATTGCTTGCATGTTTTCGGGTAGTCTTTGAAGCCATAATGATCTTAAAAGACCATCTCCAACTTTATCCCCCCCAAGTTGTTTCATCTCACGAAGAAGTTGTGAGGGCTGTCGATCTCCTAAAGTGAGATTCGAAATTAATTGACTTAATCTCGTATTCTCACTTGCTGAAAGTCTGGAAATTAAAGCTTCTTTTAAAGTTGTGTAGGGAGTAGTGGATGAAGGATTATTCACTAGATCAGTAACTATCCTAATGGCTTCAGGATCAAGAACTACCAGAACATAATTGAATTTAGTTAACTCCGTCGTAATCCCAGCCAGAGCGAATTGGGCCTCCGAACGCGTAAACCATGTTTCAGGAAACTCTTTCCAAAATGAAGGTAGTTTCACTGCTACAGCATTTACTGTAGAATCCCCTGAAGGACTCGCACCATGGAAATTATCTTGGGGCATAATTTAATTTATAATAATATAAGTATTCCTGCAAAAATAAATCCCTAAGGGTTCTGGGTGCGCTACGCTGGATATATCCCCCCTGTCGCAGGATATATCCTACCCTTAATCTGCGATATAATCGTTAAAATTTTATTTAAAGTTTTAAAATTTAAAAAAAAAATATTTAGAAATATTGAAAAATATTTGAAATACTTAAAAAAATTCTAGTATATATGTATGTATTTAAAATGTGTGTAATTCTAGAATGTAATGTTGTACATAAATTCTCTGACTTAAATTCCTTTACGTCTCGGTTTGTAATACTTCCTTGAAAATCGTTCTTGATAAAACTGCCAATTGATCTTTGCCAAACAATATTATGTCAGAAATATCCACAATCTGGTCCTAATATCGGTCAAACGCAAAAACTCCTCTCGACTCTCTGCTGAACATGACAAAATTTTCAAACTTCTTCTCCGTCTGTCCAACAACTGATACCACGAAGTTGTCACAATTTATCTTCCTCACAACGTCAAATATCAATACGAATTTTGAACTCGTGGACAATTCAAAGGCAGAAACTAAACGGGCTTGCAATGAAATCCTAAAATTGTAACAGCCGATCGTAAGCCGAGAGAAAATTTTCTTCTTTCTTGTATCCTCTATTGTTTTGTTGATTTAATTCAATTCGAACGGCAAAACCCAGGCGTTCGAGAGTAAAACTGGAATATAACTAGCCTGGAGGTCTTGAATATAACTAGCCTGGAGGTCTTGAATATAACTAGCCTGGAGGTCTTGAATATAATCAGCCTGGAGGTCTTGAATATAACCAGCCTGAAGGTCTTGAATATAACCAGCCTGGAGGTCTTGAATTTTTGAAGGCGCTTGTGCCTTATCGAGGTCGCCAATTTTTCGTTATTGTTTATAATGATAAACTTTTTTAAAAATATTTTTTTAAACTCAAAAGCAATATACCTATCTAGATTTACATTATATGTTTAATATGTCAAAAGTAAAGTATTTTTATGTAAAGTATATTTTATGTATGGAATGAATATTTTTGAGTTATTTTGAATTATATATTATATAACCGCCACAAGATCAAGCCCACCTGCTCTATTTCATCGGATGAGCCGACTCTCCGGATTTCTTATCTATTTACTGGAGGAGCAGGAACTCCTTCCTTTCCGGTCTGGTGGCCTAGCCCTTGATATTATAGCCAGAGATTCGGGAAGTAATAACGGAAGTAAGCATCGTATATCCTTGCCAGATAAATTCCAAGTTCAATATTTTTCCCCTGTTCTTCAATGGAGACAGCCCATCATGTTTTTTATGTTTTGCCGCACGATTTTTATCCAAATCATTTTCAAATAACTGTGGTAAGGAGCTACCCCCGAGATCTGATAGTCTGGAGGGTTATCCTTACGTTAAATGTATTGAGCTTCTTTAAGTCCTCAAATATTACAGGTGCTTTGGGTCCATAAAATATGCACATAATGTACCTCCAAAAATATGAGATCAGATTATATTGAATAGTTCAGAACTAAACTTTTTTCAATTCTGACGGATTACAAAGATATTGAGAAGTCAATTTGACTTAAGAATAATAGCCACAATATTTCCAAAATACATTGTACCATAATTTCAAGCAAATATCCAATAAAATAAATTATACACTGTTTGCAGAAAGAGAGTCAACTCTTCGCGACCAAAGCTAATTCAGCTAATAATCATATACAGATACCACGTGCTGTGTCATGTGCTCTTTGTTTTGACAGCTATTACTTGGATAATTTGGAAAATGGCATGGTCGCTATAGGAAAGAACCGGTTTTTGCCGAAAACTATGTTCCGCAGTGTAATTTTTCCAACCATTAAAAGGAGTGCAGCGTGGGGCCAGTCCAGAGGTAAGAAAAAAGTTCATTTTAATTTATGATAAGAGCATAATAGTCGATAAAAATTGCAAATCGATTGTTGATTCTCTAAATGTGCGCTACGCATGTACTCGTTTACTATAAATCGATATCAATAGAAGACAATATAAGACAGGTGGTCAAATTAATATTGAATCTTGTTTTTTTGTTAGCATGTTAAAGCAATTAAATGAAGTTTGTCTTCATTTTAGGAAATGTGTAAAACAAAACGTGTAATTCCGTTTGAATGGTCATATAGTCGTACATTACAGAAGAAATTTGACTTGTAAAGTTATAAATTTCCATTTTGACGAAGAATGCCACAGCGAACTTCAGTTCCATAAATACGTTGATTTTATCTGAATATGAACCGTATATCTTCTTTACTGGTCGAAGCTGATCGTCTTATGAAATTTTTAAAGGCATTCATCTAGAGAGCAGAGAAAGAACTCAATGTTATCATTTTTTAAAAGTTCCGGTTTCTCCTGGATAGTCAAAAATTGATTTCTTATTTGCACGTATATTTTGATCTCAAAAGTTAATTCAATATCGAACAACACCTTGCAGCGTACGTCGTTCCAATGGACACCAAATCCATAAATTCCATAGTGTGGATGGATCTCGAAATGACAGGACTCGAAATAGATAAGGATACTATTTTGGAAGCTAGTTGCATTTTAACCGACAGCCAATTGAAAATTGTAGCTGAAGGACCCAGTGTTATTATAAAGCAGCCTGATTCAGTTCTATCAAACATGAACGATTGGTGTACAAAGCACCACGAAGAAGTAAAATTTTATATTTTTTCAATGTCAGCTATACCTAACATTTTATTTTATTTCAGACTGGATTGACTCAAGCATCTCGAAAGTCGGAAATTTCTCTTGAAAAGGCCGAAGCACTCCTTATTGATTTCCTTCAGCAACATATTCCCCCAAAAACTTGTCCTTTAGCGGGGAACAGTGTATACATGGATCGCTTGTTTCTTAAAAAGTACATGCCCAAATTGAACGATTATATGCACTATCGAATTATTGACGTATCTTCAATAAAAGAGTTGTGTCGACGATGGAATCCAAGTGTATATGCTCAGGCTCCCAAAAAAAAATTAGTTCACCGAAGTCTAGACGATATTAAAGAAAGCATAGAAGAACTTAAATACTATAAGAAATTTATGTTTACAAATGCAAAGGTGTCATAGATGATGTGTTCAGCGATGTGTCAATGCAATAACTTCTAGCTTAAATTTATAATTTTATATAGGACTCATTTCTGAGTAATTTATTGTACAATTTAGTCGAACTTTTGTCGATTGCTTATATTTTATTTTTTAACCATTGCGTAATAAATATTATTTCCAAAAACATTTAATTAAAGCGTACCTACCCTTCTTTCGAACTGATTCTTATGTTGCAAGTATATTTGTAGATTAAGTATTTCAAAGTATCTAATCATGATTAAATGATCGTGATACCGAATTACGGGTCGGAAACAAATATTGAGTAAATTTACATGGTACATGAATTAAATAGATTGAACCCCAATAGTTCTTTATGCAAACAAACAAATTTAACAATAAGGTTAAATTCATGACCAACATTTTACACAACTCATGTCTAACGTTGCGATGTTCATACGTATCCTACCAGGTATATTTTATTATTGTAATAAATCTTGTCGTATCAAGATATGATATTGTAGCGCGTTTTGCCTGCCGTTGTTCTATAATAACGGATTGTAAAAACTATCTTAGTTTGTTTTGTTTATTAAGATCTTTAAGTGTTTCTCATGTACAGTCGCTTTCGTTCTATTTACACAACTATACTTCGATAATTCACATACAAATCTTCTTTTGTTCTTTTGACTCAAAACGTAGGAGATATTCAAGTAATAAATATGAACTATTCGCTTTAAATTCCGTGTGGGGATTTCGGTCCCCCATCGGACGCGTCCTCAGGGGGCGGATTGAGGGTATCCTAACCGTCTAACGGCGGGTATCTGAGGAAATAAAATACATTTGGTGGACCAAAAACCAACTAAGTTGAAGCGCTGAAATCGCTCCACTTGGTATTTACTTGCCATAGAGCCAGGACAACAGCCTCGGATCGCAACAAATAAACGACTATTCTTTTTGGACTTGGAATGTCAGATCATTGAAAAGACCAGGTGCACTCCGACAACTTCTGGATGAAATAAAGAAATATAAAATCAACATCCACGCAGTGCAAGTGAAGATACATTTAACATGCGAACGCATACTATGTATAAAAGCCATGAGTTTGGAGTGGCTTTCGTAGTTGACAGCACATTTAAACAAATTATCACCGACTTCAAGCCCGTTAACGAAAGGATCTGTGCAATTCGTTTCAAGACCAAATTCATCAAAAGCCTCTCGCATTTCAGGCTTGATCTTAAGAAATTTCTATATTTTTACCGATTCTTGATCCTGTGTTAAATTATATTCTAGCTTCGTTCGGCCCATCCACGAGCACAGTTCACTAGTTTGATCCCCTTATTCAAAGTGTAGAAGGCGTACAGAAAAAATTTACCCGGATCGTTTTCTTGAAGTTTCGGATTCCCTACATGTTAGGAATAATGCTAAAACAAGAACATCAAACATACCACCAACAAGCGCTAATACATAATTTGCTGGCGGAACCTCAAATGCGTCCCAATATAAGATCACCCAACTGTAGCAGGTCAAAAACCATCCTACAGCAAACCAATCGATCATCGACCGCATCGATCAACAAATTCCAGCAGAGAACATTGGCCACCAGATCAACATTGGAGTGAATGGTTGCATTCTGCCAAATCAGCAAATATATGCAACCTAAATGGAATTTGCTGAGCGTTTGGGCGAATGAATGAACTTGCATACTAGAATGAAATTTTATGTATGAAAATTACTGTAAAAATACACTAAAGTGTCTGTGATCAATAGAAGTTGAACAAGGGAGTTTCATTTCACATTTTAACATTACAGCCGCTTCAAGAAGAATTTTTTTCATTTCCAGAACACTACATTTATTATGAATCACACTTATCTATCCTCAATATTCCTTCGCTGGAAAAGCTTCGAGTCTACCTTGACGAATGTTTCTTTTACAGGCTTTGCCGTGGTTTGCTCAATACTCGCTTAGTCAACCAGGTTCTAGTGAGGCACGTGACCAGTTCATATTCTATTTGCACGTAGTTTGGTGTATTATCACTGACCCATACTTAGAATACCACGTAACCATGATGACCTTCAGCTTGGGCCTTTTCCCGTTTATATTTAGTTTATTAAAAATATGTGAACTCTCTTCTTAACTCTTAGTAATTTTTTTCTCGTTTTTTGCAATTTCCAATACTTTTGTCTTGCTATTTGCATGTTTTTTTTCTCTTCTTTCTCTTAGCTGTGCTATTGTTTATTCTATTTTGTAATTGGAATTATTCTGTTAAATAGAGAAAAATAAATAAAAATAAAATGTCTGGCTGATCAACTGTCACGAGTCCACAGAAGACAAGCAGGAGTCAATCAAGGATGAATTTTATAGCATCCTGGAATGCATTGCTGTCAAACGACATTAAAATTGTTCTGTATGACTTCAATGCAAAAATTGGCCGAGAAATGGCACATAGAGGGATAACCGGAGGACACAGCCTGCATGCAGATACCAGCGACAACGAACAATGCCTAAAATACTTTACTACTAGCAGAGGCTTCACAGCACTTCCCGCATCGAGATTTCTTCAAGAGAACGTGGGCATCCTCAGATGGTCACGTATTCAACCAAATTGACCATGTTCGAGCGGTCACAAGCAGACCCCGTAATGAGAGAAAGATCAAGAGTAGAATTTGCCATTCCTAAACCCTACAGTACAGTTAAAAAGTACTTTATTCGGAGACACCTGGAAGAAACAGAAACAAGGGAATGTAATGAGCTTTATAATTCAGGTCTTAAAGCATCAAAAGCATTCGAAACGGCCTATGGTGAGAAGTAATTTAAATCATGCATCAAACTAGAAAAAGAGTCAACTAGTATACCCACATGATTATTCACTGAGTATTTTTAACTTGATGCATATCTAAAAATGGATCTCTAAGAGAATAGCAAGTTCAGGTTCTGAGAGTTTGTAGATAAAATACCAAAAAAATGTTTGGCATACTGCAGGGCCCTATTCCAAACGAGGAGAGACAATCTGGAAACTTATTGTCTAGCATCTGGGATACGTAGAGTCAATGAAGATTATTCACTTTTTACGAGAGAACTCTCTATTTGAGAATCTACGAAACACCCAACTCATACAATCAACAATCATATACAATGAATTGATATGAAATTCAGGCCCACAAAATATTTGATTTCTTCGCAATGTTCTCACCAGAAATAAGTTATTAACGACGCGGGAGTGTTGCATTTTTCGTTAATATATGCCAACCATGTGAACACATTAAAAAAGCCCTATCCCTAGCTTTCAAGTGCAATCAAAGCTTTAAAGTTATCTACTGTACTAGAGGAGTTCTGTGATCGATCTGTCGTCGCCAAGATTCGTGTCGATATTATTAGTAACCTGATTAGTAAAGTACGCCATTGGAGAATAAAGCGTTTCTCATTTTGTCACGTGATTCCTCGTTTTATTTCTGGTAAACCTACTCTTATATCCAAGAGATTATGGGCCCAGGTATCGCGTTCGTATAAACGAGAAAGAAGTCCGCGAGATCGTGAAGTCACCGTGAAAAACGTTTCTCTCGCTACCCAGGAATCCCGATCGTGTGTCGGACGACGGAAAGAATTTCCAGGCTTGGAAATTTGAAATGACTGCGATCCCGACGGCTTCCGGAATAATCGATGTTGTCGATGGATCTCGCGTAAAACCCGAAGGAGATGTCGCGAACGTGAATGAATCCAGAAAATGGGTCAAGGACAATGCAAAAAATACAACGCATTGAAAACGGCCTAGGACAGCGTGCCCGCAGACGATCAGACAATTCGGAAACTCATCGAACGTTTGATAAAGGAGGAGCTGAGAATGACAGCAGGTTAGTGCTTTTGCCGCTTTGGCTATCGAAAAACGCGATGCGAGTGCTAGAATAATGACTAAATGGTCAAGTGCTCAAGGACAGTTTGGGACGCGAGAGTGCTTTTACCGCCATAAAAATAGGTACATTACCCGACAGTGCCGGAAGAAAAAGAGAGACCTCGTCGAAAAAGAGGTGAAAGACAGTGCGAATTGTGCGAGAAATCTGAACGAAAGGTGCTCGACGAGTGATTGATACGTGATTTTACCGACGTGAGCCGTGAGTTTTTTATTTCTGTTGGTGATGAGCATTATTTTGTTTGCGTGGAAATCGAGCATGATCGAGCGGAAATGAGAATATTTATACGAGTACTTCAGAGCGCATATGCGAGGCAGATACTCGAACGTTTTGGTATGACTGAGACAAAAAGGTCCAGTATTCCAGCAGACCCGCGCGTGATTTGTCGAAAGCCGAAGAAAACGTTTTTGTCAGTTGTTTCGCGACCCGACATTACTTTTGCAGTGGGCAATGTCAGCCGGTTTTTAAACGCACACACTGCAGTTCATTGGCAGGCTGTGAAAAGAATATTTCGATATTTGCAAGAAACAAAACATTACGATATCGAGTACTGAGCACTGACGGACTTTATTGTTATTCCGACGCCGATTTTGTCGGGGACGTGGATACGCGAAAATTGACCACCGGTTATGTTTTTTTTCTCGCAAATGGCCCTGTAACTTGGGGCGCACAAAGGCAAAAGATTGTGGCTCAGAGTACGACCGGCTACGGCCGCTAAGGAAATTGTATGGCTGCAAAAATTGTTGCGCAATTCGGGGAACGGAAATGATTGCTCTATAGTTTTAAATGTCGATAACCAAAGCGCGATAATATTGCGTTACCTGTTTGCGGATCGCGAACGATTGGATTACAGTGGTAGGTGATTCTGTGAAGTGATGGAAGACTGAAAAGTCACGGAAACTGGTGCAAGGAGTGACGATGTTGAAAATAAGAAAGGAAAAGAAAGTGCCGTCCTTCTATTAATTAGAAATTGTTTGAAAGAGGTGATGTTCAAATGGTTTATTTTATTGTTACGCGGGACGAATTGTTTCCTAGCGGGAATCAACAGTAATTGAAACCTATAACCCTGAGAAGCTCCTTCCTCCAATAAAATTTGCTAGCACATGAGATTGCCATTTTCTATCGCCGCATTTGGGATGAACATGAACTGCGACAATTGCTCCGTGGATTTCGCAGACGGCAGTACAATTTATGAAGTTCATGGTGATCGATGTCGTGAGGAACAAACGCGCAGATCGAGTTGCAATTGAAGTGTTGACATCGAAAGTCTTAATATCCGTGGCTTTCCCCGAGTGAGGTAGACTGAGTTCTCGTCTTGATATAAAAAGTGGAACTTGCGAGCAATTCGAGGAATCTGACTTCCGCACATTAGTAGTGTTCGACCTTTAAAAAAAGGGGTAATTCTGTCGATGCTGAACAGTGATGCCTGTGCGAATATTGCCTGCCATCATCGCGTCTTTTCGTCTGTTGCCTACTGTAGTTCTGAACAGCTAATTTTTTGTGTTCTATTGTGTCAAGAAAAATAGCCAATTCAAATTTCATCTTTAACCTTTTTTCAATGATTGTTTATAAATCCAGGATTTATATATCATTAGCGGAAATAATTACGGATGTACATACCCCATCTACAAGCGCTTGTCGAGGAGGATGGGTAAGTACCCTTTTAGTTTCATTTCTTTTCTTTTAAATTTGTTCTTTTTCCAAATTTGTTTCATTCAATATTGGTCATACTATATAATAGCAGTTGAAGCTATAAATAATTTATGTATATTGCAGGATGGATTTTATTTAACAGTGCTGTTATTATGAATATTAACTTCCCTTCTAAATAACACATACAACTCTATTTAATTACAATTCGGTCATTTTGTTTTAGTTTCCAAGAATTGAGTTATCCGAATAATAAAATAAATTGTTAAAATATATCCTTCGGTCTTTCCATTCTACCCCTTTGACCGGGTATAGGAGCCGCTACGATAGTAGGTGGTTCACTGAAAATGGGCTAGCCATCGGGCGCGCTCCACCTATTTTGTTGTTTTCAGGGGCTCTTGCCGGGTTGAGTGGCCTTCCACTCACGTGCCCTTTTTATGGCATAGGGTTATGTGATCACATAATTCTATGACATAAATCGGTTGCATCTATATTTCTCGTTGATGGGAGGGCTCATGCAAAGTATGTTTGTATGAATTTTCCGCTCAAACGGGAAATATATGGCCACGTCAACATTTGGATATTGATCCGGTTGGGCGGATGCGAGGGGGCACCACATCCATCCGGTTGCCCCACTCTTATTTGTGGACCATAGGAATCGTCGGGTAACGATGAAGTTTTGGCTTGTTTCGACTTCAGTAGTTACCTGCATTTTTCGACTTCGGTCGACCTTTTTTTGAGACCCAAGAATTTGTGAATGCGAAATTCTTTTGTAGTGGGTCCTTGTGCTGCGGGAATGAACCCGCCCCACGACACCGCAACGCTAGCCTGCCAGCGCATTCACGCATCCCCAGACAAGGTCATCTCGGATAATATTACCACCCTCTTTCGCCGAGGCAGCAGACCATCGCTACAGTCCCTTACGGACATCTTTAATATCTACTCTTCACTACAATAAGACTCGCGAGAAATCCAGAATATCATAGGGGAACGAAACATATAGATATAAGATATCGTTATATTGGAGAAAAAATTCAGTCGAAAGAGATCGAACTAAAATACGTGCATACCGAGGAACAAGTCGTGGATGCATTCACAAAGGCTCTACCAAAAGAGCGATTTAACGTGCTTCGCAATGTTCTCACCAGAAATAAGTTAAAACGACGCGGGTGTGTTGCACTTTTCCTTTGTGTATGCCAGCCATGCGAACACATTCAAAAAAAAAAATGCTCAGCCCTAGCTTTCATGTGCAATCAAAGCTCTAAAGTTATCTGCTGTACGAGAGGAGTTCTGTTCTGTCGTCGCTGAGATTCGTGTCGATATTATTAGTAACCTGTTCAGTAAAGTATGCAATTGGAGGATAAAGCGTTGTTCATTTTGGCACGTAATTCCTCGTTTTGTATCTGCGTAAACCTACTCTTATATACAAGATTTTATGTATCACGAGGGACATTATTTTATACCTAGCTCCTTTAAATTAAAAAGCATCATCTAAATATATTACGAAATTATCGAAATAAGTAACACAAAACGTGTTTTATTTTAATAAAAAGCAAATTAGGGTAGACAGAGCTACGCTCATGTTAGAAGGTTTTTGTACTTAACCAACGATATGCAGAATTATAGAATGATTCAATTCAGGAAAAATTTTACTGATATGCACAACAAACATATTCTTGCTACAAAAGAAAAACCATTGTTACTTAACCGGCCAACATTTTGCTGTAATTTTACTAAAATCGTTGACTAAGCGCAATCTTAAATTAATTTTTGTTTTTCATCTCATTTGAACCGTTGTAGAAGATCCATTCAAAAGTGTCGCATCTGGTTCGATGGAAATCCCATATAGTAGAAAAATCGTGTAGGATTCTTGTAATCGTAGAAAATTCCTATAAATTTAATTTTATCTTGTAGAATATAAAGACTCTTAAATAACTCCATAAATATCTAATTTCACACTAATTATACTAATAAAGTTTCACGGGCGAAAATGTTAAGTTTACAGACCCTACTATTATTAGCAAAGTTCAATGAACTTCAACCTCTAAGTTGTTTATTATTGGATTCACCTTTATGATTTTTTTTTCACCTGTAAATTGTAGGTGCTCAGTTTTAGCCATTGTAATTATTTTTCTGTCTAAACTCACGAACGAAGTCGGAACCGACCTCTTGTCAGTTCTAGACGTTAAGTCTGAGTCGTTCCAACGAATGGTACCAACCGGTCAACCAGTCAGTGCACCGTAATCCATTTTCGCGGTGGCTGTTTGTCGGCCAGCTAGATTGGAGGGGATTTCGGTCGCGGATCTTAAAATGGATTACGCTCAATTACGTATTTCAGCCACCATTAAACGCCCGTTTCAAACGTGTCGAAAACACAATCATACGGAGAAGAAACCTACTTTACGTTACTCCGTATTTCTTTATTAATCCAGTCAAGTACAAAAATCTAATTTCCATTTCACGTCCCCGAATTTTACCGACGCGGTACCGAAAAATACACTACGTTAACTTGAACCTGACGAAAGCTGCGCTAATAAAAAAACAAAGCCAACAAAGGTACCGCGTACCGCTCGCGACGCGAAACCAACCTCAGCGGATTTTTTCAAACCCTACCCTCTCCCCGGCATACTTACCCTGCACTCTCACTGCCTCTGGAAAAGAAAGACCACTGGAAAGGAAAGTCTGCGTTATATTTTTAGCAATTCATATTATTTATTGATTCAATTAATGTTCTAGGCTTCATCATGTGTATAAACTAAAGAATAAATTCAGTATGAAAACAAAAACTCGTTTCAATCTAAGAACAAAATATTTACTATCTACAAACAGCAAAAATCGCGAAAATGTTTAAAAATATGTATCAATAAATCAAAAACCAAAGGTATGTCTGAACATATTTTCATGAAGTACAATATACACATGTATAAATGATAATAGAATCATGATTTTCTAGACAATTTTTCCGGTTACTACGTATGTTTGTATGTTGAAAACTAATCGCGATTGATATTGTTCAATGTTTGATATTATTATAGAAAAAAAATAGCGGATAGAACTGGTACTGACTATTTTTGCATATAAGATATCTCATTAATCGTTTTATTTGTTGATATACAAGTATGAAAGCAACGACACAATATGGCAATAAATTATTCTGTCTTTATAAAAGAAAATGAGACAAAATTTACGTAGGAATAGTGGGAATTGCGCACTTCCAACATTTATATGAAAAACTACATTCTCATCGTTAATATATTTCTTTGTTGTTATTATTTCCTCACATTTTATATAATATGTTATTTGTTATGGTCACTTCATTTATAACATGATGGAATGAATGCAGGGAAATTCAAGTATGACCTGAATCGTTTAAAACTTATTTTTCAGTGAAGTTTATAATGAAAGCAGCTTTATAAATATTTCTTTTGTAATATCCTCAACAAACGATAGATGCTGAATTAGAATACGTTAGCCAAATGCAGTTAGAATCGTTTCCTATTTCGTTGGGATAAATCTAGAATTCTTGATATTTGATATTGCTTCTTAATTAGAACGAGCGAATGTTAGCAAAATTGAAATTTCAATTAAGGTCTATTTTGGAAATCAAGTTGTACTCATGTATTTCATATCATCAATGATCATATCTCTATTCAATTAATCTAATGTTGCAAACAAAAGCCTCAAATTTCATATTGTTGCCATAAATGAAACTAATTTATTTGGGTCTTTTAGTTTACGTTACTGAATCTAAGGTTCTTTCTGGTTTTGTTTTTTAACTAATTCTTTTAAAACGAATTAGTCGGAAACATTAAAATTTTATAAAAAGAAGGTTGAATCTGTTTTAACTATTGCAGCAGCTTTCATGATCCTTATTATGGTTATTTGTATCATTGGTTACTATTAACTATTATGATACCTATTATGGTTTAATTATTATTGTTTGTCTTATTTTTTTTTATTCATTAATATGGTTAGTATTAAGTTTTATTATTATTGATTATTTATTATGATTGCAGTATTATTTCTCATTCTTATTTGTATTTTTTGTTGAATATTAATGGTGTTCGTATTATTTTGTATAACTGTTTGTGTTATGAGCTATTTATTAACATAGGTTGTATTATTTCTTATTATTATTGGTTATACTTTTCGTTCCTATTTCATGAATCGATATTTAATTGATTTAACTGGGAATGAGTAGACCATATAAGTTATCTATTTCTTGCTTTCTTTCAATACTCAAAAATGGATGCACCTCCCTAATTGTGGTTAATTTTCTGTTGATATTCTTCCTTAAATTGTTGTTAACAAAAAAAATATTGACAATTTCTCATCTTCTCGGCCAAGCATAAATATACAAATAATAATAGCATACTATTATTTAAAGCTTAACGTGCTGTCATAGAAATTATACCTTTACTTAAGTCATCTATAGATAGTACTTAATCGTAATCTTATATACTACTGTTTGATTTTTATAATTTGTACATTTCCTTTTCCAACTACCAATGTTGGATATTAATTATACAATATATAGTCTCTATGAGGAACTTGTCAGACGAGCATATAATGATTTCATTTTAGTCTCACAGTATGAGAGGTTAGTTACTACTTTCGGATATAAAATTAAGGAATCATTTTCTCTCGAGTTTTTTGATCAGTTTTATCAGCCTCTAACAAACATGGTTAGGCAAGAAACATTGATCCCATTGGCTCTTAACGGACTCGTCAATTTTGATAAATACGTTTTAAATGTATAGTTTGTGTGTATGTATGTTTGGGTGATGTTTATTTTCTATGCTTAACGGTTGATTTGTCTTTTTTAATGCGGTTGGTTTTAATGAAAAAAATATCCTACTTTGGTACTCACTATATGGCTGTGGACGACCGCCGTAAATTGGCTCCTGTAATAGTGGAGTACGACCATTGCTCAATTCTTTGGCAGCTGTGGCTAAAGTGTAATCCTAACTTGTATCTGAATCATTTTTGCATACGTTAAGTTTTCCGGGCTTTGCATAATCAATTTTCAAAGTGCAACATCCTGAATATATGTCGGTTCCATTTAAATTGTCACGTGCTCTTGTTGCTGATTCTAGACTGTCGAATTCAACCATCACTTGTACTCCATTCTTTTTGAAGATTACAATTCTCTGTACTTGGCTGTGTGGGTGGTAAATCTTGTGTAGAACGTCCACTGTAATTGGATAAAATAGATTTATAATGGTGAACAGCAAAATATTATTTGGTCTGGTTGCTACTGGTCGCTTTCTTCGAAGATCGTCGTTTGGCTTAGCAATGGTTTGCTATTGTGTCTCCTTGATGACTCTTTTCTTTTGCTTTTCTTTCATCCATTCCAACGGTGACTTACGGTTCGCTTGAGATTTTTCGATTTTCGAATATAACAAATTTTTACACGAAATCTTAGCACTTTTGTACACAAATTGACCAAAAATAGCACGTTGACGACTTTTTCTTTTCTTTTTTCCCTTCTAATGATGGCTTGCACTTTCAAATCCACCGCTAACCATTGCCTTTCGTGACCTCGGAGCAACTCTCTGATCCATCGACCGCCCAGCAACTCTTCGTCAACGAGACTCCTACTCCTACACACCCGCCACTTGACTTTGCCATCCCACGACAAAACTGACGTGGGATGGGAAGCCGTCACAACGAACATGAGATGGAAAGCCACATGGCAGCAAGGTGTATTGGTAGTGGTCGCCAGCGGCGTCGAATGATTCATTACACCATTCAACAAAAAATTCAATCAAGTGTTATTAGAATGTACCTTAAATATCAAAGCTGGTGGAAAATAACACAAATTTATTCAATATTCTCATTTGAAACGGCCATCAATTTGTTTTTCGATTGCTGATGTCACGCGTTGAACAAGTTCTCAAAGATATTTATGGTACGTACAATTCCTGAAACTTTCATGCAAATCATAGCAAAACCGTATGAAGCGCATATTGTGCCATAGCCATGCACTGATGTGATGTTGTACAGGAAAACTCAAACTACTATAACTTCGTTAAATACGATTGGATCTTTCTGAAATTTGTAGAATAGATTAATCTTATATAGTTCACATAGGGAAGGGCTAGAGTGCTCATATACATATATATATATATATATATATATATATATATATATATATATATATATATATATATATATATATATATATATATATATATATATGTTTGGGGATCAAGTTCCTCCCTCTTTTAGTGTAAATGGAGGAGGGAGCAACTTACTCCCGAAATTTATTTGTTGAAATATATAATATATAAAAGGGACAAAATAACGTTTTCGCGCGAAAATTCAGCAAACATCTATACATTTGGAGCACTAAACATGGGGAAAGATCTTGAACTCATTATTCATGCTTATAACGAGTTTGGGTCTGCAGATTCTTCCTTTGTAAGTGAGAAGGCAACGATTCTTCTCAGCTAGGAAGACTAGTTTAATAAGTATTTTCATTGACCAATAAACTGCCTGATTTTATTTAATTCAACTCAGTCATCCTCATGCTTCCTTATTACTGACCTTGCGTGCATTACTTGAAGTGATCTTCATTACTCGAAATTAGTAGAATATCTAAAGAACCTCGAAATAGTAAAAGCTGATTCAGAGCAATTGATGGATTGGATTATCGCATGAGTTATCTTAATTTAGGGATCCTTTTTTATAGATATAATACACGAATTCCATGTACTCAAGATGGCATCGAATTATGCATTTATTTTCAATGGAAAATAGGATTAGAATGCTCACGAAGCTTCTTCGGAAAGATACTCTTATTCATTTCAGCTTTAATCGTATCCTGCTCATCATATACCAATAGGTCATGAGATAATGCATGCATGGGATAGATACCATAACCAAAATCGCAGCACAATACTCTTTTATTGTTAATTTACTAAAAACATTTTCAGAAAATAAGCCGCTGTAACCATTTACTTGCCATTCAGCTATTCAGTCGACTCACCGATTCAAATGACATTTTGCAATCGGCTGTCAACTGCCGTGTTCCAGGTTCGTGTGCTTCCTGACGTCCGATTGAATGTTTCGTGCTTGTTCAACGCAGTTGTCTACGACAGTGCGGGAAAATACATTTTCATTTATCTAGCGCGACAAGAGAGAGCCTGGTTACAGCGTGTGAATATTCTTTATAAACTGTTCAAACTTTTCGTATCAATTACTCGAAACAAGTGAATTCTCTTGGCGGATAGTGTCAAGTGGTAGATTGAAGTGCAGTATGGAATCGTGCTCGGCGGTGGAAAAGGAATTGGATCGCGTTATATCAAAGTTCACAGCAATCCGTGAACATTCAGATCGTCTGATATCAGACGTTGCTAATCATTTTGATACCCTACAAGAATCCCTGAATGATGGTATGTCTAACATTTACTTTTTCTATTGCAAAAACAACCATCACTCGACATTCTTTGTTTCCGTGAAAATCTGGTCGTCCATTGCATGGCTGGATTTTTAATGATTTTCACATTTCCATTTGGTTTCGCCAGACTTTTTTCATTTCGCAAGAAAACACGGGAAAAGCATATGAATTAAATGATGCAAGGAAAAGGGGTTTCTGTTGAAAGCTAAATGATGAATGTTGACTGCTGAGGTAGGGAGCGTAGTAAGCGAAATGTGCTATAATTGCTCGATTTGTTTTTGTTTTGCAAACAACCGGGCAGCCAAAGAAAGTGTATATCATTAGCTCGTCATTTTCCTCATTATTGTTTCGGCTGATAGTCGGGCTTTTGTACGGCAAGCCGCCAGCACGAGACAATCCGACTTTATTTTTTTGCACTTGTTGGGGAAAACGCATGTAAACATGAAATCACTTTAGAGAGCTTTGACCGTGGCACCAAAATAAATCGTCGGTATTCGTTGTACAATAAGACATTATGAGATGAAGATTTAGTACACATTGTAAACGTTTTTTAATTATTTGCCCAATATCTCTTCATGATTGGACATGCGAACAATCTTTGTATGTAATGTTCTGATATCAGGAATAATGCAAATAAGACGATATTGCATCATTAAAACGTTGCGTTTAGAGAGAAGGCATGGAATAGTTCAGGAATGTTTTTTTATAAACCGCTGGGAATCGTATGCATGTATATCTGCATGGAGATAATTATTTATATCTACTATGACTTAACACTCTGTCTAAATAACTTTCAGAAGAACCAACTGCCGAACTATCCGAGGCACAAATACAAATCCTTAATGAAGCATTCGCCAAGACGAAAGAAAAACTTCATCGCCTAACGACCGATCACAGAGATCTTCACGGAACTGTAAGCAAAGTAGGCAAAGTAATTGATCGTAACTTCGTATCGGATTTTCAAGCAACTGCACGTACTGATGCGCTCACAGACGAGCGTAATATGCGCCTTTTGAATAAGCTAGTAGCGCAACACTATATGCGACAAGGCATGAATGATGTCGCCGAAGCATTAATACAGGTAAAAATGTTGCTGCCATTTAACAAATCCTGCTAAAAAAAACCATCGCCCGATTGACAGGAAGCTGATGTCGGCAGTGAATTTTCTCCAAAGGTTCGCGAGCAATCAGAACAGTTCGCAATTGTATATAATATTTGGGAGTCGATAGCAAATCGTAACTTGGCACCTGCATTGGAATGGTCTGCAAAATATTCGGAAGAGTTGGATGCAAAGAATAGTCCGTTAGAGTTCAAACTACATCGATTAGCCTTCATTCAGGTACATCAGTAACAAAGTAAACTGACCGATTGCTTTGCATAATTTACGTCTTTCTAGATTTTATCATTGGGCGTGAGTGCGCAAAGCGAGGCAATCACATATGCCCGTACAAATTTTGGGAAATTTGTTAATCGTTACGAAAAGGACATACAAAATTTGATGGGGTCGTTGATCTATTTGCCGACTGGCATTCACAATTCGCCGTACAAGCATTTGATGTCTCCAGAATTGTGGACTGAAGCAGCCTTCATATTTTTGAAAGATTCATGCAGCGTTCTAGGTATAAGTAAGGATTCTCCACTTTCCGTGGTAGTGAATGCTGGTTGTACTGCATTGCCAGCACTGCTTAATTTGAAACAAGTGATGCAATCGAGACAAGTGTTGGGAATATGGAGCGGGCGAGATGAATTACCGGTAATTAGATTCATGGCACAATAAAATCTTCAATAACAAAACATTTCTTGATATTTACACATTGCCATTTCAGATCGAAATTGACTTAGATCCCGAAAACAGATACCACTCAGTGTTCGCATGTCCAATCTTACGACAACAAACATCTGACGACAATCCACCAATGAAGCTTTCTTGCGGCCATGTCATATCAAGAGACGCGCTAAACAAACTGAGTAATGGCTTATTGTGAGTATGCTGAGCAGACAATATTTTGACATTCCATCCGCTTGTATCTAATCTTGCTTGTCTTCCATACATTGCAGATTAAAATGCCCGTATTGCCCGATAGAACAAAATCCGGAAGATGCGAAATATATTTATTTTTAAATTGACGATAAGAATTTTATGTTTCACACATAAATATCAAGGGAACTTAGATTTCATTTGGTTACGCTCACGGTTCCACCATATACACAGAGACGACCGAAGCATTCGCACAATCAGATGACGATTGTAATTAGTTTTAGGCGGATGATGTGAAGTTGAATTCAGATTGATGACGAAATGATGTGATCTTGTCATTTCTAGCTTATATTACCCTTGGAGATTATGAAATATTAATTGCTATTATATTTAATATTTTAGTATGAGAAAGTGTTATTTGAACACGTAATTATAATTATCCTTTTTTTCGTCAAACTATATTGAAATAGTCCCTACGGGAGTAAGTGATATAAGCCAAAATGTAATTGGTTTTTTTTCTTGTATAGTCCATGTTCTTGTGTTCTTTTTTAAAGAAAATTATATCGGTGTCACATGATTAGTTTATTATTTAAGGCAAAAAAAACATAAATAGGAATGTATTTAATTATAAACATAAAAAGGAAAAAAAAAAAATAAAATATATTCATAAAATGACGAAGTGCGTGTGTTTGTTTTGTTTGAGCGGAATGCTTGGAAATAGGAGTTTATGCATTGAGTTGAAGTAGGATTGCTGATAAAATGTAGAAAGGCCCAGGTATTTCCAATCTGGAAGAAAGGAAAGGAATCTTCGTGCCGTAAAAGCTATCGTCCAATCAGCTTACTGTCAGCAAGGTGGTTGAAGTTATACTGAAACAAACATTAAACGCTCACGTTTAGGAATATGAGCTGATGCCGAATTGCCAGTTAGGTTTCCTTGCCAGGCATTAAAGATCACATGCGATAACGAAAGTATCCTCAGACATCTGTTGGAAACTAAACAGTAGAGAATGTATTGGAGCGTGTCTCATTGTATGGAGAAAACCTTCGATGTGGTAAGGTTAGATGGACTAATTTTTAAACTAGGAAAAATATCCCCAGGCACCTCGTTGCCATAATGTGCAATATGTGATACGGGAAATCGTTTCCTATAACTGATAGAAATTTGACGACAATACGCGATTACAAGTTCTTGAATGATCTACGGCCCGTAACAGCAAACGATTGAAATCCTTTGCTTTTAACATGATCATTGGTAGTGTTTGCTGCTGATCTGATAATTAATGTTGCGGACCAAAAAACTTCAGTAGTTCAAAGCAAACTACAATCAATTTTTAAGTCAATAAGCAAAAGTGCGAAACAATTTCATTTCGAATAACGCTGCGGTTAGTCAGTCAAGACTTGATACGTAATTGGAAGGATTTCCACATTATGACTGGTGAGGGTAGTGTAGAACAGGTTCCATACAAATCCTGTGCTCAATACCTCGATGTTCATCTCGGTCAGTCTGTACTCTAATGAACATGTCAGAATCATGCACAGTAAAGTACAAAAAGTTGTAATGTCCTTTCAACGACTCTTTCATTCCAGAAAGAAAGGAAAAAAGGTCAAAATTAACTGTTAAAAGACTCGTTGGACCAGTCTTGGCACATAGATTTCAGATCTGGTATAATCAGAGTCCTAGTACAAAGGAAAGATTAAGAATCTTCGAAAGAAAATATCTTCGTACATGTACTGGTCTGTATAGAAAGTCTGATGGGAACTGGAAAAATTTTATATCAATTTCACAATTTTATCAAACTGCTTAAGTAACGAGAGTCGACGTTTTCATTTTAAAACTGTTGAGAGAGTATGATTGTTCCGTGGTGTGTGAATTGAGGAGATATTGAATTGAAGAAGTGTTTTTTTTAAAAGAAAATACAGATAACTTTTATTTGAACTTAGTTAGCAACTTTACATTGAACTACCCACAATGCTGGTTTTACAAGAACTAAGAACACACCCTTGATTGGTAGTTGACGAAGGTTCAACTAGTGACATCTATCTCTTACAATATTGCTAACCATGGCGAAACAAAACACAATAAAATGATATTGAAATTACAACCGAACAAAGTGTCTAAATCACACATATTATTTTCAACACTCCCACTTTTAATTTAGGTACCTTTTACATCATTCGCACCTGAACAAATTGACAACATTTTACAATTTACATTAAATTTTTCACGTGACAACAGTTTTGTTAAAAAAAGTCTGCTAATTGCTCATTAGACATAGACATACACTATTTCAATCGCATTATTTTGCACTTGTGTAATGAATTTCTTTGTTTTTTTTCAAAAATCCGTGTAGGACACGATTGCCGATGGTCTGGCACAAGCGTCAGCGAGCTATAAACAACACCGAGCTCAGCTAACTAACTTCGCTTAACGATCGAGTACGCGTGCTTGACGACTAGCATTTGCGGGATCATATGAGGTGGGTTCTTGTCGAGCCACGAAGCTACACTACAAAATACTTATCACGCGTACTCTACTCTACAAGACATACCGATCAATTTTTGTTATCTTTAGAAATGTATATTATGTGTCAATTAATCTACTCAACAGTACTTCAACATTTTTTTGCCTCGTTAAAGTTAGCGGACACGGAGGCTTGAGACAAACGCAAACATTTTATAAAAAGCAACCGTTACTTTTTCCGAAGAATATCGTTGTATTACAAGGGGAATGTCAAACATAAAGATGTTAAAGTACCTGAAGTGAACCACTCATTTCTGTCAAAAGGATGGAAACTTGAGGGATATAGTTTACTTTAAACTAGTAAAACAACAAACTAAGCAGTTTCGACGGGGTTACCACCTTATCTCTTCACGAGCAGCCACTCCTGATCACCACGGGGCTGCTCGACTGCTTATGTTTATTACACTTGCTGACGGATGTTGTGATATTTCACATCTATATGCTTTGTCAGCTTATGATGGTCCACATTTCCCACTTAATTCAAGGCACTTTGGTTGTCGATCAACAACTTCGTTGGTGATGTTGCCTGTCCTTCTGTTTCGTTGAGAAACACTCGTAGCCACATGGGTCACCTCTCACCTGCAAAGTCTGCAACGCTATAGACTTTCAACTCTCCAGATGGTTCACCGTAAATTATACCGACATCACTACTACCTTATATATCTTAATGTTCTCTTCACTGCTATCTAGTGAAATCTTGCCCCACAGCATACATTATATCGGGATGTGACACAACTGCAGAAAACTGCCAACAACTTCACTATAAGGGAATTGCATTTCTTTATTATCATTATTCTGAATGTCTGGGAAACTTATTAATGCTTTTGGATCTGCTGGAATTGCAATGGACCTGCAATTGCCCATATTAAACTTCTCCAATACTCTGTTGATGTAGCTCTTCTGATTGATAAACATGGTTTTCTCTTTTCTGTTTCAAATTATTTCCAACCAACGAAAACTTTCAGATTGTTTACAGTGATTTCCACAATCGAACCCAGTTCTGTCAAATTTTCTGTATAATGGTACCTTTTTCTGACATTATGAGCGAGATAAACCACAACCTCGTCGAAAACTGCTTTGTAGACCCTTCTGTTGGATTTGAGTTGTATAAAGTTGAAATAACTAGGAAATTTCTCGAATTTCTCATTCCAACATCGAGGTGCCTGTTTTAAACCATATAAAGTTTTATTTAGGTTGTTACATACCCTGGATTTTTACTGATAAATCCTTCTGGTTGCATCATGAACAGGTTCTCCTCAAGGTTTTGACATCAAATTGCTGTATCTCCCAGTTGTTGACTGTTGCTAGGGATAACAGAAGACGTACCGAATCATACCTGACTACTGGTGAGAAGGTCTCTCCTTTTTCTGTGTGAAGCCTTTAGCACACAACCGCTTTATAGCGTTTAACTGAACCATCAGTACGCTTTTTGATTTTGTAGGCCCACTTGCAGTCGATAGAGCGTCGAATTTCTGGTAATGACTGTAGAGTCAACGCATAGTTAGCTTTGAGTGACTCTATTCCTTCTTCCATTGCTTGCTGCCATTGCTTTGCATCTTTCCTCGCCATTGCTTCATCAAAAGTTTGTGGTTCCTCGTTGAATATTGCTGAGCACGCTATATCAACATCATCATCAACATATCCAGTATAACGTGATGGTCGACGGATGGTATTTCTATTTTGTAACTGTCGCTCACCTACTACTGCATTTATTTCTTCGTTTTCAAGCATTTCATCGTCGTCATATTCATCATCTTGCTGCTACTCGGGTTCTAACACTTCATTCTTGAAATAAATTGCGAATGTGTCCTCAACATCATTTTTGTGAACCTCACTACACTGTGTTTCTTCATTGAAATTTATATATGACGTGTTATTACTATTTTTCCAGTATTTACATCAACCAAACGATAGTTAACATTGTCGTTGTTATAACCAAGTTACAGCATTTTCTTTGCCTTGGTATTAAATTTTGTTCTGAATTGTTTTGAGACGTGATGATAACCTTCACTGCCAAATCCACGCATGTGCTTCAAATTAACAGTTTTTCCGCTCCATAGCTCCTAGCACTGCGTGGCTTCCGATTCAAAATGTATACACTAGTATTGACTGCTTCTGGTTGTAGATTTGTTGCAATCAACATAGTTCTGGCACTTTCCATGATAGACAGGTTTTCTTTTTCAATACTACAGTTTTGCTCCGCTGTGTAAGGACCAGTAAACTCATGAATTATACCACTGTCTTTGAAAAAAAGCTGGAATTGTTCATTTTACACACACTGACCGATATGAAGTACAATCGCCCTTGAACAATAAAAAATAGTTCACTCCACTGATTGATGAATGTGTCATCTTACCACACAAATCCATGTGTAGAAATTCACCTGGTCTCGCTGCTCTTTCTTGTGAGTTCATTTGAAATGGTCGTCGGTGGAGTTTAAAAATTGACACATTTCACAGAATAACCCATTAAGATTATTTATCTTCAGCCATGGTATGGGCCCATTGTCGGCCATTTCTTTCAGTGTATAGAAGCTTATGCGACCCATTATCTCATGCCAGCTGAGTCTCCCACTGTCACGTTAGCCGCCTCCTGGTTTATTTCAGATTTCAATATCATTTTATAACACTGATTTTTATTTCTGACACCAACAGCAATCACTCGTGAACCGTGAATTTCTAATTTGTCATCATCAAAAATAGCTTTAAAATTTTTACTAGTTAATGATCCGATTAACAGAAAGTTTTTCTTTAATTCCAGAACAAACAGTACATTTTCGAGAGTTCTTAGTTCCCATTTCCGTTCACTAATGCTTGAACGGGAACTGAACCACAGCCCTGAACTTTCAAATGGTCATTGTCACCGACTTGCACAATACTATCACCTGCATTTTTATCAAACACTGTAAACTATTTACGCCGATGAGACATATGTCTAGAAGTACCGCTAACTGCTAACAACTCATCTTCACTGTTCACCACTCATCTTCACTGTTCCTTGTTTTTGTTTTGCCAACCATGCTCTACATTCTGATTTATAGTGCCCTTTCTTTTTGCAGTAAAAACACCCAATATGTCATTTGTTACCCAATTCACTTATGTTTTCGCTCTTCTTTAATGTTGCCGACGCTGATGCTCTTTGTTTACCTTTGATGTTCACAGCTGTAAACGCTGTTGCCATATCTTCAGATTGTGTTAGCCTTTGTTCTTCTTTCAACAATCGTGCTGCTAAATTATCAAATGTTTGTTTTGATTCATCGTATGAATTCCAAGCTGTCGCAAATGCATTCTATTTATATGGCAACCCTTCTAGCAATTTTGCCATCTTGTCAACATTTTTTACCGTTTCACCAACATTTGCTAGCGCCTGTGCTGGTTCTTATGCTCATGTGTTGCGCAATCAAGTCTGTTTCTGACATGTTGTAACTGAAAAATTATTGCTTGAAGGCGACTTTATTCACTGATGATCTCTGTTCATGAATCGTTTTCAGACAAGCTCACATTGTCGCTGCCATCTCACATGTTATACCTGTCTGAAGTTGCTCAAACTCCATTCCTGACGAGGTTAGTAACATAGCCTTTGCATTTAAAGTCCTCCCTGCCGCATATATTGCCACTGGACGCACCGTTGTTCCGTTTACCAAGTTTTACATGCCTGATTCTGCCTGAAAGATTATTTCCAGCTGGTACTTCCATAGCTGGAAGTTTTTCCCGTTAAACTTCTGCAACTGAAATTGTTTAAGAATGTCCATGGTTCCTGAGTTGTACCAACCTTTTTCCAACTATGATTTTCCCGCGCGCTTCTAATTGATCCACCACTAGATATACCCGATACCACTCACGTGGCGTCAAGTTCTTTGTTCAGTCTACTCACAATTTCTCACTCAGTTCCCACAGGCAAGACTGGGCCCATAACCAGTTGAGAGATTATGATTGTTCCATGGAGTATGAATTTGAGGATATATTGAATTGAAGAAGTTATTTTTGAAGAAAATACAGAAAACTTTTATTTAAACATAGTTAGCCACTTTAAATTGAACTACCCACAATGCTGGTTTTACAAGAACTAAGAACACATACCTACTTGATTGGTAGTTGGCCAAGGAACAGCTAGCGACGTATATCTCTTACAATGTTGCCAACCATGCCAAAACAAAACATAATAAAATAATATTGAAATTACAACTGAATATAGTGTCTACATTAAACATACATATTATTTTCAACGGCTTACGACCCATGCACCGTACGTACACAAGTCATCATTGATTTTCCGAATCAATGTATTTGCAGTCACATCAGAATATAGTTATAAGGTATCATCTACATAATTGACATGTCTGCATTTTAAGCCAGAGAAAACAATATTATATATGTACAACACGAAAAGAGTTGGCCCCAAAATGGAACCCTGGGACACCCCACTATTAATGACTGACATTACTGATTTCATGTTGCATACGAATCAAAATGGTTCTGTTGATAATGTTGAAATAATATTCCTGTAAACATAGCATCATATGCTAGCATTTACATCATGTACGTAATAGTGGCATTACTACTATTGAACTGAACTGTCACTCTGTATACCTGTTCTCAATAAAGTCTTTGATTAAAGCTCTAATCTTCAACAGCTCCGGTGTTGTTCAATAGATAATAAAGTTGCGGATAATCTCCTATCTTATATCAAGTTCCTCAAGAGATTGTATTAGGATACCATCGTCAATAGTGTCAAATGCCTTAGTGAGATCAACAAATACTACTGCTACATATTTCCCCTCATCTAGTTCGTGGTTTATGATCTGTAAGGCATCTGTAGTAACGGTATAGCATTGATGACTTCGTCATCAATAAATCCAGTGTAGAGTTTACTAAGGAAGAAATAATGGTACTGAATAAAGGACTAAATCATGCTATACCTTCTAATAAGGCGATGATAGATGTAACTATCGAGGTTGAAAGCGCAATTAAATACATGAGTATGAATGAAAAGGAAAACACCCGAAAAGAAGTGAAGGAAGCGATCCAAAATACATGAAGCTAGAAAATCAGAATAGAAGAAGAACGAATAATCAACAACTTGCAACAAAAATCAGTGTACTACCTTAAGGTCGATAAAGGTAACAACGTGGTAATACTAGATAAAGAAGAATACAATGCCAATATGAGCAGGATTCTTAGTAACCCCAGATTCTTCGAATTAAGGAAAGACTCACCACCCGAATCAATTAAGCGCGTGGAAAAAACACTAAAAGGGTGCAAAGATGTTATTCAGAATATAGGAAGCCTCAAAGTCCCCAACCCGGTCCTCCCAAGAATTCAAGGGAAACCCAAGTAATCGCAGACATAAGCTCCCCTACACACAAGTTTGCAAAGTAGCTAATCTAACAATGGGAAAAAATAGGGAACATTTACGGGCATAGATCAATTAAAAACTCCTAGGAATTAATTAATAAATTGCAGAGTAGTGGCGCTATCAACTATGATGAAAAGATAATATCCTTTGTCGTAAAAGCTCTGTTCCCGGGTATACCGATTAAGATGGCACTGTCCGAATTAGAACAAAGGCTCACAATGGATGACAAATCGGTGGAATGGCGGAAAAAACGCGAAAAAGTATGTAAAACTTGCAGCACTGTGCACACAAGAGAACTACGTCACTTTTAGGGGTAAGTATTATAAAACAATGAAGGGGCGGTAATGGGTAACCCATTGTCACCAGTGCTGGCGGATATTTTCATGGCGGCTTTAGAGAAGCAGATAGAGGAAAAAGGTTTAATGCCGAGAATATGGTACCCAACGTGGACGACATCATTGCGATTGGGAAAACTAAGGAAATCGAAAAAACGTTAAATGAAATAAATAAGATAAAGACAAGTATCCAATTCACCATAGAAATAGAGGAGGATGGTAAGATCCCGTTGCTGGACTTATGGATCATTAAAGAAAATAGAGGAATTACATTCGATATTTACCGCAAGCCAACGACAACACAGAGAACAATACCTGCTTCGTCTCACCACACCATAAAACATAAATCAGAAGCGTTCCACTACATGGTAAATTGCCTCACCATAGTACCAGTTAACGCACAGAGATACGACAAGGAATTACGGTATATAAAACAAACGGCGGTGATCAATGGCTACAATATGAATATGATACAACAAATGATCAGCAAAAAAATTACAACGCAACAATGCATACAGCCAGACCACATTATTTAAGCAGGCGAAGGCACTCAAAAGCACTGCAATAGTAGCGGTAACGTAACTTTTTCAGCAGCATTCTATAAAATCAAATGCGTCCTGAAAAACAAAGGCATCAAAATTGTGGGTACAAGCAGGACAACATAGCTTAAAACAATTCTCGGAAGCGCGAAGGATCCAAAGAACATATGGGAGAAGAATGGTATATATAGGATAACATGCACGGATTGCGGAAAAACATATATCGGACAAACAAAGCGGCTCATAGGGATCAGGGTCCAGGAATACATCAGGAAAGTCGTAAGCGCACGAAAAAGGAATACAGCATTTTCAGAGACGAAATCCAGGGCGGCGAGGCACCCAATAAAGGAAAACCACGAATTAACGAAGGACAACGTGTTAATGGAGGGATCAAAACAGCGGAAGCTCGACGAATACGAAAGCTGATATATTTACAACGAACCACAAGAAATAAGAATGAATGTAGACGTAGATAACTGCCAATCATCTTTGTTTTCTTTGATTTCTCAATAAGCCATTCCAAAATAGTTAAATTCCTAATTATGCTAATTAACTTTATTTCTCTTAACTCTCCGAAAAGATCATTTTGTTAACTTTTCTAATAACCTGTAATTCTTTATCCGCTTAAAGGATTGCTTGTTTAAGTTTGGAAAATTTGTAGCTATGATAATTACCTATAATTGTTAAACCCCTTAATAGATCATTTAGCACTGAAGAATTATTACTTAGATGTATAAAACGACTGTAGATTGTTTATAAGAAACACTTGTAAAAAAAGCGCCGAAGAAGAAAGGACGTTCCTTTCGAAACGCGCGTTTGCAATTAAATAAAAGTAACATTCACCCAATAGAAACGAAGATTTTTCGTATATTAAATTTTAGGTCCTTTGGCGAAATACCATCACTACTAGGTGAAGCGCTCTTTAATAAATGAATCGAGACTTTCCCAAAATTTGTGGGTTCGAGGAAAATCCCCTTTTGATTTAAACGTATGTTTTTTTTCTGTATTCGGGCCGCGAAATCGGAGGGTGTTTTGTGGGTCTAAAAAAATGAAGGCGCTGTGAACTGGCCCCGATAGGTACATTTTAAATTCAAAATTATGGCAATGAAATGAAATTCATCAAGCGTTAAACAATTTATTTTGCAACATAAATATACATAGTACTTGTAATATTCACTTTTTCTTTTTCTCTTTTTTCGCTAAATCCAATCCTTGGATTTGCTTGGGAGGAATTTTATAAGTTTCCGTCAACAAATTGTGAATGAATTTCACTTGATTTCCTTGTACCTGAAGTTGTTCCTGCTTTTGATGCGGCGATTTAACGAGAGAAGTGCTAGCAGCTGCTCCTAGCTTGCACGCTTTTGCAAACTCTGATACAATTATCCCGTAGGCTTCTAAATTACTCACCAACGTTACTTTTTTATTCCCGGATCGTGTCGCCAAGGTCATTTGTATCGGAGGTTTATTACTTGAGACTTCATTTTTCCCTCGCATCGCATACGTGTAGCGCATTTTTGAGAGTAACGTTTGATAAATGTCTCCAAAGATCGCACTCTCTTGCCCACAAATATCACGCAATGTCGAGTCTAGTTGTATTTGCTTCGTAACACCAACATACGGAAGTTGATTTTTGCTTATGTACTGCTTAAGCACCTTCTTAATGTCCGCAGTTGGTATACCTTCGCCATTTTTGTAATTTAGTTTGGTGAAGAATGCGATTGTTTCGTCGGTCACCGTGTATAATTCTGTCATGGTAGCGTGAAACAGTTGTGCTTTCGCGTCTTCCTCAGAATTGTTTGACGTAACTCTTGGAATAAAGTTGACTAAGTCTGGGTGCTCGAAATCAATGGATATTATTTTCTCAATTCCTTTACTTTCTTCGCGAACCACTAAATGGCCTTTATCAACCATTTCATTCAAGAACTTGGAAAATTTCTTGTAAGTTGTCTGCTTGAGATCAATTGGCCGCTCAGCAGCTGGCAGAACATGTACCCTATAGAAATTGCTCGTCAGCAAAGGTAATGCGAGGTTCTTCCCATCAGTTTTCAAGGCTGTCAAGAAGGCATTATACAGAACCGTATCCATACTCACTTCTGGACTGGCTTCTCCTTCTGAAGTACTTTGGTCCTTCTCATCTTCAATCGCAGTTGCTATGTTCCCTTCTGCGTCTACTTGCAATTCGTCAATTTTCTGTACTATTTCCTGTTCTATTACTTCAGTTGCTTTAATTTCCTCCACTGGTGTTTTCTTTTTTGTGGTTGCACCCAATGCTGGGAAATCATCATCTTTAGGTATATCCATCACAGCATCACATCGAGGTATTTGCAGTGCAACAGAAGGTTCGATACTCCATAATTTATCGCCAAATACATGAAGCGTCTTAACACAAGGTCCCTGCCCTCCAGACATGTATAAATCGTCACTGGACCGAGCAAGTTTTCCTACTCCTACAGCAGCCTTGTTCGTCGTAAGATTCACAGCCACGATTTCATCTTTCTTGTAGTGTCCGTACGCTCCTAGGCCTGTGCCTTGCCGAATAACACCTGTAGGAAAGTGAAGATTATAAGTAGCATAAATTATGCACGCACTTTGTCTGAATTCTAACCTGGTAGCATGAGATCCGCACCGTTTCCCAGCCTTGGAAGCACAGCCGGTAACGTTGTGAAATAGGGCACAAGTGTTGGTACTAGCCAAAGCGCGTAGATTGTAGGTACGAGTTTTTCGTTCTCAATCTCGAAGAACATGGGACGTTTATCAATAGCATACACTGAGCAATTATTTCCGGCGTGGACAATCAGTTTAATTTGAGTAATCGTCGATTTGCTTGGTACCAGAGAGCCCAAGTCGGCATCCGTAACGCTAGGATAATCACGTTGAATTTTAGTTCGAAGCTTCTTACCATCTGATCCCTTGAGCTGGACATTGCTTTTTGTTTTGAACGGTTTAAGGAACATGATTTCCAAGTTCAAATAAAATTGCTCAGCTGCCCAAGTTGATCGTCAAACAGATGTGGCAGGCAGATGTCTTTGGCCCAGCCAATTCAGTGTCAAAGTTGTCAAAGTACTTCGTTTTATTTAAAGCTGAATATGGTTGGAAGGAGAAATGTAAACAAGAGCTGCATACCTGAGATAAATTCGTGCTCGTTCGAGCGTTATTCGGAATACGAACAATTCATGTTGATCGGTGGAAGAATAAGAAACGTCAAACTCGAAATTTGTGTGAATTTGAGGTTCGTGGCTGCAGGTAGAAATATCTTGACTAAATTGGAAAAATGGCAATGCTTTTCACAAGGTAAGTATTTCTGATATTTTCGTTCAGAGATGTTGAATAATATTTTAAATATATGGAAAAACATTCTTACACAGCGGTCTCGTTAGCGATTTACGAAGTATCTGGTTTGATTACATAAACTCCTAGTGCAGTTTTGGCGAAGAAGAAAAGTTAACCCTTTTCATGTGCATTTCACCGTTTTTGAACCAATTGCATTTTTCAGTTGTTTACCTTTGTATGCGGCATATTAGCAAGTGCAGAAGGCAGCCAAATCATTGTTTTTGGTTTAAAAGTTCGAAAAATTTACTGCGCATACAGTTTTTCCTATTTATATTAAGATTTTGGGACATTTACATTCTTTTGATTGCATTTGTAGCGGTAAATAGCCTTGCATTTATTGAGTGTTAATCTTATTTGCACAAGAAAAAAGATAAGCATGACGGCTGATTGAGCTGATAAGAAAAAATTGGATGCCAAACAAACAGCATTAAGTGCCGTATCAAATACTTTCCAACGTTTAGTTGTTTAAGAACAAACCCGTTTCTGAATAGGATGTTAATCATATGCACAAATATGTAATATATTTCAGGGCTTTGTGCGGCCGAACGGCTCTCCCTCAACTCCAAGCACTTCGAATGCCTGGACATCTTCAAAATGTTCGCTGCGTCACCATGAAAATCGTACCGGCGCCCGCAGAAAAAGCTGAAGGACACGATGAGAGGAATATGCGTTTAAATCGTGAATTGTCACCACATTTAACCATTTATAAATATCAGTTGACCAGTATACTATCAATTTCACATCGAATTACAGGTAAGCAACTATTAATTCGTCAAAAATCTGCAGGTAAATCATTTTCATTATCCAGGTTTGATGCTAACTGGATATGTAACAGCATTTGGATTTGGCGCCCTCATCTTGCCACACGATTTTTCACATTATCTTACAATGATCGAAGGTCTTCACCTCAGTTCGGCAAGTTTGGTTTTGTTAAAAATGATTCTTGCCTTCCCTGCATCCTACCATTTGGCTAATGGTGTTCGTCACTTATTGTGGGATAGTGGTAGAATGCTCAAATTGAAGGAAGTCTACACAAGCGGCTACGCGATGCTCGGAACGGCCGCTGGACTAACGGTTTTGCTTGCTTTGTTGTAAGAGGAAGATGCGAAAGAGAAACGATCCACAACGTACACATTCTCATTTTGCCAAGCACGTCTAAATTAACAATATTTGTATTTATTTACCAATAGCAATAATTTGGTATAAAACTTGCAATAAATTTTAGTTATGTCTATATGTGTTTTGAAGATATTAAAAAGCTGTGAATACAAGTGAGGTGAAAATACAATTTAAATTGAAAGCGAGTTTAACTATTTGAGTTTTTAAGAATTACCGTTGAGAGCCTTAATCAAGTGTGATTTGGTACTTCCTATACTGAATCCTTCACTTTTTATATACCATTAAGATGACAAAGCAGAAAATCCTCTATGTGTCAATTCTTATTCTTGTAAAATCATTCAAGAAGACATCTTAAGCCTCGATTTCAATTCAAAGCGATTGCTCAACAGTTATAATGGATACCCCTACTACCAGGCGATATCTTGTTATCAGAATGTGTGTGGCTTGAGAACCAAGGCTAATAACCTGCATTTAGGATCTTCAATATGTGCTGATAAAACAATTTGCTTGATTGATACCTGGCTCACCGACGCAATTCTTGACTATCTGCTATCTAACTTCTTTCTTTTCCTTAAAGACCGTGCTCGGATAGGAAGCGGGAAACTGAATTGAAGAGGCATTTAAGTGACTTGAGTTTCATCTAGACACGGACTTCATTTATTGTTCACCCGTATTTCTTTGTTTTTCTGTTCTATTGACATACCTTACAACAGCTCTGCTTCAAATTATGAACGTTTCTTTTCCAGACTTTTTTCGTGCATCTGCAACCGGTTCCCGTTGTCTTACTATCTGGTTTGTTGAGATTTTAATATATTTTCTGTCGAATGGAATTAGGTCACTTTCAACTGTTTTATCCGGTAATTGTTTATCCTTAGCTCTTTCTTTCCCTATATTCTTAATTCTTTATGTATCTAACATCAATAATAAAGTATTTGACCTCATTCTATCCAATTGGCCTAAAATTTCATTTTTCTTATTTCCTTCAGCTGCATCATTTGTGAAACCTGATCCTCACTATCCGCCAATATCATTCTGTTATAATTTGTGTTTAAGAGTCGGGCAACAGGTTGAGCGGGTGCGAGGAGGCACCACATCCATCCGGTTGCCCCACTCTTATTTGTGGGCCATAAGAATCCTCGGGTAACGTCGAAGTCGCCCCAAGTCCGTTTGTTTTGGCTCGTTTCGACATGTTCTTTGAACAAGCAATTTCCGCTTTCAGTTAGTTATATTTTTCGACTTCGGTCGACCTTTCCTTTGAGACCCGAGCATTCGTGAATGCGAAATTCTTTTATAGTGAGTCCTTGTGCTGGGGGAATGAACCCACCCCACGACACCGCAACGCTAGCCTGTCAACACATTCATGCGTCCCCAGACAAGGCCATTCTCGGCGGATTTTAACATATTCTTCCGCCGAGGCAGCAGACCATCGCTGCAGTCCTTCACGGACATTTCTATACCTATTTGCACTACAGTATTTATGTGGTATACTAGGAAATAAGGCTGCCAAATCGAAGTATACTAGTACTCCATCTGCTGCCATCGCCTCCATTTCCTCCAATTTATCCACTAGTTCGCCGCAGGGCGGCCTTAGTATGGGACATCCAATGTCGTCAATAATGCCAGGAATATTTTTACAATCTGTTTGTTGAAGTCTTGTCTCTATGAACAAGAGAAGACTTTTATTTTGAGTACAGCGAAGATGAACGGATACAAGGAAAGCGAAATCTTGTCAATACAAAGGAAAATGGAAACAAGACTTAAAGCGGCGTCACTAACCACTCTCCATGAACAAAACCGGAACCAAGAACCAAATCAAAGAGCAGCAATTACGTATTCAAAGATCTTTGGGAAGACCGGGAAAATCCTGAAGAAAGTCGACATAACAGCAGTACTCACGAGCCGGAAATTCAAAATGGGATCCAGACTAAGTACACCGAAGGATAGGAAGCAGAAGGATGAAAAATGTGGCATATATAAAATTACCTGCCAGCCATGCCGATATCGTACATTGGACAAACTAAGCGATCAGTCAAAACAAGGTTCAGTGAACATATCAAGGAAGCAGAGAAGCTAAAGTCAAGGAAAGCACCGAATGATACAGCTCAGTCCGCCGTCGCCAAGCATATTGTAGAAACTAATCACGCAATCAATTGGGATGATCTAGAGGTAATACAAGACGTGAGCAACAATCGGAAATTGGACGTATATTGGACGCCTTTGGATTATTCGACAACCGGAAAACGCACGGCTTAATGAAGATGTGGACAACGGATACTCAAGGATACTAGAGCTAATTAAATCTAAATAATATGTGAAATATAATAAACGGATTATAATAGCAGTAATAAAACCAAAAACGCAATAAGGAAAAAGCAATAAATGATACCTCTTAAGTAGGGATAATAAAATGTAAAAAGGATATAGGTTAAGTGATAGGTCTCAAAGACGAAAACAGGTAAAATGTAAGGGATATAAATATCGGATAATATTTGGACAAAGAGCATTTGCGATCTTACTTACACAACAAGGCAGACTTCAATTATGCGAAGCACCTACAAAACCACGCCCATGAGCCTGAGGCTATCACAAACTCTATGACATTGCTACACAAACACGCAAAGGACTGATACTTTACATCCTAGAAAGGCTTGAAATATATAAACATAGAAAAACAGATGGTACCATTATCAACGAACAACTTGTTACAAATTCCGACGCAATTTACTTAGTGCTAGACCACACTCCCAGATGAAAACGGAAAGGAAATGAAACAGAACAAACGGACATCCAGGAATCAAAAAACAAATACCTAATATCCCTCTGCCAGACCTAATTTAGTACCTTACCTAATTTCGTACTGCCTGCTTAATCCATTCTATGACTATACAAAGTAATTCCCTTCAATACATCCTTTAGACACTGAAGATGACTCAAAGGAGTCGAAACGCATCTGCTCACACAAAAAAGTAAGGCCCGATGGCTTTTAAAGAAAAAAAAGAGAATTGGCCTGCGGATACCAAATCAACAAAATAATTGACTATATCGTTTACTTTTTTAAAAATTATAGACAATCCTTGAAAACAATAAGGGCAAAAATAACATAATAACTTGATATTCTTTTTTCGGAAATTTAGAAGTTAATAGGGCGCGTACAAAATTTTACATTCTCTCTGTAAACATGCAAAAATATACCACGGAAGTAACCGCCGTTGCAGACATTGATATTTATGGCAGAGGATTCATTAACCCGGGGTGGCACTATGAGGCCGGCTAGCGCTCAGTCGGGTCGGGTCGTAGGACTTTCTGAGAAATCCTCTTTCCATGCATGGCCACCTCACATCAAAAACCTACCAAAAGTAGGAAGGAAAGGAAGAGGTCATTTTGAAAACTGTAAAATTAATTATGTTCTTTTTCCTTTAATACTAATTTAAAAAAAAAACAAATGGTCCGTTAAAAAAAAACATTTTCATCCACTTTTCACTCTTTAATGTTTTAAAAGTCTTGACGCTTGCTGGATTACACACGGTTGTTTCTTTATACCGTACAGTCGACTTATTCGTGTTTTTTTGTCAACCATTGTCCACTATGCATTTATCTTGAATCGGTTTTTACTGGCATTCACTTTTTATAGTAATTGTTTGTTTTCATCAAAACATTTGGGTTATATTTCTACAAGCATATTTAAACCGCTATTAAAAATGCTTAGATTTACTACGCACGTTAACCGGCAAGAAGTACTTAGATATATCCCTTTGTAATATTGGTGACCATATTTTTGCTTCAAACTATAGATTTCAACAAATTCATATTATATTATATCAAATAAAAGGTCTTGATTAGAACTTTTAGAATCTGAAATAAAAAAATCATTTTATGAATTAGGGGTTCCAGGGGAAGGCAAAATGTACCCAAAATTTGTGTCCCCCCCCTCGCGATTGGACACCTTTCAGCCGAAAAATCTGAAAATTATCACGAACGTGGACCTTTATGAGCACAAGGGCAACAAATACCTTAGAAATCGAAATTCACTCAACTTTGTTAATAATAGTATGATTTGTAGATTTTACATTTTTGCCAATAAAATCAAAACGGTACCTTTAAACTTCTTGAAATTATATAGACTAACATAAGATATATACGTTCACAAAATTTGATTGAGATCGAAACATAATCAAGTGAGTTATAGCCATTTCAATTATATGGAATTACACCAACAATAACACGTGTTTATGGTTGATATAGGGTTTTCCAATAAGAGGTGTTATTTTGATATTAAAAGAAAAATGCCACTTTTAATACAAATGATCGAATGTTTATTTCATTGTAAAGAAGAAGATATGCCGTTAATAGCAATAATTAACATTGAGCAAATAACCTCTACGACACGCTTACAGGACCATATCCTCTTCATGAAATTTTCCATAACCAAATCGCAAAGTGGTTACCCTATGTCCTCAATAGCCTCACGAATTTCATCTTTGTGATCTTGAATCGACGCTGGGCTATTGGCATAGGCCTTCTCTATCACGTGGCTCCAAAGGAAGAAGTCGCAAGGTGTTAAATCAGAAGATCTATTCAAAATAACACCTCTTATTGGAAAACCCTATATATTTAAAATTGACTTAGGCACTTTTATTTTCTTTCAATTTTCATGAAAATTTAAGGAATAGTGTTTAACTTGAACATGTTCAATCGGCCGAGCATTCAGAAAAATCATTTAAGCTAGATTAAAATGGAGGCTGCACTGTGCTTATGAAAGAAACTGTGCATCTTTTGTATAAATTTGAACGATTTCATATCTAAGTATTGGATGAATAATTCAAGTTATCGATTCACGCCATTAGAAAACTTGTTTCTAACCCTAGGATGTTTACAAAGACCTTCTGGTAGGAGCACCCTCCTGCTTACTCAACTTGTTTCTTCCAACTATCCGCTGCCGTTCAGAGGTAACGTGATTGAATTTCATTACACTTCAATCCCGTTCCCTCTGTTCATCTTTCAACTTTCGCCAAATGCAATGATTACAATTGCATAACATATACGTTGATTTGCATATAACCATGATAATGCTTAGCTGTAAGCAAATCGTCATACACTCAGAAATAATTACATTTCACGAAACTAAAAAGGTTTCCCTGTGCCCCGGGGAATCCGAGTCCACGGTCCCAGTACGACCCCAGATTGGAGTCCAACACTCAGCATCTAGTGACCGACATATTCCCACTCATCAAACAACAATCAAATTCCAAATGCTTGCGTAGATGTCGTTACAATGGACGATTGTATGCTTAACGAGTAGAAGCGTCGTGGAGGGATGAGGTAGTATAACTGTTGTCTCATTATAATCAATGCACGAGAGCAATTATTATGGAATAGAATGAAATTTTTTAGTAGGAAGGAAAGAATGAAATTTTGTTAGTAGGTAGTTAAATTTTTTATAGTCAATGGAAATAAATTATGATGGATAAAAAATGTAAATTGATTCATTGGAAGGTTGAAAGATAAGATTATATTTTTTTTGTACTTTAAAACAAGGTAGGAAATGTAATATTAATAGGAAAATTTTTATTAAAAAAAAGAAAAAGGTGTGTGTGCCCAAAAGAATATGGAAAATGATACCAATGAAGTTTGAATTTGTGATTTTTTTTTGGTAAATTTTTTTTTCAAGATAATCTCCTTGGAACTCAATAAACTTGGTTAGACGTTTCTCTAATTTTTTTAACCCATCAGAAAAAAAGACTATCAGGTCCTTAAAATAAGCATTTGTTTGATTGATGCCTTCATTATTTGGAATAAAACGATGTCCAGCGAGCCATTTTTCAGGTTTGGATACAGGAAAAAGTCACTGGCGGATAAATCTGGCGAATACGGTGGGTTGTCGACTAATACGAACTTTAATTCTTCAATTTTAGCCATTGATCGTGAACATGCGTGAACACGGGCATTGTCCTGATGAAAGAGGTTTTTTTTCTGTTTAAATGAGGCCGTTTTACTTTATTTTTTTCTTTTAGCTAGTCCTGTTATTGTTTTTCCTTTTTCCAAATAGTCAACGAATATAATTCCCAAAAAAACAGTAGCCATAACCTTACCAGCTGATTTTATGGTTTTCGCCTTTAGCAATCCACTGCTTTGACTGTTCTTTAGTCTCGAGAGTGTAGTTGTGTATCCATGTTTCATCTACAGTCACAAACCGATGAAAAAACTCACCCGGATTACGTTGCATGAGCGACAACAGAGCTTTAGAGGTAACCACCCTATTGCGTTTATTGTGGAATGTGAGCAAACGCGGCACCTATCTTGCCGAAATCTTTTTCATACCCAATTTGTCATGCAAAATAGAAATGATGCTACCTTTTGAAATCCCTGTAACCTCAACTATCTCACTCAACTTTAATCTTCGGTCACTTAACACCATATCGTGGATATTATTGATCATTTCTGGCGTAGTCACCTCTGCAGGACATCCTGAGCGTGGTTCATTCTGTGTTGATGAACGACCACGTTTAAATTCATTTAACCAGTTATAAATAGTTGCAAACGAAGCAGCAAATATGCCGTGAACTAAATCCAACTCATTTTTTATTTCTTTTGCTGTTAAGCCTTTTATATGAAAATGTTTAATAATAGATCTAAACTCAATTTTTTCCATTTTTGTAATCAGACAATTTTTTTTTCAATACACGAGAAACACAACAACTCAAACAATCCGGCTGAAACTTCACAGCATAACTATTTGGTATTGCCGCTGCATAAAAACGGGCCACTTATAGTGCCAGTCGCGCCATCTGTTTAATTTTCTAAGGACTGATTGACCTACCGTCGTATGAAGGCCGAAGATGCCCCAAGGAAGTTTTCCAAATCGCGTTTCCAATGTAACCTGAATTGCGTAGGGAGGCTAAAAAAAGCCACACTATCTGTTCAATGCCATTATATGATTATATTTCCCACATTGATAATTGTATCAATGCCAATCATGCAATGCAGTTTTGGTCCTCTATCCGCCCTCCTCTCTTAAGAGCAGTTGAACGATGCCTTGGTTCCTCCTCCTCCCATCAAGATTCATGTGATTTTTTTGCTGATTATTTCTCATTCATCCTATCTAGTTCTATTTTCAATTCCAATGCACCGACCCTGCTCAATCAATATTACCTGATTCTTCTTTATTTGTAATCAACCCATTAGAAATTGAGATTGTATCCAAACATTGTTAAATCTTTGTCATTCTCACTGTGTTTCTCTTATCATTTTTAACATTAGCTTCTCCTATGCCACGTTGCTCTCTGTCTGGAAACATGCATATGTTTTTCCTATCTTCAAGTTCGATCATGTCATTTGTGTTTCTAACTGGACCCATCTCAATTCTTCCCTGTTTTACGAAGGTCTTAGAATATGTAGTGTATAATAGAGTGCACTACTTAGTCCATCCGTTTTTGGTCAATGAGGAGCTTGGATTCATCAAAGACTTTCTGATATTTACCAATGCAGTCGCCTCTGCGCTTGATGAGCAAAGACAAGTAGATATAATTCATATAAGTGAATATTAATGACCTCTTTTAAAAATCAACACATTGTCCTACTATTTATTTAGTCAACTTTCTCAAGAAGGTTTATTATTAAATATTTCCCAGCTCAAATCATATTTTTGGAGTGAAAATTCCATTAAGTTTGATTTGTATACATTAATTTGAAATATTTTGCTATCCTATATTTTTTCATCACAAATTCAAACAAATATACAAATATCTCTCAAGATTAACATTACTTATAAAATAATTATGCACTTAATGTTTTTCTAACGCTTTTTCCAACAAATCGTTTATTGTTGTGAGTAATGTTCTTGGATCTTCAACTAACCCAGCACCTACCATTGCATTAGCAAAAAGTTGTTTTGTCAGTAGTTCACCTAACTCTGGATTGTTGGTCTTCAGCTTGTAGAGTTTCTTAATAATTGGGTGCCTAAAAGCGAATCGAATAATACAAAATAATTAATTTTTAATATGCTTCCCCCTACTTTGGATTTATTTCTAACTGTGGCTGAAGCAAAGCGAACCGATTCTCTTCAGAAACTTGGTGACTTTGGGTTCGAATAAAATGCCGCGCTGCAGCCATCTCTTCTACTGTTATCACGCACGGATGAGAATCTAATCGGGTTGTTACCTGAAATAATAACCATATTAAGCGCCACCTATTGAAATATAATTTACATATTTTTCAAATATTGTTACCCACCTTTACATTTGCTACCTTGCCTGATAGCGTTTCCTTTATCCACGGAATGATTTCATCGACTTGAGTTTTAAGCATGCTGTCAGGTCCCAAATCTTTTTCATCTTCACCAGTGGTATCTCGACGCATTTCCTTTTCAACAGATATCAAATTTTTACCCAAAAATGTGCCCAATTGCATTAGCACTAGTTCATCGTAATTTTCGTAGCAGAATAACACTTCCACATTTTTCTTTTTTAAGCTCTCATAGTACGGTGAAGATTCTGCTAAAGTTCGGTTGGGTGCAGCTAAATAGTAAATTTCTTTTTGTCCTTCACCAACTTTATTGCAATATTCCGGTAACGACATCGTTTGGCTTCCTGAACAACTTGAAGAATCGAAAAGCAATAATTTGGCAATTTCCTCCTTTTCTCGATGATCTTGGCTGGTGATGATTCCTTCTTTTAAAAAGATTCCATAGTCCTTGTAAAATTTAGAGAACTGTTCGGCTTCTTTGCTGGCGCGTTCTTGAAGAAAGCGAAGGACGCGGTTGGTGAGTACATTTCGTAGTTTTCTGTAATAAATTTTCATGAATACGGGAATAAAAGCATGATTCTTCAACTTACGCGATAAGAGCACTGTTTTGAAGCAATTCACGGCTCAAATTTAATGGAATATCTTCTGAGTCCACGACACCTGAGAAAGAAAAAAAAAAATGAGCAGCAGAATTTCACTTTGATTTGTTGGTAGTAATTACCTTTAACAAATCTAAGCCATTTGGGCAGTAAGTTTGAAGTTTTTGATTGAATGAGAATTTTCCTAGTATACAAAGCAATACCAACATCGGTATCGCGTGATAACTCAAATAATCCGGGTTTACCTTCCGGAAAGTATAACAGAGCGCGTATGCTCAACGGGACATCAGTCTGATAAACGACAACTCTTACAATAAACAACAAGAGGAATCAAATAGTTCCTACCTTGTAATGTAAAACAAATCGAGGTGTGTCAAAAGTATTTCCGATGAATCGATAAAATTCGGTGTGCTGCTCTGGCGTGACAGTTTTAGGTTCCATCAGCCAAACTGGTTTTATTTCATTTGCTTGTTGTCCATTCAAAAATATTGGACTGCCGACGAAATTGCTATATTTTCTGATGACACCTAACAGGAAAAAGAATATAAGTTTATACTTTGGAATTAAAAATACTAAAAATGTATAACGGTTGCCATGCCATTTTTATTATGTATGTATTAAGCGTTAATATAGAGCAAGTAGACTGGAACATACTGCCATGATTCATAAGAATTGCAAATTAGCAATACCATTCCTATAGAAATTTTTTAAATCTTCTGCAGTTTATGTTTACTATAATTTTTCAATATTTTATTCATAAAATAAATGCCTTACTAAAATTTTGGTACAAGTTTTACTTACTTCGTATCCTATCTTCATCAGCATATTCTCGACATTCTGGTTTAAGGTGAATAACAATTTTGGTTCCAAGGGATACTCCATCGGCTTCCTGTATTTCGAAATTGCCAGATCCATCGCTAGTCCACTTCAAACCAGGTGAATCTTTTTTCGAAGATTTAGTGAAAACTTCAACCTTATTGGCAACCATGAACGCGGAATAGAAGCCAACACCAAATTGTCCGATAATATTAGATGAATTTTCAGCAGTTGTACCTTTTTCTTTTATTTCTTCAAGAAATTTTTTGGAACCGGACCGAGCGATTGTTCCCAGGTTACTGATCAACTCTTCTTTAGTCATGCCGATGCCCGTGTCCTGTGATATAAATGGTTTGGTTATATTCAAGTTGGTTGAACATTTTCACATTTTTCCCCTATACATAGTTTACTAGCTAAATTCAACACACCTGAAGTGTTAAAATCATCCTTTGCTTGTCTGTTCCAATATGAATTTCAAGTGGTCTGTCTGTATTTTCATAATGCTCGGCTTCTCCAGCTGTAAGAACAGAGTACCTAAACTTTTCCAGAGCATCACTAGCATTTGAAATTAGCTCTCGTACAAAAACTTCATTTTCTGAATACAGAGATCGAGCCACAATATCCAGCAACATTCTTGTCTCTGCTTGGAATTCATATTTGGCTGCATCACCAACTGGTTTCTCAGAATCTTGGATTATAGAATGGGATTTTGCTTCTGGTTCGGCACTGCTATAGGGTCTTACGAAACAGATCGCTGGAAAACACAAGAAATTGCATGTGAGCAAGCCGGGTTAACCTGCAATCTCAGAGCTTACCTGCTGTATTTTGTTCCAATCGTTTAATTAAGTTAGGGCGAAATCCTTTAATGGAAATGTGGAAAGCGCGATTCCTTACGACGGCAAATCGACTTATAATCGGAAAAACACGACTAACTGCAGACATTATCGCTTGGGACTAACAACTGAGGAAACACAACTTGCCAAGGAAACAGTCAAATATTTTATTCTTATCAAAACAATTGTCAAGTAGGAGTCCACATGACATTATTTTTATGTGGTTTTTGTACTTGCTAAATATGTGGAGTGCATATGGAACGTGATTTCAGCGGATGTACGTATTTAAAGTCTCCACAGCCGCTTACATTGATATAACGTTGTCTTTAGAATTTATGTATGAGATTGTGTAGTTTTTCTTTGTAAATTGGTAAAAATATGCAACCAGTTTGTGTTTTTTTTAAATCATGTTGAGGGTAATAGGCTCATTAAACATAAATTACGCTAGGTATAAGGGAAAATAAATGTTTTGATGGTGGATGAAACACTAGAATTTTACTACTGTAGTTTGATCATAAGTGGGTGGCGTCAAATGTGACCATAAAATAGATATTTTAATAACTAAGTGATTTTTTCGAGTGAATCAGTTCCATTCCGTATACCTACCAAAATAAATGAGAACCAATCGTGAATTAGTTAATAGCTCTAAAATCACTCATTTGGAGAGGTGACTTGCAAATGCAATAAACCATTCTTTTTAATACCTCCGGTTTATTTTTAAAGTGTTGCCAAGGATTGAATAATTTTTTTCAGTTTTTTTAGCGCTACAGCTCCTTTCGAGCCTTCACTTCGAGATGGTTACAGTATCGCATTATCTTGATCATATCGGCACTCGAGAAGGTGATATGGGATACAAGCATTACTCAAAAAAATTATTTGTCGATTCTATTTACAATTTTAAATTAAGTCTCCTCGAATTTAGTGATTTTGGAGTTATGATGTGTACACAAATGCTCATATAAAGCCAATTAGCAAAGAAATCAGTCATTTACCCTGTTATCAAAATAAAACTAAGTTGGACGCCATTTCGTCGCTAATTTTTTAACGTCTCCACGAAATACGATCAAATTCCATTTTCGGAAAGTATCGCGGACAAAAACGGTTAGTACAAAACTGACGTTAGATAGGAAGCCATATGGCAGCAGCACTTACTACCACACACATGACCATTAGTAGGCCGACTTTGCTGGCTAACTTACAGTGAAATCCAGATGGTCCGCGGAGAACACAATAGCGCTTCTAGTGAAGTGAAAATTATTTCAGTTCTTATACCCGTTTAGTTTTTATCGCCTTCCAAAGTGAATTTATAGGAGTTTGTTTACATCTCAACGCTGAGCTATCAGTCGAAGGTGCAAAACGTGTTCTTCATTTGCCCGTCTTGAAAAGTTTAGGAGTACAGTGGGCTATACAAGGTGAATTTATAGCATAGACGGAATGCGTTCCGCACGTTTTTTATTCGGAAAATAGTATATATGACGAAATATAAGCATTTGCTAATGCCGCAGTTGGGTGACAGCTCCCGGAAGCTTGTCCATATTGTCCAATTGCTACTATATGGCTTCCTATCTAACGTCAGTTTTGGGTTAATACAATTAAACCCCGATTTATTCCCTCGTAGAGTTTATATTTTTAGACAAGAATGGTTATGTTTTTTGTCCGGACCGTGTTCTGGCCACATATCAATTATATAGGCGGGCCACAAGTAAGAAGATATAATATTCTCCGAACTTGAGCGCAAGGGTACATTAGAAAAATTCAATATGTAGGAGAAAAGAAATGTAACGACTAACATTTTAAAACTGAATTAACCATTGTAAATCAAGTGATTGTGAACAAGAGAACTGGTTGTCAATATCTGTCAATAAAGAACTTTTTTTGCGAGGTAGCTAGTAAACCAGAGCGGACGCGTTCATCATTTGATCTCGAATTACGCCACAATAAATTAGAACGAACGAAATTGTATAAAACAGAAAAAACGAAAACGTGTCAAATAGAAAGAAAAACAAAAACATGTAAAAAATTGAAAAAAAAAACGAAAACGTGAGTGTAGGCATTGTGATTCGTGCATACTCGCAACAAGGAACGGTTTCGAGATAAATAGAACTGCATGAACGCGCGAACTGTATTGCAAAGAATTGGACGCTAAAACGTTTGGAAAATCATAACCATAAAGAAACTTGCAAAAATGAAGAAAGCCAAATTAGTAAGAGTATGCAACAACATGGAACTCAACAGCGACGGCAGTGTACATGAGTTGGTAAGCTGAATTGAATCAGCACAACAACAAACTGATAACAATTCGTGATCGAACGAAAGTGGAATCTCGAAGGATCTGCGAAAGTTTGGGTTGATGGAATCAAGTACTTGTTTGTCTCGTTCGAACACTTTGGACAATAATTAACGGACAAGTTTCCTGATGAAAGAGTGGCGGCAGATTGCCGCATGGAAATGTCCAATACCGTCTGATTACAAAACGAAAAATCCATCGAATGATGGGTCTGGGCAGGAAGCACAGGATGACGGATAATGATATTATGCAATATGTTCGAAATGGATTGAAGCGCCTGTCACTTCAAAATTCGATTGCGAGCATAAAATTCTCCATGACCAAAGATATTTATTTGCCCATTCAACGTTTCCTGAACAACCAACAAATCAGAACCGACATGATCGTTAAACAAAAGATGTCACTGTCCAATGACACAGGACTCAATCGGAAAGAGAGAGAAGTGCACAAGGTCAATCGGCCTATTGATCGGAAATGATATAATTGCGATGACCAAGATTGCCGTAAAACAACTCAACCATCCGAAAGATGCCCTGACCGAAGGAGTACTCATATAAATAACATAGTCGAAGCGACTGAGAGCATTGTCAACGAAGCCGAACTGAAACAAACGATGAATCAAGATCTAGTTAATATTCATAAGAATGAATTCACAAAAGACGTAATTATCCAATATGATAATCTTCCTTCATTGGATGCATCAGCATTAACCGACACTGGTTGTCCTGCAAGTTTAATCAAAGCTGAAAAAGTGCTTTGCAAAGTAAATAATTTAGAATCCGACGTAAACTTGCAAGACATCAATGGTTCGAAGCTTGTCATACTGGGCAAAGTAGAAATAGTACTTCATATTGATAGACGTGAATTACTAACAGACTTCTTTGTAGTACCCGATGACACGATGCGACTCATGATTTGACTCGCAATCATCACTAGAATTATCATCAGAAAATTGTGAATCAATCTCCAGTCGATGACTAGCCAGGGGTCAAAGTTTTTATTTGGATTCCAAACGGTAATAGATGTGCCCTCCCCAGCTAACATGGCTTTTAGATTTCGTTGCCAGTTGATACCTTAATTCCCAATTCAGAATCAAGCTTGGATCCGTAATGCTTGTCTATGTGACCCCAACATTGATGGTAGAGCTGAAGAGCTCAGTTATCTTCAGTTACGCTGGTACAGATCACCTTCGGTTGAATAGTGTGAAATGAGACACGGTATAAGGTCCCACCTAAGTTGTAGATACCTTTAAAATTGATTGATCGGATGTTTCGGCAACTCGGGAAGGTGATAAGGTCAATATAACTCTTTGGCCATATGTCCATCCACCCAGCTGCGATGCTTTCTGATTCTAAACCAGTGCGTATTATAACTGAACGTACTTATAGCCCATCCGAAGAATCACTTGAACTAAATCTCGTTGTCCCCAACGAGACACCAGGGACACCAGGGACCTTCGGCTTACGGGGTGAGTGCTCTGATCATTACACCACGCGTACTTATACTTATTAGTGTATTCCGGTTTCTTCTTCTTTTGACCACTAGTGTTTGTAGCACTGACAACATCATCTGATTTTGACGCTAGTGCTACATTAAGTTCATGCAGAATTAAGGCTGACAATATATCTTCAGTGCTTTTAGTTTTAGTCAATTATTTTGTTTATTTGATATCCTTCCTTTTAGTTTTGTTTGTTTTCATGAGTAATTAGCTTAAGTTGAACAACTCAAAATGCTTAAGCAGGATGAGCACAACTTATAAAATTAAAAGCAGTTCAAGTAAGTCATCGACTGTTTCTATCTTACATCTTTTTAGGCCAGCAGCAAAATCATGGTATTGATTTTTCACTCGTGACAGCATAAATGGAGTATTTTTGTTTCATTTCATTCCATATTGAAAAAATTAAGACACCGACGAAACAGTTGATCCACCCCATGCTTCCTTTTCAGATAATTTTCCTGAAATATGTTGGTGTAGATCATCACTTATGCACTGGAAAATGATGATTATGACCTGAGTTGATGTTTGTTGAGCACCCGAGCTTAGACATTTCATCTTTGATTGAAAGATCCGATAGTTCAGGTTTCCCAGTAGTTCCTTTAACGATGTAAAGGGTTTCGCATTAGGGACATAACAAATTCATATCTTTATATCAACATTCTCATCATGGTAAAGTTTATGATGAAGCAACGTTTGGAAATATTAAAAATTACTATTAATCACTATTATCAAAAAATCATCTTCAGCGATGTAGCTCATTTTTGGCTCAATAGCTTTGTTAATAAGCAAAATATGCAGTTATTGGTCAGCAACAAACCCACATGTGCTTCTGGAGACATCGTTGCATTCACAAAAAATTACTGTTTTGTGCGGTATTCATGCCGGAGGTGTAATTGGGCCGTATGTTATGTTAACGTCAATGGAGAGCGCTATTGTGTTATTTTGGAAGATGAGTTGTGGCCAGAATTGGATAAAGCATGAATATCACCAATCGTTGCGGTCTACTATGCCCACCAGTTCCACAATATGAGCTGTGAGTAAGTGTATTTCTTGATATCCCCACTGGTCTATCCTCCATTTGTTTTTGTGTGCTTGAGCAAGGGTGCAAGTCACTGCATTGCTTCAAAAGTTCACTATCATTAATTTCCTATAATCTTTTTATATTATACATGAAACCAAATATGCTCTCATAATCTCATCATCAACCGTCGTTGCGCGTGGACGTATTTTGCATTTGCTCCGTTAAAATCATTACCTTGTTACCTTGTTAAGTATTTAGCTTTTCCATATATACAATCTGTTTTTACAACCACAACGCGCGTTTTATTCTTTATTCTTATTCTTGACCTACTTACGAAAGTGCTTTAAGTGTTAAAATCAAATAAATAGCTTGAGTGCGTGATCCCCTATAATTATGATTTTCGTTTATTAACAATTGCTGTCTTTTATGTACATTTGGTTTTGTTGCTCATGACCTACATACTAAAGTGCTGTAGTGCGCGTACACTTATTATAACGGAAAACGATTTAATTTTTACTTGCTGAATGTGATTTTTTTTTATTGTTTTGGGCTAAGTCCACAATTTGTATACTTCGTTCTTACTTTTGACCTACTTACTAAACTGCTGTAAGTGTGGTTTATTCACTAAAATTAAAAATAACATCAGTGCGCGAACTCAAATAGATCTTATAAAACGATTCTTATAAAACGATTTAAAACTGTTTTTCTTTTTTTACAATGAGCATTAAATGCAGCCTCCCGAACTGCATCGCATTCGACAATTCGTTTAAATTTGTCACCTGCAGGGCCTTCTGTAATAGAAAGCTTCATGGAGCATGCATGGATGCGCCTAGAGATTGGTACCATCCGTACATGGACAATCATTTTATATGCTCGGATTGCCAAGGGTTTGATGTCGCACTACGAAATATGTTCGATAGACTGATAGGCTACATTGATAAGCTGAACGATGAAAAAGACAGCCTGATTTCACGACAGCAAAAGCAGTCTCGAGCCAATGACGACAGCTTTGTAGAAATGGCATGCAGTTTTGACGAATTAGCTGCCAGAATTACGGAGAGCAACAAAAAAGTGTGTAGATCGCTTGATTTGTTTGATTCTCAACTCGCTTCGATCAAAGAGACTTTTTTGTGCTATTCCCCGAACGTAAACGATTGTTGCAAAAATTCTTCGTCTCTACAAAATATAGTTGAGAAAATGCTAGAAAAGCATCATAGCAGCCTCGAGAAAATGATTTCATCCCTTTTCAAACCTAAGGACCATGTAGATTTATCTCAGCTGCTATCGAAAATTAATAATGTCGAAAAGTTGTGCTGCAATCTCATTCAAGGTCAACAAAATAGTCTCACTAGTCTCGCAGTTTCAAACAAAATTTTCTTATAAGTCTCACTAGGCCGACGATCACTCATCCATTGGTTACAGACTTCAGTAACACAACGCCCCCTACACCACGTAATCCACGACATATCTACAAATTTGGCACCTTCTGGTCCGCTGAAGAGTGGGACAGCAGAATACAGAAACTTGCAGACTCAAACCCGCAGGCTGACTACAACATATTTTTTGTTAAGGGTTCAAGAAAATTCAATAACCCAATCACAGTTTGGAAGTTGTTAGAAGATGTCCTACTTATCAGTGGATGCAAGGTTGCGGAGCTTCCTTTCCGGCATCAACGACGACGAGAGTTCAAGGTTTCTATTCCCACAAGATACGCCTGGCTGTTTAAGAGCTTCAAGAAGAAAAATAGTGCCTGTTCCTGGAATGGCTTGCTATTCAAACAATGGAGCGAACATAATACTGGCCCTGAATCCAAAGATAGTGGTAATTTAAGTAGCCTTAAGCATATTTGTAAGCTCTCAGATAGTAGCCATAGCCTATCAATCAATACTCACGCCAATCCCAGCTCTAAAACCACTTCTCCCTCGCATAAACAATTGAATGTTAATCACACTTCTTCGGCTGACTCAACATTGCACTCCGTTTGTGTACGTGCTGGCGATTCTGAAACAGCTTCAAATTCCGTGGCATCTTGTGCACAAGAGTTGGATGCAGGTCCCTGCTTGGTACCTAAATCCACTGATCAGGATAGATACAGGAATTTTGTTCGTGGAGAGGACTTGATTCCTGTTTCGCCTGGATCTATTACTCATCCGTTATCGCCTGCCTCAAACAACTTAACCAAGACATTCTTAGACCCTCTTCTGCCCCCTTCAGTCAAGGCAACTATGGTATTGGGAGCTGATCTGGAAAAAAGATACCTTATGTCTCGACTGAGAGATAACAAAATTTACGAATCCGTTCACCTTTCTTATATGTACAAGGCGCCAGACACAACCTGCATAGACGGTAAAACAAAAACCAGCTTGAAAATCTTGATTCAAAGAGAAGGGCTTCCAGTCGATCTTGAGGCTCTTAGGCTCGTTTATTTCTCATTCCATGAAGAGTTAGGTGTCACTCTAAATCAAGCTAAAAAAGATCTTGAAATATATGCATCACATGTAAGCTCCAACTATATTTCGTCACTACAAAGAACTAGAGAACATCACAATAAATTTTTTCGCCCCCTATAATCAGCAAAGCCTCAAATTATTTTACCACAACTGTGGAGGTATGCGCAGTAAATTAAATAAGTAAATCGTGCCATTTTAATGCTATCACCCTTTCCGAAACATGGTTGACGGATTCTCACATTAATGAAGAAATTCTGGATAGTAACTGGAGGATTTACAGAGATGACAGGGACCCGATTATCACTGGCCAGTTAAGAGGAGGCGGTGTATTGATCGCCATACATAACTCCTTCATGAGCGAGCCAGTTAACTGCACACCGCATAATTCATTTCAGCATAAAGTGGTCAAAATAAAAATGGGAAAATCTACTGTGTTTATTGGCGTTTTTTATGTCCCTCCTAAATCGAATGATACTGTCTCCGACAATGTCTGTAAAATTATAAGTGATATCACTGCAATGACAAACGAAGACGATAAAATTATCATTACTGGCGACTTTAATAGACCTAATATAAAATTTGTGATCGACAATGACGATGGTTGACTCCTTCCGGTGAATCTCCTTGATAGTAATGATTTCAAATTAATGAGCACCTTCTATAGTAACGACTTGCAGCAGATATCTCCTGCTCCCAACCAGAACGGTGTATGGCTAGACCTTATTTTTTCTAATACATACGACGAAGTTGTGGCCAGTTTAACTGATGACAACGAGAATCTGTTTTCTAACTCGAAACATCACTCCGCTTTTTCTATTGAGCTGTCCACTCCTGATACTTTTAATTCTATTTCGTACAATCAAACTATTGTATATGACTTCCGCAATGGCGATTATGGAAACATTAATAGTCTTCTATCCAGCATTGACTGGTACGGTACTCTGTCAACGTTAGATTTGGATACGGCTCTATCCACCTTTTATCGTATAATCTTTGACGCCGTTGAATCTTTCGTACCGAAAATCAAGAAAAGGGATAAGATTTCTGAACCGTGGCTGGGGAGTGATCTGAGACATTTACGTAACCAGAGAAATAAACTATTTAGGCTCCTAAGAAAAAATAAATGTGTAAGCGATGCGACTAAGAGTAAATATAACGAACTTGCACTTGAATTCAATATTAAATCGCAAGAGGCCTATCAAACATACGTTAACGTCATAGCGGAGGAAACTATATCCAATCCAAAAAAATTCTTCGACTTTGTTAACGTTAAGCGCAAAACATCTGGTTACCCGTCTTTAATGTCATACAACGACTCTGACTCGTCCTGCACCGAGCAGATCTGTGAATTCTTTGCTGATCATTTTCAGCATGTTTACTCCAATCCAGTCAACTCGCCTCATTTTGAGTCGTTAGAAACAGCCACGCAGATCTTAATTGATAACATTACCATTTCTGAAGATGAAATTCTTCATGCTATTGAAGATCTTGATCTACTTAAAGGACCCGGCCTTGACCTTATTCCTCTTTGCTTCCTGTCCCTCTGCAAAAATGAATTGGTCAGACCTCTCTTCCTTATTTTTAATAAATCGCTAACATCTGGTATATTTCCCAAACTTTGGAAACCATCCTTTATAACACCAATTCACAAAAAAGGCGATAAGCGGCGCACGGAGAACTACAGGGGCATTGCTATCCTCTCTACTATGCCTAAACTGTTCGAAAAAATTATCTGCAGTAAAATTTCCCCCATTATAGAACCGTATATGAATGAACACCAACATGGCTTCCGTAAAAACAGGTCTACCACCACTAATCTTATTACCTTGACGTTAGATATGCTTTGTAGCATGGAGCAAAGCTTCCAGGTAGATGCAATATATACAGATTTCAGTAAAGCGTTCGATCGAGTGGACCATGAAATACTGGTGAATAAACTTCGCATTTTTGGCATCTACGGTTCACTGCTCAACTGGATTCAGTCATATTTGAAAGACCGCACACAATGCGTTAAGTTTCAAGGTCGGTTGTCTCGTGAGTTCAATGTCACCTCTGGAGTACCTCAGGGCAGTCATCTTGGTCCACTCCTCTTCAATATTTTCATCGCTGATCTCTCTACAGTACTGTCTGATGTCTCGCACCTGTTTTACGCCGATAACCTCAAACTGTATCACTGTATACAATCCTTATCCGATGTATCTTTTCTTCAATCTAAGTTAGCAGCTCTCCTTCAGTGGTGCGATAGAAACCAACTTGCTCTTAATATAGAAAAATGCCAGATAATAAGTTTTGCAAGAAAAAAGAACGTTATCTTACATGATTATGATATTAATAACACACGTTTGAAAAGAGTCGAGAGAGTTGTCGACCTTGGCAAAGTCTTAGATACTAAACTCCGCTTTAACCTCCATTATGATGAAATCCTGAGCAAGGCTTATAAAATGCTAGGTTTCATTAAACGTAGAGCAAAAGAGTTCAGAAATATCTGGGCTACTAAATCTCTGTACACCTCACTTGTCCGTCCACTTCTTGAATACGGCTGCACAGTCTGGGACCCCATATTCGACATCCATAGTCGCAGATTAGAGTCAGTGCAAAAACAGTTTTTGCTCTTCGCCCTTAGATCCTTGTATGATCCTACTTCTTTCCACAATCTTCCATCTTATGATGTTCGACTTCATATAATCAACCTGACTACACTGGCTTCTAGGAGAGTTGCATTATCCGCTTGCTTGCCCTTTGATGTAATAAGAGGCAACATTCAAACTACATCCTTGTCAGACAAAATACACTTAAACGATCCTATAAGAGCCACAAGACACACACCAATGCTAACCGTGCGTATGCACCACGCGAACTATGCTAGCAATGAGCCGATTAACAGATGCTGTAAAGCATTCAACAGGTTTAGCGTTCATTACTTCCCAACCATCTCCAAATCCAATTTTAAGAACCAAATCTTAAATGCCCTCAACGCCACTATTTCATAAATGTTTAATTTAAGTTTGTATTTTTTGTATTGTATTTTTTGTAATTACGCCTTGCTTGGTGAAATAAATAAATAATGTTTAAGTGCCTCAAACCTAGGACGGCAGCTTGCGCGCACATTGTCGACAATGACATACAAATAGCTTATTTTGAAAATCTCTTCCGCATTCAATTCATGAGCTTCATCTTCCCCTTCATAATCAAAATGCCTTTTTTTACGTCGTCTTCTGACTTCTTTGAACTGTCTGTCAATATCATTTTCCTCAGCTATTTCTCTCGCTGTTACAAGGGATGACTGAAAACCATTTTCTCAATAATTATTGAGCCAATTTGTGAATGCATCTAGGTGTTGCATAGCCACATCTAAGTGCATGTTTTCGCTTTGCCACATTTTACTTATAACATTTATCTTTGTAAGAATTTCATACCATATGACAAGTGAAACTACAAATTTGTAGGTAGTTATTTCCTTTTCTATGGAATGACATTCACTGAACAACTGACAATCTGTTGTATTTTCTGCTAAATCCTTTAAATCATCACATATATCGCTTAGTTGGTATATAACGGCATTCACCGATGCTACCCTGCACTCCCATCTACAATAGTTTCAGAAAGTGGTTTTAGCGATAAAGATGTTACATAAGCATTTAATATAGTCCACCTCTGACTTGAGCCGGCAAACAGAGTGTACAACTTTTGTAGCAAACCAAAAAAAGGATTTTGCTAGGACACAAGACGATGCTACATCTCCTAGGATGAGATTCCAGCTATGACTCCTACAAGTTAAAAAATAAGCAAGTGGATTAATTTCAAGAATATGTTTTGGACACCACTTTTTTCACCACGCATATTAGCACCATTATCATATCCTTAGCCTCTGCAGTTTTGCAATGGTATTCCTAACTGTGTTAACTCTATTATTATATAATCAGTCAAACTCTCAGCTATGTTTTTTTCGACGGCTAAGAAACCAAATCTTATAATAATTGAAAGTTGCTCAACACGAGAAACATTGCGAGTACAATCAAGAAAAATCGAGTAATTTTATTATTTATTATTTTTTCAACGATTTGAGTCTTCACGTAACTTGCCATCAATTGTATGAGCTCATTTCGAATATGTTTTCCGATATAGTGGTCATTAATGGTCTTATCCTTTACTTGTTTTAGGTGAAGTCGCAGCACGGGATCAAATTAACTTCACTAAATCTATAAAGCTGCTTGTCTCGCTCGAATCTGAGACAGATGTTAACTTCGGTCTATAACCTCTGAAGGCCAAATTGAAAGATGGTTAAAAAATTTACAATTGCGAGCAATTCTAAGATATCTCTCCAACGTTGCCTTTCTTGTTCAATTTGTAACTGGGCCAAGGATTCAATAGTGGAACAGCTTTTTAAACTATTCTCTAAATTAATCCATTTTAATATACAATCTTTGTGCTGTCGAGTAGATTCGTGAGACTTTAGGTAATCACCCAAATGTTTCTAATCACACACTCCTTCACTTGATCCAATCTTTGTATTTTGTAGGCCAAATATTTAACACGGAAAGTACTAAATAACATCCTTCGTTTGTGAATAAATCATCCAGCGCCTGTCAAGCTTTTCACCGTTTACTAATATCTTATAATTATATTCGCTGAAGCACCGTCCATTTTAATTTACGGAAAACAAATCAACTTTAACCCAGATTGGGCCTTTCAATACAATCTCAGTTCGGTCTACATCAGTAATTGTTATGGGCCACAAATCGGGGTCATTTTGAGGATTCAGATTTTTGATTCCAGCAGACATGGATGTAGACATTGACTCGGGCTCAGATTCGTGTTCTTGACTGGATAGCGTTGACAGCGACACCGGTGACCTAAGAGACAATGATGTAATTAATTCATCATCATCCTCGCTGTTTTTACTTGATGACGGCGGTGGCACCCATGATGATGTGGAAGGAATGTTTTCAGCTGGGTCAGGATTAGAGTCACCTTCAATCAATAAATGTTTTGTAGAGGTTTCTTGATAATTTTTTATATATTTATATAAAAATCCACGTAGATTTTCTTGTACCTGCTTTTTTTTTGATAGCTCATTTCCTTTTTGAATTACCTGACTCAAATTTTCTCCCGGTATCACGATCACTCGAACTCATATCGTAAATCTTGTTTTGTTTCGCACAAATAGCCAGAAATAATTTTTAGTATCACACAGTTTTTTCAGACTTTTTCAGCTTACTCAATACTTCAAATACTATAATTAACACTTTTCCAGCTCACTCAATACTTTAAATATACGTAATATTCAATAAAATTGAAAGATATGTACGGTACAGTAACGACTTTGTAACTCCTATTGTAAACAAAACAATTCCAAGGTGACATGAGTTGACAAACGAAATGAAACCAGGGGTGTTCTCCGAGTAATAGAGGAGCAAAATATTATGTCCCAACTCCCGAGCTGACCCGGGTGCTAAGCGATTAAATAACCGATCTTCAAGTGTTTCGACGCGCGATATTCAAGTACTACATAATGAATTTTTCAATTATGTTTTGAATGAATGAATTAGTTAACTAAGCTTATTTTAATTTACCGCTATGTTTTAATCTGACTAAATAATTAAGGATCAAAATCAAAAGTTTTAAATAAAAAAAATATAGATAAAAAAATCTATATTTTTTTAAATTTGCTTGGGTTGTTGCCAGCCCCAAAGGCCGCCACTGGGTGGAACTGCAAGTTGGCAATGCAGGCAGCAGTCATGCGTTTCTTTATCATCGACCGAAGTAGAGCTGATATTACTATCCGAAGCATGTCAAGAAGCTCAACAATTTACATTAAAGTGTTGTCAATCCAATAGTAAGCTACGATGATAATCAGAGTAGCTTACATTTAATTAAGTCAGAAAAGTTTTCTAATTGCACTAAACATATACGAGTACTCGTAGATACAAAAGATCATATTAAAGAAATGTGAATGTTGCTGCACTAAACTAAAGATTGCAGATTTGTTAACGAAACCTTTGTCCTTTTCTAAAAGTGATCAGTTTAGAGTAATGTGTAACATTAGCCCAGTCATATTAGGGCTTTCACCTCGGAATGAAAGATAATAAGCTGCAAATTGGTATGAACCTTTGTTTTGTCATTCTAAATGTTGTCTCAAAAGTCACAATCGTTATCGTGTCCGCGTCTCAAGATATTCAAGGTCAAAGGTCACAAAAATCGGTTTTTCGCGAATATCTGGCTTCCTATCGGTTAAATGAGATTTGCATTTATTATAAAAGTTGTAGGCTATAAAATTCCCTACAACTTTTGTTTAAACTTTTTTTTCATACGACCAACCGTTTTGAAGGTAGAGCGCGAAGAGTGCACATCGTACAGTCATATACGGCCTAATGCAAGGTCAAGCGTGAGTTATGGTTATCAGTACGTTATAAAGTCAATTATTTACTTGGAAATTATAATTATTAAACAATGCCTATTATTTATGTACTAACTATTAATTATTTATATTTAATTAAAGTAAGTAACTTGATTATTTATATATAATTATTCATATTTAACTATTTAAGTATAAAATATTATTAATTCTGGATTTGTATTTTAGTTTTATTTTAAGTTAACACGACATTATATATCTTTTCTTTAAAACGCGTAAATTTCTCAATACTTATATACCTGGAAATACTTGTCCCTACCCTATGCCCTTTTCTATTCATTGCCGGGACAGATGTTCTATAGTATTCAAGGCCACTCTCTCCACTTTGTATGAGTCAAGATTATTCGTTAGTTTGAAATTGTACCGTTGCAAATCAAGTTACTTACTTTAATTAAATATAAATAATTAATAGTTAGTACATAAATAATAGGCATTGTTTAATAATTATAATTTCCAAGTAAATAATTGACTTTATAACGTACTGATAACCATAACTCACGCTTGACCTTGCATTAGGCCGTATATGACTGTACGATGTGCACTCTTCGCGCTCTACCTTCAAAACGGTTGGTCGTATGAAAAAAAAGTTTAAACAAAAGTTGTAGGGAATTTTATAGCCTACAACTTTTATAATAAATGCAAATCTCATTTAACCGATAGGAAGCCAGATATTCGCGAAAAACCGATTTTTGTGACCTTTGACCTTGAATATCTTGAGACGCGGACACGATAACGATTGTGACTTTTGAGACAACATTTAGAATGACAAAACAAAGGTTCATACCAATTTGCAGCTTATTATCTTTCATTCCGAGGTTGACCCCTTTTTTTACCTAATATGACTGGGCTACATAGTGTAAATGAAGAGCGGTGAAATAATATTCTGGTAAATGTAGCATCATATGGTAGCACTTTCGCAACTGTACATAATAGAGGCATTACTAGTGTTGAATTGAACTGTCACTCTGTATATTTGTACTCAATCAACGCCTGCTTGCTCAGGCCTGAAAGGAAAACAAGTAACGTACACGAGGTCATCGTAGGAATTGTCAATAGCTGTTCAATTGGTCTAAAATGACAAGCAAAACGCATAAAAGCCCGGTGCGCACTGTGACGCCATGAATCCGCTTTTGGATCTATGTGAGGGGTATTGACTCAATCAACGCCTGCTTACTCAAGCCTAGAAAGAAAGCAATTAAATAGCACGACGTCATCGTAAGAACTGTCAAAAACTGTTAAATTGGTCTAAATTATGAGGTCAATATGTCTAAAAGCCTGGTGTGTATTCTGACTTCATGATTCCACTTTTGGGCCTGTGTGAGGGAGCATTGACTCCCCCTCCTTCCTGATTTAAACAGGGTTTTTCCTTCAAATTCAAGTGCTGATAAAACCGGACACAAAGACAAACAGATTAGATGATAGGGATTGGGTCGAGCAGTAGGTGAATAGTTGTTTATGTAATACAGACACGTCATTTTGAATTTATTAAAAAAATGATTCAACAATAATTTTTTGAAACACAAATTTGAACTTTATTTACATATAGCAATTCAGTCTTTGTTTGAGTAAATGTTTGGCAGCTTTTAAATTAAATTTAAGATAATAGCAACAGCAAAATAAAATTAAGCGAAAATTACTTCAGGAAAAGTTTGCGTACAAACAGATAAAAATTTATCCAAAATTCATTTAATATAAAAATTGTATTTATTAATAAATCTTCAGATATTCTTTACATTGAATAACCTCTCTCAAACGTTTTGGCATTGAATTGATGAGATTTGATGTCTCCTCAGTTGAAATTTTACTCCATTCCTCCAGTATTACATTTTTTAGCATCTCTATCGAAGAAATGTGGGATCCGACGCTCTAAAAAATTCCATAGATGCTCAATGGGATTGAGGTCCGGTGAATCTCCAACAACCATTTTGTTGCTCTTTGCCTTAAGTGTATCTAGATAAACTCTCTTGTCCATAGTTGATTCTTCCTCTTCGTAGCACTACTCGGGCCTTCGCTTCCTGCAAATAGCGTCTCCAACTATCTCGGTCTATTAACCGCGTCCTCCAATTTTGAAATCCGAGCAGTGATGAACTGTCTTCGTCGACCGAGTCAGACCAGCACTCTTCAGTTCTCCCAACGAATACCTTTTTGGTATCGATTGTTCTTCCATACGATTCATGTGGCCAGTCCAATGTAGCTTCCGCAATCATAATCGTTGAGGCCTCCAGGTGGTCGAAAATTTCATATAGCTCATGGTTGTATCAAATTCGCCATTGGTCTCTATCTAGCTTCGCTCCAATCATTCGCATCAGGACCCGTCTTTCGAAGACGTTCAATATGTTTGCGGATGCTTGGATTATGGCCCATGTTTCACACGCATAGCATAGCACAGGTCTTATCACAGATTTGTATACATGGAGCTTTGTTTTCCTGTGTATGCAGCTGGTCTTCAAGATAGTCAAAACTGAATAAAGTATTTTATTTGCGAGCTGTATTGATTCAATAAACACGATATTACCTACCCCATTACTAGCTATACACCCAAAGACCATAACACCACCACCAACATGTGTCACTGAAAAAGAAAAAAGAATAAAGCCTTTCTTTTAATTTTGCGTGTTTAATTTTATTTTCGTAATCGATTTTCGACCATTATTGCTCGATCTTCCTCAGCGATTATTTTTCTTAATCTAAAAATCCTATTTATATACTAAGTCCTTAATTACATTGCGGGATGTTTCCTAAAGAGGGTAGTTAAAATTTACTTTATTCAAATTCCTTTTGTTACATTTGAAAATTACTTAACTAATAAGCTTGAAGAGCCAGGATTTAACATTACCTGCGTCGTTGTTCATTAGCACGGCTTTTTCTCTTGAATTGGCGAGACTTTCCATTGCATCCAGTTCTCTTGCATCTCGTATCGGTGTTGTATCATCCACTGTGATTTCGTGTCTTTGAGTTATAATATGCTCCTCTAGTGTTGATCTAAAGTTATTCTACTTTCCTTTTTTCCTCGCTGCACTTGATTCGTATAAATGTTCTCGCACCCGGGTGTTGATTAATCTTCTTATTTGTCCAATGTAAACTTCGTGACAGTCGGGGCATTCGATCCGGTAGATGCCTGACTTCTCGTGTGGTTGCCGTTTATCCTTAGTTGACCCGAAGATGTTTTTCAGTTGATTTTTGCTACTTGATTCGATTATTCGTATGGACTCATGATGTTGAAGCCTCCTTTTTAATTGATCTGTGACACCTTCGCAGTAGGTAACTGCCTTCCAGTACACCTTTTCAGAATCCGAGTTGAGGAGTGTTGACCGTTCTTTCTTTTGCCGAGTTTATCTGATTGTGTCACTGTTGGCGGGAAGTTTTTTTATTGAATGCAATACCAGCTTCTCTCCATACCAACTTACGCCCTTTTATTCCAAATATGCATAATTTGCTTTCGTCCAAAAAAATAACCTGTTTCCAAGTTCCAGTGGTTTATTGAGAAGTTCGTGAGCAAATGTAATTCGTTTTTACCTGTTGGTTAATGATACGAAGGGCTTTCTTCAATAATTGATACCATGTATCGCTACAAATTAATTTATTAAATCTTTCATAGACGTCTTTTGCAAATTCAGTAGTTTTAAGTCCTGGATCTTTCTCTAATTCACTACGTATATAGCGTTCTTCTCGATCAGTCAATTTAGAGGGTGTCCCAAACGAGGCTTTGAGGTAGTAGATCCCATCGATTTATACATTTCAATTACACTTTGAATCGAAGAGTATGTTCTACCGACCGTTTGACCAATTGAACGGAACCTCTTTCCTTCTTTCCATCGTCTCACACATACACACACATACATATCTCTTTCACTGGCACTTGGTCGTTTTCTTTTTAGTCCATTTGATATTCTATTTGAGTTTTAAACCAATTTATCACTCAAACATTCCAAACAATACGAAAAAAACTCGTTCTACTCGCGATTCACTCAAAAATAGTCTCTGCGACTCTCCTTTCTTCGGTAATAGTTCTTAGGATTCCCTCTTTAGTCTTTTGTACGGAAATATTTCTGACAGGTGTATTAGGATAGGATAGGAGTCATTTTTCTATTGAATTTAGTAGAACTTGACAGGAACTTGCCTGTAGTCCACAGACTAAACACTTTATATGAATAATATGCATAAAATTTAGAAGTGCCCATCGGGCCATTAAGTTTCTTAATACGTTGAAATTTGCGTTATATTCTTGCGAAGATTTATGTATGTAGTTTGATTAAATAAAGCACCTTTGAGTTTTGAATCGAGGTGAATTATACAAGTAATATTAACATGTAGTTGAAACTAATCTAGCCCTAGGCAAAGTGAAAATTGGTGGATATTCTTCAATTAATTCTCAAAGAAATTTAATTAATAGACAGTATATACATTTAATTTTTATTAAAATTTTTTAATTTAAATGATTTTGTTAGAAAAACTGTTAATTAATGTGCATATATTTACATTTACTTTAACTGTTTTTTTACCAAAAGCCGCTATCCCTTACATAGATATTCAAAAGGATCCAGTTCCCGTTGACTGGCTAGTTATCATTATTTCCATGTTTTCATATGTACGCGTTGCCACCGTTCCGTGTTCCTACTATTAATTCTAAATCGTCTTCATTTTTTTCTTTCCTAACATCTACCGTTCCTTTGATGTGCTTCCGTCTGTCTTTTCGTTTGAACAACAATAATAAGTATATATGAAATTACAGGCAAAATATGTGCTGAAAAAAGGAAGAAAGTAACCTCCGGAACATGTGTCTGCATAAATTAATCATTTACCTGTAAACGGAAACAAGTTTGTTTTAATTATTAGATGTAGGTGTTAGACCTGCCGATATTATTCTAACTAGGGCTCCGTGATATTTCCTTCTATACAGGGATAAATTACCAGCATTGACTCAAGATCATTTGAAAGTATGAGTATGAGCCTTTTTATAAATTTATTGGGCTTTTCATTAAATGATTGGTATGTTGTCTTAAAACATAATATCTTCAATTTTCACTTCTCGTAACCATTGAAATTTATTTCCGTTTCTCTGATCAACACAAGTTTATGCGCTTTAAAAAAGCTCATTAAAAATATAATAGGAATAGGAAAATGTTTAATTGAAATTATTTTAGAGCGACCGAAATTTCATTTTTGGTAAAAACTCTAACGAAACGGAAAAAAATTAACTGCCTCAATTACATAATTATTTATTAGCGTATTTTTTCCAATGTGCAATACAAACAACGGCTGCTAATTACTAAATATTCGCAAGTCAAAGAAACAATTTGAATTGTGGTCTTTATGCGAGGATGATCGTTATTTCTGATGTCGCTGAATGATCACCTTTCTAGCTCATGTTCATTAAAATTGCTGTTTGCAGCATATCAGCTAGTTTGAAGTAGTAAGGTGTCTTCAATTTAACAATGAGGACTTCGCCACTCATAATAAGTACATAGTTATCCAAGGCGAAAATGCTTACTTTTGTATGCTCTACTTCCTCCAATTTCAGCGAGTCATGGCGCTGTAAATTTAAGGAAGTTAAGATGATGCATAATATATTTTGAAGTAATTTATATACCTACAAACTGGTATATAAATGAGACTGATGGCTTTTGAATTTCTGGATGACCTTAGAAGTAAAACTTTCTTCATAGTTGTTTTCTCAAAAAATAAGTAACTATTTCGCATTGGCTCCACGGAAAACGATTGGCTGCTCTTTGAACTGATCCTCCCAGAATGGAGAATCCGTTTAACCAACACACAACAGTCCAAGCGGGAGCTTTACGTTGATGTATGAAAACTAACTCATTTCTGTCGTTAAGGACAGAGAATCTATTTCTTAGAGAGAAGAAAAAATGCAATATATTTGATACTTTACCATAGCCTAATGAACTTTTTTGCCAGACGTTCCTAAGGAAATAAATATGAAAAGACCTTGATACAAGATCTGAATTATACAAGTACAGCAATCCATTCCACTGAATTGCTTTTCAGTCTGTGTATAAGATGAGTTTAGCCTGGTTTAACCATGCAGCGTTTTATTAAGTCGATTTCTATGATCAAGAAATCATTTGACAAGGGCATCTTACGAAGATTGTTAGCTCCTTGAACTCATCCTCTCTGACTGGGGATGGATAATTTGTTGTTTTTAATATACATGTTAAACTTACGAAATGTAGACGATTTGACGGAAGAGGTGGCGTTCTACAGCTACATGCGGCAAAACAGCTCTTTGTCTAAGATAGGCGAAAAAATTGGAATGGTTTAACATTTTATGGAGAAATGCTGATCTCCTTATGCATTCCTAAGAAAATCTACCTTAAAATATTTTTTAATGGCGACCAGAAATATTTTTACAACGGTGACTTAAAAACCAACGATGAATTGGACCAGATTACGGGTTAAAGATAAATCCAACGAAGAGTATACAATGATATAAGTTAATCCTGTCTACCGTGATTATACAAACATTCCACTTTTGAAAGGCACATTAAAGGCAGTTTATATTTATGTTTTGAAAACGCTGAAAGCTAATGGTGAGGCTGATAGAGATTACAGAGAATAACAAAATGAAGACCTTCCTGTATTCCACTGTTTTAAAATACATTCCGTAGTTTAAAGCCGTTCCAAAAAATCTACTGATCACTTCATTTTGTAAAGGAAAAATGTGTGGCCGTCTCTCGTAATGACTACGGATTAAGACTTTCAAAAGTAAATTAATAATCGATTGCGTTACCTTCCCGGTAGGATCATGACCTTTTATTGTGTGATGTGTTAACAGTACACATTCGATAATCCTAGCAGTGCATTTATTTATTTAGTTATCATCTAATTTAAATTAGTACCCATCACTGTTGGATAAGCTCATAATTCGTCGAAAGATGTCCTTGCCACCAAAGAGTTTGCAAGCTTTACCAACAGAAGATCAACATCTTTCCAATTCCGTTTGGGCTGAGTTTTCAGTTTACCTTACTCAGTTACTTCAAACCTTTCAACAACGTTAAGATATTAAGGAATTTCAAAATTTCATTCGTTTTCAAAGAAAGAAAGTGACAGTGTAGCAGAATTTCCCGTCAAAGTTTGTTCTACATAGGTTCATCTACACATTTTCAAGTCATTTCTTTCCAAACTGTACTCATTCTTAAATTTAAAAGAATTTCGGCGTCCTTCCGCTGCTGAGGTCAGTTACAAGCAAGTACTATATCAGAATTGGTCTAAATGAAGCGACCATATAAGCGATTTTATGGGAAGGAAATGTCCCGTTATCGTAGCGTAACAGGAAAGAAAATGAGTTTGGGATTTTTCGGTTTCTGAATTTCTGTTCTTTTCTATGATTTTTGTTTATAAAAGCCAATTCAATAACACTTATTATCTTTTAATATTATTTTCAGCAAGATTTTTAATAAATTCAATTTGAAGATGTTGGCAATGTAATCCCACAACATTGCCAAATAATTTAAATATGTGTATGTATTAAATATCATTCAAAAAATTGTATCGTCCAACATCACTCGTATTTAAGATTAGTTGAAGAATATTATTTGTTGCTTTTCAGCACTACGAATAATGAAAATGAAATGAGTATGCTTGAATGTTAGTATGAAAAGAATTGAGAAAGAGCCTCCTATATTTTTTTTTTGAGGTCTCTTCGTATTCAAGAAGTAAATCATGCTTGTCTGTATCAATTGCTTTAGCATTGAATGTAGACGCGTTCCAAAAAATATGCGATGAATTGCAAATCAAAATTTTTTAACTTGAATGCCTCAATATCATTCATAGTTGCAAAGAAGGAAAGTAAGACATAATCAACTAAATCCGCTCATACTTATTCTCAATATGAATTTCCATGTATATATTGGAACAGTGTTGTGAGCTAAAATTTAATTCATTGAGTACTTGCAAATCAATTGTCCTATTGGTGTTTGATGAGAAGGAGGATGTTCATCTTCCTATGGATTTTGAATTCACATGATTAAACATCGAATCTTGGATTGTAATTGAATTGTAATTCGAGGGCTAAATGTTCGAAATCAATGGCACAATAACATCTAGAGACTTCTTTGATTGTATCATTTAGCGGACCTGACATCCTTCAGCTCCAAATTTGATACTAACCTACGGACGAAAGTAGCAAAACAAGAAGTTTTTGTCTAAGTAGGAAATGACTCAGGATTTGTACATACAAACGCTACATACATACTTACCCACATTCAGGCAATACATACTTCTTTGCCTCCGAACTAAACAAATGATTTTACTTATTAGGGTAAATCATAAGTGAATGGAACTGAATATCTGAAAATAATATTTATTACATGTTTACAAACTAAATCTATCAAAGTTATTTAAACTGAATATTGAAATCAAAACGTTCAACTTATTATTTCATAGTCATCTATCATTTGCTGACCATATAAAACAAATGAACATCTACACAAACAAGATGGCGGTAAAAAGGCCAATCTGTTATTTACTTTATATGTATATATTTACTTTATTATTTATTTTAAATCTTCTTTCCAACACAATGTCATAGTGGTCATGTGAGATCAAATACAATATTTTTTTATATATTTATATATGATGACACTATGAATAAAATATTCATTATAGAATTTTATTAATTTAATAAAAATATAATGTACAAATCAAATCGTTATAATGATATTATTTAAGGATCGTCTACAATCAAAATAATGGAATCATTGGTATAATAATCTTAACATTTTTTCTTCTTTTTACGCTTGTTCATCAACCGTTTACTATACACGATTGTTCCAACTTAAACTACGCTTTTTTGTCACGTGACTTTACAATAATAGTATTATGAATAAATTGATATCATGTTTACAGACGGCTAACAGAAAAACTTCTCATGGTACACCAACATATACGCTTTTCGTTTCCTACTGATTTCTATAGAGGCGAGTTGATAAGTTACTTAGTGAGGTTGTGCTTTACAAAGGAAAGTATGTAAGCAGTAAAAGAATTTTTGCAGAGAAAGTATTATAGCATAACGCAGCAGTTAATAAGCAAAATTTTGAAAGCACGCATCTCTAACGACACGACTCATTCAAACTGAGAAACGCAAAGCAGATATGCAATATATCATGTCTACGATTAATTATTTCAATGCTATTCATTATTATAATTATACACATATTTACTAAATACATTGATTAACTCCTTTTCTTTTTCCATTAATTACTACTGAACGCTCGCGGTGTTTTATGAAAAATGGCATGAAATGACCGACTCAGATCGTGTCGTCATATATACACTGGGATAACAATCGTTTTTTTCATTTTTTACATTTAATTTTATTTGGTTAGCTCCTTTGCCAATAAAAATTATTTTTCAACGAGCGAAATTAATTAACGCACGTATATTTCTTATGCAAAGTCGAGACAGAGGTTGCTAGGAGAGTTGTGGGTTTTAGAATAAAACGACACATTCTATAATGTAACACATATAAAGCACAAGTTTATCCGAATTGCTTAAATAATTTACATTTTTTAAGACAAATTGTTTTTGATTGTATTTACAATGAAACTGTATTAAATTTTTAGTGTTACTTATTGGGACGTACAAACATTGGAAAACTTATTCAAAGAACTCAGCTTACTCGTATATTGATTAGCAAATTAGGATGAATTCATCAAATAAAATTTGAATATAAAATAATGAAAAAAAATTCCTTGTATGAATTCAAAAAATGATAATTTATGTGTTATTGACTTAGCGTTTAAGAATTCCAAGCATATTGTATTTTTCAAATTGAATTAAACTATAGCATAGTGTAATGCTGCTTGCGACTGAGAAAGTTTGCCTTGTATGTGAGTACTTTTTATATAAAAGATATCTCAAGAAAAAAAGGTAGCCCAGAAAAGCGGAACCGAGTTTGATCCAGCTATTGCAAAATGGGTTTTAAATATTCATTAAGCTTTCACTGTTGATGCACCAAATAAAATTTTATCGAGTTAAAATAAATCCTTAAAACTGTGTGAAGTGCTCAATAATTTTGTTGATTTGATATCCGCAAGCCAATTCTCTTTTTACTTGGAAAGCCGTCGGGGCTTGCTTTGTTGTGTATCATACAACAAAGTAAGGCCCGACTGCTTTCAAGAAAAAAATGTATGAAGTACATATCAATAAGCCTCTCTCTACTGACAATTGTGGAGCTTTCTCTTTTCCTGATTAACGGAGACATTCTCCCTAAACGTTACTCGATCAAATTAATATATATATATATATGATGATTAAAATATATGATGCCAGCTTCATCGAATCCACTTTTTTAGGTATCAGTCCTAGAATTTGAAAAAGGTAGAACCGGACTGATACTATCATGTAGAAAGCCCAAAAAACTCGGGGGAACAATGAATTCATTTTATCATTTATCCCCATTAAAAATATAACTATTATTGGTAATCGAAAAGTTTAAAAAAAAGCACAATTAAAAGCAAGGAATTTATAAAAAAGATTTATAGAAGTATAAATAAGTGAAGCTTTCATTGGCTAATATATTACCGCCTTAAAGCAAATAAGGACCAGTTGTGAGTTCAAATGTGAGTGTGATCGACAAGTTGACCAATTAATGATGATCTCAATTCATTGAGACTCCAAACAAAATAGAGAGAAGAATCGACTCCGATAGTACCAGAAAACATAAATTCGGAAGTATCGGAGAGGTATAGGCTTCATCGTTATAAAAAGCCTAGATCGGTGTGTTTCAGATATGGTGGCGGTCTCCGATAGAAACTTCCTTATTAAAATAAACGTGAAACCAATAGCCATGAATATCTTTCAAGTCTATGTATTAGCAGCTCACTGTGAGAATCACAAAATATAAGCCTTTTACGACGAAGTTAAGATGCTATTGAATTGAAATTTGTAATCGGCGATTTAATCTAAAATTTGAATCGGATGCAATTGGAAGAATTGGCTTAGGTACGAGAAATTCAAGAGTCGACAGGCAGATATCGTTTTGTCAAAAAGAGAGTAGTAAAATGGTTAACACGTGTTTGCACTCGGCATCCAGAAGGCTTTAGCCTTGAAGGTCATCCAGAATTTAGGATGTAAATATCATATGAAATCAAACTGATTTTATATTGGCGAAAGGTTGAACAAGACCATCGAACAAATATGACGGGGCGAGAAAAGCTACATCCAGAATATCGCCAAAAGTTTTGGGACACCAGGAGCTACGAAGAAGAAATGACTGATTCGATGATGAATTTCAAAAGGCAATAGCACGAAAAAACCAAGCATAAAAATGTTTAACACAGAGATGAACCCGAGACAGGAGTAATACCAAAAAGATCTGCATACAAAAACAGCGGAAATTAAATCATAAAACAATTTTAAACATGACGATGATATGCAAAACAGTAACATGAATCACATTCAGTACTATGAAACAATTCAAACAAGGGTATAAGTCTCAAGCAACCCTGTGTAAAGACAAGGCTGGAAACATAATAGGGCAACACAAAATGAGATCAAGAAACGTTGGGTATAGTATTTTCAAGCTCTTTTGAATCCAAATACGGGGTCATCGCTGATCGATTCCTATATTTCGGATAACTGAGCAATCCTGGGTTTAAAGCTGAACGAAATTCCCGGTAAAGTGCATTCATTAGGACAGCCCCGCAAACAAATAAAATGGAACTGATCGACTATGCATGGTTTATAAAATTAGGCTCTACCCACTGATAACAAGCTGCTCAAAGAACTAAATTTAAGAAACTTGAAATTCTTTTATAAAGAGAATTCAACCAAAGCTTATTTACGTGTTAATATGGACAATGAGATTAAAGATATTCGGAACATTTTGACTCATAAAAGAATGTATCACACGAATCACTTTTTGTTAGATATCAATATTGAATCAACCGAACTCCATCGTATTATCAAGGATAGCGGAATGTTGATTACATGAAGAAAACGTTCGAGAAAGCTTCAATCCATTAATCAAGTGCAGAGAAAGCCTTCCAAAAACAATTTTCACATCAACCATGAAAATCGACAATTCTTCCAAAGTAACACACCTTATCTGAGCTGCATATAACTGAAATGAAGTAGCAATCCTGAATGCGCAAAGACCGAAAACACAAGAATAGGTGAAAAGTTTATGAGATATAATAATAATCTATTGCACAACAGTCCAAATTCGAACCTTGGCGTTGAGATTTATTGTTAGGGTATCTCATTCCATAGCCGTGACAGAATTCGAGCTGATATGGTCAATATCACGCTCAAATTGCGGTATGGTGACTTATTAAGCAATGTACATCCACAATCACAAGTTTGTTTAGATCTTACTATAAATACTGACTTGAAGATTCAAAATAACACCATCCTCAAGGGCCAGTGAATCACCATTCTGGAAACACAAAAGAAAGATGTTCTCAATGAACTGCAATCACATAAATGTCAGAAAGGTAAAAAATGGTATACCTGGCCAATTATTATGATCGCATTCAAATTGAACAAAGCTAGACCATTTTAAGATAATTTTTCACTTTTTGTAGATGTAAAAATGATAAAATTAAAATCAACTATAAAAGTAGTCAAAAAGATTCATTTTTCATGGGTTTCCAAAATGGTTTTTGGTTTTTGGTTACGCAACGATTTTCAAAACCGAAATATTCACAACGTGTTGAAATTTAGCACTAAATAGCGCAGAAGGTAATTGTTTCGAGAAATTCAAGAACAAACAGCAAGCCATACAAATAGACCAGAAAATAGACAAACCAGAAAACGTGAAACCACTCAGTTACGGAAGATTACGAGCGTATTCTTGTACAGCATATGAGACATATTCTGTATCTATCTGTTTGGCTGAAAAATTTTACGCTTCTCGATGAGTTTGACACCCCGAGAGTCGACTCAGTCCATCTACATATGTATGTTCAGGGTATATCCCTCTAAATCGAATTTATTCCATCGATTGAAGAATATTATTGAGCAGGTGATCAAAATAAAATAAATTGGGGAAAGTAAGAAATAAGAAATAAGTATGGAAAACAAGCACTGAAGCCATAAGCAAGTGTTCCTTGAATTACCATACGACAATTGAGAGCGAATCGTGGAAGGCTTGTGACGGTGAAACTCACTTGAAAGTATTTTTAACAAAATCCAAATTGCTTCATTCATCGAAGGATATCCTTTTGAATACGGGAGGAGGAAAGGTTGGATCAAATGAATTGGAGGTAATTTCCAATGATATTGAGATGTCACCGTGTACTTAGGAAGACAAAGGATGCAACCGTGTATCAAAAAAAAATTAAACGCGGAAGCTAATACTGAAAAGCCTCGCGCAGTTTGGGCGAATTTGGCAATAAGCAAACAGCACATGTCGTCGACATCAGAAGGATGTAAGGCAGAGAAGCGAAAGCGAGAAGGGAAAAATATAACATTGGCAAGGGATAGTTCTTCAATTTGAATTTCAATATAATGAAGAATGCCTGGCTTGATTTGAGTGTAAATTAATAATTTTATCTTCATTATAATTCTGAATAGGAATAAATATATTCATAGAATGTTGCTAATTAACACGTGTATTTGCTTCCGATAAGTTAGTCTCCTCAGTACGAGGCGAACTGATAGGTATAAATTTCTCAAGATGAAAAGGCTCCACAAAACAGATGTATTAATAATTATTTCCATTAGGTGGTTCGGGTCGGCAGGGGTACTGTTTGGGGTTTTTTTATTAGAATGTCTTAGATGATGTCTTCTCGGTAGATATATTTGAGTTAAAGTATTTAGTATGTTTCCGTAATCGATGAAGCAATTATTTCAATTTGAAGTTAGGGTTGGAGCAAATAGAGTCGCAGTGTTTGGCCCAAACCCAACCCTCAAGCAAATTCATCACCAAACAAGTGTTACTGTAAGTCCACGAGCAGCTGACAACTAGAGTGGACTAGCCATGCCTCAAGTTCTTCGTATTTGCGAGGGCAACATCGATTTCTTAGTGAAATCACGATGAAGGACGATGAAAAATAGACATGTTCATTACAGTCTGTAAACTCAAGTACAAAATTTAACAAAGAACAACAACGAATTGAAAGTGGAACAATAAAAGAATTAGCGATTTCCTCATCACGTCGCTAAAGCTATTTTGTACGGTAGCAGATAGCAAAATACTAGAGCACCTTATATGCCAATTTCCCATTCTCACTTAACGAGTTGGAAAATATTCGAAGCACTAATTTTATGAATGAATGGGGTCTACAGTAATTTTTAAGGAAACCGCTGGAGTTCAGAGGTAGCCTACCGCTTTAATAAGTCAGATTAATGAATCTCAAGTACCATGCACAGTGGTGAAAAAAAACCAGATATCGAAGGAAATGGCAAACCCTCACGACCGGCATTCTGTAAATTGGGGAAATTTCTCAAATTTAAAACCAAGCAATAACACATAATGTTTGTTTGAGTTATAGAACCAGAAAGTATCTTATCAACAAATGAACCACGAATAAAATAGTATTAAGCAATTTAAGTAGGGATCTTGAATTATAACGTAAATTTTACTTTTCCGAAAAGAATTTTGGTTTAAAGATGATTTTCACATTGATATTATTTTGAAACAACATTAATCCACGCATTCCACAATAACAGAAAATTATCAATAAGTCAGTCATATTTATGGCAGTGATCATTACTCATGAAATTTCGTTTAAATTTTTACAATTTAAATTTAAATGTTTGCAATTTGGCGTGGTTTTAGATATGTAGACCATTGATTTGTATGGATGTATCAGATAAGCAAATTATTTTAAGTTTAAGAAAATTATTGAATTATTGCAACGTACAACATGTGAAAAGTGCAACTTTCTGAATTTTGCGAAATTTTATGATCTTTATAATTTATTGAAAATGTCATTATGCTTCTCTAATAATTGAAATATTTTCATGCTAAATGAATCGCCTGAGTTCATTTATTTATCATTTCATTAAGTATGGAAGATAAAACTTCAAAGATGAAATCCAAAACAGCGCTCAAACTAGAGTAGATAATAGGTTGTGAAAGAAGATGAGTTTCTAAAATCAATGGAAACGAGGTGTTGCTCTTATTGATCGTGAAAGTTAAAATGAAATTGATTGCATCAAGCAATGTCTTAGACCACGGAAGAACAAACTAAACCACTTCACACCCCTACATCTTTTGAAACCACATTTTCCAATATCTACATCATTTACATTTACATTAATTTAAAATTATTTTGTTGATCGTTCATACTATTGCTAATAAAATGAATTGAGTAAATATTTGGTTATTGTTTTAACCTTCCAACACTATTCTTTAATTCTTATAAATTCAGCTGATTAAATCGTAATTTTAATTAATTGTCTAAACGAATTCATACACTTCTATCAATATGCGATTGTATAAAAATTGCTCTGATGTTTGAAGCACTTTGAAATGACTTAACTCGGATTGATTTTCTGTGTGCGTGTGGTGTTTTCACAAAATTTCTATTATTCTAAGCCCGTCTATGATAATTTGCTGTAATATACTTATTTACATCTTTTCAATCTTAGGATAAATGTCACCGGAGATGCTTGACAATAAATAAACATAATGTTTATATGTTTTGTAAATTTTGTGTTTTGGTTCCTATGCAATGATCTGTATATATCAATTATGTAGTTCCATTTGTAATAATTTCCTCTTTATATAATTTGCACTCTAAAATTCTTTCTGTATTCTTTTGGTTGTTTATAAAAATATAAACATATACTTTTATGATGCCTGTTTTATACTCGACCCTAGAATAAATTCTTCCAAACATACACGTTTATCTAATAAAGTGTTTTTTCTTCTTTCTTTTCATATCTTTTTTCTACTTACTATATCCTGGAGAGTTAATTTTACAAATTTTTCATTTTCTGTTTGCGCTGTTGATTTTAAATTACTCAAATTTTACATCTAGAATTGCTTCCATTTGTTAAATGTTTTGACTACATATTTGTATATACTTTGATTCCTACAAGAGTTTGTGCTGATTATTTTTACAATATTTTAATAACTGGTTGATCCTGATAAGTATAATGTCATTTTGTTGTTGCCAACAAAACAACCAAGCAACGGTTCAATTTATATTTTTCTTTTAAATCTGTCTATACAAAAGTTGTTTTTTTTTATTTGATTTTTATTTATTAATATATTTAAATATTTAAGGTTTTATATTTAATTCTAAATACTAATTGAATTCACAATATATAAAAAACTATCAAGTAACCGAAACGTTCATGATTTTCCATTGATTATTACTATTAAGACTTTATCATCCTGATTTGGTTACAGCACGGAACTTATACATTGTCCTGTAAGTTCTCGGTCTGAGTGATTCAAATGAGATCATTACTGATTTTTCCATTTTATTTCCATTGTTGAACATATGGAATTTACTTAACTATGTAAATACTACGAATTTAATTAAATCTTTAAGCCACTGATCTTTTTTTTTCTTCTAGCTGCATGTAATGTCGACAAAATGTGTTTAATGTAAAATAAAATGCTTTAACGGATGTGTGGCAGAAGAAGATCCCTGAATTTTTTTTATAATAGATCTTTTCTCAAGTTTATTTTTTAAGGTGTTAATAAAATTTTGTTTGATTAGTGTTTTAAGGCTGCTGGTGCGAGAGAATTGGCTCGGCACTGATGAAGTGAACCATCTTAGAATCAATTTTATTTACCGGCAATCTGGCTTATTTGAAATCTAAGAAAGTAAAGTGGAAAATTGTTTCGCGTCGGAATTTGGCGTTCAGAATGGTTAGAGGGGACCTTCAAAAAAAAAACGCCGACTATGGTGAATATTGAAGCCTTTGTTACCGCGATGCGTTTTATAATATTTAACATATGTTGATCCGTGTTGGTTCTCATACGCAAAGTAAAGCAAATTCCTATGTGCTGCCCATGTTGAAAGACTGGAGGAATTTTAAAGGGTAAATCATAAAGGAATCCGTCAACAGAGGACTTAAAAGGCGATGAAAAATTCATCGAAAGCTGAACTAGATCTTCGAAAGTGGAAATGACTTGAAAGACGATATTCAGATATTAATTTAAAATAAAATTGAGCTGCAATAAAATTCTCACTATAAATGGAGATGGTGGATTCGGTACTGTCGGAGGTTATCCGAAAATGATTTAAACTTTCAGCAGCGTACATGTCTGCGCCGAATTTCTACTATGACAACATACATTGTACATAATTTGTGTTATAAAGAGGAAAAATTATTAAAACATTTCATTTGATATCAAAAGCTGTAGCGAAATTCGTATGGATCGCGTATATTTGTTAACCTTTACATGAACCTAAAGCTGTATTTGTTAACATGCCCTGAATGGTTATGATGGATCCATTTATGATGCAGAGCTACTATAGCTGTCATTGTATAACTCGTCATACATTCTTCTACATTTTATCTTCTTACTAGAGACCAGGTTTGATTTAGGACGTGGACGAGAAACTGAGATCAAGCAGGGGATAAGCTGTCAAGTTAGCTGTAGCTAGATAGGCTTAAATAGTTTATATATATATATATATATATATATATATATGCAGTGCAGGTCATGAAAGAACCGTAGGTATTGCAAGTCCGCAAAAATTTGTTGACAATAAGACAATCAAAAATCAAATCTGGTGGCACACGCATATTAAAAAATAATTGACATAAAATATTACGTTAGTGAAAAGCTAGAAAATGAAGTTGCAATATTAGAATTATAAGTCACTACTTCTGGAGCTCAAGGCGTCATTTGATCACTCGCGCCATTGAAATCGACGATGGAATCTGAACTTCAAAATTGAAAAGTAAAGCAGATAGCACTTTTTTTTAAACGAACTGTTAATGAACCTAAACTTGTCCATAACTCAAGGTAAAAATAGTGTGGAAAAGCTTGCAGATCAAATATTGGAAATTCGCAGAAAAACAATTTGGTGAAAGTAATATTAAAATAAGCTGTTTTTGTTCTGAAAATGTTTACCAAATATTTTGAGATTTGTTTGGATGTGATTCGAGTATTTCTTATTTATGAGCAGCTTTGCAAGATAGATAATTTGTTCAAGAACCTCGATTGAAATTTTAAATTGAGTGAAAATCGCTTTGAAATCATTGATTCTAGCGTGTTTGAAAAGAAGATTCAATCTTCAGGATTAGAAATATTGATAATTGCTTCGACATTCACTAGGAAACAGTACAGATTAAGTAGCATACCAAAGGCTTAGTGTTGATTCTTTTCTATCATGTTTGGAGGAGTCTGCGGTATTTAACATTAACATTGCTGTTTTTGGTTCAAACCGAAAAAGGTTTCTTCAGTAGAAGCAGTTGCAGACGTGCAACATGAATGAACAAAAACCATACCAAGAAGCAACTAAAAATCGCCGCGCTATGGATGATGAAACTAAGTCAAATGTACTATAAGAGTATAAACTATACTAGGTTAGCAAGGCAACCAGCATTACGCAGCCAAACAATCGAGGAGTGTCAAGTTAAGTAGACCGCATTCATTATAAATTTAATTTTGTTTTTTTTTTTCTTTAAATGGGCGGTTGGACATGAATTTGAGCAATTCACCTAAGCGTGTTATGTAAATTAAATTTATGAAAATTAGTTTGGCAATTTGCTGCAGGTTTCCGCATAAGAACTAGTATGGCTTGATTGGTTTTACACAATTTTTTTTTCTCGGTGCAGATTTGTTAGTTTTCTTTAAAAAATAAAAATTTGTATACTGACTCCAACTTTACGCCATTTAATTGCATTCTTGCAAACTACATCCTACGCTGACTTTCACATATCATGAAACATATTTAAGAATACTCGACTATAAAAGAATATTTTAAATTATATCGATGGTGAACGAGATTGAAAAGGTAAGCCAAGTCAAATATCAAGGATGATTTTTGTAATTTAGAAATGCTTATCACTTGTGTCATAAAGACTATGCCTAAATGAGAATAATAGCTAATACAGCGCCCTCGAAACTGAAATCCGTTTTCTATCTGGTGGTATGAATAATTTTTTTCAATTGCTAAAATGGAGTCGTATACATTGATAAATTGCTCGATTTTATTTGAAAAATTGTCAATCTCTAAACAGTGTGTTTCGAAAATTAAATGATTTTTATCCTCCTATCCTATCAACCTATCCTATACAAAGAAATGTCGATAAATGTATTAATACACCCTATCGTCGGGATACTTAAAGACAGTTTTTTTATAAACTCAGATTTTTTTTTACTGCGCCGTATTATATTTTTCTATCTCTGAGAGGTGTTTACGAGTTGAAATAGATTAGCAAAAAAGGTGCACTTCACAGTATTTTACGTGCTCATTTATACCAATGTTTTAACATTGCCTGGGAGGTGCACTTAGGAATCGACGAGGTGTGAAGTGCAGATCGCACGAGCGTTGTGCGACGATGAAAGAGTGTTGGAGAGAGTGGTAGGGAATGGAGGTAATTAAAAAAAAATAATGGAATATTTTTAGATGTGAAATAGAAACGGAGCTTTATTTTAGACAATTTAATTTTGGGATATGTTAAAGGAATCCTCAAACGAATTTTGACCTGACCTGAAGGCTGAAACAGTTCACATTATTGACGTGATTGACACTCAACTTTGTACAAGGTTAATTGAAAATTTGATCACAAAATGGTCCCTTCTATATCCTTTAAAGTATTATCGTATTGTGTATTCCAATTATCAATAAAAAAAATGTTTATTCTTATGTGAATTAGCTTTGGAGTCGTTTTTCGGATAAGCCTAGAAACTACATCGAAAAAGTAAAGCAGTTCCAAGAAAAACCGGCCGATATGGAATCAAATTATGAGCGGCGCAACCCTGGGTTTCCTGATCGGTTTGAACGAAGAAAAGAAAAGGAATCAGAAGTTTAAAATTCAGACACAAGTTCACACTACAATTAGATCTTACGTGATCTCTAGGAGGTACCGAAGCGTGAACGATTAAACTGAATGACGCATAGAAAGTGGATTATAATTTCTCACGTATAGTTCAGCTGTTACTAATTCTTCAATTTCAGAAAGCTTGATCATAAAAATAAAATCGCTCTTATATGCAAAAAACCCAATTGCAGCAAAAGTGTCGAGCCAAATTTTTTCAGCATACTGCAGCCCATTCACGAACCTAAATCCAAGCTCAATATGATGTTAAAAATATTTCAAATCATCTTCAATGCAACATAAGCTAAAATAATCCTTTTCTAACGACATTTAAATTGGACTTAAAAATAATCCTGCTTTGCCCCTAACCTTTTTTTCAGTTCTTACAGTTAGACAAAGGCACACAAAACGTACATCTACTATAGAATTTGCAAACTTTCAAAGTAGTATTTCATTCCCAGATTAAAAGTCATCGCGTGCTAGTGGTGTGTCAAGATATTAAGTCAGCAATGTTTCTAGTTTGGCATCAATGCGTTCCTCTTTAATTATAGGTTCTTACTTTATTTAGGTTAACTTCAAATATACTTTTTTCACAGCCATTTACCTTGGTTTCAGTAAAATTTGATAAAAAATTAGATTTAGCCAACGCACATGCATTAAATGTATTTTTCATGGTGGTAAGAATGATTTGATGGGTCAGTGAAAAGTTCACTTTTCGACAAAAAGCTGTGAAATGCATGATATTCAACCAGGTAAGCAGTAAGCAATCACTTATCCGGATCGCTTCCAATTAATATTTCATATTTAAGATCCTTTTTTTTCTTTACTTTCCCTGAGCTTATTTTTGATATTTTTGAAATACCTGAACAATTTAAATCTATTGTCTGAACCTCAATTTTATTTTTGCTTAATCTCATTTGAGGCCAGTCTTCATCGACATATGCTTTGAATTTTTTAAGATACGGATAAATGAATGCTCCTTTTGTTCATATATTTTTCCCCCTTTGAATACAATTTTTTCCCATGTCTGCCTTTTATAAAACTTGAAATATTTTTTTCCTGAAAACTTGTTCCCACAAAGAATGCATGACACAACTTCAACATGTTTTCTTTATGCTTTATTTATTTCCAATTATTTATTTGCTATGCAATATAGTTGACTTATACTGCATTTGCAAACAGATTTTCTTTTCGATCAAAATACTACGCATGAAAAATACATACACATATACATCAGATTTCTTTAAAAAATTTTACAATAAACTAATGGTATAAATATGTCCGTTGAAATTTCCTTGTTATTATTGCTTTGTCTTCTTCCATCTCATCTTGTGTTTTTTTTACGGATAAATAACGCAACTACTACTCGAACGTTCTTAAATCCAATTGAATCATTTGTACATTTTGTTTACATTTAATCCAAGCTTGTAGTTTTGTACTTATTCCTGTCGCATTCAATGTTAAAATAACAATTCTTTCCCTTTTGTTTTCGTTTTCTCTCTATAGCCCTTATGTGGAGATTTAGAAAAAACAAGGAATTATTTTATTATCGCTTTGCTTATGTTTCTCAACTGTTATTGATCGAAATTCTTCTTGGATTTATTTTTATTTTTTCATCCTTATAACATTTTTGAGGAATTCGAATTTTATTGTTTCTAAATTATTCCTAAATGTTGATAATTTTTCTCCGGATTTTCTTCGATTTTCAACCATTATGTGTGAGCCGCATAATTATTTAAGATTTAATATTTATAATCTATCTTTTGGACACTTATCATCTCGTCTAGCAAATATTATTTATTTTATTTCAAGTCGACACACATTTTGTAGAGATCGGTTTTTGTATATTTTTTTCTTTTGCCTAAATTTAAACTTTTCTTCAAAGTCAATCATTCACTTTTTGTGTTTTTAATGCAAATGTTTTGTATTTTATTCTTATGATTTGAATTGTGATTCGTGTTAAACTTAAAAAAATAAAAGATAAACACATAAATGAAAACTGTTAATTGCAATTACAAATTAAAAGCACCTTCAGCTATTGTTTTGGCAGTGACAAAAAGAGTACATTTGTGTTATTAAAATTAGTTAATTAATTTTTTTTAATTATGTTTGTATTATGAAGTCAAGGTTATTTGATGATTCGCAAAGCGTTTGGGAGCCATTAAACATGTGTTAAGTAGATTTAAATTGAATTCCAAAGGAGAGAAGGCTATCAGTTTCACACATATATTTTTTGTGTTGCTTTCCTGATGCATGTGTATGCATAACTTTTGGACGAGGATAGGTATATGAGTTATATTTTTGTCAAAATATTGGATTTGATTTCCGTAAGGTCCCATCGAAAGGGCATGGAAATTGAAAAGCAATAAATGACGTTGAGCATGAAAAAGGAATATTTGCCATCTTTTTCCAACTCCTTTCGATTAGGAGTTTCATTGAATAATAATCATTACTGACTAACAGTGCATTTAAATCAATCTTTTCTATGGTAAAACCCAATAAATTAATTGTTTACGTTAAATATGGGCGTATAAATTTGAAGAATGTTTTTCTCTTAGGGTTTGACCTTTAGCTAAGCAATGGAACAAAATCAATTTAGCCTTATGTGTTCTTTCTTTCCTATATTAACTTTAAAGGGAAAATTCGAAAATTGTTCGATAGGAATAATAAACATTTAAAATTTTCTTCACTCTAAAGGGGTTTCAGATGGCTGTAAATATTTACTGAAAAAATAAAGAGGGAACATTTTCTGGCAATCAATTGTGTAATCGAAAATATCGAATGTTATTATGCTATGAATTATCATGATTGGTACTTTTAACGAAAATGTCCTTATTCCTGCAACTCTTTTAAGCTTCATGGTGGTGTAACCCGGGCGCGGAGAACTCCAGAGTTGCGTTTAATTGATTCCAATCTCTATGGCGCCAAAAAGATTTACGTTGAGTAATTTTTAAGATGGATGAACCGTCCAGTAGCGACGATTATTAGTTCAAAATCGTAACAATCACAAGGTGAGGAGTTAGCCAGTTATATTACCTTTGAGAGTCGCGTTACAGTCTTGAAATGAGATACTCTGATACATCTTAACGCCAAGGTTCGATGTGGACTATTGAACGATTTGAGTCAATGTTGAGAACGTTCTAAAAAACGTTTCTCCTGTGATTTACGTACTACACAGGTAATGACAATATATTAAATGTTCAACCTTTACCGTACCATAGTGATGACGCATTTATATCACTGCATACCGATTTCGAAAAGTTGATGCGCAAATTTATAAGATAATAGCAATGTTCCGGCTTAGGATATGATATAATTAAAAGTATTGCGGAGGGACTATGCTATAATGAATTGAGATTTATGTTGGCACATTTATGTCTTCGAAATTTACACAGAACAAGGTAACGTAGAAGCGGGCTGTATATCCACATATGAGACTTTCGTTAGGTTTGTTCATAATTACTTGAGATAAAGTTATTTTTAGGCTTAGACAGAAAGAGCCAAGACCCTGAAATTGTTCCTACTTGTTGGTATCTTTACCAAAAATTACCCTCTTTCAACTAATGCGGAATCGGTTACTAATCAGAATTTTCCGTAAATATTTCTGATAGATATTTGTAAATATGAAGGATATTATGAGTCCGAAATTGATCATGAAACATAAAATATATTTTCAATGATTTTATAGATATGTGGAGGTTAGGACACGACTTAGGCCGTGGACTATTTAAGGAAACTAAAAGCTCTAACAAAACTGCTTCAGCATTCTTGCTTTATACTTCTCAATTTAAATCCCCGAATAATCTGCATACAGTAAATTGGGAAACGCCATCGTCGAGATTGCCACCCGCTCACATCGCAAGTTGACTGACATTCTGCTTAAAATATGTGGAGGAAACATCCAAAGTTTTGAAGAGCTAATAATAATAATAGTAATCACGTCACAGGTCAGATAAAACCATGCTCTTAATATTTTTTACAGAATCCTATTTATGACGGTAATGCTTTTCCATAAGAAAATATGATCAATATCTCGCATGACCATGCTTTTCTTACATGGTTTAGATTCCAGAAGACGATTAGGAAAAGTTCCACTGGCACAAAAGCTGAGCATTTGGAATACTACCCAAAAATTTACAACCAACTGTTAAAAGGTGAAGAGTTATCCCCTTTGTAACCCTGACATTCTACAGCATCAAAAGCCCCACCAACAAACACCTGCCTTAACATTATTGACCCCAACTTCCTTTGCAAATCATCGAATATTCGCACTCTCAATAGAGTCTTCTAACATCACTTTTGCCATTTGATTAGCACACTTTGAACACATTATAATTGAACAAATATTCCAAAAAGAATAATTTTAATTCAATTGATTTTTGCTTACTTTTTCTCTCTCTTTCTTTTACTCTCATTACATTTAAATACCGAACTACGTTGCAAAATTTCGTTTTATCTCAATAATTTTCTTTTGCTTTCTTAATAATATATTTCATACTCCGAAAATCAACTATATTTATCTAAAATTAAAGAAGCCCAAAGAAGGTTGCACTGCATAATAATGATGCTAGTCTTTTCCATTTTCTTTCCATCTAAAAATTTCATAATTTTTCCTTAACCTCATCATAATCATGACTTACATATTACACATACATTTATTTATATATTTTTTATGCATACTATAAATGCAACAGTTTGAAGTGAGAGATAAAAATAATCATACCTATGCACAAAAAAAGGCTAGAAAGAAATTGAATATGGGCGGGAAACATTGAATAGCAGAAAAGAAAAAGTGAACATATTGGACTTGTAATTTAATAAAACTGTTTATTTAATATTTTCAGAGAGCTAGACATTTGTAATGAAACGAATTAGGAATCACACGATAAATGTATGTATTTTACATTATATTGCATTTTTGGTGCATTCTTTTCTGTACGTTGACTTTTTCTCATTTGCTCGTTTCCAAAAATATTCATTTGATTTTTTGTTTTTCATTCTCTCAAAACATTTCCTTACCATTTCTTAAATTTAATTTCATTTTCGTATTAATCTAGGATTTATTTTACTACGATATTTCCCATACGCGCGGGACGATTCAATATTTTATTTGTGTAATTTTCTTTTATATTTTACAAAGATGGCAATGTTATTTTTTTATATTTTTCTATTTTAAATTTACGACAACTCCTGGAAGAGAAAAAACTATGCGACCAAGAGTTTTATTTGTTTAAATTTTTACTCTTTTTCTTTTGTTGTACACTTGTTTCCGCTAAACAAGTACGAAACAATTCGCGTACGTACATTTAAATTTAAATAAAATTTACTATTCACAATCGCATAAGATGCACAAGGAAAAAATAAATCTAGAAATAAACTAAACGCTGATTATGGAAAGGTAGTTATATGAACTGAACATTTACAATATTAAATATTACACTTTAACTCTTACAATTGAAGCTGCAATTCACTTCAGTTTTTCTTCTTAAATTTTTTGTCACTTTTTTCTTACTTTGTTTTTTTTTTTATTTTTTGTCTCTATTAAATAATTTCTTTCTATTCGAATTTTATATAAATGATTTGCGATTTAAGTTATACTGAATTTAAAAATCTACAAATATTAACAATAATCCGCTTGGTGTCACGAAGGCTCAATTTTATTTCGCTTGGGTGGTTTTCGTGATTGTTTCTTGTCGCAGGAAGCTGCTGTTGATAAGATGCCAACGTCGTTTTTGCTCCTACTGTAGCCGTCGTCGGCGAACAAAGATGATATTGATAGCGCGTTGGGAAACAAATTTGTTTTCGAAACCGATTTTATACTAATATCACTTTGACAACTTGTCGATCCCAAATATTTTTGAAGAGCGAAACGTTCCTGATATCGCATCGATTGTATTGTTATTGTTTTAGTTAAAGCGTCCTTGGATTCCGGGACCCATTCGTCAGGTAGGCTATTTTAGGAAGAGAACGAACATTTTTGAGGAGAAGAATTACGGATAGAATAGTTGATTTTAGTGGATAATTTCTAGCAGCAAGGTAGAACGGAAGCAATTAAATACATTACGAAACTTACATTTCTCTTGGACTCCATTTTACATACAATTCGGTGATTCCGGCTGATGTCTTGCGACGTGCCAATGAATGTCCTTTAAATGTCAACGAACCTTTTGAGCCATTCGCTAAGGAACCTGTTACCATTAGACGATGTTGCAGGCCTTCCATTATACCCGTATCGAAGAAATCAAACATTCGGGCTATAAAGGTGGAATGAAAAACAAAAACAGTAAATTAATTTAAATATGTTGAAGCACTCGAATGAATTTAATTTTGTTATAGTTATAGAAATAAGTTCAACTGAACGTTATGCTTCTCCGGACATTCGTAGCAATTATCAAGCAAATCTGTTATTATCATTTCGTTGAAAGGAGTCTTTTAGATGCAAAGCCATTATAATGAAAATTGAGAGATTTGGAATTAAAACAGCAACGATTGAAGTATAAATTTGCCAGAATATTAGACTTACTTGTATTTTAAAGTTTTCAGTTTTCACCGAACTGACCGGAGGCAGAAACGGATTTAATTCAGCACCCATTAGAAAAAGCACTGACCTGTAAAACGCATGCACCAAAATAGTCTGTGGCTACTGCTATCCACACACCGTAGTAAGATTGAAAGATCGCCCAAGTGCAAGGAATACATTCTAGGTACGTTTTTGTTCATGGTGGGACGTTTTAATAATGTGAGGAAAAAGTTTTAGTGCTACCAAAAAAGATAAAATTATTTGCAAATGGATTTAAATACAACTTATAGTGAACAGTTCATTGCGAACTCCACTCCATCCGAATTAGGCGAAGAATCAATCCAGCTTTCCTAAATGTTTGAAGGGTGAAAAAGTAGCCTGCTACACTTATACGCATCCAAAAGAGAGAAAATTAACTCTCTTTCTCAACTGAGTACACAGCTCAGACTACGGTTTCATCATGGCTGAGCTGAAAAGCCTACATGGAGAAGAGGCCTTGGCAGCAAAGAAATTCTTAACGATATCCGATAGGAGGGAAAATACGCTTTCTTGATTCTTCATCCAGGTATAACCTAGACTTGGCCTGGAATTAAGCGATGGGATCAATTTTTATCGTATCAAAAGAAACAATGAGGGCGTCTACAAAAAAGAACACTTATCAACATTTTAATTGCCAAAATTTGGCCATGCTGCTGCTAACTGCGGACACGATGTACACAGCGTTAAATAAAAGAATTTCGAGCGTGGACTTTCTGTCGCCAAGTCTGATTATCTTTTGATAGAGCTGGCCTTAATAGTCAAAAAAAAAAGACATGAAAAGCTTGACATTGCAGATTTTCAAATATTTATTCTATACAATCGAAATGATTGGGCGCTTACTTAGATGGAAAATTGCTGGAAATTTCTATCGGCAGATCGAAAAGCATTTCTAAGCCGGAAATTGATGAGAGAATCGCTCGTATTAATTCAACGTTGATAGTCATCTGAAAGGTTTTCATCAAGAAATCATGGAAAAATGACCCTAATCGAGATTTACCAGAAGACATCACCGCAATCTAAATATGGTGAACTGAGAATATGAAGGGGCTCATTTTGTTATTCGATCTCTAACTGATCTACTGCTTTTGATAAGGGGAAATTCGAACTGACCTTTGAAAATTTTCAAATCTGGTCCTTGTGTGTTTCCCCAAATCAATCGAATTTGACACAAAACGACAGCCTGGGGTCCTCATATATAATGGATCCATGCTCATGGATGACATCGATTGCTGACTGTATTTTGCGATAGTTCCCTAAGGTGACAAAGCGAATGAGGACTCTGCTGTTAATTCTTTGGTTATCAGTACCACACTGAATTTCGACAAAAACCATGAGCAATCGTGCTTGAACAGGATCTCTAATTCAAGTCCTTCCGAAGCACGTATTGGCCATGGTTTGCTTGTCAGTTCTAATTAGGAAGCTCATTTTGTTGTCACATGAGCAAAACTTGAAAAAAATTAAGAGACTGATACAGCGTCTAATCACATGTTAAAAACTTCCTCAATCTTTCTATATTCTTCCACCGATCGTTTTTAATAATTGCATTAACATCAGCTACTTCCCTCAGCAATGGAGATGCAATACCCCAACAAGTCCGACAGTACACTGACGTAATCGTACTCGCCCGATTTGCCTGCTGCCAATATTGGTAATCTGCTTGATAGTGTAATACTTGCAGGCTTTATAGAATTTAGCTGGCGCAAGAATTGTGCCGAAAAGAAATTTGGCTTTTTTTGAAGTCACCTACGGTAGATGCTCTGGCAATGTTGTAAGCCAAAATAAACAAGAGTTGGCAAAGCAACAAGCTTTGTAGTTTTGCTGGTCAATGTGGTGAAAGCTTTTGATTGTATAGATCAATAGGCTCCTCTACAATATTATAAATTTTGGCTTATAAGCAGTTTATGAGGAGACGAGCTTTTTTACGTTGGCTGGTGAAGCTAGTTCAGATCCATTTCATATTGACTCAATTATATTCACTTCTGCCGTTCTAGGCGATAGAGGTGAATATAACCCTAGTTGGTAGCCAGATGAACCTCTTCGCTGACGAGTTGTTAATATGCAGAAAGCTAGTAACACCAGCGTTAAGGAAAGGAGCAAAGCGTATGGAAGGAATCGTCAGGACAATGACGGATAATCGATCGATGGGCGCAGCGAACCAACAGATTCAAGCAAGTCCAGTTATTTAAAAAATTTATTTAATTTTTTCAAATAATTCAAATCTGCCATTTTAAATCTCTTTACTAATTTTTCTATTAACATATGACAATCTTATGAGTGTCGACTTTCTAATGTTTAAATTTTAATAACTTATTTGCTTTGTATTTTAGAGCATATTTCATGAGAATTTAAGGCCAGGAAAAGCTTTCAGGCATAAGCTGGAAGAATAAAGTAATGCCAATTTATGGATTTTAAATATATTTTAAAGAAAAAATCACCCCATCAAGAACAAGACCATAAATGCATTATATAACTGCACTATTAAATCGAGAACGATTCAACTTTGTGAAAAGAAAATAACAGAAGGTGGTTGAGATTCACTGGTTTCCAGGATATTTAGGCATGATAGGCATCGAACTAGCCGACGAGGTTGCGGACAGGGAATCAAAACTCGAGCAAAGAGATGAAACAAGGCTTTACACAGTTATAAGCGCCCTGAACGATAAACTGACAGCCTAAGTTAGAGCCAATTGGTATACAACCACCTTAAAATAGCTCAAATATTCGGTATAATAAGCCAAATTCCTCTTAATGCTTCTATGGTCACTTTGTACGTTAGCTGTGGTCATTATCACATAAGTGCATGCACCTACAAAATGGGAATAATGATGCATCACGTTTACAAAAACTGTAGACCAACGAGGAAAGGGAGACATTAGGGCACCTCTTATGCGTTTTTACAACATCACCAAAAGCAGGTGGAAAATACTTGGGAGTTTTCCTCTACAGAAACCTAAACTAGATCCCAATATGTTATTTAAGATAGTGTCCAATAATTAATTTTCATTTAAAAAACTTTTATTCAAAAACGTATAAGCTCCAACAAGAGTAGTGCACGCTATAGGCTGAAATTTTCAAACAAGGGTCGGAAGACACCGGCCTGTACTGAGCTTAGCCAATGGCGATCAAACAGAAGTACTTTTCCTTAAGTACAAATCAAATAAGTTTATGAGAAAAACAAACACAATTCTATTAACGATAAAAGTACTGAAATAAGGACACAGCATGGGGAGATATGAGGACGTCATAAGAGATTTAGTAAAGAGGGAGATAGCAAGTCAAACTGCGTTGTCCGATGAACTTGAAGTTAGGTCTGGTAATAAAGTCATAAAGGAAGATGCATAGTAGGAAGCTTACCCATAAAGCCCAGATGAACGTTCACCACGCGAGAGCTGCGAATGCTATTAAGGATGAAATATTTCTAAAGAAAATAAGACCGAATACTGATTGAAGGTACTACTTTTTGCTTGACTCAAGCATTGAGCATTACATATACGAATCAAGCAATACATATTAGTCTACGTAGTGTAGTGACTAAAGTTCTGACCCCTTGCGCAGAACAAATCTGTTAGAATAGAATGAAAAGTAAGTCGGCATAAACAATGAGCTTGACCCACATGACTCAAATTATTGTAAAAACCGGGATAGCTCATGAGCGAAGAATGCTACCGTAGCGAACTCATTGCCGGGAGAGTGGCAATGGAAACGAAAATTTGGGCAGAGAAAGTGATTCTCAAGCCTGGACATACCTGAGCGCAAAGTATTCAGAAGAATGTTCAGCATTGTAATATACAAATCAGAATCAGGACTCCGTCACAGCAATGGGTCTCGCGATTTTTTCGAAAACCACTTGTTTCTACTTGCACATGGAGAAATGATTATCCAAACGAATTTTAATGCATAAGCCAGGAATAAATCATCAGAAATGATAAGGATGAAAATTGAAAACAGATCCCAGCTAGGCGGTAAACTGCAAAACAATTTGAATAAAGCTCCATATCGGGCAAAGAACTCTCCTGTTAATGAAGAATTTTCTTTTTTTTTTTATTCCCGTAGAATTCTGCAAATAAGTTCTACGAAAATCCAAAAACTGTGGAAATTTTATTGAAATTGCTGTTCGGGGATTTGATTTGTGGGAAACAAGTCGCCTGATTTTCTATCGTAATCGCATTCACACTGCGACAAACTATCGCATTACTATTTATGGAATTTTATTACGATCAAAACAGAAGTGAAAAAACGTTTCAAAGTGGATATATAGTATACGAGTATATTTTCCTATTATTTGACACCTTGCGCAAATTTTTAAACTGTTTTTAAATTAATTCCCCATCTTAAATATTAGAAAGCATCTATTTTTGTATCAAATTTGAACGAGTTAATCAATTTAATATCGAAAAATTTGCAAGAGGTATGAAGCCGCAGAGATTTATAATCACGCCATGGGAATGTTTCCCAGGGCCCTAAATTAAATTTCTTTCATGAGCTGCAAAATTTTCTTTCTTCAACATAGGACTATGAAGAGAAAGAATATTAAATAAACGATATTATTACGTAACGCAATACTAGACAAGAATGGCTCACATTTATGTGAGATGTGTAATATCAATTGAAGATAGGAATTACGAATATCTGGCAAATAATGTAGAAATTCGGCATAAACCACAAAAAGCATAGCAGTAATGCTGCAGTGGTAGGACCTCAAATGTTTCTATTTCTTGCACGCTTAAGAAGGCAGTGATCATAACCTTCCAATTTGTTACTGCGGTATCCAGTAGACAATGATAGACAAAATTGCATATCTCAAATAAATAATTATTTATGAATTATAATACAAATATAATTTTGAAAATCGTTTAATGGAAAACTGAAAGCCTTTTTCCGTCCCGAGAAAGAATCATATTTCTTTTGTTTCTTCGTTATACTATGAGAATAAATTAAAAACCGCTACCATACCTGAGAAGGGTTGACGTCTATATCTTGCTTTCTTTCCATTCTTTCGTAACAGTTTCGGAATTGGTGGATCTGATGTTCGTTTGTTTGGATTATCCTTATTTTCGGTGGCATTGAAATGTCCATTCACGTGCTTTTGTAACGCAAGCTGAAACAGGAACAGAAGACACGTTAGATAAAAGAAAATTATGAGATCAAAATAATGTTTATTCACCTGTGATCCAAGTCGAAGTCCACATCCATCGACAATACATTTGAATGGTTTCGTCCCGCCGTGCGAAAGAACATGTCGTTCGAGCCAACGTCGTGAGCATGACTCTCTACCTCGAACTTTGCATCCCGACCATAGGCAGGAGAATGGTCCCGTTTGTGTATTCACATGCTCGGTTTGTAGATGATCTAAAAGTTTGGAGCATGTGTCATATTTTTCAGTACACTGGTCCCAATAGCAGACACCATCTGAACGTTTCGTTCCTTTCGGCCCGAATCGATATCCTGCTTCACAGCCCGAGGGAACCGGAAAACGTATTGTCTTTGGCTGTGATAGGATTGGGCTGATAGCACACTTTGGAGTTGATGCACCTGGAATTAGCGAGTCCTCCTCATCCTCGATGTCGATTGTGGTATTGATAGTGGGCAGGGAAGGCGATTTCGGTGATACCGATGCAATTTTAGGTGATTCGATCTTGTGATCTACCGTGACTGCAGGTATTGAGACTTCAGGAAGCACTTCTAGAGGTGGACATTCCACCGACAGTGGTCTGTCCGTCTCAATTTTAGCATTCGAGCTGGTTGTTTTGTCTTTTAATTCGGCGGGAATTGAAGAGGTTGTTGTTGTGGGAGTCGAAAGTGTTATGGTTTTTGGTCCCGATGAAATTATCGGCTCGTGCTTACTCGCCAACGTTACAAGTGGTGGGACGGGAGGACTCACCGTATTGGTCAATGAGGTAACTGCAGTTCTTGTCGATTTGCACACCATTGCTGTCGTTAACGCCGTTTGGTGTGGAATGTTGTTTGAAATCGGATCGGTGGTTGATTGATTCAGCACATACCACCCGGACGTGGTGGCCATCAGAACGGATTGTGCTGGTATTCTTTGACCTGTAGTTGTAAGAAATGCCTGGTGACACCCATTGCCATTCATAGATGACTGCGCCACGAGGGGCTGTTGTATTGCTAACGCCGCTGCCTTTGTTTGTGCAGTTGACGTTACTATTGGCAAAGTTTGGGAGATCCCTGTAGAAGGCTTTACTAAAACATTTCCCTGCAGTGCAGACGAGTCCATCGTCAGCACACCATTCGTACCATTTGTGCTTGCCGAGTGTCCGTTTGTAATCTGTTGCAGTTTTAACACTGTACCATTGAGGAAGTATTGTCCACCATTCCCGACTCTTGCGAGCTGTCCGTTATTCATCACCAGATTAGTCCCGTTCGTTGTTGTGAGTAGGTTGGGGATTTGAACGAGGTTTGGCACAACTGGGATTTGCAGCATCGAGCCCATCTTGGTCGGTGTTAAGGGAGGCGCTTTGGTTAATGACTGCTGTCCCATTGCTCCTGTGGGACCCATTTGTTGTGGAGACGACGCCCCTGTTTGCGGTGGTATTCGAATCGCAGTAAGCAACACCGTGGGCTGCGAGATTTTCGTTTGATCGATTTGGAAGGCATTTGTTGTCGGTGGTTTCTGGACTTGGCTCGCTTCCATGATGCGGGGGGCTATTGCAATATGTTTCTTTGGTGATTTGAGCGGTTGTGTGACGGCAGTCTTGCGGGAGATCGGTGCTACCTGCGCCACCTTGGCGGGCTTTCTTTCGAGTTTCTTTAAAGAAGGCATCGAGGGCGCAAGCGGTGGTACATCTAGTAAGTCTTTTTTTATGGCAACTGGTTTGCGTTGGCTGTTTTGATCTTTATCGTCCTTAGTACCGATTGCAACGGCCGTTTGGGGCGACTTCGCTGCAAGCGCATTAAAGTATTTATCCAAGGCGCCTGTGGCCGAGGTCACACCTGATTGGGCGTCGGTGTTGCCTGCTCTTGCCACTAATGTACTCAAGTCTCCTTTGAGCGGCGCCTTCAGTGGTTTCATTTGAGACTTGAAGTATCCTGTAATCTTCGTTTGCGATTGTGAATCCTCTTGTTGAGCTTTCAGTCTTTTGGAAGCGGTGGCAGTGAGTCCGGCTTGCATGTGCATTCGCTCCGCTGACCCAGCAGACGTCCGGACTTTTTTGGCAGTGCCGTTTATATCACTGGGATTCGTCGACAGAATCCGCTTATTTTTCGCGCTAGCGTTATTGTTTCCACTTAATGCACTATTTACACTACTACAGTTGCTGATCTTGTTATTTGCATTGACAATAAGGTTATTATTGTTGCTGTTACCGCTATTGTTACTAGTATTTAGGTTGCTTATCGTATTATTATTCGAGGAGACGTTCCAAGGCCACTGGTGTTGCACTGATGTGGGTTTCTGATGCTGCTTTTGCGCCTGTTGATGAGTTGCAGTGGTGGTTTGATGAGGCGACGTCGTCTGATGATGAGATTGATGAGAATGAAGAACGCGATGATTTGGCTGAGTAATTGATAATATTTGCGGTGGCATATTTGCTTTCGTTGATGATTGGTTGGCATCTTCTCCTAACGACACAGGACTATACGGCGATCCCGGATCCGATGCATCACTTGATGCTGTGCTCGAGTCTGTACAACTTAGTGTAGCAACTCCACTAGAAATTGAAAACATAGCACACTGTTAGTATCGGAATATATTTAATTAGCTATTTTAGTTCTTTACATTTATGCTAAATTAATCACAGTTAAATCTTTTATTCAATAAATTCAAATCAAAACATAACCAAAATATATGTATTATCAAACACACTCAATCTCATTTATCTAAGTGTAAAATGGCGACTGAATCGTCGCCCATCACTCACATCGAAGAAAATCCTTGCCGTAGAGTGAGTATGTCGGTCACTGTTATAATCAACCCTCCGATACTGTGTTCTCAGGGGTAGTTAATTTATATGAAGGGATGGCGCTACATTGTAGATCAAGCGAAGAATTGTTTTGGTAGAGAATATAGGAGGAATTTTGACGATACTTTTCTATAATTTTATGCTTTTTGATTGATTTTTTAAAAGTTCTAGTATTTTTTAATACATATATATCTGCCTGCAAAAATATACCCAAATTGGAGTCCCCTGTCATAAAGGAAATTTTAGAAAAACTTTTCCCATAATATTTACTTTTTGATACTGACAACACTGAAACTAGTCCATCTGTCTATAATATACGATCCTTCGTCCTTTTGACAGGTAGAAAACAACCGACTCGTCCATGTTTCGTCCATCAGATATTTTTTCTTGCCGTACCGGTTCCCAATCGCACTGCTCAAATATATACTTTTCGGATAAGGTTGTAATATTTGTGTTTGTCGTAGCATAGGTGTAATAAGGATAGAAGCACATGTGTAGGGATGAAATAATCATAAAATCCACAGTTTACTAACCTTTCGTTTACTTTAGCTCAAGGAAAATTTTCCAAGATTTTTCAGCTGAAGGCAGCATAAAACTAATTAAGTTTTATTGCTTTTAAACTACAAGCCCTATGAGGGAAGAGGAAGTTTCAAATATAAACTTCGACGAGAATTATAGGTCAAGAAAATCATGTCGAAGGGATGACATGGTAGATGAATATTTAACGAGGAATGTGATAAGAAGTTTGTATATATGAGGGTGATGTGTAATAGAATCAGAATTTAAATAGCAAGTCCTAATGAAGATGACTGTAACATACTAGCATACGAGTAAAATGTTGTTTTTGTCGGGATTGATCAATGAGTCAAATTCGATAATCATATAAATGGTAATTTAAGCAATAAGCTCTAAAAATCTGAAAAAACATTAACATTCAAATAAAACATTTTTAATCCCGTCGGCAGTGAGTGTTGAGAAATTATCTCTCCGTATTTAGACACAGCCCCCAACTTCGACCAAGTTGACTTCCGCAAGATTCGAAGTGAAGATATCTACGAGGTCTGTGTGAAAAGTATGAATTCTCCGCACTAGAATGTTCGAGTGAACTCTGTGGGGCATGAATGTAACCAATAATTCTTCGAAAACTCCCTGTATGCCGTAATTACTGGCGGGACGTGTATTTATCGCATTGGTCGCATTTGCTCACGATATAATAGAAACCCCTTCGCTACAAAATCGCTTTAAACAGCTTGTAAACGATCTCTTTTGGTTGTTTTCAAGATTGAAAATACCGTTCAAAGGGCATCGGTTAGGCGACATTAAGACAATTCAAACTGATACAAAGAGTGCGCTAAGGGCATTCCAAAATTGTCACCAACGAGATTCGAACCAGGGGTCCCTGGGTTGCGTAGCAAGTACTCTAGCCACTACGCTACACGGACTACAGTATCATGCAAGTCAGTGCAAAATCCTAAAAAGGAAAAGAAATTTAGAGGAAATTTCATTGAATTCGAATAAAAATTTTCTCCATAGCTAGAAGATAGTGGATGCAACCTCGAGCTTGGAAGCTTTTTCAAGTCAGGCATAATACGGAACACTGGATTACATGAATAAACATCTACTGGACTTTAGAACGTGAAAATTCTTTATTAGTTTCTTCGTTGAGTAAAGAATGAGCCCCAGTTATTTGAGTCACTTCTTCCCATATTTAAACGCTCGTACAACCATTCTAACAAAAAGGACGTAAGAAGCGCCTGAGTAAGGATGTTTAGTGTTTGGAATGCTTTTGCTTAGTCCAAATTCATTGATGGAGACCAGGATTGGGGACGGCGTCTACAAATAGAATATGAAAGGCTGACTCAAGGTGCCCGGAGTGAATACTGATCTATCTGAATAACTGGGTAGGTAGATTGGGAACAATATTACAATCCTCCAAAATATCAGTTCCGGGATAAAAGAATCGAACTAAAGCAATGAATGCAAAGCGTGATACTGACCGTGTCACCTTCTCGAGTGTCGATAAATTCGATCAAGATATTGAGATACTCTAACTACCTCTAAGCGGAGGCCCGAAAGGAGTAGTGCGGCTAAAGCAAAAAAATGCAATGAATGGCGTATCCAAAAATATCAGCCTTATGATCTAAAGCCAATGAACCCGACAGGCTCAACAGCTTACGTTCCCGGGATATTGAAACTGTATCTGGGTTTTTGACATTCTGATTTGTACTTGTTCATACTGATTTCAGAGAAGGATAGCTTTGTTTCATTCTACATAAAGATTGACTTAACGTAAGGTCACTTGAGGCTCTGTCTAACGATAAAATATTTCCATGATCTTTGAACCGTAACGGCAATGTTGATGCTTCCAGTTAGACTATAGTTCATGATCAATTACACCATCTGCATAGTAACAAAACCGCAATATTTCCAACGACATTCTCAACAGTCTCAGGGACTCGAAGTACTTCTGCAAGTTGGATCCCTACAAGGCCTACCTGCACGTCCATGTAGACGAAGCATCGAGCCAAATCCAGACAATATCGACTCACCGCGGAACGTACAAAGTCAACCGACTTTCCTTCGGCATCAAAACAGCGCCATCTGAATTCAACCGAATGATGGACCAAACTCTGCGAGAAATCCCAGGGACCAAGGTGTATTTCGGCGACATTTGCACTCGGGGGAGGATCGAGAGTGAATGTCGCGACAATCTTATCAAATGCCTTAATCAACTGCGCAAATATGTCCTTTATATCCATAAAAATAAATGTGATTTTCTTTCAGAACACCTGGAGACACGGATTTCCAGACAATATGGTGCTCGATAATGCGACAGTTTTGACCAGCCAACATTTTGAAGCATTTTGCAGGGAATCCGTTATTTACCTGAAATTCATAGCACCTGGGCACCCGGGCACGAGCGGCTTAGTCGAAAGGAATGTTCAGACGCTGAAAAATCAAATCGTAGCCATGAAGGAATGACAAATTTCGCGAGATCCTACTTCGCTACCGAGCAACACCGTTTAAGAGTGGACAATCACCGGCCGATATGTATTTGCATCAACCCTTCAGAATCCGACTGGACGCCCTGAAACTGACAATTTTCCAAAAAACGTCAACTCCGGATAGGACCGCTCGTCAACTCAGCGTGGGAGAATGAGTCTAGGCACGGTACTACAGCAACAACAAAAACAACAAAAATCGCCAAATTCGGTCAACTACATTTCCAGGTCAGATTCGATGACGGATATATGCTAAAACCAAACACCGACCAACTGGCGCATCTCCAGGGTAAAACCTCCAGGTAACCTAGAAAGCATCTCCGAAATTGCTGACAACGCAGAATTCGAATCAGACAAAACTCAGGAACCGATTGAATACCCTAAACTTGGTGATCTGGTCAACATCCCTGGTCCCGGAGCTCCCGGACACGACGAACAACCGGCCCCAGTTGAAATCGAAAGATCGCAGCACATCCAGAGCTCTTACAGCGATCCAACAGGCAACGTCGGCTAACAGTACATCTTCAACGAGACTTCATCCTGTGACAAAGATTTTTCTCAAATTAGTGTGGGAGACCGTAATATCTCAATCAATGTTCCGCGCTGTTTTGAACTCTAATATCGCAACCAAGTTTTCTGCGCTATTGTGAATGACAGCTAATAATATCTTCTATTCTATGTATTTTATGTTTTCGAATTGACAATACATTTTTATCAAGTTGAGTTCTGTAAAATCAAGGCTTTTATTTACTTCTCCCTTCAAAAATAATAATTGAGACACAACAGTTACTAATTGGTTTACAAAACCCTTGTGGCAGGAGTACTCTCCTGTTACTTTGACTTGTTTTATTTCATTGAAATTCCATTACCAAGATGTTTCTTCTTTTGTAAGTAGTGTAGATAGTTTTGAGCTTAAATATAGAATAAAATGAGGGTGAAATTCTAAAAAGCACTTTGTCATTTCTCAGGATGTATCCTCGTCTTTCTTTTCATTGCTATAGTATGTGTGTGTATTTATGTAAGTTGCCTGGCATGAGCAAACATTACGTTTAATCAAATATGAATCTCATACTGATTGCCCCGAAAGAACCTACCTTCCGCCGAAGCTCGTCTTCTATTATTGACTTCTTCAATGTGTCTGCCAATCTGGTAAATCTCTCCCACAGTTGGAGGAATTTCGATTGTGGAGTTCTTGACGCTGAGTCTGATCATCTTTTGGTTGAGCTGACCTTAAGAGTGAAAAAGGGTGTGAAACTTGAGGTTGCAGATCCTCAACTTTTCATTCCATACAAGCGAATCGATTAGGTAGCAGTAAGTGCTGATCTTGACGGAAAATTGAAAGGGACTGCGATCAATAGAGCGAAAAATCTTTCTATTTCTAAAATCGATGAGGAAGTTGCTTGTATAAACTCATCTCTGGATACGGTCATCTCAAAGATCTCCATTAAGAAATCCTCGACAAATTACTTTTATCGAGATTTACCGGAAGACATCTTGGCGTCTCATCGTAGATGTAGTTGGCTTAGAAAGCTACTCGCAAGAATCTACCACCGCAATTTAAATATGGTCAACCGGGAGTATGTACGTATTCACCTAGTGATAACGTCTCTAATCCGAATGATCTCGAGGAGAACCACGGCTTTTGCTACCGAGCGATTTGAGCATGCCCTGGAAAGTATCAAACCAGGTCCCTGTATGTTTTCTCACATCAATAGGATAACGGGCAGAAAAAGGCTGCCCGGGGTCCTCACTCCATCCATGCTCAAACATAAACAAAGTCATCGCTGACTCTATCTCAAAACTTCAAGGAGAGACAGCAAGTGAGGACTCTTCCGTTACTTCGTTAGTAAGCAGCATCATAACGAATTTTGACAGGGACAATGATCAATTGTGCTTGACTCGGTTCTCTGTTTCAAATCCTTCTCACGCACCTGCTGGCCATGGTCTATTTGTCAGCCCTGAGAGGCTCACTTTGTTGGCACTGGAGCAAAATTCCAAAAAATCAGCAGGGGCTGATGGAATCTCCAATTGTATGCTTAAAAGGCTTCCCCAGGTTTTCTTGGTTCTCCTCGCGATCATTCTAAATAACTGTATTAACATTTGCTACTTCCCTCAGCAATGAAAATGTGCAAAAATATTCGCAATACCGAAGAAGTCGGGCAGTACTGACGTAGTCGATACTCGTGCGATTCGTTGCTTTCAAACATTGGTAAGCTTCTTGAAAGGGTAATACTTGAAGGCATCCTACAATTCTCTGCCGGGGCAAGAATTGTGCCGGAAAGACAATTTGGCTTCAAAAAAGCTCACTCCACAGTGGATGCTAAGACCGTGTTCCAAACCGATATAACGAGAAGCTGGCGCAACAATAAGCTTGTTGTAGCTTGCCTGATCGATGTGTAGAAAGCCTTTGGCTCTGTATGGATCAATGGGCTTCTCTACAAAATGATAAGTCTTACCTTTCCAGCTCATATTGTAAAAATTATAGGCAGCTACATGAGGGGACGAACTGCCTTTGCGGTGGAGCTAGTTCAGACCCATTTAGTATTTACTCGGGAGTCCCACAGGAGTTTATATTAGGCCCATTTCTTTTCAACATATTCACCTCTGACGTCCCTGGCCTAAGAGATGAATATAAGCCCGGAGTCCAGGTGAACCTCTTCGCTGACGACTTGTTAGTGCGGTCATCTGAGCACAATTTGCGCTTTGCTAGGATGCGGCTCCAAAGATATTTGGAATCTCCTACTGCATATTACCGGAAAGGGGGAATCAAGGTAAATGCAAAGAAAAGTGAATTAATTGTGTTCAAGGACCCCCACAAAAACTTCGGTCGTCGTGCAAGAGGCATCTGTGACTCTAGGGTTAAGTTGAATGAGCAGATGGTGCACTGCTCTAGGCAAAGAAGTACTTGGGGGTAGTTTTCGACAGAAAAGCTACCTTTAGTGCTCACGTTGATAATATTTTGAAAAAAGTGACTTATGCGCACCATCTTCTTTTACCTCTTCTGAGGAAACATTCGACAGCGAGCCAGCGAGTCAAGGTTTTGGACTATAAAACCTTGATTCGTCCGATCATCACATATGCGGTATGATATGGATTGGAGCTCCGAAAACAAAATCGGGCAATATAGGATTAGTGGAGCGAAAAATCCTTCGGGCTTGAACAGGACTATACAGACGGGAGGACGGACAGTCTTAACCCAACGAGGTGCTGTACCAGGAGAGCCCTAAGGCACAATCCGCATGTATATTGGTAGGTTAAGCTCACCAAATGAAGATCTCGAATCTTGAAAATCTTGGTGAAATTCTAAAAAGCACGTTGTCATTTCTCAGGATGTATCTTCCTCTTTCTTTTCGTTGCGATAGTCTGTGTTGGTATTTACGCAGGTTGCCTGGCATGAGCAAATAATACCCCAGATAGAATCTCGATCCGATTAAGTGCTAAACTGTCCCAATATGACTCTCCGAGTATGGAATATCTGTCCGTTAAATTGTCTCCGACTGCGGTGAATGGTTAGAGTACTACGGCGTAGCACCCTACACAATCCAAAGAACTTGGTCTACCAATCCAAATTTGAACTCTGCCTTAATCTTTTTCAAAATTTCATTACTCCTTTAGGTAAGGATTAGAGCTAGAAAACTTATTCAGTTTGAAGGTAGATTCAAGAGTTTATGTTGTTCAGGGAACATCGAGAAATGTGTGCAAAGATACGTTGCAAACAATAGAACATAGTGCCAATTGTCGGTAGTGTTCTCCTCTTGGGCTCTGCCAAATCTTATCAAGAAATATTTTTTTCGAAATGGCCTAGTAATCTTTATCCCATCGTTTCTTAAAACGAGTAAAGTACATCAAATATTTGATGAACGCTTAAAAAAATGTACTAGTTCCCAGAGAAATTTTCAGTAAATTACTACAGCATTTTGTTTATTTATTTCACTTCGCGCAAAAAGTATTTAACAAGCTCTTTCTTAAGACTCCTCATTATCACTAAATCCCACCATTGATCCCGATTAGGCTGAATGGATCTAAATAGGAAGCCACGGGATCCACATATGTGGTAGCTAGTCGTCGAGGCAACGTTGATTCCTGCACATTTTAGAACTCGTTGGCTTTGCAATTTTGTTTACTCGCCGCCCCAACTCAATCTGCAAGCATGTGGTGTGGTGCATCGTTGCATTGTCAAAGGGGGAGGCTGGGGGTAAAGTTCTTTTCCCGCGGTGTCGTCATCGCCGCGGTTGTTGTCTTCCAAGGCATCGGCGCAGCAGTCTCGAGGAGTTCGATGCACTTGTGTCCGTCCGTGCAATCAACTTGGCCACGTCTATCGTAATTTCTAGTTTTCCGGCATTAAAAATAAGAATGTGCAACGAAAATGGGCTGGGATGCGCCTAGGACTGGCACTGGGCCGGGATGTCGTTGAACTGGTCGCAACGGTCGACAGCTCACTCATCGCAAAATCATGTGTGAGCTGTGTAAGCTGCGCGCGTCGCGAGCCGCCAACCGTGAGGAGGTGATAATGCATATTCTCTTCTTATTGCCAATTGCATGAGCAATCAGTTGAATTGGCTGAGTTCCTGTGGCAGGGCCGAAGAAATGCAGTCATATTGCGTTTGCAGATTACACTGACCCACCTCACTCGCCCACCAACCAACGGCCACTGCACTTCTCTGCCTTGGAGGGATTTTAATATTAACTTTTGCGCAGTGCTCTTCAAAATGTTGATTTGATTTTTTTCGCTATTTTACTTTTGTTATGCAAAAAGCACAAACCATTGCACTCGCGCCTCCCCATGCACAATGATAAATTGGGTTCGTTGACGTGCAGGAAGAGACGTCAAACAAACATGGAATGCAGTTTATTGACTTAGCTAAAATTATCGCCACATCTCTTAATCGTGTTTGCGATGCATTCGAAATGCATATTTGCAGTGTTGGTGCCTTCGCGCTGGCATTGATACAGAGAAATTATATATGAAGCGCATCCCGCTTGTTGGTGTATGGCAAATGATTAATGGCAACATTTCACCTCATGCGTATCTAGGTCTCATCAGGAAGCATCTCGTAGATTTTCTTGTTTGCTGATTTAGAAATTCAAAACAAACCAAGAGACTCTTGCAGGGATCAGTAATGTACGAGTAATAATTCATACCGGTTAATAGCGTGAAATATTTATCATTAGGACTTATTGTATTTATTTTCATTTCTCTATAAATTTTCAATCAATGTCTCTTTCCCAATCTTGATAACATAGAAAGCTTCGATCGTTCTAATACATTAGATGAGAGTAGTAAGCGAGTCGTAATCATACATAGGTATATGCATAGCAGTACATCCGGCCAAACACTAACGTTCTATAGTACAGGTGCTCTTTCCACATACTTGATTTTATGTTTATCGCGTTATAAATATTCATGAAATCACTCAGGAAAAGATGCCCACCACTTTTAATACGTTTTTCCTTGGTCAAAAGAAGGGAGGGATACCCAAGCATAAGCATATTGTTTCTATACTCATACTTAAGTTACTGCCACTACGACAATGCATCTGATTAGGTGTTAACTAATATGGAAAATAGTATGCAAATGATTATGAATTTATGTGATGTGTTCAAACACATGAGATTTAACGTAAACTATGCATAAGCATGTTTTAGTTTCCGAGTTAGGCACTGATGAAGGTTATAGAAATGTTTTTTTTTTGTAAATAAAGAGAGGGTGGTCTTATTTGTTTTCGAAATTTTTCAGAGCTTTCAGTTCCTGTTTCACAATGAGCATAATATAAAAAAGTATATATTCCGAAATTTTACATATTTCGCATGATTTACAGTATGCAACAATTTTATATTTTCCAGCTTGTCGAATGTTTTCTTTTCAGCGAAATTCAAACGCTTAACTTTAAGGCGCAGCCCCCAGTGAAACTGCAAATTTGGGTAAACCTTTACCTTTCTTTCGCCTCAGAAACGTTACAAATATTTGCAAAAATTTTTTAGCAAGAAGTCAGAATGAACCTTTGGCTATCTAATCAACTCATTACATTTTGCAAAAAGTTTGTTGCAAAAGTTATTAAATTCAAATAAAATAGCATGTTTTCGTTAAAAAATGTAGTAGATCTCGGAAACTACTTAACGTTCCGAGTTGATTTAAGCTATGGTTGTTAGATCTAAATTATTTGCAGTGAATTAACTCATCAAAAATTTAAAAAAGTTTTTTGCAAAAAATTCCTAGAACAAAATGTGGAAATTTGATACAAATCAATGTGCATGCATGATATTTGTTCAGTGCGTGCAAATTACACATTTTGTTCTACAAAATTTTTTGCAAAAAACTTTTTTATATTTTTGATGAGTTAATTCACTGCAAATAATTTAGATCTAACAACCGAAGCTTAAATCAACTCGGTACGTTAAGTAGTTTCCGAGATCTACTACATTTTTTAACGGAAACATGCTGTTTTGTTTGAATTTAATAACTTTTGCAACAAACTTTTTGCAAAATGTAATGAGTTGATTCGATAGCCAAAGGTTCATTCTGACTCCTTGCTAAAAAATTTTTGCAAATATTTGTAACGTTTCTGAGGTGAACGGCTGTAAAGTTTACCCAAATTTTCAGTTTCACTAGGGGCTGCGCCTTAAAGAGGAGTAGAATAGCAGAAGCAATAAAAGGTCTTAAGTCTCCGCTTGGCCACAAACAACAGACACACAAAAATTATGAGTTTCAGGATCTTCTTAGGCAATAAGGGGTCATCACAATAGGCGCTTGAAGCATATGAATGATGTACACAGAAGGTAAGTTCCGCATCTCCCTCAATTCAACTATGCGGTTTTGAATATTATAAATTCACTTACTTTGCTTATTTTGCCTTCGTTTAAAAGAAGTTTTTGTATGGGAGCGATAGCGTGTGCTCACGTATCTCAAGATCGCCAAGCATGTTGACTGAGCTTCCTTAAAGTGTTCTTACTATTGCATATGTACTATATCTATTTAGTGACTTTAAGACATTCAGGAAAATGTTGAGAAGCGTAAGGATAATTGACTGATACCAGGTTCCAAATTATAAAACGTTGGCAATTTTTTCAGAGCAAATACTGTATAAATCAATGAGAATAAAACAAAGCTCATGACGCAGTCGAGAAAAAATACCTCAAATACACAAAATATCACACTTGGCGAATACAGTATCGAAAATGTTAGTGAATTCGTGTATTAAGGCGCCAAAATAACGAAAACGGGCAATGAAAGAGACGAAACACGCCGAAGAATACAGCTCGCAAATAAAATATGTTATTCAGTATTGGCGATCTTGAAGACCAGCTGCATACACAGGAAAACAAAGCTCCAAGTTTACAAATCTGTGATAAGGCCTGTGTTATGCTATGGGTGTGAAACATGGAACCTAACGCAAGCATCCACAAATATATTGAACGCCTTTGAGCGACGGGTCCTGAGGCGAATAATCGGAGCGAAGCTAGACGGGGACCAAAGGTGAATTCGATACAACCATGAGCTGTATGAAATTTTTGACGAACGGGAGGTCTCAACGACTGTAAGACTGCGGAAGCTGCAATAGGCTGGACACATGAATCGTATAGACGAACAACGGATACCCAAGAAGGTCTTCGTTGGGAGAACTGAAGGCCGGAGGTCAGTGGAGAAACCGAGGAAATGCTAGTCTGACCCGGTCGACGAAGACAGTTCAGCGCTGCTCGGATTTCGGAATTGGAAGACGCGGTCAATGGACCGAGACGGTTGGAGGCGCTGTTTGCAGGAAGCGAAAGCCCGAGCGGAGCTATAGTGCTAAGAAGAAGAATGTTACTGTTATCTAAAAATAAGGTGACATTTGAATCTAAACTGCGCGCGTCGAAGGATTTGGAGAATTATTTTTTTAAGCTTGGTAGCTCTCAGTGACATCTTTGTCAAATTTACATGTCAAAATATTCATTAGTGTTTGAGATACGCGTCGTTTCCGGGATAGACTTCAGTTCTGTCTTCGCTGCGGTTTGAATATCCTCTATCGTAATAAAACGGTGTCCCCGGAGCGGTATTTTGAGCTTGCTGAATAGCCAGAAGTCACACGGCGCCAGATCAGGTGAATACGGTGGTTGCGGAACGATATGGATTGAGTTTTTGGCGAAATGATCACGAATAACGAGTGCAGTATGGGATGGTGCATTATCGTGGTGTAAAAACCAAAAATTGTCTTTCCACAATTCCGGCCTTTTTAGGCGTATAGCGTTACGCAAACGACGCATAACGTTCAAATAATATTCTTAGTTGACTGTTTGGCTCGGCGGAAGGAATTCATAATGCACAACACCACGATAATCGAAGAAGAGAACCACTTGTAAACATTTTTTTAGACATAGCCTCATCACCAAAGGCTTGCTGCACCATCCTCAACGTATCCGCAGCAGAAAATTGATTCAGCCAACTAAATTTAATGCAAATTCAACAAATTTCGACATCGCAAAAAACAAAAAACTCACTTTTAGGAGCTCACAAAACGACGCGTATCTCAAACACATGTATATTTGACATAGATATCACTGACAGTAATGCCAACCTAAAAAAAAATAATTCTCCAAATCCTTCGGCGCGCGCAGTTTAAATTCAAATGTCACCTTATTTTTTGGACACAGTATTATCGGTTAAGATTTGGTCACACTTTTTTGCATGCAAGATATGGGGCAGGCAGAGATGTGACTTCTTTGCTGGATTAGGACAGCTCTCTCACGATACCTTAATTGAAAAGATGCTTAAATTGGCTGGTAAATGGAACCATGTGGCACATTACGTGTGATCAATGCTTACAGTTAAAATAAGCATACTTTAGTGTCCGAATGGGTGGAAGTTGGGAAGTCTGTTTTCTAGCATTCTCTCTCCTTACCTCCTTTTCCACTAGAATGGGATTCCTGTAACTCGATGCAGCCTCAACGTGTAGAAAAACGCAGCCTAGCTTGATGTAATACTTGGGGACTTGGTCAGCTGGTGGTCCAGAAATCTAACGCGTCTGGGATTCCAAAACAATGGAATTCGCTGCAATCGGAGTTTAATATGAATTTATGCAAGAATCAGTAGAAAGATTCCTTGTTTACGTTTAAATTTTAACATGATTGAAAGAACGCTTTCAAGATTGATTAATATTGACACAACTGGTGATATAAACTTTTCGAAATTGAGTTTGAAAAATGTTCTTCACAATGATAATACATAACCTTTGATTTCATTAAACCATGTATTAGCTATGGTCACCCTACCCGAGGCCCGAAAGTGTTCTGTCAGCATTGAATGCAGCTGAGATGGTTGACAGAACAGTTCCGGTAACTTTCAATAAATTTGCATGCATGTGTGTATACATCGTAAGAGTGAGCCGAATGTCAAGTAAAGTTTGTCATCTTGTGGGCAAAAATTTTGTGGCCGGTTGGGAAACGATTAATTTAGGCTTAAAGGACTCGGGTTTGCAGTGGGCATTTGTGCGGTAAGGGCTTATTGTTCGGAAAATGAAGCACGAGAATAGCATCTAATTGCTCAAACTTCAGTTGAACGTGGTTGCAGTATATCTAACGCAGACGCGATCTTTGCGTGATTCTGCATATCGTGGCTTGATGTAGATTCCGTCCTGGAACGATGAGGTGACGCTCGATCAGGCTAAGGCAACGGAACAAATAACCGAACAAATAATCACCAATGACGTGGACAACTTGGCTTTTGCACCCAGTCTGAAGTTTCCTGCTACGGTGTGGTGTTTCTTCTTCTGCATAGGTTCTACAGAAATGCTGGAGTTCTGACAATCCTTCGACGATTGTCCAATTCCCTAGGGTAATCCGGGTGTTAAGCGGGAATGGATCCGTGCGGTCTATGCGACTGCGTTAGATATACTGCAACCACGTTCAACTGAAGTTTGAGCAATTAGATGCTATTCTTGTGCTTCATTTTCCGAACAATAAGCCCTTACCGCACAAATGCCCACTGCAAACCCGAGTCCTTTAAGCCTAAATTAATCGTTTCCCAACCGGCCACAAAATTTTTGCCCACAAGATGACAAACTTTACTTGACATTCGGCTCACTCTTACGATGTATACACACATGCATGCAAATTTATTGAAAGTTACCGGAACTGTTCTGTCAACCATCTCAGCTGCATTCAATGCTGACAGAACACTTTCGGGCCTCGGGTAGGGTGACCATAGCTAATACATGGTTTAATGAAATCAAAGGTTATGTATTATCATTGTGAAGAACATTTTTCAAACTCAATTTCGAAAAGTTTATATCACCAGTTGTGTCAATATTAATCAATCTTGAAAGCGTTCTTTCAATCATGTTAAAATTTAAACGTAAACAAGGAATCTTTCTACTGATTCTTGCATAAATTCATATTAAACTCCGATTGCAGCGAATTCCATTGTTTTGGAATCCCAGACGCGTTAGATTTCTGGACCACCAGCTGACCAAGTCCCCAAGTATTACATCAAGCTAGGCTGCGTTTTTCTACACGTTGAGGCTGCATCGAGTTACAGGAATCCCATTCTAGTGGAAAAGGAGGTAAGGAGAGAGAATGCTAGAAAACAGACTTCCCAACTTCCACCCATTCGGACACTAAAGTATGCTTATTTTAACTGTAAGTATTTATCAAACGTAATGTGCCACATGGTTCCATTTACCAGCCAATTTAAGCATCTTTTCAATTAAGGTATCGTGAGAGAGCTGTCCTAATCCAGCAAAGAAGTCACATCTCTGCCTGCCCCATATCTTGCATGCAAAAAAGTGTGACCAAATCTTAACCGATAATACTGTGTCCAAAAAATAAGGTGACATTTGAATTTAAACTGCGCGCGTCGAAGGATTTGGAGAATTATTTTTTTTAGGTTGGCAATACTGTCAGTGATATCTATGTCAAATATACATGTGTTTGAGATACGCGTCGTTTTGTGAGCTCCTAAAAGTGAGTTTTTTGTTTTTTGCGATGTCGAAATTTGTTGAATTTGCATTAAATTTAGTTGGCTGAATCAATTTTCTGCTGCGGATACGTTGAGGATGGTGCAGCAAGCCTTTGGTGATGAGGCTATGTCTAAAAAAATGTTTACAAGTGGTTCTCTTCTTCGATTATCGTGGTGTTGTGCATTATGAATTCCTTCTGCCGAGCCAAACAGTCAACTAGGAATATTATTTGAACGTTATGTGTCGTTTGCGTAACGCTATCCGCCTAATATTTTTATATTATCTTACAAATCAAAATATAAATGAAACATAAATATTCAATTATAGAGACTATTTAAAAAATGGCTACAAAATAACCTTGTAATTGTTAAAAGTCTTGCATTTATTTTTAAAATTTTATAAAGCAGTACGCTTTGGGTTAGATCGTTTCAGTTTAACTTAGTATAGAAGAATATAGAAAAGAAGTAAAACAAAAAAAAAATCTTTTTACTTCCAGTAGTTTAGATTTTTCAGCAGGAACAGAAGCGGAAGGTGAGTATGATGTCGAATGGTCGGGGTTCTAGGCAAATCGCGACTAATTGGTTCAGTGCTTTCGGTTCGGCACACAATGTCGTGGATTGTAGTTTCGAGTTAAAGTAGTGTGAGTCTGTCACCGCGTCGGTATGTGGATCGGGAACGCGTGAGTTGGATATTTGTTCTTGTTGAATTTGTTGGAAGCCCCGAAAAGGTAACGGAAAGAAAAGTTTTCAATTTCCTTTTGAAAAATTTTTGGACGCATTCTGAAACGGGTACTTTGGATACTGGCTAGAAATCGTAACGAACGTCTACTCGCGAAAAAAATCACGCCCGTATTACTATCTGAACTAGCTGGCCGACCAGCAGACACCAAGGGGTAGACTATGCGTGCCCGATCCTGTTGACCTTAACGGTACGGTTCGTTGGTACGGCTCGAGACTTCACGCCTTGGAATTGCTGAGAGGACGATTCCCACTTCGTTCGGGAAGTAATCGACTCGAGCAAGGTTAATCATTACAACCATGCAGTGCGTACTAAAGAAAAATTCCATATTTTTCCTTCATTTTTACTTCAATTAATTCCAATTTGTAGAGATCTTAAAGTTCTAGCCATATTATTGGGTGTACAATGGGACTATACAAAATTTTTCTAGTTTTTTTGCGAATGGGATAGTCGGACTAGACCTGTAAATCATAAAAAATAGTGACCCCTAAAGCTGTGTCTTTGAAAAACAATACTTATCTTCCAGTAAAATATTACTGTCATTTTGACTTACTTAATCGAGACTAAGAAATAGGTTTTTCAGAAAATTATGAGCTTGTGAAAAATCTGCTACAAATGTATGTATTCGCAGCTAGGTTGCCAAAATTATCCAAAAATTGCAATTTCTTCACTTTTGCCAACTATGATAAAGTCAGTGAGAAACGAATGATTCCTTCCAAATATTTCGACAATAGAAAAAAGAGAGCACTAGAGCAGCATTTAAGAAGAATTGAAAGACTCGCCTAATGAGAAAAGTTGTTTTAAAATTTAGTATAAATCTTGGCAAGTTACAAGAATTTATTCTGACATAGAAAGAAGGTGGATATTGGACAAAATTAAAATTTTACAGATAAACATTTTGCGTGTAAAGATAAAAAAGACCAATATATTGGTAAGTCTAAAAAGTTTTGAGCATTTTTTGTCATTTTTCAATTGAATATTTCTTTAATTTAAAATGGATTTTATTTAAGTACATATTGTCCCTTATTATCTACACAGATGACCTTTTGCCATTTTTTTGGTAGAGCCATTATTCCATCTGTGTAGATTTTCTGTGGTGTATCGGCGAAAAACTTGGCCAAGTAATTTTCACAGCCCTTTTTGAAGTGGATTTCTTTTCATTAAGGAAGTTTTGCAGAGACCGAAATAAATGGTAGTCTGATGGTGCATAGTCTGGACTATAGGGCGGATGCATCAAAACTTCCCAGCCAAGCTCTATTAATTTTTTGCCGGGTCATCAAAGATGTGTGTGGTCTGGCATTGTCATGATGGAAGACAATGCCCTTTCTATTGACCAATTCTGGCCGGTTCTTTTGAAATGCTTGTTGCAATCTGGTTAATTGCTGACAGTACAGAGCCGAATTGAGTGTTTGGCCAGGTTCTAGCACCTCATAATAAAAAATTCCCTTCCAATCCAACGATACAGACATCATAACCTTATTTGGTGTCAATCCTGGCTTTGAAGTCGTTTGTGATAATTCACCTTTTTTTGACCAGGATCTTTTTCGAACGACATTCTCGTATCTTACCCATTTTGCATCGCCCGTAATGATTTGCTTCAAAAATGGCTCGATTTCGTTGCGTTTTATTAGCAATTGACATATGGAAATTAGATCGATCAAATTTGTTTGTGTTAATTCATGCGGCACCCAAACGTCGAGCTTCTTTGTGTATCCAGCCTTACGCAAATGGTTCGAAACTGTTTGGTGATGGATATTCAGTTCCTTAGCAATGTCATGGCTGCTTATGTGTCGGTCTTCTTCAATTTTCTGAAAGATTTCATCGGCTTTTTAAATGATTGATTGACCAGAGCGAGGTGCATCTTTGACATCAAAATTCCCAGAACGAAAGCCAGCGCACCATCTCTTGGCTGTGGCTTTTGATAAAGTATCTTGACCGTAGACACCACAAATTTTTTCACGAGGCTGCGATGCATTCTCATTTTGATCGTAGTAATATTGTAAAATATAACGAATTTTTTCAGAAATTTCACAGATTTTTAAATGAATACAACTTTTGACACGAATGACAAAATACAAAACTGTCCATATGAAAATTGTAGACTGGAATGAAACCTTTCAAACGCATGTCAGTTTGGCTCAATCTGATTAGTATTGCCCGATATATGACAACGAACACCATCTAGTGACAAAAAGGCTCAATACTTTTTAGACTATCCAATATTTTTGATTAATTAAACTTCTTGAAGGTCAGTTTCTCAGACGAGTCAGTATTTCAAATTCTGTTGGATAATGCCGATGTCCGGGGGACGAGTTTCAACCAGGTTGTCTTGTGAAAAGGGTAAAACTCTCTTTGGTGTTATAGAGTGCTCAATGATGTTATCTTAAGGCATGGGGAGCCTATACATCGTGATATGTACCACCGCCATGAATTAGAACCAACATAAAAATGTATTTCAAACCCGGCTTCCGCCAACATTGACAGAATCATTCTTAGCAATGAGTACATTCTTCTGTATGATTCGGTAATGTTACTGCATTTCTGGCGGAAAGGAATATTATTTTGCGCTGAAACGGCATAGTGGAAAATATTTGTTCCAACCAAAATTCCAGCACTAAAAATTCAATTGGGTCATATTAATACAGGTATCTTGAATTTAACCGCATTCCTTCTGTGGAGCCTGCAAATTAGTCAAGGACTTAAAGGTTCTGCCAAGTATGCCACATCTAATTAAAAAACTACCTCTACTCTACATACATATACGTGTATGGATGAAATTACAATAAAATAAAGATCATCATAAAAATCAAACGTTGACGCCTCCGCACTTTCAATTAACATAAATATGCGATTTTATTTTCAATTCTTTTTGCTTCACATCTTTTGCGGGAATACAAAAAAGAGTACCAATTCTGCGCTTAACTTCGACGTTTCGAGCAGAGTTTACCGTGTCGTTTATCTTCTTGGTGTAGATACGGTGGAGGACAACAAAATATTACTCAGGTTTCCGCTTAAAGAATCATCAATTTGTTGACTTTATTTTGCTAACGTTTTCTTTTTCTTAAGTCGTTACCTTTTTGTTCAGGTGATAAACTTTGAAACGACTTGTGCCGGAACCAGTTAAAAGGTTGTGTTTAACCTGAAAAGTGTGCCTTGTACACTCATTAAAAAGTTCGCTCTAGTCGGAAAAAGATGAAAAATCAAAGAAAAAACAAAATGCCGATCGTCTCCACATGTGCTAAATGCGTCGCAGACGACATTGAGGGCATTGACTGATTAGGTTATGCTTATACTAATAAATATTGGAAAATGAGGTCGAAATACACAATTTTGCAATATTTGCGGATTTGGATATGATTTCTATGTTGCGATATTATTTTTGGATCAGCAGTTTCTAAAATAAATATTACTAATCACTCACCAGACTACACACATTTTAAAAGTGGCATGCAAGACGTTTTAGGTATTTACCTGGAAATAAGAAAGAAGGAAAACGTTAGAAAAATGAATTCTTTTTTTTTTATTAATATAACTAGATGGTTCAGATCAGTTTACTTATTTGTATTTCCCCCACGATACCTTGAAAAATTCAACATAATTTCTGGTCCCCATTACATAAACGGTGTGCACATCTGTCTTTTCAATATAAAACAGATCTGTCTGTTACAATTCTGCAGATTTTACAATCAAACTGTATTTTATTTACTTACATTATTATCCATCAACAATCATTAAACACTCTCATTAGTATCAAACTGACATAAACTTTTCCATTTCCAAGCAATCTAACTGCAATTTGTATTTATTCCGCTCACATTGGAGCCTTTGCCTTGCAATTGCAAATAGTAATTATTACAACACTTAGTCAACAAGTCATGAATTACAGCATATATCATAAAGCCTGCGCCATTCAAGTCTAAACGACTAATACGGCTAATACTCGACGACCTCGATTGCATCTTGCTTCGCTTCCACCGGTCCAGTCACCACCGTGCCACCATAATGTACTCGACTTGTATATGCAACTTATAGACATATCGAGTATGTGGTCATACATTTAAACATCGGTACCAGGCTGGAGTGCGCCCACCTACTTACCGATACGACTTACAAGTGAAGTCAGTCAGTACTGCGAGCACAAACAGTACATCACCATACTCGTATAAAATTATATACTTTATTACTCGTGCAAATCGCAATTAGAAGAGGCAACTGACCTACCACAATCATTTTTTCGATATGCATCCGCGAAACGCGACTGAGACACAAGATATCCATACACGTAGGCTGGTACGAGCGGGGCATCAACAGCAGCATTCCGGAGTTCACTTGACTTCTTAAGAAAACGAAGAAGACTAAGAACAAGAAGATATTTGGCGCGGCGAGGACCGTGCGGTTTGGCGCGCAATGGAGACAGCGACCAACATGAGAATTTGTTGGGTCTTTTTGCTTGCGTTTTGCTGCTGGCACGCAGCATGGCATGGCATATGGAGAATATTGGAATCGATGGGAAATTGCGAATGTACAGGGGGTTGCTGTGGATGATGATTACACCATTCCTCTAATGTATTCCAATCGAATTCGGAATAACAACGGATGTGGTTAGTGTCATCCAAAGTTTCCAATTTGTACAGAGGCAGCAGTTCGTGGGAAGTGTTGCCAAGAGGTCATGGAATTATAAATTAAGGTCAAAACCTTTTTTTAAGACTGAATAAAAGTACTGGGTCAAAATTTATTTTGTGGAGATGGGATCCTTTTTATTAATAAATGTTAAAATAGTTTCAATACTATTTAAGACAGTTTGCATACAAACTTTGATATTAACAGGACGAAGTTTTTAAGGACAATGAGATAAAAATCGAACTGATGTTATGAGCGAGGAGGCAGAGTCGATCAGTGTAAACCACGAATTTCAACAACTGTTCATCAAATTTCTTATGTTCATTGTCAATTAAAAAGAATTCATGTTTTTTATCAACCGGATCAATAAAAATACAACAAGCTTCTTATACAATAAAAGGAGAGTACTATTTTAACCATTCTTTTAATTTTTAGCCTTTACTTACAGTAAGAGTCCTGCTTCGTGAATAAATCACTTGTAAAAAGTTAATTTAAAGCGAAATTATTATTGAAAAAAACCTAAAGAGGCATTTTCAGTAATGACGAAAAAGCTTCCAATCAGACTTGGCATTAATCGATTAATTTTATTAGTCGATTAATCAATCGATTGAAAATTTAATCACGATTAAATTATTAAAGATTAAGATAGTTAATCGTAATCGCGATTTATTTTAGTAATCATTAATCATCAATCGTTAATTTGATTAACGATTGTTTTATGAGACCCACTGTATTATATTTATAGTATTATAATATAAAATAAGATGCTCGTGTAAATTAACGTGAATTAAAAGGCAGATTAAATTTATTAAGCGTATTACTAAAAATTTAAGGTGTTATTTTTTTGCCTGCATACTGCAACTGCAATACAACTAACTCAGCGGGACTTTGAAAGACGGATTTCTAGATTATTTCTTAGTGAATTTTTAGAGGGAAGTACTTCCATTGTCATTTCTTCCGGACAAATGAGGTTTTAAGGCCTTCGTAATAAATTTTTTTTACAAACACCTACTAGTTTCGCGACCTGCCTGTCCGTCCGTCTGTCCGTGCGTCACAGCTAATTTCCTCAGAAACTATAGAAGCTAGAATGTTCAAACTTTGTGAGGTCAGAAGTGATGGTCTCTCAAAAGTTTAGGTTTTACCAAAAATTTAAAAATTGTTTAAGGGGGATCCCCCCTAATAACGAATGAACCCTTAAATTTCTTTTTAACCAAAGGTAGTCGAGTGGGGTATCAAATGAAAGGTCTTGATTAGAACTTTTAGAATCTGAATTAAACAATCATTTTATGAATTAGGGGGTCCAGGGGGAGGTAAAATGTACCAAAAAATTGTGTCCCCCTCCCTCGTCCTTTCAGACAAAAAGTCTGAAAATTGTCACGAATGTGGACCTTTATAAGTACAAGGGCAACAAATACCTCAGAAATCGAAATTCACTTAGCTTTGTTAATAATACTATGATTTGTAGATTTCAAATTTTCGCCCATAAAATCAAAACGGTACCCTTAAACTTCTTGAAATTTTGCAATTATATAGATATAAAAAATATATGTTCACAAAATTTAATTGAGATCAAATCATAATCATGTGAGTTATAGCGATTGCAATTGTATGGAATTACAACAACAATAACACGTGTTGATGGTTGATACATATTTCAAATTGACCTAGGCACTTTTATTTTCTTTCAATTTTCATGAAAATTTAAGGAATAGTGTTTAACTGGAATATGTTCAATCGGCCGAACATTCAGAACAATAATTTAAGCTAGATCAAGATGGCGGCTGCACTGTGCTTATGAAAGAAACTGTGGATCTTTAGAATACATTTGAACGATTTCATATCCAAGTATTGTATAAATCATTCAAGTTATCGATTCACGCTATTAGAAAACTTGTTTTTAACCCTAGGCTGTTTACATAGACCTTCTGGTAGGAGCACTCTCCTGCTTTCTCAACTTGTTATCTCCTACTTACTGTTGAATTGGTAACTTTTTAAAGTCATTGATTTAAAGTTAGAGACTTGAACCCGGGAACTGCGGCTTATGCGACTAGTGCTCTAACTCCGAGACAATAAACAAATCATCCTAGGGCTATTTCATTTCCCTATTATAATGCAATGCAGGAAGTGGACTATTTGCATGTGTTGATGACAACCTTATTCTTTTTTTATCGATAAATTTAATAACTCTAATTTCTACATGACATTATCATCGATTCTTCATTTATTGAAGTTGATGGAAAAGGGAAAATCTTGTGATCAATGCATATACATGAAAATTTGCGTAGGTGTATATACATTGATGACAACCTTGTTCCTCATTCATCAGCGAATTTTTTATCATCTTGAATAATTGAATAAACGATGATAATTTCATGCAGAGAGCGGAGTAATTACATTTGCCAATGAGAATCGTATAAAATTTCCATGCATTCTTTATTAATTTGTTCACATTGATGAGATGTTTTATGTCATTTACTCACAAACCAATCACTAAATGCGGTCCAGACGCTACGCCGCTACGTTGCAGGCAAAATGTTGCGTGTGGATGGGAAAATGCAACGTTTTAGAACTGCGCATAGAACTGTGCAGTTGCAGCGATATTTGAGCAGGTAGGGCTTAAATATCCGAGAACTGCGCAAAGAAGTTGGTAAGATGTGCACCGTCTGGACGCTCTTTCAATTTTGCTACGTTTTGACTGCGCAGGCAAAACGTTGTGCAAGATGTAGAGTCTGGACTGGGCTTTACGTAAACAATAGGATGAACCGTTCTTTTTGGCGGGTATACGTAGGTTTTGGGTCTACGTGCATTTTGCTTTGATGTGTATGTAGTATTATTTGGCACACTGAGTGTTTAGTAAACAAAATATATCTTTTTCGTATGCACGTCAGAGTGATTATTTTCTGTCAAGTAAAAGTTCCTACGGTATTAAAAATGGATATAGACGTTGAAGCCGACATCGTTATTGAAGATAGTATTATTAATTGTGTAAATTTTAGTGAAAATCTAGCTACATCTTCAACGGGAGAAACGAGAAAAAATCTAACAAGGGAATCATCTTTTTCATCTTTTGTTTTATTTGACGGTACCTTTTTCAAACTAGTTCCTGAGGAGTCTTCCCACAAGATTCTTGCTGTAATATGTATGAAGTGTCCATCAGAAAAACGATGATTAAAGGATACAGGACAACAATGTCGAACACTGGACACTTAAAAAGAAAACATGGTTCAGATGTACTAGAAGATTTTAAAAAGCACATGAAGAATAACAAGACTAAGAAAACAACTAATGTCAAAACGGTCGACAACACTCTTTCAATGGAAAAGGATATGGTAACACAGGAATAATTTGAAGTTAATATTACTAATTATTTCGTTCATTCCTTAACACCTCTACGAGCCATAGGGGATCCCTATTTTATAAAAATTATGGAAGACTTAAATATTAAAAATATTGGACTCAAGTTGTTTAGAAGGCGATCACTAAGAGAAAAAATTGCCAAACAGTCTTATGATCAAATGTCTGTAATAAAAGAAAAACTTGCATCAGTTAATTACGTTTGCACTAACGCCGATATTTGGTCGGGCAAAAAAAGAAGTTTTCTCGGCGTAACTGCGCATTGGATCGATGCAAATAGCTTGTCGACGGTTTAGGGGAGCACATACGCACGACCGAATAAAAGACATGTTATTGGAAATATTTTCAGAATTCAATCTTGACCCTTCCAAAGTTACACCAATGGTGATTGACAAAGGTGCAAATTTTGTCAAAGCGTTTAAAGAATTTGGCATAAACCAAACATCTTAAGAATTCGATGCCAATGAAGAGTAGGATGAAAACAGCGAAAGTGACGATGCGACAGATCATGATGAAGACCAGATTTGTATGGAAAGTGAAGACATGCATCCAATGAACCAAATGTCAGAAAATACTTCGCTACCATTTCACATGCATTGCAATGCGCACATTATTATTTGATTGCAAGTTCTGATGTGCAAAAAGTTTTATCTAATAAATCTACATTATTGGGGAAAACACATACTGATGTTGTGAGAAAATGTAAAATGTGGTGTGCAGCTGGACGACCGAAATCTGCAGAGATTATGGAAGACATTCTCAGGCATACACTAGCTCGTCCAGGAGCTTCAAGATGGAACAGTCTTTATGATACAATTGAATATATTTCGAAAATAAGAAGCAAAAACTGTCCACTAGCCAAGGCACGAGATTAAAAACCTACTTAAAGATGCTAATTTAAAGTATATCGAAGAATATTTGCAATGGGCATCGCCATTGGCGAATGCTTTGGATACACTGCAGGGTGATACATTTTATGGAATTGTTGCTCCATGTTTAATTTCTGTGAGAAATAAGTTACAGAAGCTGGAACATCAAAATCTAAAGTATTGCAAAACTCTGGTACGAGAATATTTGGAAAGTGTGGAAATTTTTAAGTTTCCCTAATGAAAGCGCAAAAATGCTGCTATTGCATCCTTAGTTTATCCTAAGTTCAAGAACCAATGGTTGACATGTGTTGACCCTGACACCCAAACAAATGTTTAAGATGGCTAAAAACAACTTTATGTTTAGAATTATCTGAACAAGATCAACAAATTGAAAATCAAAGTAGTGGAGATAAAAATAAACAGAAAGAGGACGATTTTTTTGTTTTTAACTCAGATTCTGGCAGTGCGTTTGAAACAGTTAGTGTCGATAGAGGTCCGATTTAATAGTTTCAAATTTTTTCTCTGAAAAAGTCACCTTTTAAATCGCTACCTTTGAAAAATTTATTTATAATATACAATACACATATGCCATCATCGGGTTCTGTAGAGAGGATGTTTTCAGTTGCGACCATGGTGAATGCATCTAGATCGCACAGAATTTCAGATGCTTTATTCGAAGAAAAAGTGATTATGAAATGTAATTTAAATTACGGCAACAAATGATAATAAATTTTATAATTAATACTAAGAGCATTTATGTACACATCCTATAAGAAAGCATTTTCGTTCTTTTGTTATTTTATTGTTGAAAATGTTTAATTTTTGTTCAATTATCGAAAAATTCGAAATACGTTTTATCGTGATTTACAATAATAAATTATTTACAAACGAATTATGTACGTTTTCTTTACTCTTGGTATCACACTAAATCTTCTTTGATAAAATATGCAAAAAATTCAATCATTCGAATTGAGATGAGACCTAATCTCCACCTTCTTGAAATCATTTAAATATAGGCAAATTTAGCTTTTTAAAACTAAATAATACTGTAAACGACGAAAACCAGTGACTTAATCGTAATCATGAATAACCATTTGATTAAATTAATCGTTAATCGACAATTGACGATTGAAATTATTAATCCTTAATCATCAATCTCGATTATCTTTTTAATCGTTAATTTTTAATCGCCAATTCGATTAAATTTTTGCCAACACTGCTTCCAACTACCATACTTGAAACGCAGACCTCCCTGTGAGAGGCATGCTCACGACTTGAAGCTACGAAGCTCGTAAATTAGTAAATGAACCGAATTTGTTGAAAAATATTAAGAAGTAGATCGAACGGCTTGAAGGATGGGAAAACCATCACTTCTACTTAATCTCTCTTTTTAATGCTATTGGGAAAAACTGAGGATAAGCTCCAGTGATAATTAAATGAAAAATATTACAATAAACCTCCGGAAAAACACAACAAAGCATGTATAAAATTAAGAAATTTTAAATTATAGATTCTGCATACAATTTAAATTTAAAGATTGCAATGAAATTTGGGAAAGTACCCAGCTGCTGAAAACCATGGTTCAAAGGTTGATCAGTTATATCCATATCACCAACTTCCGGTGCAATACAGTACAGTTAAGTGAATCAAATGCTTTAGAAAAATCAGTGAAGGTGACATCAAATTGTAATCCATTTTCAAAAGCGACGGCCACTATAATTTTCATTTCCAACAAATTAGTGGCAGTTAAGGAATAAAGACATGTTGCGAACGGGTAAAGTTCGGACGTACGACAAATAAAATTTGGCTATTCGCAATTGATCTCTTTTATCTTTTAGGATAGGTTCCATTTGTCAACCGATCCAAGCATGTCCCAGATCGGACTACTCAGGGAGAGCTCTCTTGTTTCCTTGTAGAGGTCCTGGCGCAGCCTGTCCCATATTTTGCATTCAAAAATGTTTAGCATGATCTCAATTAGATGTTCTAAAATGCGTATAACTTTTTAAATTTTATTCAAGGTAATTGCATTTAGTTTTTGCATTTACTAGTTATATCAAATGAAAATTTTCGATCTTCTTTATGTTAGAATCATCAATTCAAGCTATGCGCATTACAGAACATCTAATTGAGATCATGCTAATCCACCGAAGCCCGAGCTAGCATCTGATGAGAAGGGTTTACTTCCATATATGAATGACTTCGATGACGAAATCTCAATATAATTTTTCATGCATTTCTCTCAACTTTTGCTGTTTGTGGTAAAATTATTCTGTCAAAGAAGAAGAAAACAATCACTGAAGCCTTAAAACGAGCCCATTTTCAATATTTCTAAATCTCGGTAACAAAGCTTGATAAAATATGGGTTCCTGGATTTGTATGTGATAAATGTAGGAGTATATTATTGAACTGGGCTATAGGAAAAAAAAGCAATTTTGCTGTCACAAAACCTGTATTACATTCTGAAGGAGTGCCTTACCCATCATTGCCCAAAGCTTCAAGTAAGGAAAATTAGCCAGAGCTCATGGAGACTGAAATTGATGGGATCATTTCGAGCTAGGATATTAATTGGGATAGTGAACCGCAGTTAGTTTCATAGAGTAACGACCTTATTAGGAACTTGCAGCTTTAGAAAAGTAATTCTGAATTGCTTGCTTCATGGCTTCGACAATGGAGTTTATTAGCTTCTGGCAACCGAGTAACTTTTTACCGCAGTAGGAGTGATAAATTTACTTCTTCTTCTTCTTCGAAGCACCACTTTCCCTTTCGGGCCTTCGCTTCCTACAAATAGCGTCTCTAACTGTCTCGGTCCATTGACCGCGTTCTCGAATTTCAAAATCCGAGAAGCGATGAAATGTCTTCGTCGACCGAGTCAGACCAGCGTTTCCTTGATTTCCCCATTGGTCTCCGCCCTTCAGTTCTCCCAACGAATACATTTTTGGGTATCTTTCGTTCGTCCATACGATTCATGTGGCCAGCTCATTGCAGCTTCCGCAGTTTTACAATCGTTGAGACCTCCGTCTCGTCAAAAACTTCATACAGCTCATCTACTAAGTATTATACTATGTATTTTGAATCAAAGGATTTGGTATAAGTTTTGACATGATATTCGTGGACTTTTCAAGTCAATGAGCCAGCACAACGATCCTGAAAAATGGCGTTTATCCATAGATTCCTCAAAAGTAATTACTGCATAATGGCATAAAAAAACATCTACTCCCATAGGACATGCGGTAAATTCTAAGGAATCATATGAGACAATGACAACATTAGTAAAGCTTATAAAATATGGACAAAACAATTGAAAAGCGTGTGGAGTTTTCAATGTGATGGGGCTACTTGTCGGTTTGCAAAGTGATAACATCAAATACTGCTGATTTTTATACTTATGAGACAGTAGAGCTAGGAATGATCACTATATCAATAAGAATTGGCCTGTACATACTGAATATATACCCATAAAATTAATGTTAAAAACAATCCTCTGATTGATCCTAAAATTTGATTTTACCAACGCTTCATATCAAACTGGGGTGAATGAAAATTTTGTTTCAAAGCACTTGACAAAGAGAAACCTGCTTTTAAGCATTGAAAAACCATTTTTCCTAATTTTTTTCATGCCAAAAGTAAAGAAGTACTCACCAAATCAAAAAAATATTAAAGCATGATAAATTTGATTGTAACCTATCCAATGTCGAAAGGGGTGCATGGATTCATTGGATCCATTTAAAGCTGTCGTGGAAAATTTCTTGGGAAACAATAAATCAAAGGATTTTAAAGAATTTGTTTCCAATTTATTGAGGAATCAGCACAGAGTGGGGGAGTGAACATTTCGTTAAAAATTCGTTTCTTACATTCACACCTGAATTTTTGTTTTGGAGAACCTGGGATGTGTAAGTGATGAACATAGTGAATTTGATGATAGCAAGGTTTTCGTGATCAAAATATGTTGGCCGATTACTGCTGGTCTGTATTAAGAGAATCTGGCGCTAATCAGTATTAACGAAGGGGTAATCTGTATCATTTTTGATTTTTTTTAAAGTCACATATAAAAAAATTGTTGAAAGCAAATACAGTCAGTGCCTTTGATCAACAAATGTTTTAGGGTGCATTTGACTATATAGAGTAACTCCCCTTGAAAACCTTTAACAGTAGCAGTATTTGACTTTTGTAGCTTCTAAAAATTCGGAGGACACTTAATATGACGCAAGGGCAGATGAACAGATAGGATGCAAACTAGTAAAATTCGTTTTACAAAACACTAGAAACAAAATTATGATGCAATCAAGTAGAACACCCCTAGAGAAAATGTGGCACGCTACAACAGTCTTGTCTTGTCTAATGAATTGACAAACTAAAAATACCAACCAAAAAAGGATTTAGTTGGAAAAGATGATAGACAAAGGTCAGTGAGAATCAACAAAACGATGTCAATGAATCCATCAAAACCGCAAAAGAATGGCCGAACCAGCAAAAAACGGAATAACAATTGAAAAATGAAGGGAAATTGATCATTGTTTTCAGTATGAAGGAAAATGTTATGACTTTTAGGTGAAGTCCTGCAAACGACTTATGGAATAACCGTTGAGAAATCCCCGTTTCCGAACGAAACCTTCACATTCAAGATGGAATCGGGGCTAATTATGGAATTGTATCTACGATTTTGGAGGAGCTATGCGGAAAACGTATTTGAAATAGTTGATAAACAGGATTTGGAGTCAGCTTAAGCATTACTGAATGGATTACATGGAATATGCATTTGATTTACGATTGCCAGGTAAGGTAATCCCCAATGCCTCGAACAACTAACAATAAAAACACAAGGCATCGACGTTTTTAATCAAAAGATCTACAGGATAGTAACTTTTCGAATGAAATTCTCGTGGGATAAACGAGAAGGGACCTCGATACACGTTTAAAAGAACCACTGAGAGAGGTGGGAACAATAAAGTGGAAGGGCTTCAGATCGAAAAGAGAGTGCACGGTATTCAAGAATCATGCGATCATCAACGAAGATCCAACGCAAGACATTTACGCTCGCAATATGGTGCTCCGAAAAACAAAATTGCCTACTAAAACTCAATTTTTAATATGCAATTCTCCTCTGTAATTACTTTCACTGCATGGTTGCAGAAATGAGTTTCGAAGAAACGCACTCTGCATTATTAAGCTTTTCATACATTATCTTGAATCTTTTTATTTGCCACAAATCATTGCTGATTCCAAAATATTTTGCAAATATTCCGTAATTGATCCTTTCATAATTATCGAATGGCAACACAAAATTCCATCGTCAAAGAAAGCGTTCTTGTGGGCTCGTTCCCACACCAAAAAAACTACTCGTATTCCAATGCTAGCGAAACTGATTTGGGGGTATATTCAGTGGAATTCTGGCGGTTCGGTTCGTCTAGTCGCATTTGGTTTTGGTGTCTGGATTTCGCATCCCAAAGTACCAGCCACAATGAAAATCGCCACTGAGTCGCAGATGATGATAGCTATGGAAAATAGGAAGACCAAGGCTTCGACAAGGTAAATGTTGAACAGCGAACTCATTTGCCCGCCCGCCCATCTTGTATTTTCGCTAGAATGATAATGTGAAATCGAAAGTTCGATGATTTCGTTAGAACCAGTTCTTTGCCATTCTGTATCTCCACCAGCGGATTGGAATGCTAATGCCATGCTCAGTGAGGTCGATTGTAGGAAGCATGAATTAACTTATCTGTAACGATGGGGAGTTGGAGTGCACGAGTCGAGTGTCTTTAGTTAGCCACAATGACCACAAAATGAAAGTAATGGCTTCAGATCTGACTGATTTGATAGTCAGTCATACATACATATGTGTCTTTGGATGCATGCATACTCTCAGATATAGATACAAGATAGTTCCAGTTCCAGTCCGCGCCAAGTCGAGGAGTATGACGGATTGAACTCAGTTACGTAATAATGCTAATCGACCCATTAAGATGCAATGATCGCTTAATTGATCGTAGTCGAGCGCGCGAGCTTAGGCGGTGTGAGTACCGTTGACTTCTTGTACTTTAGCTCATGTGGAGGTTGGTTAAGAATGGAAATTGATTTAGCATTTCATAAACCTGCTCTTGAACAAACGCACAACTCTAATGGGACGTGGAGTTGGAGTAGTTGTGCGAGCTGAGGCCTGCCTATTATGTAGGAAGAACCAGTTTTAGTTTCGCTGATTCTTTGATTTTTTTTTGTTCGCGTTGATCACCTCTTCGCAAGCTCCATGGATTGTTGGGTCTAACCTGCTGCTGGCTCGTTTGGATCTGGCGAAGCTAAGCAAAGTTTGCTCCAGTCCAGCTCCAGGGCACCAGCGCAGCACGCATGACTAGGTTTTCAAGATGAAGTGAGTGAGGTGGTTTGTTTTCTCATGTGTTATGTTGTTAACTTCAAGAGTAGGCTTATGTGTTGCGGACGCATGATGAGGAACTTTCTGCCGTATGAAGCCTCAAAGAGTGTGGAATGGAGTGCAATATACTGAGAAGGGGTTTGCTTATTTTTAAGCTTTGATTGGGCGAAATGTATGGATTTTTTTATTATGGGTTTGTACAGAAGATATATTGGACTCAAACAAACCCATTCAGGTGAATCGAATTTAATAAATTGGTTTATTTTCCTTTTGCGTTAGTTGAATCTGATTTTTAAGATTGATCAAATTATGCCATCATTTTTTTAAGCTGATATTTTTTTTTGAAGAGGTGCAATTATATCGTAAAAGCTATGCAAAATCCATAAGATAGAATTTATTGTTTTCAGCGACACCAAATAATCATTATAAAAAAATAAAACCTGAATGTATCAAGTTCAGACTCTAAAAATACATTTCTACTCAAAATGTAATTTTACTCTTACAAATCGCCATGAGCTTCAACGTAAAAAGTCAAATTCCTATTGAACAGGACCTAGCTTATCACGGAAACAGGTTAACACGAAAGTGTGGCAAAGTGTGGCAAATTGGTGGGGTGAGTCGGCCCCACGATGGTTACGATACAAAACAACAATTTAGCAATCACGTTTCTAGGAGAAAATTTAGTAACACATCGTTAATTGTTCTAATTACTTTAACTTTAGACTAGTCGAATAATTCTTACATGTTAAAAAGTTGACGTTAGCATTTCTCAAGATTTTCTTGATGGTACTAAGAATTTATAAGCCCTAGAGATGTAGTAAATAGATCTGAAGCATGAAAACTCTCTTTTCATGTCTCCTGTTAGCTATTTCAACCATTCAAAGTTCGATAGCAAATTAACAGGTAAAAAGAAACAGCTCTCGTTTGACACCCGTATATTTTTTGAGTATGTACTTCATCCTTTTGCGCTCAACATTCAGCGGATTTTTTAATCGGAATCGGAATTTTGTTTTGTTTTGAATTTATAAGCCAATATTTTATTTATTTCACATTTTAATATGACTGAAGGACAAAAAGCTTCTATATAAGCACAATAAAGTAGTAAAGTATTACAAGAATATTAAGGAAAAAAAATGTTTTGAATCTTATGGTACAAAGAGTTTTCGAAAATTGAGGAAAAGCATCGTCTTAATAGAACCCGTTAATTCTAGAAGATAATTAAAAACACAGGAAGGGTAGCATGTCAGGTTTAAGAAAATTACCTTCTTCTGTTTAGCACTACAGCCCCTCTCGGGCTTTCGCTTCCTCCAAATAGCGCCTCTAACTGTCTCGGTCCATTGACCGCTTCCTCCAATTCTGAAATCCAAGCAGCGATGAACTATTTTCGTCGACCGAGTCAGACCAGTGTTTCCTCGGTTTCCCCACTGGTCCCCGGCCTTCAGTTCTCTCAGCGAATACCTTTTTGGGTATCCGTTGTTCGTCCATACGATTCATGTGGCCAGCCCATTGCATCTGCCGCAGTCTTACAAACGTTGAGACCTCCCGTTCGTCAAAAATTTCATACAACTCATGGTTGTATCAAATTCGCCATTGGTCCCCGTCTAGCTTCGCTCCAATTATTCACCTCAGGACCCGTCGCTCAAAGGCGTTCAATATATTTGTGGATGCTTGGGTTAGGGTCCATGTTTCATACCCATAGATTAACACAGGTCTTATCACAGATTTGTATACTTAGAGCTTTGTTTTCCTGTGGATGCAGCTGCTCTTCAAGATCGTTAATACTGAATAAAATATTTTATTTGCAAGCTGTTTTCTTCGGGGTATTTCGTCTCTTTCATTGCCCGTTTTCGTTATTTTTGCGCCTAAATACACAAATTCACCAACATTTTCGATACTGTATTCGCCAAGTGTGATATTTTGTGTATTTGAGGTACTTTTCCTCGACTACGTCATGAGCTTTATTTATTTTCATTGATTTGTAGCCCTGCTAGTTTCGCTTCGTTGTCGAGTTTCAGGAAAAGTTCTTTGGCAGTTGTTAATGACCGAGACAAAAAGTTTGATGTCGTCCGCATAGGCTACTACTTGGATCAACTTGTATAGTAAGGCACATTGCGTATCGACAGGTAGCTTCTTTATGACGTACTCCAGAGCCAAATTGAATAGCAAATGGGCCAGGCCATCTCCCTGCTTTAGTCCGATATTTTTGTCAAAGGCATCGGTGAGTTGGTTATTGATGCAGACTTGGGAGGTCGTCGACGTCATTGTCATTTTGGTATGACGGACTAATTTGGCTGGGATGCCAAAGCAAAGCATTTTTTTGGCACAGTTCGATACGATTACCTTAGGCTAACCAAAATCCAATGGAAGATGTTTTATAGCGATTTAAAAACAAAATTCATACTTGAAACACAAGAATAGAAAAGACAGAATTGAAATAGTATTAAAGACAAGGAAAGACAGACGTGTGACTCTCAAGACTGTGGTATAATTCCCCATCGAGTGTGAAAAACGAAGAGTAAAACGGTAAAGCTAAAAAGAACACAGAAAAGTATCGGACCCGTGGTCAGAAAATTACGTGATTCAAATAGCTTTGGAATAAATTTGCATATTTCAGGTTAATTTTTCAAAAAGTTGGTTGATTTTCAAATGGAAAATATTATGTTTAAGAACCCGGGAGAATAAACTTGCTAAAAAGGTAAAAGGCTGCATTAAAAGGTAAAAGGCTGCATTAAACTACCTAATACAGGAGAAGGTGAAAGAGATCAGGCAGTGATTGCCAAGTGAGAGAAACAATAGCACAACTGTGGATTTTTCCAAATTTGTAGAAAAGGGCCAACAATGATTACATAATTAAGCTGATAAAAACTTGCAGCTATAAAATTACGTAAGACTTTCGGTTCAACATGTATTGAACGCAGAATTAGAAAAATTCATAAAGAATCAGTTCTTTTGATTAAATTTTAGGAATGAGGTTGACAAAACCGTGAGGATCAATTTCGTTTGACAACGAAAATGTTTCTGTTACAATGTGATGGTTTAAGGTTGAGGTTGTGATAAAATAAAAATGGGCAATTTTTACCTGAGAGATCGAGTTGGTCCAATGCTAAGAATAAGAAGATGATAAATATACAACCCGGAGAAACTTCAAGTTAATTTGTCGCTGTAGTAGATCTCAACAACAGCAGTCATTTGTTGTCATTTCAACTGAGTAGACATGTGTGCATTCGTGCGTGAATTCTAAATGGCGGAGTTAGTGCAATCGAGTGCGGAATACAATCGAAGAGCGACGGTTATTGAAAGTCTTCGCACTAGACGGTCGCCAACATAAATTATAAGGTTTTTCAGGTATCCGAAATCCACAGTTTACGATATTGCTCAGAAGTATGTGGCCGCGAAAAATTGTGAGGAAGGTTCTTCTAGTCCAACAAGGAAAACTCATGCGAGGGAGAAGACAACCAGGACCCCGTAAGTTGTTCGAAGGGCCCAAGACCTCATTTCAGAGGATCCTGGGAGCTCGCTCAGAAAAATGGCGGCCATCTTGGGTGTAAGTGAGGCTTCCACGCGTCGAATCACCGAAGAGAACCTGAGGTACACGTCCTACGTAATAAAGGTGCGGCATATGTTGTCCGAGGCTACTAAAGCAAAAAGAATTGCCCGCTATCACTTGCTTCTGTGTTCACTGAAGAACGGAGCAGCGGGTGGCATCCATTTTTCCTCTCCCAACTCCTAGATTTAAACCCCTGGACTATTACGGGTGGAGCGCTATTGAGCGGGTTATTGACAAGTCCAGACATCCTCATCTGGCATCCCTACAGGCCGCTGCTGAAGCAGCATTCATCAATTTACAACGAGAGCAGTTAAAGAAGGTGTGCTCGTGATTCTGGCGGAGAATTGAAGTGGTGATTGAAGCAAACGGGGGTTACATTTAGTTATAAATTTAAGGGGAATACCTAGAATTAAGATATTGTATAATAACTTTTGTGGTAAATGTTAGTTTATAGGTAGTAAATAATTATTATAAATTGTGTGTTCTTTCCGAATTTTGCGGGCACATTCTGTATATCTCTTTTGGCTATCTGATCAGTTTTGCTGCACAGAAATTTTTGAAAGATATTAGTAAATTGGCAAGCCTGTGCTCGGTTAGTTCAAAATACTGTATAGTTTTTGAAAATCACACGGCAAATCAAAATGGTCTAAGGATTTTAATATCAGTACCTGTCATGAAAGTTATGGCTGACGGTCATCAAAGACAGGTTAGTACGATCTGCCTATAAACGCTCCTCACCAACATAGAATACCTAGCACAACTGGCATGTGCTCTAGCCCAGCTTCATACCAAATAGCCAAATAGTTTTCACAACTTTTATAGGAAGTGACAGTAACCTTTCACGGGCTTCCGTGGCTAGACTTAAACTTTTAATACGCTTTTTTGGCATCCGCCTAAGAACCACTTGCTATTTGGCACTATCTAAGGATAGTTATTTGGCACAAACATAAGGAAGTTTGTGTGAAAAAATCACCAACTTACTATATGATAGAATAGTGAGCTCAAGGAACCAAGATCTCCAAGGATGGCATTTAAAAGCGTAAGGCAATCTGTTACAAGTGAAGAATCAAACTGATTAGGTTAGATGAGTACAAGCGGGACTTATGAAGAGAATTCTGCGATGAGCTTGAAGGAAGCACTAAAGTTACTAGACTCAGAAGGGTCGTTGATATAACCGCAAGTCTATTAACGCTCTTCATACAAGAAAGTAATAATTAAGAGACGAGCGAGTGTATGGTAAGGCTTATCGATACACATTTCTTAATCTGAATTCATCTAATGACTAATAATGGACATCTAGGATTGGGAACGGAGAGGGAATATTATTTATATTTAGTCCAGAGAAGACATCAGCAAAGAGTGAATATATACGAGGGCAATCCGATAAGTAGTTACTCTCACCGTCAGATGGCGCCACTATCGCAAGAATGATTCACTATCGTGTAGTACATTCTCGTGGACGGCTACTGTCAAAATTTCAGCCGAATTGGGTCCGTAGTTTTGCTTTGATCGCGTGTGGAAGTGGAAGTGTCTGCGAATTTTAGGAATATCGAGAAAGACCAAAATTTGTCGGTAATTCGATTCTTGTTTTTGGAATGCCCCGAAAACGACTACCACGGAGGATAACGTGACAAAAATCCACGAATTCGTATTGGCAGACCACCGATTGAAGGTGCGCAAGATAGCTGACAGTAGGTATCTCAAAAGATCACGTGAGTCATATCTTGCATAAAATTTTGGGCATGAGAAAGCTATCAGCGCGATGGGTGCCACGTTGGCTCACTCCGGATAACAAACGCACCTGTGAGATCGCTTCAGAGTAGTGTTTGACGTGTTTAAATGCAATCCGAAGGAATTTCTAAGTCGTTTCGTGACCGTTGACGAAACATGGCTCCACCGATACACACCAGAAACCAAGGAGCAGTCAAAACAGTGGATTTCGCCCAACGAACTTGCTACGAAGAAGGCGAAGATTGGCCTATCGGCAAGAAAGGTGATGGCCACCATTTTCTGGGATTCACAAGATGTAATCTAAATCGACTACCTGGAAAAGAGCAAAACAGTCAGAGCGCTCTACTATGCCGAATTGTTGGGCTGATCGATCCCATATAGAAAAAAGATCCCATTTGGCGAAAAAAAAGATCCCATTTGGCGAAAAGAAAAGTGCTCTTCCACCATGACAACGCACCGGCTCACACCTCCGCTGTCGCCATGACCAAACTGGGCTACGAATTGCTACCCCATCCATCGTATTCTTCACATTTGACCCCATGTGACTTCTTTTTGTTTCTAAAGTCAAAGTTGAAAAAGTCACTCGCTAGGCAGAAATTTGAGTCGAAAGAGGGGGTCATTGCGCCACGGAGGACTACTTTGCAGACCTCGAGAAAACGGATTTTTCAGACGGGTGAAAGAAGTTGGAGCATCGCTGTGTTAAGTGTATTGAGCTAAGAGAAGATTATGTTCGCCACTTTTCCAAAATTTTCGTTCTTCTTTTGTAGGCTAAGTACTTATCGGACCGCCATTGTACATAATCCGAATATTGCAGTGGATACACCCGACTAATTGATAAAAATAAGATAAGTTTTATTTCTAAGCCTCACAGCGTTGATAACTTTAAGCCGACCAGCTAAATCTCGGCTCTATTGAATACACTAGAAAACATGATGAATTCGCCAGCAAGAACTTTTATAAATGTTGTTGGTGTCTGTGTGAATCATACTATAGATCTGATGGTTAGATTGATTGAAAAACAACTGTGTAAGGAAGTTGGAGCCAAAGAATAAAATGGGTACCGAGAGAACTGCAAAAGTTTAATGCATCGAGCATTATTACAGCCATAGCTTACTGTGAGGTGGGTCAAATCCTGACCTCATGAGTATGAGGTTTGCTATAAAACAGAAAATTAATATAACAATCTTGGGCACAAAAATAATAAAGCAATTGAAACAAGAGTCCGCGTTGTGTAGTGGTTAGAGCACTCAACGCGTAAGCCGAAGGTCTCTGGTTCGAGTCTCGTTGGCGCCAACGAGATTTAGTTCGAGTGATTCTTCGGACGGACTATAAGCCTGTTCATATGATATGTGCTGGTTTAAAATCAGAACGTAATGCAGCTGGGTGGACGGACACACGGTCATAGCGTGATACTTACCACATTACCTTATGGAGTGCGGATATATTCGATCATGATAATGAGATACTCTAACTATGTCTAAGCGAAAGCTCGAAAAGGGCTGTAGTGCTACAAAAAAAAAATCAAACAAGAAAATCTAAGGAAAAGTTATATAATCTTCCTTCGGATTTTTATTGTCATAAAACCATTGGTTTTGGTGCCGAACATAGTGTACAGAATTGTTATTTGCGCGGGTGTATGGTCTGTGGACAAAAACATTATTCATTAGCGGTTGCAACAAATATCTAGTGGTACCTAATGACAACGCGATGTCATCCGGTTTTGCGGAAAAAGTGGCTGGATCGTCAATCGCAGCTATGACGTCCAACTGGCCGAACCATTGCAGTCGTTCATGGTGCAAAACAGCGCCATTGTCCCGCTCGTGTTATTATTGAACATTTACGGAACGCCTCGACTTTGCCGCCCGGTTTCAAGTAAGCTTTTTGACAGAAAAGTTTGCTACATATTTGACCCTCCGCAAATCGCGCCGTAAAATCACCATCGAAGGCATTGGCTCCACCACAGCCGTTAGTACTTGTGGTCAAACAGATGTCATCATGCGATCGATATTTGAATTACAATTTGAAGTATTTATTTTGCGCACTATCGCGTCGACACCTCGGTGACTACGGTAGATGCCACCAACTGGAGCCATTTACACAATTTAGAGCTGACTGACCTGGCATTTGACGTCCCTCGTGGTATTAATTGGTGCAGACACTTGGGGTATGATTCTTGAGGAAGGGATCATCAGAGCTGGCAAGAACGACCCTTGCGCAATCCTGACTCGCCTTGGTTGGGTTGTGTTCGGTCCAACGTCAGCCAACACAACAAGCCCAATGAAGCAGCACACATTTCATGCTCGCAAATGTGTCAACAACGGGGAACTAGACAGTTTACTTCGCAAATTTTGGGAAGTCGAGGAACAGACATTTCTAGACACCTTCACTAGGGACAACGAAGGTCGATACAGAGTGCAGATCTCATTCCGCCCCAACGCGCCAGAACTGGAAAACTCTCATCGAATAGGCTTATGACAGTTTTACAGCTTGAGCGCAAACTGTCAAAAAACTCCGAATTGTGGGGCAAATACTGTGCATTCATGCGGGAGTATATTTCGTTGGGATATATGGAGCTTACTCCTGATGAGGGTGATGACACTCTTATGTTACTACATACCGCACCACGCCACTACGATTAAATTCCGTTCGGTTTTTCATGCCTCCGCCAAAACGGACAAAGAAGTATCACTGAATGATACTCAGCTGGTTGGACCGGGGTTGCAAGATACGCTCCTGCAGGTACTACTCCGTTTCCGACGATACAGCATCGCTCTCACCGCAGATGTCGAGAAGATGTTTCGACAGGTCGAGATCGATCCACGCCACCGACGTTGGCAACGGATACTTTCGCGAGGATCCCCAACGGATGCGTTGTTGACATATCAGTTAACGACAATGACATGGTATGGCTAGTAGTCCATACAATGCAATACGGCCACTACGACAATGTACTATGGACAATTCAGAGGTTGTGCCTGACGTATGCCGGGTAACTTCTATATAGACGATTTTTTGGATAGTGCTGACACGACAGATGATGCAAGAACGTTAGCACACGATTTGACAGGATACTCAGCAATGGCGATTTCAGACTGCGCAAATGGAGTTGTAATGACCTGGAGACTCTTGAGGCAATTACTGGGACAACGACGTATTCAGATGACATCGATCTTAGCGATTCCAATGCCACCACGGTGTTCGGATTACATTGGAATCCAATACAGGACGAGTTGTTTTACAAGATCGATATCAACGATAAGCACACATTATAGACTAAACGAATCATACTGATGGACGTAGCGAAACTCTACAATCTGACGGTAATTGTGCGAGCATAACTTCTCATTCAATCCCTTTGGAGAACGGGATACGATTGGGACACACCATTGCCTTCTGACTTGCGGAATGAATGGCAGACGTTTCGCAATGAAATCAAGCAACTTGGTGGCATTCATATACCATGGTGGTTCGGTATGCAGAAATCTACAACGACCAGTCTGCACGGCTTCGGCGATGCTAGTAAGAGGACATACGCTGCTGTTATTAACGTAACAAGTGTCGACAATGAGAGCCACACTGGGACAGCCCTTGTCACTGCACGTACAAAGATCGCTCCCATACGGAAGGACGATGAGGAGGAAAAGGACGAGACAGTCCCTATCCCTAGACTGGATTTGTCAGCCGCGCATCTCGTAGATACTACTTTGATCAACGTCCGTGAAGCGCTACAACTGTTCGACGTTGACTATACGTTACACAGCGATCCGAGCATCGTCCTGTGCTGGCTTAGGAAGCCACCTGAAACCACGAAACAGTTTGTTTCTAACCGAGTTGCGTAAATCCAACAGCATACGGATATTAGTCGCTGGCGCTATATCCATTCCAAGGTCAACCCAGCCGATTGTGCCAGTCGCGGACTTACACCGGCTGGAATGCAGTCTCATCCGTTTTGGTGGAACGGACCCCCAAGCATTTGCAACTTGAACGACCGGCATTCACAACAGCGGAGGAGGACGCCCTTCGCACCGAGCTTCGACTATTGAAGGTGATTGTGGGAGTGAGATCACCATCCAAACAGACGACGACGGTCCCTGGTGTTGGTATCATCCCTCTTGTGGAGAGATTCAGTACGCTTCAACGATTTTTTAACACCACAGCTCTCGTCATGAGGTTTCAACTGAGTGGTCAGCGACATTGGAAGAAGACCTTCATCGATACAGACGAGATTGAAGCAGCTCTACTCTTCGATGTACGGGAAGCTCAAGGTAATGCTTTCCCTACAGATAGTAATTCTCTTCGCTCTCATTCTATAGTGGGAGCAACAAGCACTTTGGTTTCGCTGAACCCGTCTTTGGGGAACCACGCTGTGTTACAACTTGGAGGACGCTTGGCTCATGCACCCATCCCAGACAAGCAACGGAATCCCATCATTCTACCCCGAACATGTGAATTGACCAAGTTGATAGTTGACGATTCACACAAGGCCACATTGAATGGTGGGATCCAAGACATGCTGCAGTTCATCCGAGGTCGGTACTGGATTGTACATACACGTGCGGTTGTCAAATCGCACATCCATCAATGCGTTACCTGTCGATTACACCGTCACAGCGCGCTACAGTAGCAAATGGCCGCGATACCATGTTCACGGTTAATGGTTGCGCCTCCGTTTACTAACATGGGGGCCGATTACTGCGGCCCATTCACCATTTGCTTAGGAGGCAAACGAGCGAAGACAACTGTCAAAACATATGCTGCTATTTTTGTATGCATGTGCAGTGCACATCGAGTTAGCGGAAGACTTCTCCACACAGGCCATCCTGGACGTTTTCGACCGATTCGTCAGTATGCGAGGCTACTGCACGAATTTATATAGCGACAACGGCACCCAGTTAATTGGTGCTGACCGAATTTTGCGAGAAGATCTACGTTAATGGAACAGTGATTGTGTGAGCCAGCACATCTCCGATGCTGGCGTTCTTTGCCATTTTAACCCATCGTCTGCGCTCCACTATGGTGGACTGTGGGAAACAGCGGACGGGTCTATGAAGGAGTATCGCCTGCGCATAGTGGGTAAACAGATTTTGCAATTTCACAGCCTCAATACCCTGCTTGTACGTTTTGAGGCCTGCGTCAATTCGCGGCCACTCATCGCACTACAGGATGATTCGTAAGACAACCACTTGGCGCTGACACCAGGTGATTTCCTAGTTGGGCCCAATTGACGGCCCGATCAGAACGTTCACTTCCCGATGTTCCCGAGAATCGACCCAAACACTGGCAACTCCTCCAAAAGACCTTTCAACAATTTTTTCAACGATGGCAAAACGACTACCTGACGACTCTACAGACGAGGTGTAAATGGACACGTCCGGACAAACGACGTCGTGGTCATCAAGAACGAGTTGCTACCTCCTACCCGCCGGCGTATTGAACGCGTCATCGGTGTCCACATGGGAAGTGACGGACTGATGCGAATTGCAACCGTCGAATACAATAGTGATCATCGAACAGCCGAGGGTCATCTCATCAAACACCAGTCTCAACGGCCTGTGCAAAACTTTGCAGGCTATTTGGGGCATATGAAGACATCATCCTGAACCGTGGCGGCTCAGCCGGGCAGGATGTTAGTGATTCGAACGATGAACGATCCATGGATGTTGTGTAACCGCATCCCACGGCGACACATTGTATCAACGCCCTCTGATGACATCCATCTGTAACTTCACTGGGTGACACGAAGTCAACTTGACTCAGAGTGTGTGAGGAGAGACGACGCCGAACTGGAATGTTCGCGTCTCACAACAAAGGACTGGTGGATTTGAAGTTTTCACTGAGACAACGTGCGTGAGCGGATCCAAGTTTCTCGTTTGAATTATTATTGTTGTTACCGTCTTATTTTGAAAGTGAAGTTGTAAATTGTTGACTGTTTGTTTCCTCTTGGAGACAGACTTATCGCATGTACACGTTGTCTGTGTGGTCTAGTAGTTAGAGCATGAACTCACAAGCCGAAGGTCCCAGGTTCAAATCTCGTTGGGAGCAACGTGATTTAGTTCAGGGGATTTTTCGGACAGACTATGAGTGTTCACTCAGTGGTGATATGTACTGATTTAATCAGATCATATCATAGCTAAGCAGGCACACCGGAGCATGGTACTGACCAAACCAACTTCCGAAAAAAAAATCAATACGGTCATGAAAAAAGAGATACTCTAACTATCTCTAAGCGAAGGCCCGAAAGGGGCTGTAGTGCTACAAAGAAGAAGAAAACTGGTACAAAAGGTATTGATGAGATCTTTCAACATTTGTTGTTAAAATTGCAATATCTGTGTTAATATAAGCAGGGGGAGCAGAAGAACACGAAAGAAGTGTGAGCCAAGGAAAGATGAATAAATTAAATATCTTTGAGACTCTGAACACTGTAGAACATTTTCTATAGTGCAACAAAAATTACGGCCGCGTAAATCAAAGTAAAAGATGGTTTGTTTAAATCCATTATATAACGTAAATATCATTATTAGTGTATCTTGAGTTTGTACATTAGTTACGTAACGTGTATGGCTGTCTGCATTTCATAGGTTGGGTACAAAACCCTTCTGGAACGTACTTCTGTTTATTCAACTTGTTTTAAGTTATTGAGGTTCATTCATTGTTCTCCTTGTGTCAGTTGTATATGTGGGTGGACCAGCGCTAGCTGAGCTCAGTATGCTACCCTGGGAAAGGGAATTGTCTGTAATTTGAAAAGTAAACACTGCGGCTTATCAAAGACAAGTAACAGCGGTTGGATTTGATGATCATCAAACACAAAGAAAAACGATTGAAGTCGCCATTTATGACAGACTAGTTGAAATATTTAGGAATCAAAAAGTGTTGTAGACTGTGGAGTAATATAATTTAGATACCATGTATGAAGAAAGAGCAGTTCAGAAAACGTTAATATAGACCGGTTCACATTCAAGACCACCTGAATATTTTGTAAAGGTGCTGCAAAGTGGGCTCAGATTGTTCCGGAATAAAATGTTAGGGTTATTTTCTTTTGATCAACATTTTTTAATACAAGGAGAATCCTTTTAAACTTAAATACTATAAAAAATGCTTCAATTTTGTTTCTTTTTTCTTCTTAAGGCGAAACTGTAGAGCAGATGTTCGTTAGCTGAAATCAATTTAATTTTTTTTGGATAGTTAGAATGAAGTGGACGTAAAAAAGTTCCAGCTTTCGCTCAAATTTTCACGTTTTTTCATCATATGCTTTCTCAAATTTTTTATTCCGTTTTAGTTTGTGATTCAGAAATTTTTTGGCTTTGTTAGGATCTTCGAGAAATATTCAAAACAAAAGTAGATGGACTTGACATACGGCACGGATTTTTTCGCATGTACATCCGTTTAATTTTAGTGAAGGCAGAAACATACGAAATTTAGCGAAACCTTTTGGCTAATTTTGAAGACTGATAAAAAACGGATTAGTGCCTTATATGAAGCAGCTGTCTCACAGAAAAAATCTTAACAGGATTTGATAATTTAATGCGAATGGCCGTTGGCATGAGCGAAATTTGCATTTAAATTCAATTAAAAAGTGACTCCTATCATTTTTGCATCTTTGATTCAATTAAATTTGAAATATGCAAAGATTAATTTGAAAGTGAAATAATCTCATGCACATGCTTCTTTCACTAGAAGGAATTTCCTCCTCATCTAAGATATGACTCAAACCGAAATTCTCTGTTCCTACAAAAAAATTCTACTCTCGAGAACAAAACAAGAAAAAGATTCTTACCTGTTGTACCTGGATCTTAAAGCCAATGTCCATCTCAACCGGTTGCCCCGAACCATGGAGGATAGAAGAAGTGCTCAATCGTGTTATGTACACACTCGTATCAACAGCCATACAAACATACGAGTACCTACATACGAGTATATGTGACGTGAAGAGCTTTCTTACAACAATCTTATCATACTCGTATCGAATTCCCACATACTAGACTTCAAGGAAAGAAGAAAAGACGCATGTTCTCGAGACCGTAAAACGAAATAAAATATTACACGGCACGTAATGGATTTTGTTTTTGCTGTTGCTCGCTGTGTAATGATCGCACCAACGATTTCCAGAGTGAACCTGGTTGGTGGATCCACCATCCACCACACTTTGCTCCACCACCACCACAGAACATTCAACTTGAATTTTTTTTATTCTTTTGTTTGGCAAGGGCACGTAAGATGGACGACGACGAGGAACACGGGATCGATTTGATTATCATGCACTGACCACTCGCCCGGCCACGGATCGACGCACCAACCGAAGGGGTTAATCAATTACTATGAATCGCGTTAGAGGTGAAGCCGCACGGAATCATCGGAGCCCTTTTCAGCTGATCGATTTCGGGGGAAACGAGCGTGCACTATTTCATTCGGCAAGGAAACAATGAGTCTACGGAGGATTCGCCTGGCAAAACGGCACGACAGCGGCTGAAGCGGCTCAGACCACGGTGCAGGGACCTTCCGCTCGTACGGACGCATAGAAACGAAACTGTTAAGTATAGAATGTCTCCCGGACTCGGAGGCTGCATCTTTTGAGAATGTTTCAAGAAAAACGGGCTCCAGGGGACCAAATCCATTATTCGATGATAGTGTGTGATTATTGTAAGATGCACAAACAACCACGCAACGCCCTGAAGAGACAGTCCCGGTGTAGGGTAGAGATGGGAGCAAGAATCTAGGGTTCAATCCTCTCCATGTGTAAAATCTAGGGAAAAGTAGCCCTTAGATCGGAACAAAATTGAATCCTTTCAAGCTAATCTGTTCATAATGACCCATCAAGAAATACTATTGTGAAAAATATTCATTTTCACAAATTGCGAACCCTCACCCTACTCCCCTCTACTAAAGTCTCTACCTCACCATGCACCATCAAAGTACACCAACTGCAGCACTCCTAGCTGATAGTTCCTCCTGAGGGATTAGGGAATTTGGAATTTTTTTTTTCGGTTATCGAAAAAAACTGAAAATTAATTTTCCCTTCTGCGCTGGCAGCGACAGTGCTCAAAATCTATTTCCAACCGTGACACGAGGAAGGATTTTGAGGAGTTTTTCCCAAACCATTCATCCAACATAACACACTCGTACTCGTACGTGAACATATGGCGTGCGTAATGCGAGATTTGAAGTGAGTTTTTCTTTATTGTTGATATGATGCAGCGTATCGTCGCGTCATCTTCTATCTTCTAAAACGGAATGAATATTCATATTTCCATGTTTATTTACGTTAAATTGCCGAGAATCGATTGTTGACATCTTGAAACGAGCGTGGATAGGGAAAACGAAGAATAACTTATCTTAGTACGAGGTCATGCTGGTTGACAGGCAGACACACGGGTAATTGTTTAGAAAAGGATATTTTACACAATGCCACCGTGGATGTGTTTGGATGATTATTTTCGAAATGCATATACCGAGTAGCATCGAGAGGATGGTTGAATTTTAATTATTTATGGATGAAGAGGAAGTTGTCTTTATGGGGATTTATTCGAATAAAAATAAATTTTCCATAGTGTACAGAATTTGGTGGAAAAATAAAACTTTTCAGAATCTGTAATTCGATTTCGATATGGCTTTTATTCGACCATGAAAATTTATTTTTCATGGAGAACAAAGGATCAAAAAAGATCCCTAAGGATTGAATCATGCGAGTGAAACGTGGAAGAAGTTGAAAATTGTTTTATCTGTTGTATTTCGTTATTTCTTATTTTCGACTTAATAATCATAATTTCAATTTTTGTCGCTTTAAAAGTCGAAATCCTGTTTAGTTTTTTGTTGGTAATTTATACATTTTGAAAATAAATATGGCTATGTATTCCTAAAAAACAAAATTGTTTCTGTTACTAAGGATAATCATCCCTTTTCATTTTCCCCTCCCTTAATTAATCTGTGAGTATATGCAGGAGGCCCAACACGGGCAGAATGGCATCCCGAAAGTACACTTGCCGGTCTTATGATGCCACCCGGAAGTTGGACATTCTGCCACCTTCGGATTAGTTATGACTGCAGTTAATACCGTGCTTGTAATAATGAAAACGTTTTACAGTTTGAAAGAAATGGCAAAAGTTTATATTTTTTTTCTTTTTCCTCCCAATTTCTTCTATTCTCTCAAATCAATTTAAGATAATGGTACTATTCTCACTACTAAGTTTTACTTTTTCTTAATCAATATTGGTAATGTTAAACTTCAGTTTCCCGTTCTTATACTTGCTATAATTGGCTCATTGAAATTTCTTTTGAAACGTGCATTACGTTTCATTAGAATATTTGCTAACTTAAGCTTTCAAATTTGATGCCCTCATAGATACCAATCATTTGAGTGATCTCATACCTTGCCATTCTTAACAATGGTGTAGTGTTGAAGATCGGATTTGAGCCTTCGAATCTCGGAGGGGTTCTCGATATTTCAAGTCTTCATGTAAAGACGTGCAAAAATTTATGATATAATTTCCCCGATTATAAAACTTTGAAAACTAACATTTGGCAAAGATGAAAAGTTCAACTGCCTCAGGTGATCGACGAATAGTTTCGTCTTGCATGAATTTTCTAGGTACGGATGGCGAACAAAGAGCATATTCATGCCCTCTAACGAAAGAGAAACGGGGAATGAAAAATTGGAGAAAGTGAATAATTGACAGATATGTCAATGGTATATACGGCTTTATAGTAAAAGTTACATTCATAGTGAGGATGTCTTGCAATTAGTTAGAACTGAATATTACATACACATAGCAAAATTAGATACAAATGCGTAAGAGTTTGCGTTGCTATCGTTTGCAGTGAAAAAAGTGATGCTCGCCAAGATTGTCTAGCAAGAAGTGATGAACAAAGAGACGCCAAAAATATCAACTTTGGCGATCATGCGTGGAGGAGTAGTAAAAGACCCCCGGACTAATGACCCGACACAACCGCTGTTGAACAAGCAGGGAGCCGTAGGCGGGGAAGCTCCAGTTGCAGGAGCACCGGAAAATGCCCTAACAGCGCCCTCAAACACCACCGTCAATGACACAACTTTGTCCTTACTGCAAGGGCTGTCCGACAGGATCGGACACATGGAGAGAGATTTCTAAGACCTCAGGAGCAGGCAGCACCCCAGTCACGCAAGAACTCCACCTGGCTGGGAACCGAATCCAAGTGCGGCTATCCCACCTCTAGACTGGCTGAGGATTGGAACCTCTCCCGAGGGAGCTCGGAAATGGATCTCAGAGCCCCAGAGTACCGACCTCGGTACTGTACCGCACCCTCACCGATACCGACAACGCACGACTCAGTTCCGTATGGCGGGCCTACCAATGAAACGCATCGCCCCGCAAATTTCGCGACGCAAGCCCGAGACCCGACACCACGCATGATGGAGAGTTGGCAACTCAGCTTCACCGGCTTTAATTCGGCGACACCAGTGGACAGGTTCCTGTTCCAGATTCAGGCTTTAGTCGCCAGTACGCTGGGAGGCAACTTCTCGGCTTTTCTTCGGCACGCGCACCTCTTATTCAGCAGGGATGCTGCCGAATGGTACTGGAGTTTCAAAGGATCCGTAATACGCCCCGATTGGAATTCCTTCTGTGCAGCTTTGCGCAACCACTTTGATGATGGCCTCACTGAAAGGGAATTGCGCAAACAACTACGGAAACGCAAACAAGGCTCCCACGAACTATTTGACCAGTTTTATACCAGTATACTACGCCTATGCCCGAGGACGAATTGGTGGAAATCATCAGGGAGAACATGCGTTGGGAGCTTCAAAACAGCCTCCTTGATGTGCCAATATACGAGTACACCTTGCAGGGCTTACGCCTCCATGCCCATATACAAGAACGACTAAATGAACGGCGAGGAACCTTTCGTCCGCATCCTCGCATGACGGGGCCTATTCAACGAAGCAGTCATACGACAAAATTAGTAGCAGCTGATCACGTAGATACGGAGCCGACACATATCCCGAGGAGCAGAGTCCCCCTGGATCGCGAGCCCGAACTAGCAACCAACCGACCTTTCGTCGAGGTAGTTGCAAGCCCGACAGTCTGTTGGAACTGCCGGCAACCGGAACACCGGTTCTCTGCATGTCCAGCGGAACCGTCGGTCTTCTCCTACCGTTGCGGAAAAGCGGACACATATGCCCCAGATTGCGCAGATTGCAAGTTGCGAAAAAAACTTGCCAGCGAGTGCCGCAACCACCCGTCGGAACTCCTAAAGCCCGAACGGATAGATACATAACTCATTGCTACGTACAACCAAGCCCCGGATACGACCTCAACCTTGCAGCCGACGTCACGCGATGCCGAGCTGGACGTTCAGGGGAATGGTGATGAGACGAAGGCCCCCTGGCATGTTAAGCCCTTTCATGTTAGACTGCGGGACTATTTAGCTACTCGTCAGTGCGTCTTCAATGAGGAGATGGTTCTAACCAAACCTCCGAGAAGGAAGCGAGCCACGCGTCGGATGCGGAGCTTCTGGAGAAGGGTGAGGCAGTCGAGGAAGACGTTGCGGGCGATCCAATTAGATGAAATATTAAAGGACGACGTTCGCCCGTACGCGTCAGTATATATCCTGCAAAAGCGACTGGTAGGCTTGATTGACACTGGGGCCAGTGTTAACTGCATAGCAGCCGATTTTGCAGGAGAGGTCCTGACGACCCACGCAGATCAAATCCAGCATTTTATTACCTGGTTAAGCACGGCGGACAGAACTCGTCGCTCCCTAGTGGGGAGACGTACCAGGGACGTCATCTTTAAAGGTGTATCCAAGTCCCTGGAATTTTACATCATACCCCAACTAACACAGAACCTTTACCTAGTGGTGGATTTCGTCCGAAAATATAATTTGGCCCCGGCATTATTTTCTAGCACGACACTTGACTCTGTCGCCACTGTCCATGACGCGACCCCAACTTCTCACTCACTTCGACATGTACTGGATGCGAATCAACAACTGCGAGTTGACTCGGCTATATCGGCTTTTCCAACGCATGAGAAGGAAGGTCTCGGCAGTACAACCTTGGTGTCTCACACAATAGATGTGGGGGATGCTAAACCCATAAAGCAGAGACATAGTGCCATATTTCCGGCGAAGGAAAAGTCGTTATATGCCGAAGTTGATCGGATGTTGGCACTAGGCGTGATCGAAGAATTGCAGAGCGCATGGACTTCACCGGTCACTTTAGTTGTTAAACCGAACAAGGCCCGGCTATGCTTAGATGCCCGACGTTTGAATGCCGTCACTGTTAAGGACGCATATCCTATACCGTTGATTGAGGGTATCCTAAGTCGATTACCTAAAGCCCATTTCATTACGATCTTGAACCTCAAAGACGCTTTTTGGCAAACCCATTTAGATCCAGGCTCAAAAGAGAAGACAGCCTTCACGGTCCCAGTTCGCCCACTGTACCAATTTGTGACCATGCCATTTGGACTGTGGAATGCCTTTCAAACAATAACGCGCCTTATGGATAAAGTGATACCACCGCATTTACGACACCAAGTTGTCGTATACTTGGGCGACCTATTGTTTATAACCGAGACCTTTGACGAATACATCGGCCTTGAAATTGCAAGCATTTGACTTTACGATTCGACACCGGAAAGGAAGCCAACATGAAGTATCGGAGGATATTCGCCCCGGAAGGAGCCGAGTTGGCCCAGGAGGACGACAGCCTCCTCTTGATCGACCTGAACCATCCCGCCTTTAAGTCCGTAAGCTACACCCAGCTGATGCATGCCGTTCAGAGCCAGTTACCACAGATGCCAGAACTGCGGGTGATGGAGGGATTTGTGTACAAGCGGATGGGACACGCATCCGGAGACCCCATACAAGAAGAGGAACAGTGGAAGTTATGGGTGCCCGAAGAATTTACCATCGATCTTATTAGACGTGCTCATGACCACCCGTTGAGTGCGCACGGCAGAGACGGTCATACGCTGCGGCAAACCTATACTGTCCTTCGGCCGCCGATGGGCAAGTTTGAGCTACCTGAGCGTAGCGCTTGTATATCGTTCTTATCGGTTCTTATTCCCGATCGAATTCTGGTTACACCGGCGCTGTCGTGGTCCTGGACCAACTGTCGAAATTCCCAATCATTAAGCCGATTAGTAACATGCATACCGGCTTGATAGTCAGTTTCTTGGAGAAACGTGTCTTCCATGTATTTTGAGAACCGGAATATGTTCACCTCGGGTAGATTTCGGGACCTGATGGACAAGTATAGTATTATTCACCAACGGACCGCAGTCTACTCTCCACAAGCAAATGCGTCCGAGCGGTTAAATTGTACACTCCTAGCCGCTATTCGTGCCTAGGTCCATCCGGATCAGAAGGATTGGGACCGCAGGATTTCCGCCATTACCTGTGCTCTGTGCTCTTCATACCACACCGCTACGGGGATCTCACCTTACTTTGCCATGTTCGGCCAGTAGATGATTTGCCACGGTAACTTGTACCGGTTGTTGCGGTAGTTAAAATGTTTGGAAGACCCCATAGTGGCTCTGGAGCCGCACGAGACACTCCGAGTACTGCGAGACCAACTCCGGGAGAGATTGAAGATAGAAGACGTGCGAGGGAGGAGCGCTACAATCTGTGATCTCACCCTTCTGGTTTCAAGGCAGGCGACGAGATCTATCGACGGACTTTAGGCAAAGTGAAGCGGCCCGGCACTACAATGCTAAATTGGACAAGAAATTTGTGAAGTGTCGGGTTCTGCAGGTGTTAAGTCCCACGCGTTATCTCATTTCTGCCATGTCCGGAAAAGAACTGGGAGTCTACTATGCCAAAGTCTTACGACGTTGATTGGCATTGTTCACCAGCACCTGGCCTTGTAAATCGCACACAGCGACTTTTCCATCCAGAATTTATCCTGTGAAGGTTAGCCATCCACCCGCCACACGCCCCAAGACGGGCGGGCTCAGCTTAGAGCTTGACATTCTGTCCGTCAGTCTCCCCATGACTGGTTGCCATCGTGGACACTGCCCTGTAATAACCGCAATCTTGGCACCCTACGCCACTGATGCCTACCAGCTGACCCACATGCCCTACACCACTGACGCCTACCAGCTGACCCACCTGCCCTACACCACTGACGTCTACCAGCTGATCCACATACCCTTACGCCACTGACGTGGAGCGACTTTTAAACTATTCACGAACAATTGACAACAATCAATGTCAAGATTCGTGCACATGTGTTTCGCGTATTAAGTTTCTCGATTTCAAAAAGAAATTTGCCCGCCAAATCTAAGAAACGTGGAACCGTGAGTGAAAAAGAAGGTATAGTTCATCTGAAAATGTGAGGCTAATATTTAGGTTTTGTCGACTTTCTAGCCGTCATGCTAGTGAGAAGTAGTAATCGGCCGCCGCGACGAGTACAATAGCTCCCCTGGCCGGTTTCACGTTGCGGTCGGTACGCGGTGCCATAGCTTGTGGTTGCGTGTTTTTTACTAGCGTAGATTTTTTCGGTTTTGTCTTCGAGTAGTATACTTCGGGCACCGCGTCGGTGATATTCGGGAGCGCGTATTTTTGTTTTGTTTTTATTCCTTTCCTCCGGGATGGGACAATGCATTTTAGAGTAGTCGATGGAACCTGTTTGACGCGTTATTAAATCGGGCATTAACTGAACTTTATAAGCCTTAGGACCCAAATCTTTATGCCAAATACGGTGTACTGATGTTTGTGGAATGCCTAATTCCAAAGAACGACGAGGAATGGACAAACCTGGGTTTTCTTCAACACTTTCGGCTGCATCAGCAATATTCTCGGCTCTTTTTGAGTGACGTGCACGGGTTTTATTCTTCACATCACTAAGTTGTCCCAACAACTCGAATTTTTCCACCAATCTCTGTATTGCGGTCCGACAAGGTGCTTCACGACGACCCAAAAATGTTCAAGTTTCACGAACCGTCTCCGCCAAATTTTCACCATTTTTATAGTGAATTTTAATAATTTTAATGTGTTGTTGAAGCGTGTATTGTTCCATTTTTATTAATGGCGTAGTTCCTCCTTGTCAAATGTCAAAAAATGACAGCATCAAAAGTGACATCTACCGAAATAGCGGGCTATTCAAAATAACACCTCTTATTGGAAAACCCTTTATATCGAGCTATCAGGTCTGTACAAGATTGTCAATATCTTCAGAAGGACCTGATTGCACTAAGTAGCTGGTGTCTAACTACCACTGTCTTAATGTTGCCAAATGCTATAAAATGACTTTTAATCTAAATCAATCTCTGCTGACTTTCACCTACATATATGTCAAAAGGAGTCCCACTCGCTGCTGTGGGTCTGCTAAAGATCTCGGTGTTCATTTTGATTCTAAGCTCAATTTTGATGCACACATTCTAATCGCGAATACTAGGGCCTCAAAAATATTGGGACTTATTTTCAGGCATGCTTATAAGTTTACCAAATTATCTACTCCCGTCCGCTTGTTTATCTATCTTGTCCGTCCTATCCTTGAATATTGCTCTGTATTGGGTTTTCCAATAAGAGGTGTTATTTTGGATAGATCTTGCGACTTCTTCCTTTGGGGCCACGTGAAAGAGAAGGTCTACGCCAACACCCCAGCGTCGCTTCAAGATCTCAAAGATGGAATTCGTGAGGCTATCGAGGACATAGGGCAGCCATTTTGCGATTTGGTTATGGAAAATTTCATGAAAAGGATATGGTCCTGTAAGCGTGTCGTGGTAGTCATTTCTCTGATGTTCTTTTCCACTTTTAACGGCACACCTTCTTTATAATGAAATATACATCCAATCATTTATATTAAAAAATGGCATTTTTCATTTAATATCAAAATAACATCTCTTATTGGAAAACCCTATAGTTTGGCCTCTCCGACACTCCTACCTCATTAACTCGTTAGAGAATGTCTAGCGGAAATTTACTCGTGTCTTGTTTTACAAATTCAAAATCTCATATCAACCCTATGACTGTCGTTTACCCTTCTTACGTCTGCCTACTCTGTCGTCCCGTCGTATGTATCTAGATCAGTGTTTTCTATATCAACTCTGCCACAATCAAATTTCATCAACATTGCATGGAGACTCACGTTTTCGCTAACCATCGCGTTCTTCTCGAGCAAACAATTTTTTCGTACTACCGTATGCCCGTCCAAATTTATTTTTTCATTCTCCTATTATACGAATGGTAAGAAATCATGATAAGCTTGAGCTTGGTCCTTTTTCCGACTCATGCCTTGTTTTTAAATTGAGATTAAGAAACCTGATCCTTACAACTCAATTTGAGTAAATATTAGACTTGTTTGTTCCTTAATTTAATTTTATATGGATTTTGTTTTTTTTTCCACCTTAGTACTTACTATTGTTAATATCTTTGAATTTCTTTACATATTAACTTTTTCACTTAATTCTAATTTGCATTAATTTTCTTTTTGTTTGTTTTGCGCCATTTTGTAATTGGATTGTGTTTAATCTGTTCAATGGAATTTCAAATAAATATGTATAAGCTTAAATAAATTTATGATCGAATTTATCGGCACTCGAGGTGATATGGCCAGTCCCACGCTTTGCTCGTGCGTCCGTCCACTCAGCTGCGATACGTTCTGATTTTTTAAACCAGCGCGTATCATCACTGAGCGGGCTTATAGTCCGTCCGAAGAATCACTCGAAACAAATCTCAATGTTACCAACGGGGTTCGAACCTGGGAACATCAGCTTACGCAGTGAGTACTCTTACCACTACATTATGCGGACTACTAAATGATCGAATGAACATGAAAAAATGAGTATTGATCCAATATTAACTGAAATTTGAAATTGTAGTTTGACAATGAGCATGTGGAGGAAGTGAATGTTTAATTTAGCGAAATGCTTGCATAATAAATTTAAAGTTGCTTTTTTAATTGAGCGATTGGATATAAATTTGGGCGATTTATCCAAGCGGCTGTTATAAAATTTTTCATGATTTGTTTAAGCCTAATTGCCAAAGGTTTATGCAGATATCTTAAACTTACGAGGGTAGTCCCAAAAGTACCCGACCTGACTTATGAATACAGGTAGTTTTTAAAAAAGCAATTATTGCGTTTGACAGTACCACTTTTCAACAACTTAATGTGAAAAATTCATAACGGTACGTTTATTATTATTTTTTCACAGACATCCAAAGTGAACGCTTTCAGTGAATTTGTAAATATGGAAAAAATCGGGCATCGTTATGCGATACAATACTTTCATTTGAAAGGTCTAAGTCCAACCGATATCAAAGCCGAGTTGGATTCTACTCTGGGGAAGTCTGCTCCTTCGTTTACAACGTTCAAATATTGGGTAGCTGAGTTCCAGCGAGGTCGTACGAGCTGCCAAGATGAACATCGCAGTGGTCGACCAAGTGAGGTCACTACGTCAGAAAATGTAAAGAAAATCCACAAATTGGTATTGGATGACCGCCGACTAAAAGTGCGCAAGATAGCAGACATGGCAGGCAGTTCATAAAGTGCTGTGCGTCACATTTTGGCCGAAAATTTCGACATGAGAAAGCTGCGCGCAAGATGGGGGCCGCGTTTGCTCACAATGGAGCACAAACAGCAACGTGAGGATGTTTCCATCGAGTGTTTGACAATGTTTCGCAGCAATAACGACGAGTTTTTGCGTCGGTTCATAACCATGGACGAAACATGGGTTCATCATTTTACGCCTGAGACCAAGGAGCAGCCAAAGCAGTGGACTGAAAAGGGAAAATCGGCTCCAAAGAAAGGCAAGGTCATGGCATCCGTTTTCTGGGATGCACGTGGAATAATATTTATTGATTATCTCGAAAAAGGAAAAACAATCAACGGCGCATATTATGCAGCCTTATTGCAGCGTCTGAGTGATGGTATCGAGAAAAAACGGCCCCATCTGACGAAAAAGAAAGTATTGTTTCATCACGACAACGCACCAGTCCACACGTGCGTCATTGCGATGGCTAAAATCAATGAGTTGAAGTTCGAATTGCTTGCTCATGCTCCCTATTCGCCAGATCTGGCTCCCTCGGATTATTTTCTTTTTCCGAATTAGAAAAAAATCGCTCGGCGGCAAAAGATTTGCCAATAATGAAGAGGTAGAGTCTGCGGTTAGTAGCGATTTTAAGGAGCTTGACGGTTCCTACTATAAAGCGGTTATCGAAGCTATTGAACATCATTACGAAAAGTACGAGGGTCATTCAACAAGTACTTAGCCTCACAGCCCGATGGCGCTGCTATTACAAAAGAGTCTTACCATCGTGCAGTCAATTCCTTTCATTAGTTTTGTTTTGATAGCCTTTGGAAGCGAGCGTGTCGGTCCGTTGTACAAAAATGGAAAATAAACAATATCGTTCAGTGATTAGATTTTATTTTTTGGAAGGGAAAACGCGCAGCGAAATCAAAGATCGCTTGGATGCTGTGTACGGTGACTCTTCTCCTTCAATGACGACCGTCAAGAATTGGTTCAACGAGTTTGTTCGTGGCCGCACGTCGGTTTTTGATGAGCCACGCCCAGGTGCCCCGAAAGCGGCTGCTACGGAGGAAAACGTTAAAAAAATCCAGGATCTCGTGTTGGCAGACCGTTGATTGAAGGTTCGCGAGATAGCTGAGACTGTGGGCATCGCAGAAGGAATAGTGCATCATATTCTACACGACGAACTGGGCATGAGAAAGCTGTCGGCTTGATGGGTGCCGCGTTTGCTCACACCGGAAAACAAACACAACCGTGAGACCACATCGGCGACGTATTTGGCGCTGTTTCAGCGCAATCCGGCGGAGTTCTTGCGTCGTTTCGTGACCTTTGACGAAACACGGATTCACTGGTACATACCAGAGACCAAGGAACAGTCGAAACAGAGGACTTCACCCGGCAAATGTGCTCCGAAGAAGGCGAAGACTGTTCGATCAGCCGGAAAGGTGATGGCCGCCGTTTTCTGGGATTTACAAGGTGTGATCCACATCGATTACCTCGAGAGGGGTAAAACAATCACGGGGCGCTACTATGCAGACTTATTGGGCCGATTTGACGTCGAATTGAAGAAAAAGCGGCTTGGCGAAGAAAAAAGTGCTGTTCCACCACGACAATGCGCCGGCTCACACCTCCGCCGTCGCCATGGCCAAATTGGTCGAATTGCGCTACGAATTGCTGCCCCATCCACCGTACTCTCCGGATTTGGCCCCTTGTGATTACTTTTGTTTCCAAACCTGACAAAATCACCCGCCGAGAATAGATTTGGGTCGAATGAGGAGGTCATCGCCGCCACGGAGGCCTATTTTGCAGCCCTCGAGAAAATGTATTTTTTGAAAGGGTGGTTAGAGCATCGCTGGGCAAGTGTATCGAGCTTGAAGGAGATTATGTGGAAAAATAAATTGCCACCTTTCCAAAATTTTCGTTTTTCTTCTGTAGGCTAAGTACTTGTTGAATGAGTCTCGTATATCGAGCTGAAAGGAGAATATGTTGAAAAATAAAAAACATTTTCACAATTTTTTAATGTTTTCTTTGTCGGGTTGGGTATTTTTGGGACCGCCCTCGTATATGGCATTCACCCCACTTAATTATAATTTCAAATAAATTTTTTTCACGGTGTAGAAGCAACAAAATAAGTTAATGTGCAATCTAGTATATATTTCTCATACACACTCGGAAAAATTATCATGGGTTAATTTTTTAATTTGTTAAATCTGCTTTATGTATCTTTGTTTTAAACAAATTTCAGTAAGTGTGACTGACGACGAAATTTCAGTAAGTGTGACTGATGATTGCAGGAAGCGAAGGCCCGAGAGGAGCTGTAGTGCTAAGAAGAAGAAGAATAGATGATTGACAAAATCTACTTTTCTTTCTTTGAGATGATTTCGTGATTCTAATACCAAATGGTTTTTCTACATAACTGATTGCTAATTTCTTCATTATATAGTGGTTACCGAAGTTAAATTAAAATAAAATATAATTAAAAATTCCGTTTGGATTTTCAATAATTCCCTATTTATTCCCTGATCCAAAAACAAAAGCAAGACGTTCCTGAAGCGAATTTTGGCATTCTTCCTACGTCAATTTGCACTGTGGTCACTAACCGATTGAGTCATTGCGATAATAACTTAAATATACCTTGAATATGTCAATGACTCTCTGCTTAATATTTCCACTAAAAAGCTTTATTATTTATTCCGTTCTTATTGTAATTTATTTGTTTTCGCCGTATAACTTCGGATAAATGCATTCAACAAATACCATCAAACCCAAAACGCATTGCAACTGTGCGAACTGGAACTGAGAAAGATGTATCAGCATCATTAAATACCACCTCGAAAGGCATTAATTTCCTTACAACAATTCCGACATGGTCAGACGAGTTGAATGGCAGCAAAAAATGCAACAAAGTCGACCTTCGGCGAGGTCAAAGACATAATTTACGAATCTTAGAGTTTATAAGCCTGTTGAACCTTAGCTCATCCTATCTGCCAGCACTCATCACAATTCCGCGGGCCTTTCAAGTCTCCACCAATACCAGTGTCCGGTGGAAGTAAAAAAATGCTGTACCCTGCCCATATGAAACATTCCCATCCCCTATACACCGATATGTAGAAGAAATTAATGGTCTCGCCAAAAGCTCCGTCGTTGGTCCTTTGCTTTTTATTTATTTTCATTGTTTGGCTTGGCAAACGGTCTACTGATTCATATCGAAAAGAATTTATGCTTTCTGTCGATGGTACGCGCTTTGCCTTTTGTCGCGTCTTGTGCAAAAAACTGCTGGTAAACTAGTTTTCTCAAAAGCCTCAAGTCAAATATTTGCGGTGGTGGAAGCCACTTCAGAAGATCTCGCGTGGGATGCCACGAGATTATCTTCACTATATGCCTAATATTTGGCGTATACCTCATCCATTACAACCGGAAGTTCCTTACAATTCCTACCCACGTAGAGTAAGCGGTTAAACTTTCTAATGGGCCACGGATAGAATGAGTCAACTTCCTTTTCTAATTTCCGCGCGCATATTTCCCCCCAATATGCGAGTAAAAAGCGCGCTCGTAAAAACACTTATCACATGTGAAGAAGTGCGATATGACTCAACGGCTCCAGTAGTCTCCACGCTAAACTTCTAATGAGCTTGATCTTGAGTCGTAACATAACTACACGCTCCTACCGTGTGTGATTGGAACGAATGGAGGATTATTACCGATTTTCCCACGAGTTTCGGGTTCGAGGCTAATTCTGCGGCTGGAATGAAACAAAATCGAATTAAATAACCGCATGTAAGCATCTCGTCTGGCGATTTCCACACACTGTTTGCTTAGGGGGAGCGGCTTGTAATTGTTTTCCAAGACATGTTCATTGCAAGCATTTCCTCAGATCGGGTCTTATGTAATTCTACTTCATACTCGCATAGGGCCGGGCAGGTGAAGAAAATCTTAAAATTGGTAGTTTCTAAAGAACAAATTATACCCCCTAAAGCTACAATAAATGGTGAAAATTTTACTACGACCCAAACTGAAAAGCTTATCCGCATTACTAGAGCTCATCGATGGTGCACCTTGCATTGGAAAATTCTCACACTCTTCCAATGACTCGAAATACCTTTTTAAGCGCGGATTTACCGCACCACCGCGTTTCGGCGAAATTCAATTATAAATCGTGTACATAAATATTTAGTGAGAAGCCTCCACTTATCATCGGGCTTGGATCAAATCCGCGGAAAAGACTAATGGGTATTTACCGAGGCTACTTTACACTCTTTTGATATGTCAGTCACACTTACTGAAATTTGTTTAAAAAAAAGATACATAAAGCAGATATGCAGATAGTGAGTAGCGTAGCGGTGACTAATTTTCTTATTTTGTATTCAAATTGCATAGTAAAATTTTCATCGTTGATAAAACACCAGTTTCCTGCTGTTGTAGAGACAGAGACAAAGCTCGAGTTTGAATATTTCTTTTATGTAATTTAAGTAGTATTGATTTCAAGTTAAAAAGACAGAAAAAAGCCATTTGTGATAAGTTTGTTGACCTTAAAATAGTTCTTAATTATTTGCTTAGGAAGATACGTTTGTATAGAGATGAATCTTATTTCGATTCATCTGCAATTGTTTAGTTAACTTAAAAATATCAAAAGTAATACGAAGGGTATTAGAATCTGCGACATCTGGTAAATCGAAGACGAAGATTGAAAGAAAGGTTTTGTTTGGTCCGAATAGTGAGAGTTCAACGAGCTGAATCCTACATAGAAGAGAGCATTCAGACTAGAGATGACGTCATTAATTAAAAAGATTTCACTTATGAAAGTACATAAACAGTTTAATTTTTACATATGTATCAACATCGGTGAATCTTTTAAAGAGAGAAAGGGTAATTTCAATATTAAAAAATTAGATAATCGAAATGTATGTATAGTATGTATATAGAAAAGAATTCGAGTCTTGCAAAGTGATCACAACACGCGGAGGACGACCCAGACCTTGTGGTCTCACTAGAATTCTTCATCGATGTCCTTTGGGGGAAATACCTTCAACAGCTTTCTGGAATCATCTTTTAGCTGATAAGCCAACTGCACAAAACGATGCCGGACTACCGCTGGAGTAAAGCGATCTGCTGTATTGCTAACGACAAAATTGTGAACGAAGACTTTCAGACGCTGAAGTTAGAATAAACATAAACAGTCGAGCAGCCCCGTGGTGACCAGGAGTGGCTGCTGCTGGAGAGAGAAGGTGGTCACCCCATTGAGACTGCTTAGTGTGTTATTTTACTAGATTCAAATAAACTATATCCGTCAAGTTTCCACCCTTTAGACAGAGATGAGTGGTTCACTTCAGCTACTTTAAGATCTTCAGGTTTGACATTCCCCTTGTAATGCAACAACCTTCTTCGGAAAAAGTATTGCTTTTTGTACTACAATATTTACGTTTGCCACAAGGTCCGCATAGTCCGCGTGGTCAAGTGGTTAGAGCACTAAGCCCGTAAGCCGAAGGTCTCTGGTTCGAGTTTCGTTGGCGTCAACGAGATTTAGTTTGAGTGATTCTTCGAAAGGACCATAAGCCCGTTCAGTTATGATACTGCTGGTTTAAAATCAGAACGTATCGCAGCTGGGTGGATGGACACATGGCCAAAGCGTAATAATGATCATATCACCTTGTGGAGTGCCGATACATTCGATCATGACAATGAGATACTCTAACTATCTCTAAGCGAAGGCCCGAAAGGGGCTGTAGTACTACAAAAAGAAATAAGAAATCTTAATTGACACTTAATAGAACATTTCTAAAGATAATAAATATTGATCGGTACACCTCGTAGAGTAGAGTACGCGAGATAAATATTTTGTAGCGTAGCTTCGTAGCTCGACTAGAACCCGCCTCATATGATCCCGCAAATAGCTAGTCGACAAACACGCGTCCGCGAATGTAAGCGAAGCCAGTCAGCTTGTTTATAGCTCGCTGACACTTTTATTTTTACTTTATTTAATTATTTGCCAAGCAAGACATATACTTTCAATTAAAAAAAATTTCAAAAATATAAAAATTGGAAATAAGACATTTTTCTTAAATTTAGGTACAATAAATTATCGTACAATTATGTTGAGGAATGAAGGGATTTCAGGATATTAGTTTTATATAAGGCTTTGGAAATGGATGGGGAGTAGGATTAATTAAACTTGTTGAATGCCCTACAACAAACCTTTAATGGCTCATTGTCTGCATAGGTAGTGTGATGGCGATCTACGATAAGTATTGGTGATTGTCTTGTGATTCTAAGAGGCTCATTCAAAGTAATTTTCTTACTTTGTACCGAACCTTAATATTGTCTCTCAGAACATCATGCAGACATCATCATTCTCCTAGAATCTAGTGATACCGTATTAAGTACCTGAAGCCGATAGCTATATGATGGTAGGCTGTTGGAATTCCTAGGGTCGTAAAGGGATCTTAGTGTAAAAATAAGAAACTGTTTCTGGACCGATTCTAACCTGTCAGCGTGGATATCAAAAACAAGGTTCCAAATCAGGATGGCATATTCAAGAATAGGGCGCACTAAAGAGATGTATAGTGATTTAGTAACCCAAATATTGTTGAATTTCTTAGCTCTTCTTTTGATGAAACCTAGCATTTTACATATTAGCCTTAGATATAGGTCCATGGTACTGTAGTTTAAGCCAAAGCTTCTGGTCCAGAACAACACCAAGGTCCACAATGTTCTCGACGCTACTAAGTGTTGTGTTGTTGATGCGATAGTCAAATAAAAGAAAGCTCTTTTTTCTTGAAAAACTTAGTACCTCGCATTTTTCCAAGTTTAGGGAAAGTTGATAATTATTGCACCAATCAGAGAGAGTGTTAAGCTTGGACTGAAGGAAAATCATATCCGACAAAGAAGATATAACGTGATAAACTTTCAGGTCATCTGCATAAAAAAGATGAGGTGCATCATGTAATACTGACGAGAGGCCCGATATGAAAATATTAAATAATAGAGGTCCAAGATAACTTCCTTGAGGAACCTCGGAAAGAATATGAATTTGTTTGGATAATTGTCCTTGAAAATTGACAACTTGAATGCACTCTTTAAGGCACGTATGGTTCCAGCTGAGTAAACGGCCTGTAATACCAAAATTACGGAGTTTTTATATCAGAACTTCATGATTTACACGATCAAATGCTTTGCTAAAATCTGTATATATTGCATCAATCCCCATCTCACATAGAACACTTGATGTCATAATGAGGAGATTGGTGGTGGTAGATCTATTTTTTTGGAACCCGTGCTGATCTTCATGAAGCCGCGGTTCTATAATAGGAGAAATCTTCTTGCAAAGCATCGGTTCAAAAACCTTAGGAATGGCTGACAATATAGCAATGCACCGTAATTTTGAATACACCGTTTATTATTCTTCTTATGAATTGGTATTAGGTACGAAAATTTCTAGTAAGAAGGAAAGATGCCGCTAGAGAGGGATTTACTGAAAATGGAGAAACGCTTTGCACTGGATCAAAAAGCCAGGAGGAATAAGATCAGGACCAGGTCACTTGTTTGAATCTAAACCCGCAAATGCATGAGCAATTTCTTCCTTAGAAATTGAAACTTCTGTAATCAAAGTTGTTGAACACGGCATTTCAGAAATAGGATTTCTTGGTTTCGGAGAGTTACAATAAACCTCTTGAAAATAACTCCAAAAACTCGCAGATTTGCCCTTGGGAGTCAGAAACAGGATCCTTAAAAAACATACATGACGGGTAACCTTGAGTCTTACGCTTGACGTTTAAAGAATCGAAGAATTTCTTTGGGTCTTAAATGATATTTCCGCCAATCAAATTAACTTATAATTCATATGCACCTCGAGATTTTGATTTGAATTCGCCAGCAAGCTCATATTTTGATTGAATAGCATTGCTGAAATTTTTTTTTACTTTTGATCATTTTATAATTTTTATTCCTTTCCTTTATTCCTTATTCCGAAAGTTAAGCTCATCTTAATTTTTGGTACATTCTTTTCAACGGCGTCAAGAGTTATCCGATAAAAGCACGATAAAGCTTCTTCTAGATCTAGCGTCGAAAGAGTACAAGTCCAATCAATAGCACAAAGATGTTTTTAATGCTTTCATAATCAGCATTGCGGAAGTCGTATACAATTGAATGATTGTATGAAATAGGGTTGGAAATATCAGTAGTGGAAATCTCAATAGTAAGAGCAGAGTGAGTGATGATTCCCACTAACAACATTCCATTGATTAATTCCCACTAACAAAACTTCATTCAATACCTTTTCCCTAACAAAACCTAATTCCTTCCTTCATACTAACTACTTCTATTCCCACTAGCAAATTTCATGTTTTTATACTAACAAAAATTTATTCATGTTTCCCTTTAAACAAATTTCCATATCTTGCCCATCAAGAAAGAGTTGAAGTTGCTAAACTGATGAATGGGAGATCGACAAGTCATAGCTCCATTGGTTACGGCACTCGTTCTCGACCGGGGGTCTGCTGGAACCCTGAGTTCAAGTTCCCCCGGGCGCAGGGAAGCACTCTTTTTGGGATATCGGCAAAATCAATAGCTTCCGTAATGTATATGTGACACTTTGTATTCAATCAAGCGATTCTTGGATGATGTAAATTGCCATATATGCAATCAATGGATACTATTGTGATTGTCGATACGGGAAAAAAGATGTGTGGGTAGCGGAATCGAAGTGTTATGAACTTAGATTACGTTACCCAAAGGCAACAGCGGTAATTGAAAATGAAAAAGAGATTACGGAATCGGATTGGATGCAAGTGAAAAATGCGGGGATTGGGAAGTCAGTTTTTGGCTTTTAGAGGACTGAAATTCGTTGGTGGTTTTGGAGAAAGTTTTTTTGGTAAACTCGATGAATAAAAAGTGGTTGAAGTCAAGGTGAATTTCAAAAGTATTAATTAAATACGTTGGAATGCAGTGGAAATTTTAAGAGTTAAACAAGGAAACAGTTGAGTGAAGAAAAGATTTTGATAGCAGAACGGTTTCTTCCTAGTGGTTGGATACGGATGAAGAAGTAATTAGTGGATACAAGTAGTGGAAATAAAAACTCAAGGCAACAAAGAAAAAAGGAAACGAGAATTAGATAGTGTGAATTGTGATAAGTGATAGATTTGATCACCTGTGAAGTTAGGAATTGTAATTTTCTCGTGGGAAATACAAATTTGTATAAAAATAAAACGGTTTACGTATGCAATAAGTGTGGGGGGTTGAATTTCCCAACAAACGGAAATATGGACTAGCTTATGCGAATTATTTTATGAAGTTACGGTTAATTAAGACGGTATTAACGGGAAATCACGGGCGAGTTGAAAATTATGTTGAAGTGGCCGCTTATCAGCATTTAAGGTGTTTGAAGGTAACGCCAATTAAATTTTGCAGTGACCACACCTCTTTATTTTTGCGTCCTTCGCCGAGCGCTCGGAGATCCACGGAAAAAGAAGAGGGTAAGTAGTAGTAAATATTTTTTTTCCTTGTTTCTTTTTTTTCACATCTTATTATTACATATTTTTTCCCTGCTTATTGAAATTGACTTATTTTTCTTTTGATTAATATTTTAAATAATTTGTTTTGCATTAAAAAACTATTGAGGGTTCTGTTTGTTTTTGTTTTGATTGATATATTTTTTTTGTTGAATTTGAAAATTTCTTTCTTTTTGAATTCAATAAACGGCCATTTTTACTGTTTTTTTAAATTTTTCATTTCTCAAAATGACCTCCTCCCTTCCCATCCTTTTCCCTTTGTGCTAGTTTTTATGTAAGGTGGCTCAGCACGAGCAGAGGGTGTCCCGGAAGTCCCTCGACACCACTGAGCGCTAGCCGGCCTCAGTATGCCACCCCGGGCTACACATCCCTCTGCTAGTTCTTAATGTCTGCAACTGCGGTGACTCCCGTGGTTGCAAACAACTGTTAGAAAAAAAGCGCTCTTTGTCATCGGTTGGATTGACCACTACATCGTCATATGCGTTAGTAAATATTAAGTCTAAACAATTTCCATTTTGGTTAGACGTTGGAGCTATTTGCTGCAGACCGTTGCCATGAAAAGTACTTATCAAGTTAAAATCCTGACTGTCAAGAAGATTGATTGGGAGAAGACGATTATCGACTTCTTCAATTACGAATTTCAAATTTGGTCGATGAAAGTCTATAGGAATAATTATTATGTCATCTTCTTTAATAGATGGAGCTAGAGAAGAAATGGTTTCGATGAGTTCATGATAGCCGATTTCAGAAGAGTTTGGGGGGATGTAGTACACGCCAAGATATAAGCTAAGCTTTTTTGTAGATATATTAACTACCCTATGCTGGAGTAATTTATATGAGGTGGTGCTTACGAGCTCACTTGAAAGGGAGTTGTCGACCACAACTAATACGCCACCTCCTCTTGATTGTCCAGTGCTGTGATAGTCTCTATCATCTCTGAAGATAGTCCAATCGCTGTCTAAGATTTCTTCATTTCTGTATGTATCGGTAAGCCAAGTTTCTGTCAGGGATAAAATTTGAAAATGGTAAGATTTTGCGTCAAGGAATAATTGGCTTAATTTAGATCGGATATCACTGCAATTGTGGTAAAATTATTTTAGGCTCTGTTGAATGGGCATTTTATTGAGGACGAAAAAATTTTTTGTGTTCTCTAGTCCTTTGAAGCCAGGAAATGTAGTTTGAGCTTCTATGTAACGCATACGATTCAAGATTTTTTATTGCTTGATCTGAAGTGATTCCGAGTTCTTCATGAAAGCGAAGATATATACCTACCTCTCTTTGTATTATGACTTTGAGGCTGGTTTTGGTTTTTCCATCGATACATGTCGTATCTGGCACCTTATGCATGTATGCTAAAAAGAGTCGAACACATTTATAGATTTTGTGGTCTCTGAATCTCGATAAAAATATCTATTTTCTAAATCTGCCCCAGAGTTGATTGTGGCTTTTATGGATGGTAGGCATAGCGGACAGAAGACTGTGGAGGGTGTATTGAGCTCGAAGAAGAGGGTGTTTGAATCCCGCCACGGATGATATTTCCGCATTTCGACAGTAGTTTAGAAGATATTCCCGTCGTAGCAAGAGTTACATTCGATTTAGAGACCTTTTGCAAAGTTTTTGACTCTAAGTTAGAATTTTGTGAAAAGCTTCTATTGTTAATGTTGTCTTGTGTTGCTGGTGCAATAGCAACGGTACCTGCCAATGAATTAGATGTTGAGGATGGTTCAGATAAAATTGTGGGTAAAGTATGGTTAGTACAAAGGGTTAAGTATGGTTAGACAATCGGCACCTGGGTCCTACACGGATTTTTAGAAGAAAAAAAATTCATTGCAAAGTAGCCAAATGGAATGAGCTGGAAGGCTGTAGCATTCAGCTCCCTTATGTTGGTTTTTTTTTATTTTGGCCAGGACATAGCCTTCTACAGCTTGCTATGGATCACTGTTTGAATTCAATTGTATTTTTCCATTCAAAAAACATTCAAACTTCTGAGTAGATTATACATAGAACCATGCTAGAACATCAGAAAAAAGCAAAAACATGGTTCCGGACGATTTCCAGGCAACTTACTATGGTCAGGCTCAGATAGAATTCAGTATTGACTATTTGGAGCTCTCCAGGGTGAATGATACGATTTGAAGTAATGTTGCACATTATAATCATTCAGTAACTGGGCAAATGCAAATGTACTCATTTTACGGAATGAAGCCAATTAAGAACTCTAAAAATCAGAAAGACCTCGCGCTCAAAATATCGCGGAACTTTATTGCTAGCCATGAAACACACCAAAAATTGGTATGCTCCGGGGGTGCTTGCGGACGCCGGTAAGCTCGTCCAGACAAGGGCGTGGGAGCGTCACTCGCTCATCCAATAGAACCCTGATAAGCCGCCAAGCGGGAATTCGCCGGTACAAATTTACTCGCCTCCCGAAAATTACAATCTCCACAACTTCGAGACAGGAAAACCCCGTCAGTGAAAGTACTCGTCGCCAGTCTCTCCGTGAAATTGTATTACACTATCGGGGAAGATGAAGACCGTTTTAATAGCAGTTCAGACCACCCTTGGAAATCATCTAAATCCTATCTCACTCTACTCGGATACCACGTTATCTACGCCAGGTTATTCTTACCAACACCGTTTTCTTCCTCACTGTTGAATCTTTTATCGGGATCTACCACTAAAACACTACCTAATTTCTCATTGTTTAGTTAACTTCACTATTTTGTAGTTGGTTTAACCTGTCGAACACCAACTTACCTTTTTTACACGAGGATTTACACCGACCTGTACAGAATTTGTTCAAAGAAGTTGAACTCTTGATTTTTTTTACTTGTGGGTTAACAGTTTGTTTAATTCTTATCAACATTTAGAATTCAAGCAATAAAATCAATAATATTAAATAATGTTCATCAAATTCCATAATAACATCAAATTAACGCAAATTTTACTCACAATAGGAAAAAATCTACGACTCCTGCTGATTTGCTCGTAAGGGGCCCCTTGAGTGTTTATTCTTTCAGTTACCGTTGTCCCCGATTTCTGCTTGCTTCTCGTAGAGGATGTCCATCACCGAAAATATTCTTCTTGGATATCCTCTTCTACTTCTACATTTTCACGAGTTTACCGCTCTTCTTGTTCTTCAAATTCGAATTCGTAAATTCCACTTCCGCATTCGAACACACCTCCCTTGAATCTTCTTCTTTAGATAATCTCCAAGTAACCTTGGTCCGCGTTTAAAACCCTCGGTCAAACGGATTAAGCTTACATGATATTATGAATATTTGGCTTACTTTTCTATCAGCTTATTTCTGTACGCAGATCTATTTTTTTATTCTCAATCCATCCAACTGCACATGGAGATTGCATGGGGATAAAGTCATAAGGATACTTGCAGAGAGATGTTGTATTTATGTTTGGAAATTATAAAAGCTATTGTTAGCAAATCGGTTAGCATGGTTGCTTTTCAATCGTGGGTTCTAGAGTTCAATTCTTAGATCACGACATCGTTTTATTTCACGTTGTTGACTTTGACTGCGATTGTTGATAGTTCTTTGACTGAAGTAAAACTAAACTGTTGAAAGATTCTCGTTCTTGACTGGTTTATGTTAAGTGGTATCATTGGTCTGATAATCTGGACGAGCAAAAAAAATCCATGTCGTTAATAAGTGAATATTAAATATAGTATTTATTCCTTAAATTTTCCAAATTATCATTAACCAAGTTAACATCAATGCTAGTATATGTACATACATATATGAATTTCGTTACAAGGAAACTTCCTAGACACATTAAAACTAGATAAAATCACCACGAGATTCCATTCCCTCTATAAACCTGAATTACTTTAACCTTATCACGACGGCAACTCTCTCTTATATGTATCTAACACTTGCGTGCCCAGCCAACAATAAGTCGAAAAACTATTGAGGTTTCTTGTACCCTTGCAAGGGAGAAGTTGTGATAATGTCGACCACGTTACGTCGTCTCCTTTGTTGATTGTTAGGAACAGGTTCCCTACGTTATCATTTCTGTTCAGCCAACCACCACCATCATTACCCAGCGCAGACATTGTACCCACCACCACCGTGCAGTATCTATGGTAAAAGAACTCCAAAACGCCCTCTTAAGCACGAAACGGGTCCACAACATGGTGAAAATGGAAAGGAAAGACCAAAAGCATAGGGAAAGGAATCAAATAAGCCGTGAAATGAATCCCAACCAAAGATAGATTGTCCTCGGGGGTTCCTCATCCTCTTGTTCCCTCGCTTCCTTTTCCGTAGTGAAACATTGTGGTGGCGGCGCAAACAAACACATCCAACTCCAATCATTTTATTTGGCTCCTGTTACTCCCTATCCTGGCCACCATTGCGCCGATTCCGTTTCTGTTTACTCTTTGTCGTCGCTGTGGCAAAGAAGTCTTCGTTAGTGGAGAGACCAAAGTGATTTGGAGGATTTGTTGTTCATTTCTCTAACAAAATTTCGTGTGCAGGATCACGTTCTGAAATAATGGAAAGAAATGTGGAAAATGTGAAGGGAAGAATTTATTGTTTCCTTAGAGGAAAGCTAACGAATTATTTGCGATAATGAGAATATTTGCTGGGGACCATAAAACACGCATTTTGGGATGTATTCATAAATCTAATCCTCTATCAAAAGGACTGCACATTTTGATGATGCTCTTCTTCACAAATCTCCAAATTCCTCTCAATGTTGAATCCATTTCGATTCCACTGACACCATTTGAAATGCCTCGCGAAAACCCTTTTCAGCTGCATTCACTTCCATTCTTGCGTGTAAAAGTGCGCGATGCATATATTTGCATGACAATTGAGCCGAGATGAATTCTAAAATTGCCATCTCATCTGCTTCGGTAGAATTCACCCAAGAGATTTGATTCATTGAAGGGTACTTATTCTATGAATTTAATTCAAGGATAATGATTTTAAGTGAAGAAGGGTGACGAGAGAGCGAACAACAATATTCACGTGCCACACATTTCAAAATGAACGCGCCAAATCAGTGATGCGTTAATATTTATACAATCTGTTGTAAGAGTGTCATATGAGTGAATTTGAAAAAGTGGGGAACGAATTTTTTGACAGGTTGTTTGATGCACTTTGTAAATTTTTTTTTGAATATGTTTAATAAAACATTGATATTATATGTCGTCAAAATTTGATGGACTAAACGGTGTGACAACGAAAAGAGAAGGGATGTCAAAAAAATGGTGCTGTTTTCATGACATTCGAAGCAAAAGACGAGCATTTTGACATCTTCATATCAAGGAAATCTATTCTACGTAGCCCTCCGACTATACCCTCAACGATGATAAGATTGTGGAAGCTCTAATGCGCAGGCACGCAATGAGCAAGGCAAGGTCGCGCTTTCCGTTGGTAATCAAAGGCTATCCAAATTTCTATCACTACAATATCACATTGCATCCTCTTTTATCGTCTCGACTTCCCCTACACACACCCAATTGCTTATATTGCCCTTTTCCACCCACCAACAAGCTCCCGATACTACATCTTCCGTTATTTGGCAGATAGCCCCGGAGTCATTGATCCCACAGCGGACCTCACCTTAAATTTGAAAATAAATCGAACCAGCTGCCCTTATGCGATTCAAACCAAATAGAATGATTTGATCTGAATCGAACGAGCATATGCTAGTTATTACTGACGTATTTAAACAGTAGAACCTCGATCGCAAGAATCCTTAGGTTGTTTAGAGAGCAATCCTTGGATGCTTACGATTAAAAATTCAACTAATGAGGAATAATTTCAAATGTTCGACACACGATGTTCGCAATAAGCTCTTTAGTTGTGCCTTGGCTAATTTTGGAATATCCAGCAATTAGTTTAGTATATTATCCAATGACTGCTTTTCCGCTGAACTTCTTTAGGATAGCACTGTTCATCCTTCGTTTTGTAAATACTTGCACAATCTCATAGTATTTTACGAATCATTTATCCTATCTTGCTAAATTAGTTCTCCCTGAATCAGACATATGAGAGCTGCCCAGAAAATAATAGACGTTTTGGCCCTTCGCAGCAGTGGGTAAGGCTAGCGCCGCCATCTTGGCGTCAGAGTGTTCCTACACTGAGTACGCAGCCAGCCATGCTGGCTCGCATATCGTGCCTATCGTACTTTCTATAGAATAATAATCCATCGCCTAACAGTCCAAATCCGAGCCTTGGCTTTGAGATTTGTTCGACAGTAGCTGCAGAAGCTCAAACTCGATTCCGCCGCTGAGATTTGAACTTGGGAGCTGCTGCGCAAGTGGAGTGTGCCATAACCCACTGCTCCACACGGACTTTGTATACATCCTAAAATGCTAAAATGAGCGCTGCAATTGGAAATTCCGCAGTGATAAGGTTTTTGTTGAAGCTAAATTAAAACGCGCGATACGAAACAAACGTCGGGGAAAAGTCGACAAGAAAGTGTTGTTTCCTCACGATAACGTTCGTCCATACACGACCAATCGTACCCAAGACCTTTGGAGGGTTTCGGATGGTGAGTTTTAATCATCTGCCATACAGCCCAGAGTTGGCACCGAGCGACTACAACCTGGTCCCAGCGATGAAGGCATGGCTTGCAACGCTTTGACACTGACGCTGAACCATATACCGGTTGTAAACCAGTGGTTGAACTCGCAGGCGGCAGATTTCTACAGAGAGGGTATTGAAAAGCTTATACCACGTTATTATAAATGCCTTGATTTAAATGGCCTAAGAGTTAACCTCCAAAATGCATTTACTAATAATAATTGTTTTTTCAAGTTGTTTATTTTTTATTTAAACACGTCTGTTACTTTCTGGATAGCCCTTGTAGTTCTATAGCGTGCAATCCTGGTAATATAACAATTTATGACATTTCCGTTATTGTTACTGATCGTTCTAACCCTGCTTTAAAAGCAGACGCAATAAAAGCTACTTCGATGCAAAGTGAAGAAGACTTGACATTTGATTACGAAGGCCTCACATTGCTACAATCTACTGTGCAGTTAGCTGTACAAGTATATGTCTCTGATGTTATTAACTAGCTGACATGTGAAAAATCTAGTGAACCAGCTCCAGCACCGTCAGGCATCCAAAATAGATCGATCGATTTTTCAGCCTCAAAAATCAGACCACTGTCTAAAGCTTCACCTCGGAAAGTATTTAACAGATGTGGACGAAAGCGAAAATCTGCCATACTGACTAACACTCCAGAACTCCGCCGTAGATGGTCCCAAGCTGGTTTGAGAAAGGAGGAGGGATCTCTTTGTTTCCCCAACCCAACGCTTCCATGATTTCTCATCCTAAATACCATGCCCAAATGGTAGTAAATGGTCTAAGGGTCGCATAATGCGTTTACTGGTTCCCCAATGATGGGACATTAAATATCGAGAAATGCCAATAATTGCGAATACACCTGCAGCTCTGCTACTAAATCTTACGTATACATATAATGGTGACGTAAGAGGATGAAGGCGAGTCTTCCGCGGCTGATAACGGAAACGAAAGTAATAACCATGCCGCTAGAATGGAAACCCTTCATTGTTTCGTCCCTGGAAAACCCTTCATTGTTTTGAAACCTGCAACCGAGTCTCGGAATGAATCGGACCTACAGCAACGACCTCGCAACCGAAAAAAGGATTATGGCGTTAGATCTTGGAATGTCAGATCACTAAACTACCCTGGCGCTGTTTAGGACATTTTACAACGGGCTAGTCACAATAAATTAAACATACTGGCAATCAAGGAAATGAACTGGATGGCAATCTAGGAAATGAACTAGATGGCATTAGTTATCGATTGTCAAATTAGTTCATTCAAATAGTCGGCATTTCATTCGAGTTCATTGTTCGCGTCGATTCGACGTTGTGAAAGAATAGCTTTTTAAGTGTTTCGGGAGTGAAAAAAATATATTCATTTTGGAAATAGTGCATATTAAAGAGAAGTAAGTTATTTTTTCAAAGAAATTTACATTTTTGTATCAAAATATCGATTTGTTTAAATGTGCCAGTTATGGAACACCATGCATTAGTTCACATTTACATATTCCAGTGGTTTTCATTTAATTTCGGATTATGACTAAGAAGTTGTCTGACTCGGGAATTGAGCAGTTGCTAAATATACCTTCGGGTAGTAAAGATAGCCTACACTTTTCAGACGCCAAAAGTGACGATGACATTGCGAAAATAAAAGAAAACTTGGAGGGAGTGGATGACTCTCTTAGTGACTCCGAAATTGATTCGCCATCGAATAGGTATGCAGCATTAGATCCTCAGCCCAGTTTTTTTGGAACAGCCAAGTTATCACGTGAAAGCAGAAGTTCTATCACTTTCCCTGCTACAAGAAAAAGAGTTTCGGGAAGTACAAACATAACGAGAAAGAAACGAGATTTAATTTGGAAAAGGAAATCTTTGAAGATGACGCATCCTCAATTCACTGGCAATATAAATTTGGAGTCAACTTTTTAGAACTAGATACTCAGTTGCAATATTTTTTATGTTTTTTTGATGGCAATCTAAGCCATATTGTCGATGAGATGCACAAATTTAGTGCTCAGAACGACCCATTGAAACCCTTTATCATCAGTACGGGTGAAATAAAAAAGTGTCTTGGTATATGTTTGGTCATGAGCGTTGCTCCATTGCCAAATATTCGGTTGTCCTGGGAATCTGAGTTAGGTTTACATTTAGGAAGAGAGACGATGACCCTGTATAGGTTCGAGAAAATTCGTGATTTCTTACACTTCAACGACAATGCATTACAAGCACCTTCAGGTTCTCCCGGGCACGACAGTTTCCATAAAGTAAGGCCAATATAAGAAAGCTTCAGCAAGAAATGCAAAAATATTCCTAAGGGGAAGCATTGTCTGTGGACGAGCAAATGTGTGCCACGAAAGCAACGAATATCCTGCGACAGTATCTTCCGAAGAAACCAAATAAATGGGGCTATAAATTTCTTGTGCTGTGTGACGATCGGGGGTTTGCGTACAACTTTGAGGTATACTCTGGAATGCAAAATAACCCTGAGCTAAGTTATTCTTATGAACCTGACTTGGACGGAAGTGGTAATATAGTAGTTCCCCTAGCAAGATCTATTCCGGAAAATCAGCAATATAAATTATTCTTCGATAACTACTATACTTCACCAGAACTAATTTCTTATCTGGCAAAACGAGGAATTCAGTCATTGGGAACGGTCAATAAAAATCGCCTTGGTAAAGATCTGAAAATCCCATCGCTGCAAGAATTGAAAAGTAGTAAGACAGAGAGAGGCTATTCAGAGGAATGCGTTGCTGATGTAGATGGGACAACAGTCAATACAGTAATGCGGAACGACAATAAACCCGTCGTCCTATCATCATCATTTGTTGGACAACACCCGAATGAAAAGGTAAGACGGTATTGTAAAAAACAAAGAAAAATATAAAGAAGTAGATTGTCCCAAAATAGTACGAACTTACAATCAGCATATGGGGAGAGTTGATCTATTAGATACATTTCTTGAAAAATGTAAAATAAAAATGAAGACAAGAAAATGGTATCTGCGTTTTTTTTTACATCTCCTTGATGTTACCGTCATAAATTGCTGCTTATTATACAGAAGAGGCGGGGAATAGAAGAATAAATCAACTCTAATAAAACTAAAAGATTTTAAATTAGAAATTGATAAAACTCTCTCCATGTATGGTCCATTGCCACAAAAGAAAAAAGGACAACCGCCATCTGCACCAGATAGTGTGATTGAGATGAAGAAGAAAACGTCTAATGTAGCAATTCTTTCCCCTCGAGATGTAAGGCGGGATGGATTTGGCATATAATGTGGATTTGGCATGAAATGTGGCTCTCATCTCACCGCAAATACTTTGTATGGGACTGTCCCTTCCATTTCCTTATTGCTCTGAGTCCAACAACGTTGGGCCTCGAGCATACTTGGCGCCCGTACATTCCGAGGAGCCAATTCTAACTCGGATCGTTACTTGGGCAAACTAACCTATCGATATCGTATGTCAAAAGCGTATTCGGCGAAGACCAGCCTTCTACCAAAATTCGACATCGAAAAGCTTCAAACGGCGTCTGTGGCCACAAATTTTACGGAGACCCTCGACAACCAGCTGGCTCCCATGTTAATAAGCACATCGCTGAAAACAAGCAACGAGCTATGGCCATGAAAGCGGCAATTAAGACCGTGGCAGAACCGGACCGGACATCAAGCTTGTAATGATTTTTCTTCCTTCAGCTCGAACGCGGAACCGACCTCTCATCGGTTCTAGACGTTAAGTCTGAGTAGTGCCAACGGATGGTACCAACAGGTCAACCAATCCGTGCACCGTAATCCATTCACGCGGTGACTGCTTGTCGGCCAGCTAGTTCGGAGAGGATTTCGGTCGCGGGTCTCCGAATGGATTACGCTCAATTACAATATTTCAGTCACCTGAAATTGCCCGTTTTCTAAACGCGTCAACATTTACTCATCCATAGTCCTATTTTCCACTAACCTTGCATTCTGTCTGCTTAATATGTCTGTTTGCTTCTGGAATAGGTTTTATTTTGGTCAGCGCCTGATGGTGTGATGGTGTTGTTGATGGCGCACTACCCTCATTACTTGACTAAGTCGACACCTTTGTCGCGACAATTGTTGCTTCAGCACCGACTGTGGCTGCTACGACGTCGAGGGCGATGAACTGCAAACAAAACCTGGTAAGGCAATTGTCGACGTAAGCCGAACGAAAAATTATTACCTCTTAATAGTTTTTCCTCACTCAACTTGCTTATTGCTGTTACTTAGCCACACGATTACCCAATGTCCGTACAATAGCTGCCATTACCATGAACCGTTATTTTCATACACAATTCTATAATTTTACGTCCAACAAGAGGCGCCAAATTCCCTGACATCTGTCCAAATCAGAGTATATTGACTGCCATCACCTCCATGTGGCTGTCAAATCCCTGGTTGTCACATCGGACAAAACATCTGTGCGTGGAATGGCACTTCATATGGCGGAAATGTGCTTTTCTAGATGTCGCCAGTGGCATAGTTTTCTCGATGGCCACGGTGGAGGGGCATTTCCAGATGGCTATGTCTCGAAATGTGCCGGGGTTGGATTAATTCTATATTTCGAATATTTATATCCACGGATCTAAATATTTGGACAGAAAAAAAAATATTTTCTGCACAACGATATCCGCACAACAGATGAAGTCCGCTGGCACTCCGAGGACATATCCATCTGGCAGGTTACAAGGGTTCGGGATCGGAATCACTTCGATTCCTGGGCGTAGGCGTCACATTACACATTCCCCCCCCCAAAATCGAAGTAATTACGATCCCGTCTCCTTTGTAAAAGGTCTTGGTTAGGGACGTGGCGGGTCGAAGATCGGTTTCGAAGGATAGGCTACAACCCTGTTCGTGAAGGCTCGACAGTGACTATAAAGTAGGGAGCCAGGTGTTATTCGGAGGCCTTCGTCTAGGCAGAGATTTGGGATAAGCCAAGGTTTCTCGTGGGAATTAGTTGCACTTCATCGTCTAAGGTCTTTGGCGTGGTAAATTCCCAGGGTCTTACCAGTCATGTCCGCGATGAGGTATCGGGTGGGGCTTATGACTTGTATGACTCGACACTTCACGAATTTCTTGTCTAGTTTGGCATTGTAATGGCGGGTGGCATCGCTCTGTCGGAAGTTTCGACGATATATTTCGTCGCCGGCCTTAAAGCCAGAAGGATGAGATCGCAAGTTGTACCGCTCCTCTCCCATCCGTCTACTTTCTTCAATCTTCTCCCGCAGTTGATCTCGCAGAAGTTGGAGCCTTTCGTGCGGTTCTAGAACCACGATTGGGTCCTCTAGCGATTTCAGCTGCCGCAATAGCCGGTAAGCGCTCCCATGACCGATCATGTACTGGCCGAACACTGCAAAATACGGCGAAATGCCGGTCGTGGCGTGGTACGACGAGCGCAGCGCACTAGTGATGGCGGACAATTTGCGATCCCAGTCCCTCTGATTCGGGTGGACATAGGCACGAATGGCCGCTATGAGCGTACGATTCAGTCGTTCGGATGCGTTGGCTTGTGGTGAATAGACGGCAGTTCGTTGGTGGATGATGCCGTATTTGGACATTAGGTCTCGGAACTTGCTGGAGGTGAACTGGACCCCATTGTCGGAGACAAGTTTCTCCGGAACTCCAAACATGTGAAAGACTCGGTTCTCCAAGAAGCTGATTATAGGTCCAGTGTGCATGTTACGTAGGGGTTCTATGATAGGGAATTTGGAGAGCTGGTCCAGGACCACGACAGCTCCCGTGTGACCAGAAGCAGATCGAGGGTAAGGACCGATAAGATCAATGTACAAGCGCTGGAACACGCGCTCGGGGACCTCAACCTTACCCATGGGTGGCCGAAGGATGGTGTTGGGCGCTTTAGTGCACTTGCATAGCTCACAGGAGGCTACGTACGCTTTTATCTGTTGTGCCATCTTAGGCCAAAAGAAACAGGTTTTCAACCGCCTAAGTGTACGACCGTATCCGCCGTGCGCACTTGATGGGTGGTCATGAGCCCGCCTGATAAGATCAGTGGTTAATTCTTCGGGCACCCACAACTTCCACTGTTCTTCTTCTTGTATGGGGTCTCCGGATGCGTGTCCCATCCGTTTGTAAATAAATCCATCCGTCAACCGCAGTTCAGGAAGCTGGGGCTGTTGATTCTGGATAGTGTGAATCAGTTGGGTGTAGCTGGCTGACTTGAAGGCAGGATGGTCCAAATCGATCAATTGGGGGCTGTCGTCCTCTTGGACCAACTCGGCTCCTTCAGGGGCAAACATTCTGGATAGGGTGTCGGGGACTACATGCTGGCTTCCTTTTCGGTGGCGAATTGTGAAGTCAAATGCCTGTAGTTTCAGTGCCCACCTGGCCAATCTGCCGTTGAGATCAGTCTGGCTCATTAGCCATTTCAGAGAAGCGTGATCCGTAACGATTTCAAAGGTGTGTCCCTCCACATAGGCTCGGAAGCGTTTCACTGCCAACACCGCAGCTAGACATTCCTGCTCGGAGACCGTGTAATTTCGCTGGGCTGGGTTCAGCTTGTGAGACATGAAGGCTATAGGTCTCTCCTCGCCGTCTTGTGCAACCTGGACTAAGACTGCTCCCACCCCATGTTGACTCGCGTCACAATGGATTGAGAACGGTTTGTCAAAGTCCGGGCTATGCAGTACGGGGGCTGTAGTCAGACTCTTCTTTAGCTCTTCAAAGGCTCGCAAGCTGGGCTCTTCCCAGACGAATTTACGTCCCTTACGCAGCATGTCGGTCAAAGGAGTGGTAATGGTGGCATAGTCACGTACAAAACGCTGGTACCATCCGCATAAACCTAAGAATCGGCGTAACTGTTTGGTGGTCTTGGGTAATGGAAAAACGTCAATCGCTTGAGTCTTTTCCGGATCGGTCCTGATATGCCCATGCCCAATGATGTGACCTAAATACTTCACCTCCGTCATCACGAACTGGCTCTTCCTTATGTTGATGGTTAATCTTGCCCTCCGGATGTGTAGAGCCACCTCCTGAAGCAGGTCGATGTGTTCGTCAAAGGTCTCGGTTATAAGCAGCAGATCGTCCAAGTAAACGAAAACTTGGTGCCGCAAATGAGGTGGTATCACCTTATCCATAAGGCGCGTCATTGTTTGGGGGGCATTACACAATCCGAATGGCATGGTCACGAATTGATATAGGGGCCGACCTGGGACTGTGAAGGCTGTTTTCTCCTTTGAACCGGGGTCTAAAGGAATTTGCCAGAAGGCGTCCTTGAGGTCTAAGCTCGTGATGAAATGGGCTTTAGGCAATCGACTCAAAATGCCTTCGATCAACGGTAGAGGATATGCGTCCTTGACTGTGACGGCGTTCAAGCGTCTGGCATCTAAGCATAACCGGACCTTGTTCGGCTTGACAACTAAGGTGACTGGGGAAGCCCACGCGCTCTGTGATTCTTCGATTACGCCTAATGATAGCATTCGATCCACTTCGGCATATAACGATTTTTCCTTCGCCGGAGATATGGCGAAATGTCTCTGTTTTATGGGTTTAGCGTCCCCCACATCTATAGTGTGGAACACCAGGGCAGTCCGCCCGAGACCTTCTTTCTCGTGCGATGGAAAAGCCGATATAGCCGAGTCGAGACGCAGTTGCTGAGTTACATCTAGAGTATGTCGTAGTAAGTTAGTGGGTTGAGATTGGTCAGGAACGGTGGTGACGGACTCCAGGGTCGAACCGGAAAATAGTGCCGGGGCCAAGTTAAATTTTCGAACGAAATCCACTCCTAAATAAAGATTCTGGGTTAATTGAGGTATGATGAAAAATTCCATAGGTTTAGTTACCCCTTTAAAGGTGACATCCGTCATAATTTTTCCCACTACAGAGTGACGAGTTCCGTCCGCCGTGCTTAACCAGGAGGTGAAATGACGGATTTGGTCCGCGTGCTTTGCCAGTACCTCCCCTGCAAACTCGGCAGAGATGCAATTCACACTGGCTCCCGTATCGACTAAGCCTGATACTCGTTTTTGCAGGAGGTGTACTGACGCATATGGCCGGACATCCTCCCTCAATAATTCGTCTAAGTATATGTCCTTCAACACTTTTCTCGACTGCCTGACTTTTCTCCAGAAGCTCCGCATCCGACGCGTGGCTCGCTTGCTTCGCGGTGGGATAGTTGTGGCCAATTCCTCATGGAAGATGCGCTGTCGAGTAGCCAAATAATTCCGCAGCCTAACATGAAAAGGTTTTACATGCCAAGGAACAATCGTCTCGCTTTCCTTTCCCTGCGCGTTGGCCTCGGCGAAGGACGGCGTCAGTTGTGGAACTTCGGGAGAACTGTGGTTAGCGGTGCGAGTCAGCAGAGTTGGAGTCATGTTGGGAGCTGGGTCATAGCTGGTGATGGGGTCTGGATTTGTTCGTCCGGGGTCTAGGAGTGCCGACGGGTGGTCGCGGCACTCGGTGGCAAGTTTTTTCGCCCTTTGCAATTTGCACAATCAGGTGCGTATGTGCCGGCCTTCCCGCAACGGTAGCAGAAAAGCGTTGGCTCCGCTGGACATGCATAGAACCGATGTCCCGGTTGTCGGCAGTTCCAACAGACCGTCGGGCTTGTAATTGCTTCAAGGGAGGGTCGATCAATCAATGCTGGGTCCTCAAGCTCCGGTGGTGCTCCGCTCCTCGGTACTGGTACTGGATCAGCAAGCAGGTGGTCTGCTGCCATCAACTCCGCGGTGTGATGATTTCGGGGATTTGGTCCCGTTATGCGAGGTTGTGGACGGAAGGTACCTCGTCGCTCATCCAAGTGTTCTTGTCTACGCGCATGGAGGCGCAATCCCTGTATGGTGTTGATGGGAAAATGTAGCAGGCTGTTCTGGAGATCCCAGCGCATGTTCTCTCTGATAATTTCTACTAATTCGTCCTCGGGCATGGTATTTCGCAGGCGAGTGCTCAATCTCACTATACTGGTGTAGTACTGGTCGAACGGTTCGTGAGCGCCTTGTTTCCGTTTCTTTATTTGCTCTCTTAGCTCTCTCTCAGTGAAGCCATCCTCAAATCGATTGCGGAAGGCTGCACTGAAAGAGTGCCAAGTGGGACGTGGCGTTGACTCTTTAAAGCTCCAGTACCAGTCGGCAGCGTCGCCGCTGAACAAAAGATGTGCATGCCGGAGGAAGGCCGAGGAATCACCTCCCAGGGTGCTGGATACCAACGCCTGAATCCGGAAAAGGAACCGGTCCGCCGATATCATATCGTTGAACCCTGTAAAGTTCAGGCGCCAACTCTCCATGATACGAGGCGTCGGGTCTCGAAAAGGTGCCAATGCGTTCCCGGGGGGAATCACATCCTCGATTGACCTGTTGTACTGAACTGCCTCGGGGGCTGGAGGTACCAACGGAGGTCCGGTACTGTGTCGCGGTCTGTATTCGGGAGCTCTGGGATCCATTCCCGAGTTCCTTGGAGGTGGGACCCATTGCTCGGATTGTCGGGAGTGGGGCATCGCCACACTGGGATTTGGCTCCCAGCCAAGCGGAGTTCTCACGCGGCTGGGTGGTTGGCTCAACGGGAGATTCTGGATCTTTCCCTCCAGGTTGCCAATCCTCTCCGACATATCCCTCATCAACGCCACGAGGGTGTCAATGGAGTGGGCGGAAGGCATGGTTGTCACCTCGGATACGACACTTGCAGCCGGAACTTCACCGCCTACTGCTCCTTGCAGGTCTAAGAGTGGTTGTGACGGTTCGGCTTCTGGAGCTCCTTTCGCCACTGCTCCACGCGTCGGTAGGGACGTTCCGAGGGGGACGTCTAGGGCGGTCCGCTCGATGGGTCGCCGACATAATGGGCAACTCTCGGACGTGAGGAGGAGCTGTTGGACACAGGCACGGTGGAATAGATGTCCACAATCCACCCGCACGCTGTGTACCCCCTCCACTACGTCCTCGAAACAGATCCCGCAGTTCGCGGGTTGGACCGTTTTGGACCGGGTCCACCGCTTATCGGGAGTCCGCTTCGTGGCCATTTTTGGTTCTGTCTCGTGTGAGGTAAAAGTAAGTTTTTTATTACTAAAAAAAAAGAAGAAAAGGTTAACCCTACTATATATATAAAAAAGCCTAAAAATAACTTAGTGGCCGATAGTGGCGAGCTATAAGTTAAGTGGGAAAAAAAATGTATTTAAAGTATACTTTCCTTTTCAGTGGTCGACTCCTCCAACGGGAAAAGAGAGTGCGTGGTAATCTGCCGAAGAAAGGGTGCTTTTGGTCGATTTACGAAAATTACCCCATAACCCACATACATTACAAAAAACCGTCTCTAAACTACGTTAAAGTGACTCGACGAGACAAGTGGTAGAGCTACCGTAACGACTTTGTACGCGGTCAAAATTCCCGACGCGTGGAAGCATTCCGGGCTTCGCAACTCCAGCATACGCCACCGAACGTTGAACCGATACCACTCGTCTAACACGCATAAGAAATAGTTAGAATCCTTCCGCGACATAAAGGTAAGGTAGCCTTCTATTTTCTTGAGAGTCCAGGCTGATAGGTAAACCCATCAGACTGGCAGTTCCATCAAGAAAATAGAAGGTCCTTACAGGGGTTAACCTGGGACAACACATCGGAAGGATTCTGTCGCGAAAGCAAAATCAAACAAAGGAGAGCGGAAGCTACAACTCACGTGAAGCGACCTCTAATGTGTATCACACAATTCCACTGCTCCTGATAGTGGGACTCGAGTACCAAAGTACCTTACATCCTCCGTAAAGGACCGACTCGTCAGAAGACGTGAAGTTCTTTTCCCCTTAGGATGTTTTTGGCCCCACGTTGGGCGCCATTTGTAATGATTTTTCTTCCTTCAGCTCGAACGCGGAACCGACCTCTCATCGGTTCTAGACGTTAAGTCTGAGTAGTGCCAACGGATGGTACCAACAGGTCAACCAATCCGTGCACCGTAATCCATTCACGCGGTGACTGCTTGTCGGCCAGCTAGTTCGGAGAGGATTTCGGTCGCGGGTCTCCGAATGGATTACGCTCAATTACAATATTTCAGTCACCTGAAATTGCCCGTTTTCTAAACGCGTCAACATTTACTCATCCATAGTCCTATTTTCCACTAACCTTGCATTCTGTCTGCTTAATATGTCTGTTTGCTTCTGGAATAGGTTTTATTTTGGTCAGCGCCTGATGGTGTGATGGTGTTGTTGATGGCGCACTACCCTCATTACTTGACTAAGTCGACACCTTTGTCGCGACAATTGTTGCTTCAGCACCGACTGTGGCTGCTACGACGTCGAGGGCGATGAACTGCAAACAAAACCTGGTAAGGCAATTGTCGACGTAAGCCGAACGAAAAATTATTACCTCTTAATAGTTTTTCCTCACTCAACTTGCTTATTGCTGTTACTTAGCCACACGATTACCCAATGTCCGTACAATAGCTGCCATTACCATGAACCGTTATTTTCATACACAATTCTATAATTTTACGTCCAACAAGAGGCGCCAAATTCCCTGACATCTGTCCAAATCAGAGTATATTGACTGCCATCACCTCCATGTGGCTGTCAAATCCCTGGTTGTCACATCGGACAAAACATCTGTGCGTGGAATGGCACTTCATATGGCGGAAATGTGCTTTTCTAGATGTCGCCAGTGGCATAGTTTTCTCGATGGCCACGGTGGAGGGGCATTTCCAGATGGCTATGTCTCGAAATGTGCCGGGGTTGGATTAATTCTATATTTCGAATATTTATATCCACGGATCTAAATATTTGGACAGAAAAAAAAATATTTTCTGCACAACGATATCCGCACAACAGATGAAGTCCGCTGGCACTCCGAGGACATATCCATCTGGCAGGTTACAAGGGTTCGGGATCGGAATCACTTCGATTCCTGGGCGTAGGCGTCACATTACAAGCTCAGCGCAAAAGAAATAATTGATTCGATCATAAGTGCCAGAATGCGTTAGATAAAAATAATCAGGTATACAAACAATACGTAGGTAGGAAAACCGGGACGAAGCGGGAACACTATGAAAATTTTAGAGGAGATAATTAGAACTCAGAAAAGAACTACTACTACATCGATGTAAGTCTAGCGAGCAACAACGCAAGACAAGCACACAAAGTAGCGAAAAGCCTGAAACGAAGTTGTCAGCCCAAGACCATACGCTGCCGTGATTACTTCAGCAACATCATCGCTGATGAAAACAGGATTAAAGAAAGAAAGGTATCATATTTCAAGAGCCTGTTTTCATCAGCGATGATGTTGCTGAAGTAATCACGGCAGAGCATGGTCCTGGGCTGACAACTTCGTTTCAGGCTTTTCGCTACTTTGTGTGCTTGTCTTGTGTTGTTGCTCGCTAGACTCACACTTCTAAATCCTCGGCACAGCTCCAGAACATCGGAGCCTATAGATATTCTCGGAGACATTCCATTGGTTCCATCAACCCTAGACGAAGTTTGTTCCACCATCAAAGCCCAAAAGAAAAGAAAAGAAAGAAAGAAAGCGCCGGACATTGTTGAGATTTCAGTGGAGTTCATTCAATATCGTGGCAGCAGTCATCCTGCATATTTGGCAACAAGAACATATACCAATCGAGTAGAGCCAATCAATTATATTCCGTACCCACAAAAAAGTTGGCAAATTACAGTGCGCAAACTGTGGAGGCATACCACTAGTTTGTACGGCGTATAAAATAATTTCAAAGATCTTAGAAAATATAGTCAGAACTGTAGTAATCGAGCAGTCACCTAGGCAAACTGCTCAAAAACCGGCGTAACACTGATCCGAATTTTAATTGCAGATTTGAAAAATTTAATTAGATAAATTTATAGTTGCATAAATTATAAACTATTTTTCTTTTTATTATAAACATAACTTTTATATTATCTTTTTTCTCTCTATATTAAATGTAAATTTTTCTTTATTATTATATTCTTTATGATATTTATCTTCTCATTATTATTTAAATTTTTTTAACATTATTATCTTCTATTAATTTAATAATTCAAAATTGCAATTAAAATTTCGGACATGAGAACACTGATATAAAACAGCCCATCCACGGATTGAATTGCTGAATGCAATTCACAGTGGCACAGCTAGAGGCTCATTTCAATTCACCGCTGCGGGGTGACGATACGGTGGACGACGGACAAGAAAAAGAGGAAAATCTGCTTGGACGCGAGAAATCACAGTTGCGGCATGAAGATTACGCTGGCATTGGAACGGATCGGGGATGCTCCTTGAGATCGGCACCCAGCATGGACGCCGCGAGGAAAGAGGAGTAAGCGCGCCTCAGTTCGTCGTCCGTTGTCATTTTTTGTGATCTATTCGGGAAATATTTGGAAAATCCCGGGAAATGGATCTAAAGAGGATTGTTGAAAGTGGTCTGCAACGTATCTCCCTTAAGTGTGTGGCCCTGGCGTGCATTCGGCAAAGTAAAACGATGATGAAGTTCTCATGTCGAAGCTTATTTACGACGAATGAAGAAAAATAGAATTTGTTGAACAAAGTCGCATCGTAAGATGGAAATTGTGCAGTCAATAATTATCTGTCGATGAGTCGCGGATATTGAAAATAATAAAACATCTTAGCAACTTAACGGCAATTTATACAGCGGTAAAGTGAATACGGAAAAGTGCTCTTAAAAATTTGATGTGAAAAAGCAAGGAAAATAGCAAACTAATATTAAGGTCGTAACGTGTCGTCCGTTAATTGTGTCGTCCGTTAATTGTTGGTGTAACGTGTCGTCCGTTAATTGTTGGTGGGCGTAAACATGTTTTGTGTTTGTGTGAATGTTTTAAGACGAGTTTTTAGGAGCTATATATTTTTTCATTTATCATTTCCGCCGGAAAATCTAAGTGTGAACTAAACAATAATTTCATATGAAATATTTTTCAAGTGTCGCAAACGTTCAAAGTGAGATTATGCACGATTTCATGATTTATCTCAATTCCGATGCTTTTTAATTCATACAATGTCGCGAAACGTAAACGACGCTCATTTTACTATGCTTTAATTTGTTGTGGGATTTTGTTTATCTGAAACTTGTCGTTATATTGACAATAACAAAACAACAATCATCGAGCTTTGGAAAAAAGTGTGGAAATGTCCTGAATTGTGGCATAAGATAGTGCCGATGAAAGAATTTAGCCATGTAATTTATTCGAGCAAAGATAAATTTTTTTATTAAATATTTTATATAGTTATTTACGGAGAGAAATGCAATTCAAAAACGAAGTAAATAACTTATCCACAGGCATCGGCGAGGATGTTAGGTGAGTACCCTTTTGGGTTTTTTGCATACAAATTTATTTTATTTCTTTTTAAAATTTTTCTTTTTAAATTAGAAAAAAAAAAACAAAAAAAATAAAATGATTTAAAAAAAATTCTACTGTAATTAAAAATTTGTTAATATATGAATATATATATATTTCTAGATTTGTTACCGGAAATTCCGGTGAAGACATTTCTTTGGTCTACTTTTTTAGTTCAGATACTTCGCCTTCATGTTTTGTTATTTAGTTATTAAAAGAATTTGTAGAATAAAAAGATGTTGAATTAAACAGTACCCTCGGTCTTTCCTTTTATCAAACCTGACCGGACATGGGACCCGCCACGTTGGCTGGCCCCTCCACTATAATGAGCTAGCCATCGGGTAAGCTCACCCCTTTTTATGTGTTCACAGGTGCTCTTGCAGGGTAAGGTGGCTTTCCGCTCGCATACCTATTTATGGCATCGGGTTATGTCATTCTCTCACATAATACTATCGTCGGTAACCACGCAGTCCTCTTAAGTCCGTCTGTTTTCTCCAGGCCCGGTTTTTCCTCTGAGTCAGCAATTTTTGACCCTTAGTAGATTATCTCATTTTCGACTTCGGTCGATATTCGTTTGAACCTCGAAATTCGTGGTTGCGAAATTTCTTTTGTAGAGGGTCCTAGTGCTGGGGAAAACAACCCGCCCCACGACACCGCAATGCTAGCCTGCCAGCTTATTCAAGCGTCTTCAGACAAGGCCAATGTCGGCGAAACCCAACATCCTCTCTCGCCGAGGCAGCAAACTAGCGCTGCAGTTTGTCACGGACATCTTTATATCTACTCATTTTCACTACAGATCATACGCCAACAGCATTATTGGGGAGTTCAGGGTGGCTTTAGAGCAGGTAGATCTACGGTAGACCAATTGTTCACTGTCAAGCAAGTACTTGAAATATGCTGGAAGTTCAACATAGACATACACCAAATTTTCGTTGACTTCAAGCAAGCATACGACAGTACTGTACCAAATAATGCTTTGCTTGGTATCCTAGCCAAATTGGTCCGTCTTACCAAAATAATAATGACGTCGACAACCTTGAAGTCCGCATCAATAATCAACTCACCGATGCCTTTGACACAAATATTGGACTAAAGCAGGGAGATGGGCTGGCTGTATTGCTATTCAATTTGGCTCTGGAGTACGTCATAAGGAAGCTACCTGTCGATACACGATGTACATTCCTATACAAGTCGACCCAAGCAGTAGCCTATACGGACGACATCAACATTTTGTCACGGTCATTAACAACTGCCAAAGAACTCTTCCCGAAACTCGACGACGAAGTAGGGCTACAAATCATTGAGAATAAAACAAAGCTCATGACGCATTGAACGCCTTTGAGCGACGGGTTCTGAGGCGAATAGTTGGAGAGCAGCTAGACGGGGACCAATCTCAAAAGTGCTTCAGTATGAAACTACTTAATATTATGACTTCCCCATTGAAAAAAAAACTTAAAAATTTTTATAGCTAGCCCTCTGCTCCCCTACTTTGGTCGCGATTTACAAGTTGTTCATGATGATAAGCCAGTATATACTGATAGTAAATACAAAAATTGAGCGCAATTTAACACATTGATAGTAAACCTTTTATTAAGTTTTATCTAGCAAGTGGAAGTCGCAATGGGCGGATCACATCCTTCAAGCCTTTCGATGAGCTATTTAAATATTTTCCGAGAATAGTTTCAACGAGCTTCCTAAAACATGCAAAAGTACAATAATAATATCAATCGATTTAATGAATACACTGGCCGAGTGATTAACATATTAGCCTCTCCCTGGAGAGCCCAAGGTTCGAGTACCGGGGGTTATTCCACTTTTTCTTGTTATGTTTGTGCTGCTTTTTTATTAATCTTTAAATAATTACGTTCTCCATTTGATTATTTAAAAATAATTTATCAATGTTTATTAGAGATAGCAAAATTTTTACAATAATTAGCGTATAAGAATGCGAAGAATGATTAAGAAGTTTATTGCATTTATTGTAATTTTTAGTTAATTTAAAGCAATACAGAATTAAAGTTATGTGATGATTACTAAAGAATTCATTCGTTAATTCATCATTGTGAATACGGATTAGCATAAAATCGGAAAATTTAAGATTGGTCTTTTCCGTTGCTTATAAATGTATTTGTAAGTAAGTAACAGCTTGCGTGTGTTGCTCTTACATTGAAAAACCTTTATATTTTAACTATTCCTATAATTTATACTACTCAGATCATTGTTGTAAGTACCCATTTAAACCAATATAACGCATGAAAAAAATTAAAATAAAGTTTTTACCCAACAATTTTTTTAAACAGACCTGATAAGCAAATTATTTTTAAACTATTGATTTGACATTTTTATGATTTTAAAATTAAATTAAAAAAGCAGGACAGTCATCGAAAGTAAGAGGGATGCATGCGTTGGGATACTAACCATGGGCTTCTACTTGAGAGGCTTTTTTTGCTTTAGCACTACAGCCTCTTTCAGCCCTTCGTTTAGAGATGGTTAGATATCTCATTATCTTGATCGAATGCTTCGGAACTCGAGAAAGTGATATGGTCAGTACCACGCTTTGGCCGTATGCCCGCCCACTAAGCTGCGATGCGTTCTGATTTAAACCAGTACATATCATGACTGAGCGGGCTTATAGTCCGTCCGAAGAATCACTCGAAACAAATGTCGTTGTCACCAAAGGGATTCGAACCAGGGACCTTTGGCTTAGGCAGCGAGTACTCTAACAACTACACTACGCGGAACCAAATTATATTAGTGGAATTTTAATGAACTTTATGGACGGTTTTGTGGATAATTTTGAGAAGTATTTCGAATGGTTTGTAATCCTGTAGTGGTGAAGTTTCGTCTCTCTAAATTTTATAGAAATCATTGATTCACACACACTTCGCTGCTTCTCCACGTGTAAGTAAAAAATACCCATAGCTCACATATTCTTACAATAAATTAAAAACATATAAAGATCAATAAACCCGTTCTAAGAAATTAGCTCATTGCACAAAGCCTTAACAATTTTTTTGCTTTTTTCCCAATCTTCCTTTGCCTGATAAATATTAATCAGATGCAATACTACAACCGGAATCGGTAAATTAATCATCATTAGGTAATCATGTCAACATTGCTTCATACATCCAATAAATGCATTTGTCGTACAGAATATTAAATCGATGGAGTAAGCAAAATTTCTCTCAGTCAAAGAGGACAATGTTCGCCGACGTGAACGCGAAGAAGGCAACGTGATTTTTTTGATCAATTTTTGTTCATTCATTCTTTATAAGTGCATTAAAATTTAAATTGGCCTTTCTTTCGTTTTGTATTTTTACTTTACGAGTTTTTTTATATTTTTATTGTTAAACGACATGCAATTTGGGAAATGTGTAAATGCTTTGACGATTATATGCTCCTGGGTGATAGGAACAGGCACAAGCTGGCAAGCAGATATGTGAATAATTCGCATATGCGTTGGCGGTTTGGGTTTGACAATGATTCGCACAATTAACTTCTACTTTATGTTTCCTGTGGGTGTGCGTGATATGTGGGAGTTATATGCGGTCGAAAGAGTGTGATTTGTTGCAGGAAAGAAAAAATATGCTAGGGAAAGAAACAATGTAGAAAAATGAATGAATTGCGTAATTTAAATGCATTTGAAGTATTAAATACTCAAATATGTTTTTTTCGGGATATCGCGTGAAGGAATATTTCGCAAAAAGATGCCAGGTTGACATCCGCGGTTTTTTATGTAACGGTTTAATAGATGCTTAAATCGTACTCAAATAAATTTTCATTAATGTATTTTCGTCATTGCAAATAAAGTATCAACGAGAAATTTTCTTAAATCTGCATTAAACCTTTTGTGTAACTTACGAGTCCTATTTTGGAAGTTGTATCCCAAAGCAGGAAATCCCACCTAAACAATTTACACAATTTATATTATCGACATAATTCAATTATACTTCTAGCTTCCATGCCTTATCATGAAGATGCATCTATCATCATTCCTCTGTACAAAACCAATAGAATTTCTAGTACAATTCTTTCTGCATACTTCACTAGTTCCTATCATAATATCGATTAAGTAATAAATAATGATTCTATTGAAATCCCCACTTAACTGATTAGATAATCATTCAACGCGTTCTCGCAAGTTGCTTTGAATTCCATCGATCGCGAAACAATTTACGAGTATAATGGAAGGCATTTTCTCGATGTATCAATTATTATTAATTCTTTGTCACATTTTTATCGGAATCGCAACAAAAATAAATCATCTATCATGCAGGAGAGGGAAATTTAAAAAAGAGGTAAAAAGAATTGGAAAGATATTGAGCTGAACATATCTACTTTTTGTTATCGGTTAGGTTTATTGGTCTTATCCGGTAAATAAATAGTTTTGACGATTTTAGGGATATATAATCGCAAACTTATTCGACGGACACCCAAAAATTTGAACAGAAAATTTTGTTTCTAATGGTAATCTTATAGTTCAGTCAAATCAGACGACAAATTATAATTTTACTGCAAAAATCTCAGTTGTAAATCGTTCAATAAAGTGTGAGAAGAGATCCCCAGAGTAACGTCGTAACGATGCGGCGAGAGGTGGAAGGAAGGCCCAAAGGTCCCCACTTTTCAGTTTTTGGCGTGTATCTCGTAAACAGCATGTAAAATCGAAAAATTTGCAGGCCCAAAATTTAAGATTACTAAATCCCTTTAAAAATAAAATATGATTTATAATTTATGAGATATGAGCCGGCAAAAATGGCATATACGAGTATACTAGAAAATTCTTTAGAAACAGAGTTATAGAGCGCTAAATTCTATTTAAAAATTATCTGTGTATCCTCGAAAGCAAAAAGTTAGAGAGTTTTTCAATTTCGAAGTCGATTGCAAGATTTCACTGGTAATGTGTAATGTGTCAGTATATCTTCATTTTCAAAGCCCTTAAAATATCTTCATTTTCAAAGCCCTTATTTTATTCCGAACATGGCAATTATAATCTGTTAATTAATTAAATAGGTGAAAGTAGGTAAAACTGCGTGTGCACAAATTGTTGCGAATTAAAGGCACGCTGGTATTCTTTTGTTCATTAATTGTTATACCCAATGATATCGTATTCTATTGGGTGCACATACCTCGTAAAATATTTTCTTGTTTTCCTTTTATTATCGTTAATTTTCAATTTTTTTTTGTTACTACAAAAATACACTATTTTCCTTTCGCCAATGGATACCAATTTTTTTAGTGATCTTATTTTCTTATTATCCCCATTAAAAAAACAATGTTACATTTCCTTTCGCAATTAATGAATCTCATTTTTTATTAGACAACAATCATAAGGCCATTATACCTCCTATCCCCGTACAAACTTGTCCATTACGACAAAATTGTCTTCTAATGCCTTACTAAATTAAAATTGAGTGTTGGATGGATTGGAGAATATCGGAACCTAGTGTAGGTGCTACCGCGTCGGACTCCTAATGTGGGATTTTACTAGGACCGTGAGTTCAAGTTCTCGCAGGGTCAAAAATCTTTTTAATTTCATCGAAAACAAATATTTCTGAGTGGATGCTGATTTGGATATAGCAATGCCGATGCTTGGTGCTATCACCATACATGCAATTGGAAATGTTGCTATTGACGGAAGTTTGAAGGAATTAACAAGAGGGGATGGGATTGAAGTATAATGAACTTTCAGTATGTAAAGGCAGCGGATGACTGGAAGAACAAATGGTTGCGGGATTGGAGTGGGGTGATTGGGATTAATCGAGTTAGAATGAAAGTCTGAGTGGCACAGTCAGGATTGGTGGTTGGGTTTGAGTTTTGAATTGGAGAGAATTTTTTTTAAGTCGAAAAATTATAGTGATTTATGAATAGCGGGTCTGAGTTTTTTTGACTATTTAACTCGAAAAAGTGGATAGAAATCGTGGAAGTTGAAACTTGTATGTGAAAAAGCAATATATATATACAAGAACAAAAATAGCGGGAGTTGGAAATGAGTTAATATATAAGAACAAAAAACGTGGGAATTAATTAGGAGTTCGGAGTCTGGGATCGTCTCGAATGAAATGCTCCAACAACTGTTATTCATTGTTTTTGTACAGTGCGAATCTTTTCGTTACAATTTCGCTTTGCATGCACTTACCAACAACTACTTACAATTTGAAATATAATAATTAAATGCCACGGACTTATCCTGGTTGGGTTTGCGTTGTAATTTATTTTATCGGCCATAATTTATAAGTTTCGCTGTGATTCCAAGCAATCGTTAAAGTCGGAATACTTTATTAGATAATTTTTGAAAACTAATAGACTTTTCGTATATGTTGATGCATTCAAATCAATTCCTAATAAGAACGCTGCATATTAATCGCTGTACCTGTTGTTATCGAAGTGTTTTGTTTAAACTCAGTGCAGTCGCAGTTGAGTTAGTCGTCAAAAATATTTTATAAAACATATCTGTAGCCGAAACATACGAGCGAGCAGTGCAATATACGAGCAAAAAGTACTGAGGAATGGACGAACAGTTCATATTGTTATGCAAGAGTTGTAATATGTAGTTCATGGTGCTTAAGAGGAAGCGATTGTAGGCCTTTTTGGCAGAAATTTTTTAAATCTGAATTTCCGTCTCCCTCTCCAGTTGCAGAGGGCTCAGCAGCATAATAAGGAGGAATTTTTGTTTTTTTTTTTCAAAGAAAATATTTTAAATTTATTTTCACTAATTCCGATTTTACTTTTTTACTGATTTTGGATTGACTGTTCTGTATTCAAAAGGTTTTCCAATAAGAGGTGTTATTTTGACGAGCCCGCTATTTCCGTAGATGGCACTTTTAAAGCTGTCAGTTTTTGACATTTGACAAGTAGAAACTACGCTATTAATAAAAATGGAGCCATACACGCTTCAACAACGCATTGAAATTATTAAAATTCACTATAAAAATGGTGAAAATTTGGCAGAAACGGTAATACAGAAATCGATGGAAAAACTCGGGCTGTTGGGACAACCTTGTGATGTGAAGAATAAAACCCGTGCACGTCACTCAAGAACAGCCGAGAATGTTGCTGCTGTAGCCGAAAGTGTTGAAGAAACCCCAGGTTTGTCCATTCCTCGTCGTTCTTTGGAATTAGGCATTCCACAAACGTCATTACACTGTATGTTATTTTGCATAAAGATTTGGGTCTTAAGGCTTATAAAGTTCAGTTAACACAAGAACTCAAGCCGGTCGATCATCAACAACGTCGTGTCTTTGCTGATTGGGTCCTTGACATGCATGAAAATGATCCGGAATTCCATCGAATAATCATCTTGAGTGATGAGGCCCATTTCCACCTCGGTGGCTTCGTCAACAAGCAAAATTGTCGCATCTGGGGCTCGGAAAACCCAAGAGTTATTGTTGAAAAGCCTCTCTATCTTCAACGTGTGACTGTTTGGTGCGGTTTATGGTCTGGCGGAGTCATTGGACCTTACTTTTTCGAAAATGAGGCTGTAGTAACAGTTACGGCGAATGGATTGCGCTATCGAGAGATAATTAATGATTTTTTATGGCCGGATTTAGACGGTATTGATCTGGACAACGTTTACTTTCAACAAGACGGCGCTACGTGCCACACAAGCAACGAAACTGATCTTCTTCGGAAAAAGTTTCCGGACCGTGTTTTCTCTCGAAGAGATGATCACAATTGGCCACTGAGATCTTGTGATTTAACACCTTACGACTTCTTGCTTTGAGACCACATGAAAGAGAAGGTCTACGCCAACAGCCCAACGTCGATTCAAGCCCTCAAAAACGGAATTCGTGAGGTTATCAAGGACCTAGGGCAGCCACTTTGCGATTTGGTCACGGAAAATTTCATGAAAATGATATAGTCCTGTAAACGTGGTCGTGGTGGTCATTTGCCTGATGTTATTTTCCGATATTAACGGCATACCTTCCTCTTTATAATGAAAGAAACATACGATCTTTTATGTTAAAGAATGGCATTTTTCGTTTAATATCAAAATAACACCTCTTATTAGAAAACCCTGTATTTTTTTTTGTTAACGATTGACTTTTGAATTTAGTTTAATTAAAAAGGACTTGGTTTGTTCCTTTAATTTTTTTTGTTTTTGAATTTCCATAATTCATCGTTTTACTATATTCTATTGAATTGTTAATTTATTAAAATTGATTTTAATATAGTTGAATAAAACTGCCATTATGTATTGAGGAGATATTTTTTTTCATTTCTTGAAATGAGTCCCCTTCTATCCTTTCCATTATCTTGTATTTCATTTTTATTTGTGTTTGTAACGTAGCCCAGTCTGGGCAGGGGACTGAACGCTAGCTGGTCTCAGTATGCTACCCCAAGATAGGTAGTTCTCTGCCAAAGTCTAATGTCTGCGACTGCGGTAAATGTCGTATTATAAGTGGCGTGGGTGATTTATAGCGGAAGATGGTGCCTGCCCCCTTTTTTGCGTGTAAGAGATGAGGCAGGCAGTGCTGTGATCTCTCTGACATAAAAACGAAATTCCTCTCGGAAATAGTTCAATTGGTTTAAATTGTTTGATGAATGGAACCAAGTTACACATTATGTTTCGACTGGTCCTGACAGTTGAAAAGGACATACTTGAGCGCTTGGTCGAGGGTGTCTCTTTCCCAGCGTTTGCTTGCCCTCCTTTTCCACTAGAAAGACTTCTCTAACTCGATGTCGTAGGAAAACGAGGCCTAGCTTGTTGTTACACGGTTATATGTTAGGTTGTCTGGAAGTTTGTGGGTAAGCGGAAAGACTTCGGAGCGTTTGGGAGCTCCGCAATAGCCTTGATCTTCCTGCGGAAAAAACTCTTGTGGAAGCCGCTTTATTAAACACCTAAAAAAGTTAAAGGTCATGACTAACAGGGAATGATACAGTGGAATTATCCCAAAAAGATAAGCGAAGAATCCTTTCTTTCCATGGGGCTCACTTCTGATATACTCCAAGCCATGCCAGTATTACCAACCTTATTTTTGAGAATATCTTACCACAGATTAGGAAAAATAGTATTTTGCTTGAAATTCTAGGAAAAAATCCTGCACAATGAAATTTCAATAAAACCAGAGCAATAGATTTATAATCGTTATGCTATAATTAAAAATTAATTATTGATGTGTAGGGAAGTAAAACTAATATTTGACACTTTGATGGAAACAAGCGAAAAGTAATATTGGAATTGCAGTCACTAAGAGAGCCACTGGGCAAGTTCATACAGGTAAATCTTGCTTTCTTAGGCGGGAAGGACGCGACGTCGAGAGAAAGATGTTTCGACGTCGCGTCCTTTCCGTCAAAGAAAACTGGATTTACCTGTTTGAGGGCGACAGCAAGCTGCCGCGTATGAGCTCGCTCAATTATCACAACTGTAGGCGCGGACGGCAGCCAAAGTATTCATTCTTTTGTACATGCTTAAAATTAATTTGCACAAGATTTTGTAAGGTGGCTTGAAATCGATACATGATCCAGTTTATTTGATACGTTCTACAGCCAACAAAGTCCCAATAGATGTTTCTGTCATCAATTTAATCTTGGCTTTGGTTTTCATTTGATTGGCATGACTGAATAACAGTGGCGACGTGTGAAAAGCTGCTCAAGGTAAGCCGATCAATACATGAGGGATGCAATCTCTTGATGTTTAGTCAAATCAGTGTATTCTACGAGTTTATAAAGGGTACTTTTTTTAGAGATGGAGAGCTTAAAACTTTCAACACACCGGTGACAATCGATGTCATGGTTCTCGATTCTTTTGATGTCAGTGCTGTTTGGCTATTCATCATAAATCGACTCACGCCGCCATATATTTGGTGAATGGGCCGAAGAAAAGATTGCCGTTGGCTCACAATTTCATTTGAAAATTTTGTTCAGTGATGAAGCATACTTTTGGTTAAATGGCTACGCCAACAAACAGACTTGCTGTATTTGGAGCGATGATAAGCAATTGTCAAAACACTATTGCATCCAAAAAAAGTCACCTTTTAGTTTACTTTGTGGGCCGGTTTGACACTTAGCCCATATCTCTTCAAAAATAATGAAGGTCAAAATTTTACAGTTAATGGTGGGCGTTACAAAGTCATGACTACCAACTTTTTGGTGGCTCAATTGAAAGGCATTAATGTTGCTGATATGTGAGTTCAACAGAACACCGCCACATGCCGCACAGCGCGCGATACAATTAATTTACTGAAAGACACATATGACGAACGACTAATTTCACGGAACAGCTCAGTTAACTGGCCATCGCGTTTATGCGATTTGACACCGTTAGATTACGTTCTTTGGGGACATATAACGTCGATTGTCTACGCCGATTAAAACCAGTAACAATTGAGCACTTGGAAGCCATCATTCGACGAGCCAAAATACAGCCCGATTTACTGCGAAGAGTGTGAAAATTGAGCCTGCTGATTATGTTATTATGTCGGCCGCATTTCCGAAATCATGTTTAAATACAAATGACAAGAAAATATCTTTCAAATAAAGCCAATTTCATCGACATTAAAAACATTTTTCTTTGTTTTATTCCAATTTTAAGTGCTTCGCCTCTAAAAAAAACACCAGTTATGTGCATAAATACTGCATAAATTAAACTAGCCAATTTCAGCTGAATACATGATAACTGAGGGAATTTGAATGTTTTCTAACAATATGTTTTTCAAATATTCAAATCAAGCCGAAATAGAGAAGATAAATTAAAAAAAAACCAAACTAGACAAGCAGAATTACAGCCGCCAGTTCGTGTTTAATAGACCTAGTGTACACTTAAATAAGTGTCCATTGAATTTTGTAATATAGTAGGACTTGTCCTAGATGTGGCAACCACGGTTTTCCCCCATCAAATGAAGAGCGAATAGAAAAGCCGACAGCACTATCGGCTTCGGTATTGCCTTTCAAGCTTTCCTTAGTGCTGGCGACAGAGATGAAACGAACTTGATGGTAATGATAAAGAAGACCAGTCGACAGTAATTTCGGCTTATAAGCGCAATATGAACGTATATGAGTTGGATATAATGTGGGTGAGTGATGGGAAAATCGCCAGACGAAAATTAATCCAAAGGAATAATCAAAAAATAGTGACCAACCATGGTTTATTATTAGAGAAAGTGTATGAAAATGCACAGAATAAAAAATGAAAAGTTTAAAGTAAAATGCTGACACGTAGGGCAGCGCATATTGATAGTGGTGAGTGGAAATAATCTGATACTTTATTTCAAAGCGTTTGTCATAAAGAATTTGTAAGAAGAGAAGCCGATGGAAATCGGCTTACATTAACACCTCTCTATTGTTGGATTTTTTTTCACATTGGACATTAGAATTGGGAACGAACAAAGTATCCAAAGTGAATTGTAATATATCCTTACTCGTATATTCTTTGCATTAATACAGCTCAATTCAAAATTTGTTGACCGGTTAAATCAAGCCTAACTCTCCATTGGTCGTCCATTTGTTGAACTAAGTTCACGCTTCCTTCAGATGCTACTCGAAGGAGTAACTGAATCAAACAAAAAAAATAATGAAGGTGCAGCTTCTCGAAATTTCGACGACGCTGGAAGCATGTAAAGTTTTGATAAAATTGCTTCACTCCTTTTTTCTTCAGCCCTTGTTACCATAAAATCGCGACGAATATTAAGAATCACTGTCGTACTAGCCAGTATTTTTTTGCAAAAGTGCAACTGCTAGGGTCCACCGAACAAAAAGGATGAAAATCTTTCCGAATGGTGTTCCACCTTTCGCAATATAGGCTTCTAGATACTCGCCATCCTATCAAGCATAGCTCAGTAAACGGACTCCTTCAAATGTAGATGTCTTTGAAGATGTTCAACTGTATTCAAATAGTAATCGATATCGACCTGCATAAGATTGAGTCAGAGCAAGTTTATCGAAATATAGAAGCACAACAATAAAACTTTCCGGGAAGACCTCCTGAGGTCTACCAACGTCAAACATGTTTTGAGCAGTACTCAGTCGTAAGTAATACGGTAGTTTGTAATTTTGATCCTCATTTTGTTGCAGCAGTTGCTAATCGGATGGTGTCATTTGAATTGGAAGACAAATTTGGGAACTTGCTGGGAGTACTTTACGTCAAGGTAATAAACGTATCTAGGCAACCTAATCGATTTATACCCCGTTTGATGAAACTTGTGGAGTTTGAGTCGTCTCCAAGACTGTTACGGGCATCGTACCTTGGAATGCAAAAATTTATACTTTCTTAATTTTAGTTTTAATTTCAGCAAAAAAGTGGTGGTTTCTTACTTTGATCAAATGTTGTCTGAAATTAAAATCTAAATTACAAAATCTTGCAAAAACAGTTACATACCCTACAGCAACAACGAATACGCACTAGATATTTTTTAATGATCAATTATTCCCATTTTTATACAAAAGTTATGTACAATTTATATAGCCATTGCTGAAATTTAACATAAACAAGGAGTTTAACGTATTTTTTTCTTGAAAACCCGTCGGGCCTTGCTGTTTTGAGTGAGCAGACGAGTTTCATCTTCAGTGAAGGAGTCGAACCGCCTTTTCTCACTCAAAAATGCAAGGCCCAACAGCTTTTCAAGAATAAAAGAGAATTGCCCTACGGGTATCAAAAAAACAAAATAATTGACACATGTTACCCGTTATCGGAAACATCGCCTTCATTGCATTGGTTTCTGTTATCCCTGTTCATCAAAAATATTAATTTAGTAGTATCGAGCACGCCTGGCAACTCATTCCATATAAATCGTATTCCAACTATAAACGATTCATTTGGCTTCTATTTATTCTTCTCGTTATCACATCCAACATCAGTCACATCAAGGAGACAGAGGATTTTCCCTGAAACGGAAAAGTCTTTGATGTTGCTATCGCCGAATGTCTCGCGTACGTTTCAACGAACGTGTTGTTTGTCAGCGGAAATCACTTTGAAACTCGCGCTCTCTATGTTGTTCCTTGCGAATAAGGCTCGTTTGTTGTGTTTATGAGTAGATACGAGTATTCCCGTGAATTAATCCTCTGCCTGCACTACACCTCGATAGTCATCATTCCTTACAACCCACAATGGTTTGATAGTGTGCAATGCCCTAGCAAGTCAACAATGTTTTTCTTCTCGCCTTCTTCGTTTCATCAGTCATCACAGCCTCCCTTGACTGGACCACGCTACATATCAACACAATGCCCTGCTCAGCCAGCACACCAGGGTAACGTATGTGATGTAAATTGGCACGTGCATGTACGTGTGGTTATTAATCCGAAATTGAGATGACGTGCACTTAATGAGCGGACGCATCCGAATCATACACAAGGTACCCTTAAGATGTCTTGGCAGGGCGACACGGGTATCGTATTAACGTACCGTCTCATAGCAACTAGAAAAAAAAATCAAATGGGGAAGGAAAACTCGTTCGCCAATCAACCCTCCGTCCATGCAACATCCCTTGAGAGATTGTTTTGAGATGTTGCACACAGATAGTGTACTGAAATAAAGGGGTTGAGCGACGCGACCCTCGCGATCCTTTCCCAATTTACATCAAATGCATTTTGTGGGTTTAAGCGCGTTGGACATAGAAGGAACAGGTTTTCCGCGAAATGAGGGTCAGTCAAAATTAAACTGGACATTGGATGGATTCAAGGGGGATTATGATGACCAGTTCTAGGAAGGGTGAACGAATAACTCTACGCCTGGACATTATTTTAGAGTTTAAATTAAATGGAAGCGTTCGGTATTTTAGATTTGATCTACTGCTTTGGAGAATCAAAAAATGTTTTTATTTCTTAGTGCTTAAATTTCGTGGATGAAACAATTACAAATAAATTACCCAAATGGTTCACATATGTGCCTCGGCTTATTCTAAAAAACCACATAAGCCCAGGAGCAGTTTCAAAATTGCGGTATGCATGCGTGCTGCCCATAGTTTAGCCATCAATCAAAAAATCTCCAACCTAAAATTTAGCAGGACTTGATATCGTGTCGTGATGCATCATGTAAATTTTCAACCTAACATATTGCTTGATCGATTGAGCAGTTAGGAATATTTCCCTTTTTGCGTGTTTTTTCGTCCACATACCTTAACACGTCTTGACCGCATCCACTGCAACTTAATGCATTTTGTGCAGTTCTTTTGAACTGAAAATAACTTTGATAGCTAAGAAAATGTTGATAGTTATTGTGGTCCCTTGAGATGTTCTTTATTTTTTGGATAATTGCTTGTAAATGTAATAGCCATATCATTGACAATGGAATGGACGGCAGTATAAAAGGAAAACGCTAAAATTGCAGGTCAGGCCCCGAACAAATCGTACAGTTGCTTTATCCTCGTTATCCTTTTAAATTGCAATAATACTGCGATTAATTTAAGGCAGCAAGATAAAAAACGATTATTACTTACGAAGTATGTATACATAGCACAAAATAGTATCGCAGTTACCTGTAACAGACAAAAAGGGTAATGTTAATATTCATAAAAAGTATGTGATGAAAAGTTATGTATAAAATAAAATCCTTGAAAAAAGACGTTGAAGTTAATTCATAAAGATTTGGGATTAAAGGACGTTAAAAAATTAAGCTTAAAACTCCTCCTACCCTGTTCACTAGCCGGTGCTTCATATTTTGAATACTATTCTGCTAATTCGGATCATATTGTTGCGGAACATAAGAGTTGCATATCAGAAATTATCATTTCATAAGTCCAATTTTTAATCGCACAAGACCAAAGCATATCTCTATCATGGAAAGATACTTGGGTCTGAAGATTCATTCCAGGAACGAGAAATATATGTATATTAAATATTTCCGTGCAATGCAAGGTGATAAACTTTTCTATTTGATTTTAATGGCATTGTCACCTGCTAAACTTCCGCGAGAATGAAACATTTAAGACATGCTATGTAAGCGGTTCCTTTTGACCATGTCGATGATTTGACGTTGGAGTTATTGGCGGTCTTATTTGCCCTCTTTTAAGTATGCGTGATTATGTAGGTGACCCGCAACAGACAGCGTGGTTTTCTGTGAAAAAATCTGATCAGACAGCAGCGGCTCACTAGCACCAGGATGTCAACCGAAGAAACTGAAAAGAGGACACTTTACAGTGTCTAGTGTCTGTAACATTTTTGCCATCTGTGGCCGCTGCACTATTGATTTTTAAGGTCCTTAGGAGTGAGTTAAACTAGATGAATGTAACATTTGTTTCAAGCCAAGCCCGCACAGACTAATTACCAGAATACGCTGTTTCCTCTTTTAGGAAGAATTTGGAAACAAGTTAAAAGTCTCGCTTTCTTAAGGTATACCACTGGGCAGCAGGCTATTTAAGGTGATTTTCAACTTTTCGCATAATCTTCCCAGAAACTTCACCCGCTTAAAGGATTTTTCTATTAATTCTGCGGCTTTGTCGATTTCTACAAGATGATCATCTTTCTATAACCTGATGTATGAATTCTCAGAGCGCCCATAATCATGACTAAAGTTTTACTTCAGATCCAGTGATTTCCACTCACATAATATGATATGAATATACCAGATTTGATTGAAAACGATATAGTGCAGTACTATTTGAAACCAATGCGAACTGAATTTCCTCGGAGAAAAACTAATATCTGTTGCCACAATTCACCACCGAATGCACTTCTAACAGCATAGAAACGAAATTCTCGTAACAGACAAAAAAGCTGGAATGGTAAAGAGTATCTTAAAATACACCCGGGTAAATGGGCGACTTCTTCAAAGATATAAACTAGGAGGTCGATTTAGGTATGCTATGGAAAATTATACCGATCTCCTGAAAATTAGTTATACTACTCAAAGAAGTGACTACAAAGCTGTGTGGGAAGAAGACAACATTTTTCACAGGGTATGTCACCAGATGATATCCCCTATATAAAAGTTTTCATTTTTTGCTTCCACTCATTTTCTAGAGAAAGTTTCCATATTAGTAGATTAGGCTTAAAAAGTTAAAATTAAGCAAGCTCATCTTTTGCCAGTCAAGGGCTCCATATCGACCTAAAGAGGGTCTAATTACGATTTTAAACATGGCCCAAAAAGTCAAAAACAAAATTGGCCCAAAAAAATCGGATAGATGGAGACTTCCAGACGATACTAGTGTAAACTTGGTCCAAAATTGGCCTAAACATAGATCGTGAGCAAAATATAGCTAAGGTATGAAAATGACCCAAAACTGGCCCAACATAAAAACAATTTGCACAGAAATATGAGACAAATATTTAGGGTCAAAACTCTCCAAAGCATGGCCTAATTGATTTTCGTGGTTTTAGTACTTTAAAATTCAATTCAAACTTCACCCAAAAATATGAGCAATATGCATATAATCATTAAACTTTGCTTTCGATAGATAGTCGATCCCAACCATCGGCGGTGTGTGCAGTATTTCTTAAGAGTTCGGCCACATTGCGATTTCACTGTCGTATCGAGCGATTTGTAGACGCAAATATGAACACACTGCGACAAGATTTGCAGAGGAACTTCAGGCATGCGCAGAAATAATATGCTCATTTGAAGGTATGTCATCAAAATTCATCAAAATTCTTACATATCTGTAGAGTTCGGGTCTTTTTCGAACGTGCATTTAAACAGTATCACGTGTAATTGGTGTTGTTATTAATAAATTTTCAATTGTCTACAACTTAACCGTTTATGGCTGGATTTTTATGAAATTTTCAGAAAGCATGCGTTACCCATTAAAAAATTTAGGTACAAATTCTTGGCAAATTTAAGGGTCACCTTTCGATTTTATTGATAACGTAAAATTCGTAAAATGCTGTTAACAAATTTGATAGAGGTTTGACTTCTGAGATATTTGTTGACCTTGTTCTCTTAAAGACATACTTTTGTAATTTTTTTCCAGATTTTTTTTGCCTAAAGATGTCCACTCGCGAGGGGGACACAAATCTTTCGTATATTTCCCATCCCCCTAAACCCGTTAAAGTGAAAACTGTTAATCTAGTCCAAGACCTGTTTCGAAAAGTTCTTATCAAAATTTGATACCTTTATCGACTACCTTTGGCAAAAAAAATTATTTAAGGGTCACCCATCTACATGGGGAGATCCCCCTTAAAACCTTATAAAAACTATTTTATACTGATTCTCTTAAGAGGTCGCCACTTTACATCTACTCATAAAATTTCATATTTCTATTGTAGCTTATGTAGTTTGCGAGAAAACTTGCTGTGACACACGAACCGACAGACAGTCGCAATTTTATTAGGGTATTCTAAAAAAAAATATTTTACGATACCCAAACAAAAAAGAACGAGCGCGAGCCCGGGAAGATACATATTATAAGCTTATATATAGTGCAAAAATTAACAGTAAACATCGACAGAGTAAATTGAGCTACGATCGAATTGAAAGTTAGCGATGATACGCAAAACTATAACACAGAAGCTGCATTGGTTACTCTGGAACAATTTAGGAGGATCAACTATTAGCTAAATTTTCCGAATCGAAATGTCTTTGAACAAAGAATTTACGAAAAATACTTCGCTTCATCAAGCAAGGAGAACTGTGGTGAATTCGATACAACGACAAGTTGTATAACATTTTCAACAAACCAAAAGCTTCTATCATTGTATTAAGGCTAAACAATTTGGATAGACATAACTACACTCATGTCAGAAGGGTTTTGTACTTAAACTACAATATGCAGCCACCAAGAAAAGCTTTAACGACATTTTCAATAGATACATACTCGCTTTAAAAGGAAAACCATTTTTACTCCATTTTAACCTGCCGCTATTTGGTTGCAATATCACTAACAACTAATGACAGAGTGAAATCTTAAAGATGTTTTATTATTCACTTTATATGGAAATCATAAGATCCCATTAAAAAGTGTAGTGTCTGGTTTGATGGAAGGCCCGAATGGTAGGAAAACCGTTTATTGTTTTTAATGTACTCGGAGAAATTTCAAATGTTATTACTTCCGTAAATGCGATTTAAGTTTATTGAAACTTCCAGACTATAAGGACCTTCGTTGGACTAGTTAAATTTCAATTTAAGGGCACCTATATCAATTCACTAGGAAAAATGTTATACCTACAAATTCTACTATTATTAACGAAGCTGAGTGATTTCAAATTCTAAAGTATTTGTTATTTTTGTACTCATAAGAATGTTGTCACCTTTAATATGTATCTTTTCATTAAAAATTAACAGCCTGCACTTTCAATGCTAAATTTGGGAGAAATAGCACAAATTTACTCGATACTCTCATTCAAAATGGTCGCCATTTTGCTTTGCGATTACTAATATGACTCGTTGAACAGATAATGAAAGATGTAAAAGATGTAAAGGGTGTTTTTTAGAGGCATAGAACTTTAAGTTGGCAGCACTTTTTAATGCCAGGTATGATGTGACAGCTGTCATGCGTCTAATGGTTTGTTTGGTTTGCAATTTTATCATGAATACGGTGAAATGGAAGACAACATGCGCCACGTTATTGGCGAGATACGGCCCCAATTAAAGTTTTCTACCTCTAAAAAAAACACCCTGTACATCCTCCCTGAGATTCTCATGCAAACCCTAACAAGCCCGCAGAGCTTGAGTCGATAGAAAGTACATGTAATTTAAAACACCATAACTAAGTTAAATACCATTCGATACTTCTGAAATTTTTTTGACATTATAAATAGCCATACGGATGTAATATTTCATTGGATTTAAGAGGGCCCTTACGATTTTATATAAGAAAATGTAAAATTAATAAAACATCCTATTACTAATAAAGTTTAGCGAATTACAAACAAAGTTGAGCGAATTCCAACTTCTCAGGTGTCTTTGTTGCACTCATGAAGAACTACCTTAATGATTTTTTTTCTTCCGATTTTTCGGTTCACAGGTGTTCAATCGCGAGGGGGGCAACCACACAAGTTTTTCGTGTTCTTCCGCTTCCTCCACCCACGCCGTCATAGATATTGCAATGTTAATAAAAAATTTAAAAGACCACATCACATATGATTTGGTGAAAAATTTTGAAGGATTCACATCCTTATATAGGGAGGCCCTTTTTAAAATTCTCCGACATTTTTTTTGACTACAAAACTTTCATTAACTAGAAACTTCTAAAATTTGATGACTGCAACTTTTGCGAGTCCTGAGAAAACGGACAGACAGATACCGATTTTAATACGGTATTATAAACATTTTTTTTACAAAACCTTAAATAAACTCTACGATGGACAGGTCTTCTCGGGCGTATGTCGTAAGCTTGTGTACCTCGGAAGGTGCTGAAGGTAGGAATTGAAGACAAACCGTCAGAAGGAATGTCACGAAAACTATGGAAGGGCTAAGTGGGCGCAGACAACAGAACATTGCAATGGACCGAGAATGCTAGGTACCAGGTTTCTAGGAGGCGAGACTTCAATTTCGTCTATAGTACCTTTGAAGGAGAAGGATCATTTGGAAAATATGACGATTCGAGTAGAAGTTTTCTAGCTCCGATTACCTTTGTTTCTCGCTTCTCGCATACGAAAAATACCCTTCTCCAATGGTCTTATCAATGAGATAATGGTTAGCAACAAGTTATTCACTAACATAAGACCTGTAGTTGGTTAACATTTACAGATCTTATTTATTTATTTATTTCGACCAACTTACAGACTAAAGTCCAATTACAATATTGGTTCAAACAATATAAATGAAAAGTACAACACAATATACTACTGTGACCAAAAAATAAGGTGACATTTGAATTTAAACTGCGCGCGTCCAAGGATTTGGAGAATTATTTTTTTTAGGTTGGTAGTACTGTCAGTGACATCTATGTCAAATTTACATGTTAAAATATTCATTAGTGTTTGAGATACGCGTCGTTTTTTGGACACAGTAGTATATACAAGGCTAGGTATTTAAAATTAAATTCTTAAGTCTACGCTTATAAATTACTAAAGATGGAGGATACGGGCCAAACTCCATAGCATTGTGGTTTCTGGGCAGACGCAGCAGTGGTGAATTGTAAAATGTTTCCGTTCTTGCAAATGGAATTTGATAAGATCCTTCATTTCTAGAGGGATAATTAGATGTCCGCATTGTCAGTAACTCTCTTACATTTGTATGCAACTGTTGATAGTGAAGCCTATTATAGCCCAGTCATATTAGGGCTTTCACCTCGGAATGAAAGATAATAAGCTGCAAATTGGTATGAACCTTTGTTTTGTCATTCTAAATGTTGTCTCAAAAGTCACAATTGTTATCGTGTTCGCGTCTCAAGATATTCAAGGTCAAAGGTCACAAAAATCGGTTTTTCGCGAATATCTGGCTTCCTATCGGTTAAATGAGATTTGCATTTATTATAAAAGTTGTAGGCTATAAAATTCCCTACAACTTTTGTTTAAACTTTTTTTTCATACGACCAACCGTTTTGAAGGTAGAGCGCGAAGAGTGCACATCGTACAGTCATATACGGCCTAATGCAAGGTCAAGCGTGAGTTATGGTTATCAGTACGTTATAAAGTCAATTATTTACTTGGAAATTATTATTAAACAATGCCTATTATTTATGTACTAACTATTAATTATTTATATTTAATTAAAGTAAGTAACTTGATTATTTATATATAATTATTCATATTTAACTATTTAAGTATAAAATATTATTAATTCTGGATTATATATTTTAGTTTTATTTTAAGTTAAAATGATAGTAAGAGTATATATTTTACACATATTTTTATTTATTATTAAATACGGCATAATATACATTTATCAAAATGTGAGTTCAAATATCAAAAGTATCTTTGTTGATTTTAATTGTAATGAAATTGGAAATGGAAGCTAATTATCTTCTTCTTGTTCGTCGTCTTCTTCTTCTTGTCGCTCAAAAATGTTCGATTCATTGTCATCATCCTCATTATCTGTCATGTTCATCTCCAAACCTTCCAGAATATCGGGATCATATGTATTTTCTTCATCGGGATTACTTGGATACAGTGAAGCGTTGAGGCAAGCTTGTCCGTTGCACTGGCCGCAAGCTAAAGAACATTGTAGCCCTGATTTTCTGCATCCACAGCGGGAACCACAACCATTTTTGCAATTGCAAAATATTACGTTTAGTAGTTCGGCTGGTGCTGGAGGTAATAACGTTCGTATGGGCTCCAGGATTTCATTTTCAAGCATCCAGCCCCATTCTTTAGGTTCTAAGTCCTTCCCTAACCACGTTTGAATCTGGTAGTAGACACGTTTTATGTGTTGATGAGCTGCTACACTTGTTGGTGGAAGTGTTGACGTAATATTTTGCAATTGCAAAAATGGTTGTGGTTCCCGCTGTGGATGCAGAAAATCAGGGCTACAATGTTCTTTAGCTTGCGGCCAGTGCAACGGACAAGCTTGCCTCAACGCTTCACTGTATCCAAGTAATCCCGATGAAGAAAATACATATGATCCCGATATTCTTAAATAGTTAAATATGAATAATTATATATAAATAATCAAGTTACTTACTTTAATTAAATATAAATAATTAATAGTTAGTACATAAATAATAGGCATTGTTTAATAATTATAATTTCCAAGTGAATAATTGACTTTATAACGTACTGATAACCATAACTCACGCTTGACCTTGCATTAGGCCGTATATGACTGTACGATGTGCACTCTTCGCGCTCTACCTTCAAAACGGTTGGTCGTATGAAAAAAAAGTTTAAACAAAAGTTGTAGGGAATTTTATAGCCTACAACTTTTATAATAAATGCAAATCTCATTTAACCGATAGGAAGCCAGATATTCGCGAAAAACCGATTTTTGTGACCTTTGACCTTGAATATCTTGAGACGCGAACACGATAACGATTGTGACTTTTGAGACAACATTTAGAATGACAAAACAAAGGTTCATACCAATTTGCAGCTTATTATCTTTCATTCCGAGGTTGACCCCTTTTTTTACCTAATATGACTGGGCTATTAAGGAGACATTCATCAAGAAAGTGTCTACGAGATGATAACGATGGGAGGTGCAGAAAAGAAAGTCTTTCTTGATCAGATTGGTACGGGACTTTAAATTTAAAGAATAATATTCGGGTGAACTTCCGTTGTACAGATTCCAGCAGTGAGTGTAAGTACTTATAATGCGGTGTCCAAATTTGGGAACAATACTCGAGAATAGGCTAAACAGTTCTTATATAAAGATGTACTGGAGACAGGATATTTCCAAAGATGTAAGAGTGACGAAGAACATATCCGGAAACCCGAGAAACACGTGGCATGGACTTGAACTTGGTCACTACAGATAGTGGCTCATTGTGTAGGCGATATGGAAATGAGATTGGGTTCGGTTTGAAAGAGAAAGTCATTTTATTACATTTTTGCACATTAAGGGAAAGAAAATTTGATTCACTCCGATTGTATAGAACGCTCAGGTCATTTTGGAGGGAAATGCAATCATCAATACAACTAATCACTTTAAACACTTTAAGATCATCAGCATAGAGAAGACATTAAAGAGGGCTTCACCAACAATGTGAGTAAACTCAAGTAGATTTGTAGTCGTCGACCGACCTGGAAGAAAGCCATGTTGAGTAGGAGATATCGAGGAGATACGAAACGTTCTAGGATCTTCGGGAAACAAGATAGAATTGAGATTGGACGGTAGTTAGAGACACACGAAAGAAGACCAGGGAAGACCAGGGAAGATGTTGGCTGTCTTCCAGAAGCGAAGAAAAACTCCGGAGGACAAGCTGGTGTTAAAAATAAAACTCAGAGGAACACTTAATGAAGAGGACAGAGATTTGACGAACACATTTGGAATTCCGTCTGGTCCAGAACCAATGCTTGTGTCAAGATTATTAATTATGGACTCGATATCTGCAGGGCTAACTGCAGGAGCACTATCAGCCAGAGAAAAATGAAGAGGGAAATCATAAGGAGAATCAGATGCTGAAGAGGAAGTTATGGTGGAAAAGAAGTCCGCGAACAAGTTGAAAATGGATTCCAGTGTTGAACTTTGTTTATCATTCCAATACATGGCGCTAGGAAAGTACGGGGAGGACTTTAGATGATTAATATAAGATCAGAATGGTTTTCACCGGTTGGAATGCATGTGCGCAAAGTAATTTTTCCTTGAGCTTTTAATTAATAATTTCGCGGAGGCACGGGATCTAGAGTATTCACTATAAGAGTCAGAATCACCGGTTAATCTAAACTTTGGTGAAGTTTGTTCTTAATCTTCAGAGCTTCTAAGATGTCACGGTTAAGCCAAGGTGGCTCAGAGCTCTTTTTGGACCTACATAGGGGTGTAAATTGACGGATAAGTGAGTCGAGCTGGGAATAAAATTTAGTCAGAGCTTCTTCGCAATCAAGGTATTCAAAAAACGAGAACCAATCAAGTGAATTCAAAGATTCCGACAATGCGCTGTAATTGGCTTTCCAGAAGTTGAACTTGAGCGGCTGATGGCATTTAAGTGTTTTTGGAAAGCTCATGCTGATGTCCAACAACAGAGGGGGATGATGGGGGGTCAGAAGATACATAGGAGTGAGTGGTAATAGCCCTCCGGAAGGCTGTAGTCGGCTTAGTGATTAGCTTCCACTTTAGGTACTCATCAAGGCATTCTCAGGACGAAATGATATGTATGTATACAATAGTACACTAGGTGATATGCTCAGTATCGCGCATGACGGTGTAATTTTAATCGAAATTTAAATTAATAGCCATCACAACTGGCTCAAAGTGCGTCTGAAGATTCAATTGAAACAAATCTCTTTGCCGAAAACGTGATTCAAACCAGTGAAAGTAGAGTTAAGTGATAGGTACCCCACTCAGACTTATAACCTTGGATCACCAAAATTTGTGGAAAGGCTTGCAAACATATTTTAAGTGCATGTTGAGTTGCTTATGAGAATGTCATAAAAAATGAACACGAGTGTACGAAAGCAACCGATATTCAGGAAAAAAAGGATACTCGATTACTTCCATCTCGTTCGTTTACACTAAACTTTATATACGTAGTTTATGTAAAACAAAACCAGCATTAATCTAAACACAAACCTAACACAATTTTCCCAAGTTTTGTAATTTAAATGATTATTAAATATTCCCCCATACACGTGTATCTATTTTTTCACGCAAATAGCGTGACTTGAGGTTATTTAACAAACACAAATAGGCAACACATTATGTGGCCATTTCCGACCGACACAGGATGACTTTATCTACTCTACGACTTGAGCTTCGACTTGGACGAGTGGTGGAGAAACTCCACCGGAAATTCATATCTACATATGGAAGAGCATGAGACTGCATGCACACGTTAACATCTACTTGACTTTGTACGGCGTGCACGTGAAAAAGTTCAAAAGTTCCGTTGCCGTTGCACACATGGAAACTGCTGCTCCCATGAATTATAGATGCACCCTAGGTCGTTGGCTCGAGCCTATGCAATGCGTTGCCGTAGCTGCGCGTTCTCCATAGGCCTGGCATTAGGATTCAATGGAATATTGGCTAATTAATCGTCATCGTTGGTGGATGCAAGGAGCATTCATGAAACGTTCACATATGTTCGTGTTCGCAGCGTTTGGAATGCAATCGCAACAACATGCGGGTTTTGTGCCCGGAATTATTTATGCGTGTATTTATACATATTCGCAACTCTAATGCGAACTAATGCATGGACTCAAGCCGTTTCCATAGTGCAAGCACTTTGCGACCATTCGAACCGTTAAGCCAGAATGGCAATCTCCTACTTAATCGTAGAAGTCGTGCGGAGTCCTCGGACATCTGAAAGGGCGCATCCTGTTGCCATGCCGCCAAAACGCATTACATCCAGAAGGTTTGTACAGTCGTCGAACATTTGTGTAAAAATGTGACAAATGTTTTATTACTCTGCCAAAGCCACCCCAGAACGGACGCAGCATCCCTTAGCGATTTGAAAGGACTTATTCGCTCCGCAACTCTTAATTGAAAGACAGCGCAATCCAACCAAGGGTTAAGCTTATTCCTTCATGATACACTCTAACTCCCACCCCACTCGCACAACAGCTTTAATACTCCATCGCCCATCACTGGCATCTTATCCTCGTCCTGAGGGAGCGTGCGAATTAAATGCAAGGCATTATACTGTGATTTGTACAGCCTACCGAATTGCCAAGGGGAGTGCAATGGCTGAGTGTTTTGTGTTACGTTTTCTCCCTCTTCAGTAGCTGATGCGGCATATGTGATAATTTTGATATGGCCGAACAATATGTGATTATTAAATGCTAATATTTCTTCAAATCAAGGATTTTATCGTGTGTGAAGCGTGACAAAGTCCTTTCATTTTAATCTTTAACAAAACATCAACTGAAACCAATCCAATCACTCACATCAAGTCAAGTTGAGTTTCAAGGATAATAATTTGCACTTGAGTGCGCACTTTATTAGCACAGGTGTGCAATTATTTTCGCGGACGCACAATAACTGCCAATTATAGACAATTCCATATCTATCATTAGGAATGGTGGCAACGATTACCAGGTCAACTCCTCTGGCAGGAATCCAATAAAATATCGTCCAGCTTCAATGGACAGGTGATGGCATGATTGCGCGGCCACGCGTTCCATCATCAACATTGGATACGCAGATAATAAAACAGGTAGCCTGCTGCTGGCGGATGGTCAGGGCACATACGAGTACGAGTATCCGCGGTTTCGTTGGAGTCCCAGATACGAGCACAAAACCAGAAGTTCAACCTGTGCTGCTCCACTCCATCAACTCGGACGTGCATATGTTCCTCGTTGCAGAGGGTACCAGTACGAGTACTTGCACCAGCCGCTGCATGTGATATGAACACAAACACGCGATAAAATTCATTTCACGTCATATCTTTACAAGTCGGGCATATGTCAGAGGTTTGCAATTCACGAAAAGGAAAGACGTGTTGGTAGCGCTCGAAAAGGAAAAGCAGCAACAGAAACAATAAATGAAGCGTTGCCGGTCGACGTTTTTCAGCATGCAAAAAGGAAAATTACCAACCATTCATCCTTTTTTTGCTCCTCTTTTGCTTTTTACCCTCCCTCCGCTTAACGCCCATAGAAACATTCACAGCTACCCAGCAAAAGTCCGCGGAAAAGCCTTCGCTTTTCACTGCATCCTGCACGTCAAGGATAATGGAAAAATTAATACTTAGCCCCGCAAAGACGCGAGGATCAATCAATATTTTGGACACTGCACATTACTCACAATCAGATGGTGGCAACGATACGAGGCCTCCGAGTGGAAGGACGTGAAAGGCAATTTAAGAAAGTTTAATAAATAATTTGGCGAGGTATTGACACATTTGTCTGCTGCTCCATCGCCTGCGAATGTGAAAAGTTGGATCATGTTTCTCGGCCGAGTAATTACGTATTGTGCCATTTCGAATGGACGTCCAAGGAATGGAGGCAGGGTGTTGCGTTCCGAGGACGAGGACGACGACGAGAACGCGTGCAAGAGACAGGAAGAAGTTCCCAGCAAACACTTAACACCTGAAATATTGATGGGTAAGTGCTTAATTGAATGTTTTCGAGTTTTATGGAGCATTGTGTTCTTTTAATGGGAACCTCCTTGGTAATGGAGACGGCGAATGGCTAATTAGTGACTTTGTTAATGTGTTTCATTATCGTAATGAAAATACCATTGAATTTGAAAGTGCTTCGTTTACACTTGGCAGAAGAACAAAGGAGTTGGTAGTTTTTGCTCGTTAAATTGCAGAATTTACGTTTATTGCGAAAAATAATTATTTGGGATGTTACTATGATAATTGAGCAAACGATAAGGGAGGAGTTGATTTTTGTTGGGAAGATGTTCTCCCAGAAATCAAAACCATATTTTTTTTATGTCGGAAGTGAAATAGATGGAGTGTAGAAATTGAAATTTCCAACTGTGGAATAGATGCAGTAGAAATTGGAATTTCTGAATACACTTAAAAAATAAAAAAAGCAGAGATTGAGTAAAAAATGATTTAAGCTGTATTCCACATGATGTACATAGTATTCGCAGCTTGCGCACTAGTTCTCAGGTTCAAAGTCCATCGGTAGAAACTAATTTTTTTTTGTGAATCAACAATGGAATTGTAGCCTACGAAGTCTGATTGGTTCTGGTGGGAAAATCGAGTAAGAAAAAAAGATATATTGACTATTATATCACCACCTTCTAGATTACCGTTACAACCAAGGATTTAATTTCTCTAACAAATCTCAACGTGAAGCTTCATTTCGACTAGTGCAGGATGAGAATGATTACAAGTATAATTCAGCTAATGTTCCGCACCAGCCTTCCCAACAGCCAGTTTGAATAAAATTTTCGCATCTCAAGTAGTGGCGAACCCGGATCATGATATAGGATCGAATCTTGTTTCCTTTTGTTGCAAACATGAAGTTTTATTTCCCGCGTCAACTTCTTGGTAAAGCCAATAGACATGCAATAAGATTCTTACCCAAGAAAAACTTCATGAAAGCAGAAAGGATTCAATTGCAGAAAGGTGGGCCCTATCAAAAATTTCTAAAGCACTGTAGTGAATTTGTTGTTGTCCGAGTACACGCTTTCTGATACCCCAAACACATGGAATACCCGACTCTCTGAAAATTTCACGATGGGTGGAGTCATGAATTTGCGAATAGGTTCCACCAGCGGGAATGTCGAGAGTTGGTCTGGCACAACGATAGCTCCAATGTGTCCTATAGAAGAACAAGGATATGGGCCGAGTAGATCTATATACAGACATTAGAATACGCGCTCCTTTAGTACCTTTACAGATCTCACAGGCGCTTACATAGTCTCTTTCTTTGACCTGGGATGACATTTTAGGCCAAAAGAAGTATTTCTTGAGGCGCCAAAGCGTCTGACCGTAGCCACCGTGGGCACTTAGAGGCTGGTCGTGTGCACGGAGGATCAGATTGCGACTCGTTTTCTTCGGCACCCATATTTTCCAAGACTCTTCTTCCTGCAATGGATCACCGGTTGCGTATTCATTACGTCGATAAACATAGCCGTCTATCACTTTCAAATCAGGCAACTGTGTTTGTTGGGTTACGATGGTTTGCCTCAACTCGTTGTAGATGTCTGAATTAAAATGCGGGCTGTCTAAGTCTAGCTCGATAGGATCATTGTCACTTAATGCCAATTCTCCTCCCTCGGGTGAAAACAATCGCGAGCGAGTCTCGGGCACGATGTTTTGGGTCCCTTTTCGATGTTTGATGGAAAACTTGAACCCTTGCAGTTTAAAGAGCCCATCGGGCCAGACGTCCGTGTAGGTCCGCTTGGTTCATCAGCCATTGAAACGAAGCGTGGTCCGTGATGTTTTCAAACTGGTGGCCTTCGATGTACGCCCGGAATTTCTTTACAGCCATCGCCGTTGCCAGACATTCTTGTTTGGATACGGTGTAGTTCCTTTGGGCCGAGTTCAGCTTACTGGAATGAAAGCAATGGGAGCTTCTTCTCCCTGTTCGGCCAATTGCACAAGCACGGCCCCAACTCCATGTTGACTTGCGTCGCAATGAATGGAGAAGGGTTTCTGAAAGTTGGGGCAGCGCAAGAGTGGAGCAGATGTCAAGGCTTGTTTGAGCTCTTCAAATGCCTTTCGACTGAGTTCCGTCCAAATGAACTTACCTTTCCGGAGTATGTCCGACAGAGGCACCGAAACTGTTGCGTAATTCCGAACGAACCTTCGGTACCAACCGCACACTCTACAGAAACGTCGTAGCTGCTTAACGGTCTTCGGTAAGGGAAACTCATCAATCGCCCGAGTTTTGTCCGGATCCGTTTTGATGGTACCATGTCCGATGACATGTCCTAGATATCGGACTTCGTTCATAACAAACTTACTTTTCTGGACATTGATCGTGAGTCCCGCCTTATTGATATGCAGGGCTACTTCTTGGAACAGTAGAATATGTTAGTCAAACGTTTCTGCGATGAGTAGAAGGTCATCCAGGTACACGAATACTTGGTGTTTCAGATGAGGTGGAATTACTTGGTCCATCAGTCGAGTCATCGTTTGCGGAGCGTTACACAGGGCAAAAAGCATTGTGACAAACTGGTATAATGGTCATCCCGGCACTGTGAAAGCGGTTTTATTCCTCGGCCCTTCGTCGAGTGGAATTTGCCAGAATGCTTCTTTGAAGTCAAGAGTTGTAATGTAGTTTGCTTTCGGCAGTCTCCCCAATATTCCATCGATAACGGAAGAGGGTAAGCATCTTTAACGGTCACTGCGTTAACTTCCCGGTCATCTAAACAAAGACGGACTTTACCTGGCTTCACCACCAAGTTTACCAGTGAGGACCAGGAACTTTGGGACTTCGCTATAACCCCCAAGTCTAGTATCCTGTCCAACTCTGCGTACATTAGCTTTTCCATGGCCGGCGAAATTGCGCAGTGTCTCTGCTTTATTGGTTTACTATCGCCAACATCGATGACATGATGAGTAGTGCGGCCAAGGCCTTGCGTAGAGTAAGATGGAAAAGCATTGATTAATCCTTCCAGACGTTGACTTTGGTTGGGCGTTAATTTGTGTCTGTCAGGTATAGAAGCGAGTTCACTGACATAACTAGTATTCAAGGGTGAGTCTGTGAATAGGTCTGGGGCCAAACCATATTGAAATCGAAATGCCTAGCACCAAAAGTTAAAAATTGGAGAGTTCTAGAAGACTACTTCGCTTGTGATCACCAGTATATAGCACTTGAGATCCATGGCGGCACTCTTCGATACCCGTACGGTCAGCTTTCCAGGCTCCGGTGAAACTTTGAGAAGGTGGACGTCGAAAGGTTTGCAGAAGTGCTAACGGCACTACCGAAAGTTCCTCAGACGGCTAGAAATGCCTCTGAAAACTCATTAATAGCAGTAACGCCACCTGCTAGCAAGAACTAGTAGACGACGTGGACTGGGACCTGTGAGTCTTAGGCTACATGCTAGTCATGCGGAAGATGGAAAAGATTGTGCGGGCTCTCTTCCTTATTCACCCAGTTCATATTAAGGCAGTCCACGACGAAACACCAGTGAAATGACCACTTTTTACAAAGACGAAAGTGGAAGAGGCAAGAAGAAAATAAAGGCTCCAGGACCAGACGGAATGCCAATTGAGAAGACGGTTTACCGATTCTGCCGGATATCCTGCTCAGTATCTTCAATGCTTGTTTGCTTGAAGGGGTATTCCCAGGTGGCGAGGGTCGTGCTTTTCAGCAAAAATAAGGGACATCTTGAGCCACTTTCTGCATACCGACTGCTATGTATGTTAGACACAGCTGAGAAGGAACTCGAAAAACCAATCGGTGAGGCGATTTACGCCGCTGGGATTTATCTCCAAGGCAATATGGCTTTAGCGCTGGTTGCTAATCAGAGAAGTTGTAAGCGCGGTCAAGCGCGCCGAGGCGCACAGCCATTGCGATCGAAGGGTTGTCCTGCTAGTTACTCTTGACGACAGAAACACTTCTAATTCCGCCAGATGGGTGGATGTCAATACCTTCTGCGAATCATAAGTGACCACTTGAGGAACCACAGTCTGCTCTACGACACGAAGGAGGGGAGACGAAGTATGACTGTTACATCGGGTGTCGCTCAGGGCTCCATCCTCGGTCCCGATTTGTAAAACATCTCGTATAATGGGCTGCTGAGACTTGAGTTGCCGGACGAATCACGCTTGGTCGGCTAGGCAGACAAAGTAGCGGCGTTAGTCACGAGACGCACTACCGAACATGCGCAATTCAGACTAGGTATGCTCATGCGGCGAGTGTGGTTTCAGACGACTCCTAATGACCGCTGTACAATCTGTCCTTATCTAAACAAGGTGTTGCACAGAAAGCGGTTGGTACATGTGCAGAGATAAGGAGCGCTGCGAATCTCATGCACATGCCAAACAGTCTCCAAGTCGAAAGTGAAAGTGTCAATCAAACTGTGATTGAAGCTGTGCCTTCAGCTTACGGCTGGGAGGATATTATGTCAGATCCTACCATCTTCTACGAGGACTTAATTAACGTAGACGAAGATGTTGCGGTATGTGGTGAGCTTACCGATGCGGACATCATCACAGAGGTAGTCGGCAAGGACAATCAAAATGGCGACAAGAGATCTGGTGATTGTAAGTACGGCTGAAGCAGCGATTTTTGGAAAGTCTGAGTCTATATTTCAGTCATTAAATCAGTTAGAATGGTTCATTACGACAGAGAAATTTAATTCTAAGAAACAAATGAAGGTTTCGGACTTTTCATTGAAACTGTAAATGAAGAGCTTAAATTTTTAGCCCAGTCATATTAGGGCTTTCACCTCGGAATGAAAGATAATAAGCTGCAAATTGGTATGAACCTTTGTTTTGTCATTCTAAATGTTGTCTCAAAAGTCACAATCGTTATCGTGTCCGCGTCTCAAGATATTCAAGGTCAAAGGTCACAAAAATCGGTTTTTCGCGAATATCTGGCTTCCTATCGGTTAAATGAGATTTGCATTTATTATAAAAGTTGTAGGCTATAAAATTCCCTACAACTTTTGTTTAAACTTTTTTTTCATACGACCAACCGTTTTGAAGGTAGAGCGCGAAGAGTGCACATCGTACAGTCATATACGGCCTAATGCAAGGTCAAGCGTGAGTTATGGTTATCAGTACGTTATAAAGTCAATTATTTACTTGGAAATTATAATTATTAAACAATGCCTATTATTTATGTACTAACTATTAATTATTTATATTTAATTAAAGTAAGTAACTTGATTATTTATATATAATTATTCATATTTAACTATTTAAGTATAAAATATTATTAATTCTGGATTATATATTTTAGTTTTATTTTAAGTTAAAATGATAGTAAGAGTATATATTTTACACATATTTTTATTTATTATTAAATACGGCATAATATACATTTATCAAAATGTGAGTTCAAATATCAAAAGTATCTTTGTTGATTTTAATTGTAATGAAATTGGAAATGGAAGCTAATTATCTTCTTCTTGTTCGTCGTCTTCTTCTTCTTGTCGCTCAAAAATGTTCGATTCATTGTCATCATCCTCATTATCTGTCATGTTCATCTCCAAACCTTCCAGAATATCGGGATCATATGTATTTTCTTCATCGGGATTACTTGGATACAGTGAAGCGTTGAGGCAAGCTTGTCCGTTGCACTGGTCGCAAGCTAAAGAACATTGTAGCCCTGATTTTCTGCATCCACAGCGGGGACCACAACCATTTTTGCAATTGCAAAATATTACGTTTAGTAGTTCGGCTGGTGCTGGAGGTAATAACGTTCGTATGGGCTCCAGGATTTCATTTTCAAGCATCCAGCTCCATTCTTTAGGTTCTAAGTCCTTCCCTAACCACGTTTGAATCTGGTAGTAGACACGTTTTATGTGTTGATGAGCTGCTACACTTGTTGGTGGAAGTGTTGACAGTTGTACAGGTTTATTTAGTTTTGTAAATTTGATGAATTGCGTGTAGCGGAAATGATCAATGTTGTCCTCAGATTTTGGAGCATTATATAATGCCAACAAGATGCGCACTCCATTTTCTAATAATGTTTGTTTTGGGCAGTTTTCTTGTTGAAATACTTCCACCAGTTTATCTAAATCAGGAATTTTTTCCAATGCTCTAGTAACAGTTTTTTTTCCTTTTTTAAATAGCGCAGAAGTCGTGTCACAGCCACTGAATGCGTGTAAAAATAAAATGTGCTTTTTAGTACGAGGATATTGGTCAAAACTTTTAGTAGAATATATTTGTGTTTTGACATTGCCTTTGCCAACTTTTTTCAAAAAAATTTCCTAATGATGTGACTGAGTACGTCCAATTAAAATAACGAGCAAATCGATATCTTCTCCTATGATGACAGCAGTCTTTTGATGTTCTGATAAGGCAATAGCTGTGTCAATGATGAGTTAAATATGAATAATTATATATAAATAATCAAGTTACTTACTTTAATTAAATATAAATAATTAATAGTTAGTACATAAATAATAGGCATTGTTTAATAATTATAATTTCCAAGTAAATAATTGACTTTATAACGTACTGATAACCATAACTCACGCTTGACCTTGCATTAGGCCGTATATGACTGTACGATGTGCACTCTTCGCGCTCTACCTTCAAAACGGTTGGTCGTATGAAAAAAAAGTTTAAACAAAAGTTGTAGGGAATTTTATAGCCTACAACTTTTATAATAAATGCAAATCTCATTTAACCGATAGGAAGCCAGATATTCGCGAAAAACCGATTTTTGTGACCTCTGACCTTGAATATCTTGAGACGCGAACACGATAACGATTGTGACTTTTGAGACAACATTTAGAATGACAAAACAAAGGTTCATACCAATTTGCAGCTTATTATCTTTCATTCCGAGGTTGACCCCTTTTTTTACCTAATATGACTGGGCTATTTACGAAATAAAATTTTATTTGTTGGATCATGCAGGGTTGTGTTATTTTTAGCGTTTCTTTGAAATTTCATAATTCGAATTTTGTGAATGGTCTACTGAGGTTCGAACTGTCCAAGTTGCACTATATTTTAGTATCGTTTGCCCATAAAGCAATGCTCATTTTGACATCTTCAGGAAGCCTCTTCATACTCCTTTGAGTATCTTCATGAGTTATTGCGAATATTTATTATTTTTTGAATGACCTCAAACGAACACTTGTTTTTCCACTGACTTTGTACAGTCCCTCTTAGTTCTGAATGCTTTGAAAAAGAGAAGAACATACTCGTACATGGGTATTGAAAACTATGAAAGAGAGGATCTAACGTAGGCTTCTGAGGAAGCATGGAATTGAAAACAGGATAAGAGACCACAAAGTGGCTGCCTCAACAAGAATAAGAAAGCTGATTAGAACTTCACAAACAGGTATGGTTTATCCAGTTCAGAAAAAGATACATAAAAATTGTTTCTTCTAGTAGAAATGTTTCCGTTACTTGCATGAGATATGCAATATTTAAATTCTTTCCTCTAAATCCCAATTAAAGAAGGTACTATATGTCTGCAGGTGTTCTTTTCCTCATGTTTTCATTAATTCATTTCTAGGTCAATCATTACTTCAGATAAGGGCACATTGAGAAGCAAGCTCAGTATCACAGACGCATCATACATACATTCTTGGGTTCGAGTTTGAAATCACTAACGATAGTTTTGTATAACCATTGATATGTATTTTTTGTATCAAATTTAATTCTTTCTTATTTTGAAAAACAACGGTAATTTTTCAAAAGTTGAAAAAATCTATATTTATTGATTATATAGGAAGTTTTTTTATAGTGGCTAACATTTCTAAGATATTAGGCCCTCATTATACACTAAATAAAGTTTCTTCAGGCTCAACCAAATATCGGCTGAAGAAGACGAAAATTATCAATAAAATTTCTAAAATTAAAAGAGCTCCCCATCGTTTAATCTCCCCCCTGCCAAGCTGTGTGCGGAGGAGCATGAATATTTACTTAATTTCATATCTTCGCTTCGATCTCATCGCACCGCCCGGCCCTGGAGCACTCAAAACATTTTAGTGCATCAATTAAATCAAATAAACGACGTGTTTACTTTAAACCATAATAAATATTCGGAAAACGAAAACATATTCCTCCCTACACGCCTCCATGCATGCTCGCGTATATCCATAACCCTCATCCTCGTCCACTTGCTGTTTACCCAAAAGACATCACACCGCGTGTGTGTCACCAAGAAAAACAAATTTTCTTCGCGTTCATTTACATTGTCTGTCGTCCGTCTTCAAAGTCGGTTGCCCGTGAGAGCTCCTCATCATCCGCGCAGTCTTCCCCCCATCTGGGTTGACGCTTCGTTGTCGCTGCAACAAGATTGTGCAACCTACATATTGAATAGCCCTTTCATTCTTTGTCTTCCGCTTAATGGATTGATGTTAACTTCCAACTCGCGTCCAGGTATGAATGCTGTGCACAGTACCTTTCCCCGCCTTCTTCCTCTTTGCCTTTTTGGCGCATTCTCAGGGAAAATCTCCTTGAGCATCTGAAAACCAAAATTACAATTGCGCTGGGTGCAGATGCACATGTCATGTTCAGGACAGCTGTTTTACAGCTGTAATGAAGCGTGTTCAAATTCACCTTTCATCATCATCTTGAGCAATGAGAGCAACAACAACTTCGCCAGTACCACCAGGAGGAATTAACCATCAGCATCAAAACTGAGAAGGTGCTCGCCCTACCTACGGAAACCTTCGAATTTTGTTTTTTTTCATCTTATATTCTTTCCACCTGAACTTGAGATGGATCTTTCTTTTTCTGGATTGAATTTTTTTTATTGCTTTCAATTCAGGTTTTGGAACGATTGCACATATGCACGTTTGTGTGAATAAACGAGTAAAAGTAAACACACATGAGAGTATGTTCGTGCCCTTCGCTGTGGATTTAAGCCCAACAAACAACCAGATGACTACATGGCCCCAAGAAGATGATGCTTAGGCCTTAGGGCTTAGACTTTACCTCGAAATAAATGGGACAAGACAAGAATTAAGAATTCGTTTTTAGATTTTTGTTGGACTGGTTGGAGTAGCTAAGAGCCATTTTAAGGGAGATTGGGGTGATTTGGTGTTCTTGATGGGCGGGATATCTTTGAGGAGAAACCGAGGACTTTGCGTTTGGTGAGGAAGTATGTAAGTCCTTTTGAAAACGATGAAATGAATCTAGTTATGATATTTACAATGTCTTAAAATCAAAATAAGTTTGGAAACTTGCATGATTACCAGTTGAAAGTCAAAAAACAATAATAAATTAACATGGGAGATAAAATTTATGTAGACTTTGTGTGTGAGGGAGCACCAAAATTAAATTCTAAAAATTCTCATCAAAAACATTAATTATTTACAAATCAATATTTGTTCTTCCGGGCTATATAGTCGTTGATCAATTTCTAAATAAGAATAAAAATTTCAAAGGCTTCCTTTTTCGACTAGAGTATATTTTTTTTATTGCGTGTATATGCTTAGTTTCCTGCAGTGCCAAGCCAGCAAAGCCTACTACAGGTGAGAGACAAATACCCATTCGGACTAAAGGGGACCCACGATTACTGGCGAGTAAACAGACACAGATGCCTGATTCAGGTACCTCAAATGCCGCCCCGTTTTTGGCCACCTATTATCACATAGAACAGTTTATCCGTTCGTATCAGGGATCTGTTCTTCTACTTCACAGTCTCCTGGAGTATTGGTCACTTAGAAAGGGCAAACATCAGCTGAGCAACAGGGTATTATCAATGAGGAGTCTAAGTGACGTAATACAGTCCCGACCGTAACAAGTGACCAAAGAATGTTTTTTTGAGTCCAGTTACACCCAAAAGTAAGAGTGATGAGTCATCACACCAGACAACTGGAAGTGCAAGTGCGAGTCGTATTCATGGATTTGCGTAGAGCAAATCCGGGACCAGCTTCTGGCTGTTTTGTTCTCGAATGGCCGAATACAGCTTGTAGCTTGTCATTATGAACGCTCGACAGATTTCTACATGATACCTGTTGGAAACCTTGACAAGGTCTGGCCTGGATCCTTCCTAACCTAATCTTCAAAGGCCTAGGGCGTGGATTCCTGCATCCCCTTTAGAATCGGAAGGAATCCTGCCAGTAATATAGAGTTGTAACTCTGATCTTCCAACGAACTATTGGAAAGCAGAGTCTGTTTCAATCTTTCGAACACAGGACTTTAGAATTTTCTTTGCCTTTTACCCCATCTCCACATCGTAGACTTCAATAACCTCAGATGCTGATGAAGAAGAATAATCTTCAGTAAAAAGTGAGGTGGAAGGTGATCTCTCTGATAAACTTGCGCTCTACTCAGATATATCGAGATAAGAGAATGAGAAGAGCATTACCACGTCATTTCAGATCAGAGAAATAGCTGTTGAGTCGGATGAAGACCACGATACGCTTCACTATTATAAAGCTGCCTCCATTTCGCTCCTCCATCGCAGTAAGAATGCGGAAAAGCTCGTTTGGAACCAAGAATCCTAGGCCTAGAATAGCTGTGTACTGTACATGAATAGGTATAGACTCGTAGTACCTATTTCAACAGGAAACCCCACTCTGAATCTTCATAAAAAAATTTATTAATATTCTTATTCTCTCAGACTTTAGAGATGATGACAATCTTGCTATGGCAGTAGATGTTAAAATCAAACTTATTTTGGTGTTGTATGATGAAAGCATACTAATCCGTAAAAACAGTTTATGGGGGATTAGCATTTGCTACCAATGCACGACGTATTCTGCTGATAGCAGATTCTTATGCAAATGCCGATAATGAGATTTGGAGCAGTTTGGCCACGAATAAAAGAAATAAAGTCTTGTATATGTTCTTCTTCTTTTTCGTAGCACAACAGCCCCTCTCGGGCCTTCGCTTTCTTCAAATAGCGCCTTCAACTATCTTGGTCCATTGACCGCGTCCACCAATTTTGAAATCCGAGCAGCGATGAACTGTCTTCGTCAACCAAGTCAGGCCAGTGTTCCCTTGGTTTCCCCATTGGTCTCCGGCCTTCAGTTTTCCCAGCGAATACCTTTTTGGTCATCTGTTGTTCGTCCAACGATTCATGTGTCCAGCCCATTGCAGCTTCTGCAGTCTTACAATTCTTCAGTCCTCCGGCTCGTCGAAAATTTCATGCAGCTCATGGTTGTATCGAATTCATCATTGGTCTTTGTCTAGCTTCGCTCCGATTATTCGCGTCAGGACCCGTCGCTCAAAGGTGTTCAATATATTTGCGGATGCTTGGGTTAGGGTCCATGTTTCACAACCATAGCATAACACAGGTCTCATCACAGATATGTATACTCGGAGCTTTTTTTCCTGTGTATGCAGCTGGTCTTCAAGATTATTTGCGAGCTGTATTCTTCGGCGTATTTCGTCTCTTTCATTAATGGTTCTCGTTATTTTGGCGCCTAGATACACAAATTCGTCCATATTTTCGATACTGTATTCGCCAAGTGTAATATTTTGTGTGCTTGAGGTATTTTTTGTTGACTGCGTCATGAGTTTTGTTTTACTTACATTGATTTGTAGCCCTACTAGTTTTGCTTCGTTGTCGAGTTTCAGGAAGAGTTTTTGGCCGTTGTTAATGACCGTGACAAAATGATGATGTCGTCCGCATAGGCTACTATTTGGCTCGACTTGTGTGGTAATATACCTCGTGTATCCTTGTATTAGTTCACCTTGGTTAATAACCTGATTATTGCAATGAAGTCGCTCTTAAACCTTTAATCGGAGGCATATTTGACATAACACTGAAAAGAGTGCACTCGGCACACTTTCTGTCAAATTATACTTATGTAGTATACTCCGTGATTGCTCTCTTTTGGACCTTACTCGTATGTGGCTTATATTCACGATTGGATTGCGACAAGTTCTTGCTAATCCTGATATCTATAGAAAAAGGATTCACTGATTCGACTTTCTGAACAGAACTCGGAAATACTCGTTTGATAAATAATCAAAAGTGTCTGAATAAAGCAGTTACAGTTACTACTGCATTCATCAAAGTAGATGCCTCAAACTCCATCGGTCTAATTAGATTTAGGGAGACATCGAAGCAGGTAGAGTATAATCATGCCTAGAAAATCAAGGATTAGTCGACTATAAAGCTCAATTGAAAAAATGTTGTTCTTAAAGCGAAAATAAGAACAAGGCCAATCATCTCCGGTAAATTCTGATCGCAATGCCAGTAATTCTAGACTCTATACAAAATATATACTATACTTTCATGACATCCATGAAACATCTTCAACCCTAGCGCAAAAAACGTAAATAAGTGCAGTCATTTCGCGCAAATAAATATGATGGGTACCCATTCGTTTGACTAGTTGAAATCCCCGGAGCTAGATGGAATTATGTATTATAGCTTATTTCGAGCGGATACTAGGGGCGAAATGCCTTGCTAAGAAGCCATACTATTCCTAAAGCTTGCAAGTTTTTCCAGTTGCAAACAGCAAATTTAGGGCATGTCAAACGGTCGCTTGCATACAAAGAGGATGCACTTGGGACTTTCCTCAAAATCGTAGGAGCATTGAATAAAATTCACCCCGCAAACCATATTCAATACTCTTTGGAACTTGGAGAGTTGACAGCTACTGAAAAACCAGGTACTATATTTGATAATGAGTAGCTCCACCACCAAACGGGCGGGGAACCCAGTCAATCTTCAGGGCAGTGTTGTAGCTTACTTGCCATAACAGTCAGTGAACTCTTTTTTATGTTGTCAAACTGAATGTAAGGTGACGGCATATGCGGATGAAATTGTTATTGCATATCAAGGAAATTTTTTCCTGATAACACCACAAACACTAAATCCTTCCTTATTCATTCTATTGCAATGGTACCGAGAGAATGGCTTAAGTGTCTTCTCAAAGATAACGCAACTAGTAATATTCGAAAAACAAAAAATAAGCTTCCGTATTTTGGGCTACCGAAACTTGTTGAAACTCCTATTAACGTCAACAATCAGCCAAAATACCTGGGACGGATTCCAGACTCCGAAGCTTCTATGAAAGAAAATATAACGGATGGGACCTGTATTGCACTGTGTGCACTTTATATGGAGACTGCACCCTCTCATTGTTTCTTACATTTATGCCGCTGAAATAAAATCTACTCACCGTGCAAAGTATCAGTCTGGAGCCCATGCATGAAAGGCAGAAGCCAAAAGACAAATTTCCAAGGCAAGCGGTAATACTTGTTACCTACCATATCGAAGAGAATCCGGCCGGGGCTACGGGCCCGGTTCACCCGTCGATGACGGGAGGCCACTTGATTGTCCACTGGTTTCCATGTGAGAATTCAACTCGCAGGAGCAGGAAAAGAACTTCTATTACCTCAAGGAACCAAGTGCTGTGGCAGATTCCGGCCATATTGACATTCTCCCATTCAGAACTTAAATTGCTTAAGTATCATATCCACCTACACTTGGGCACACCTACCCTTATCCTTTATTTATTTTTATAAAAAAAGAAAAAAATAATCTATGCTTCCCACTAAACAAAATTTCATTCATTACTTCCCGTTAACAAAACTTCATTTTATACCTTTTCACTAACAAAATCTCATTCATTCCTTCCTTCCTACTAACAAAATTCCATTCTTTATTTCCCACTAATAAATTTTATTCATTTTCATACTAACAAATATTCGTTCTCGCCTCCCTACCAACAAATTTTATACCACTGCCCATTGAAAAATTTACACATTTGAAGTTGCTTATTGAATGAATGGGAGATTGTCAGAAGGTGGCTCCGGTGCTAGTGCCATGGACTCTCAAATGGGGGGGCCCGCTGGGACCCTGGGGTCAAGTTCCCTAGGGTGGAGGAACACTCTTTTTAATTTCGGCAAAACCAATTATTTCCGTGCGAATGACGATTTGCATACAACTAAACGCGATCATAGTTATGCAAATCATCATATACGCAAATGGAAATTGTTGCATTTGTCAAAATGGGAAACTTCGATTACGTTACTCGCTGCGACAGCGGTGATTGGGCCGAAAAGGATTGCGGAATTTGTTTTTGCAAGTTAGTCTGGATTTGAATTTCAGAGGAAAAGTTCTTGGTGACGACGGGAATAGAAAGGCTGAATGATAAAAAAGTTTCGTTTTTGGCAAAGATAAAGGATCGAAAAGAATGATAGAAAAGTTTAGTCCCGGGAGTTTTGGTAAAGATGAAGAACCGAAAAGTTAATGATAGAGAATGAATTAATTGCGTATTTCGGAGTGGAGACGAAAAATAAAAAAAAAAAAAAATAGTGAAATAATATATATCCATGGTTTGTGTACAAAACAAAGACGAATAAAAAGGTGTGCCGGCGATCTTGTGTTAAATCATTGCACAGTGGATTACATATTATAAATTGCGATTGACTTGAAGGTGTAAGCATAGTAGTTAGAAAATCAATAAAAACAAACAACAAGAACGTGAAGAAGGAAAAGTGAACTAATAAAAAAAACAAAAAAAAGTGATTGTACTTTCTAAAGCTATAATGGGTGTGTTAAGATTCCGAGGCTTTCTCCAGCTGTAGTGGCCGTTAGGTTTCCGGGTCGGATTAACCCTTTTGTTCAAAAGTGAATTGAAAGGGAAAAAATCAAATTTTGTACTGTTGTTATACAATTCTATCAATCTTCCGAGGCGAACTTCACAACTCCGCTCTGAATTAGTATACTTTCCAGAAAAAAACACACTCCATGCGCATTCAATTTCTCCACTATGTTACATCCAGAATTGATATTAAAACAAGTAATAGATAGAAGCTCCAAATTTTTCTATGCAGGGGCCCATGGACTAAATCCTGCAAAACAGCTCCGGAATTTAAAGGTCTCGTATTCCTGATCCAGGCCATTGCAGAAAACTTTTTAATCCAATATCTTCACTTAGCTCTCAAAATTTCGCCGACAAAATCAAATAAAAAGTTGCTCTCCTCACGGGGTGCCAGAGAACACCCTCCCTATTCAAATGGGTCCTTGGTTCAAATAAAAATGTTGCTCACCTCACGGGTTGTCCGATAACACCGTTCTCATTCAAATGGGCCCTGGGTTCTTTCCATGATACGACCATTTCCCGCGCGAAGTTACAGAAATAGGGCGTGACTCTCATGGTTACATGCGTGTAAGTCCGAAGAGCACACCCAATCTTAGGTAAATGGCGGTCCCAATTACGGTGATTATCTCCGACGTAGGCTCTCAACATCATTTTCATATTCACCCAATCCGCTGGGTTCGTCTGAGGGTAAATAGTCGTATATTGAACTTGGCTGCCGTAGTTTGCCAAAATCTCCTGAGGTTCCTTCGGCCGGAACTGCACGCCATTACAACAAACCAATACAGCCCGCACTCCGAAGATCATAAACACTTTCGAGGCGGTTGCTTTCCTAAGTGGGAATAACAGCGGAAATTTGGTAAAGTAGTCCAACACAGTAAGGATGTAGGTATTTCACGCGGTTGAACGTGGCAGGCGGCCCATCAAGTCCACGCAAGCCATCTCTCAGGGTGCCTTCACCTAGCCGCTCCTTGTATGCACCAATCCGTAAGGTAGACATCGGTCCGCATCTTTGGCCAAAAATATTTCTGCGCGATGCGGTCATCAGTTCGATTAGCCCCCGTGTGACCCGCAGTCGGGTTATAGTGGCACTGCCCCAACACATCCCCTCGCCCCGACTGGGTTACTACCAACTTCCAGGACTGCTCCTGTAGTTTATGGTGTTTGTAGGGCAAGCTCTTCCAAAGCTGACCCCTTTGACCCGCTAAACCTGGTACTGATTGAGTTCCCGAGCAACGTTTCGCTTCATACGTGCACCCAGGCATCCTTCTTCTCGGTTACCGCCTTAATGGTCTCCACTACGGAAACGGGTTTGGAGAGAGTATCTGGCACCAGGTGCTCTATACCCATCCGACGCATCACCTCGAATTCAAACTGCTGAAGTCGAACAGCCCAGTGGGCCAGTCGCCCAGCTGGATCCTGGAGGCTGTGCAGCCATATCAGAAAATGATGATCGGTGATAACTTTGAAGAAGGACCGTTCAATGCATCGTCGAAGCTTTTCCACTATCCAGAGAACCGCCAAGCATCCTTTTTCCATAGCCGAATACTTCTACCCTGCCTTCGACAAGGACCGGCTCAGCTAACACACCACTTCTACGCAGTGGATGAATATAGCCTGAGTGTTGGTCATGAAAAGGTCGCAAGTACTGTCAATATTTCCAGGCCTCAAACAGTGAAACAGGTGCGACAGCTTTTGGGCATGGTCTCACGGCACTGGAGATTCATCCTAGATCACCCCACTCTTGTAACACCCTTGACGGACCTGCTCCGCAAAAACCGGCAGTTTTCTTGGACCGCAGAGTGTGGGCTGGTATTCGATAACCATACAGAATCGGCGGAAAGTAATGCTGACACCTGATAACTTACCACAAAGTGGGTGGCGAAATGTACTCTTCTAACTTCTGTTTTTCAGCCGGAGCTGTTGACGATCTAAAGGGTAGGCCATTGGCTCCGATACCATCAGATATTTGGTTCATGTCCAACGAAAATTAAAAATATGTAGTTTATAAACGAATTCAAATCCTTGATCAGGCGCAACCCCACGATTTGAAGACTCGAACGAAATCTCTTATACTGCATCGCCTTTAAGAATGAGAAATTAGAAGACCGCAAATGTTGCCAGCCTCCCATTGCGAAACATATTTAGACGATTAAGTTGCAATCAACTAAAAAGATACATTGCCCGTTTCAAAGTTATTTGATTGATTATTAGTTTTGCTTGATTTTATTTCTCATTCCTTGTTTACTGTGATCCATTTTGTGATTGAATTGTATTTTTTAGTGTGTTTAAATAAATAGAGATGCTAATGGCGAACTGTTATGCACCCCGATCTGTAGGAGTGTCTTATGGGGTTGAAGGTGATAGTTATTCAATGATCCTGCCCTTAAAGTACAAAAAATTGGATTAGATATAGAAATAACGGGAAAAAATATTTCAAGTATCAACGAGAGGATATTAAGAATAGGGAGGTAAAAGGATAAAAGAAACTGAATGTTCGTCGGATAAAATTCGGAACTTAATATGGGATGTGTCCGGATATGTTTTACAGACAAATGCTTGTGACAACAGGAATTCACAACAATCGTGTGGATTGTAGTGAATAGGTATATTTCCAATGCCCGTGAAGGACTGCAGCGATGGTCTGCTGCCTCGGCAGAGGAAGGTGAAGATATCTGCCGAGGATGCCCTTGTCTGGGGACGCGTGAATGCGCTGGCAGGCTAGCATTGCGGTGTCGTGGGGCGGGTTCATTCCCCCAGCACAAGGACCCACTACAAAAGAATTTCGCATTCACGAATTTCTGGGGTCAAAAAAGAAAGGCGACCAAAGTCGCAAAAATTGTAGGTAACCATGCAGAGAGAAAATGACTTGTTCAGAGAACAAGTGAAACAAGTAAAAATGGGCGGACTTAGGGTAACTTCGTCTTTACCCGACGAGGCTCATGGCCCACAAATAAGAGAGGGGCAACCGGGTGATGATGGTCCCCCGCGCAACCGCCCAACCGGATCAAAATCCATAAATGTTGCAGTGGGCAGGTATTCCTCTTCTGAGTGGAAAACTCATACAACTTAACTTGCATGAGCCTTCCCATCAGAGGAGAAGTAGCCCGGTGACCAATTTATACCATAGAGTTATGCAATTCGTTCACATAACTCTATGCCACAAAGAGGCACCTTGCTCGGGCCACTCACCCCGCGAAGTCACCTGAAACAAAAGGAGGTTAGTCGGTGCCCGATGGCTGGCTCATGTCTTGCGTTGAGAGCCTACCATCGCACCGGGTCCTATACCCGGTCAGTACAGAAAGGAATGAAAGACCGCTTTTATTGGACAGTTACGAATTCATTTTATTTCAAAAAAAATATATATAGAAAAAAAGATAAATTGAAATTTTAGCAATTTTTTTTTCATTTGGTAATATTTCAGGTTAAATATTGGTGGCTTTCTTTACTTTGCTTGCCCTGCTTTTACTTGCCAAACCCTGAGTGTTTCATCTAACCGGACAAAGTAGTAAATAATTAGAAAAACTTGCAGAGCGACTCTCGAGATTTATTCTTCAGTGTATGGGAAACGTGCAGTATACGGCGACGAATGATTGCAGGAGTGAATTGTGGAACAAACTTAGCAACGAAAAGATAATTGTGAGCAAAGACCCACTGACCCTAGAGTATGGAATGAACCAGAAGGTTCTATCGTTGAGCTTCCCTTTGATAGGCTTCTTGTAATTTAGCCCTTACCTGCTCCGTTACGGCTCGCTGCCCATTACTGCTTGAATCAAATTGCATGTAAGTGCCCTCAAAAGCATTCAAATGTTCAAGGAGAGCCTGCGCAGAGCGATAGCGAGAATTCCGTGGAACCATAAATCATTTTGCGAAGAGCAAAACATGATCCGGAAGATTCTCATTCAATTTGCAATGGTTGATGGCATTCAGCATCAACTGAAAGGATCGTCCCCATAAATGTTGCGACGCTGTGGTTGCAGAATTCGCGGATTTATACATTTCTAAGCCATTTACGATGTTTTTAGGTAGGATTCTTAGTAAAGGCCTATCGGATTTAATGGGTTTATTAAAAAGGTGTTCTTACCGCACTCAGTCTTTCTAAGCTCCATTTATGCTTGCTTGTTGCAAAAGTAGCATAATTTACATTGTAGTCTTTCTTAAACAGGCATTATTGGGAGAACAGAAATAAACTAATGTATACAACAGGTATTAACGAGTCGTTTCCTATGTGAGGAACTCCTCAACCACTTCCATGCATTCTAATCCTACTCACAACTTTGGGAAAGCATAAACCTAAACAATTCTTTTTTGAAATATTATCTGCATCACGATTTTTGCCTACTACTCAGCGCAAACTTTTATGGGAATAAATCGCAAATAAACACAAAATCGTGTAGGAATTAGCATATTTTGTGTATCATGATGATGATTTTCTCCGCAAGCCGTAACTTCTTTGTTCTTTTCGCGACCTTGAAAGTGTAATAGAGTGGAAACGTATCGCGATTGGATTGCAAAATGCTGCAAAGCAAATAAGTAGCAGCAGTCAGCATTGGGTGAAATAACAAAGAATTATTATAAAACTCTCCTCTGATGAACGACGACGACGGCAAAATGTGTGCTGCAACCTGATACATATGCCAAACAACAAAACTTACAACGTGAAACATATCATCGCGAATATACTCGTACTCATATGTGAACCGAGGAGTTTAGTTCAGTAGTAAAGTCTACATTACGTTAATGTTTTGTATACAGCAAGACACAAGAAGAAAACGTGCATATGGATAAGATGCATGTCTTTATAACATGTACGAGTCTACCTGCTGCATTAGTGGATCCTCTATGTTTAAGGTACATATGTAGCCTGCAGCTATACACCGCAGAATTCATGGTGGAATATAGTGTTACAATAGGAAGACAAACATACGTACATCATTCCGGTTCAAGTTCTTAAAGGTTTTCCTCCACAATCTTCGGTTTTATTTTATACGTTTTCATTTTTGTTGCTGCTCTTGATTTGCTGTCGTTGTTTTGGTTCTTTTTCAATCATCGAATGGATCTTACATCATATCATCTACACCTGATTGGGCACAAAACGGCGCAATTTTGTAAGAAAACCAGCTGGCAAAGTACTTAGTAAGGTTGAAATAAAAATAATGATTACAGTGGACGTGGTTTTCATCGTTGCTTATCTTTTGCAGACCTCGGATGCAGGTTGTACTCAGCTGGTTGATGGTAATGTAAGATATGTATGTTTTCAGCGAAAGGAATATAGGATAGGGTAAATATGGGCTGTGATGGATTTATGATTGGAAGACCCTTTTGGGTATCAGTACCAAATCTTAATAAAGAAAGTGCTCCTATGATTTGAAGAATAAAAGATTCACTTTTTTGTTTTTTCTATATAAAAGTTTATTCATCATATTATCAGCATTTTGGTTTTAAGTTAATCAATTGTAAATTAATAACAACCAAGTCAAGATCAAATCTGTGTGGTCTATTGGTTAGAGCATGAACACATAAGCCGAAGGTCTTAGGTTCAAATCTCGTTGGGAGCAACGTGATTTAGATCAGGGGATTTTTCGGACAGACTACGAGTGTTCAGTGGTGGTATGTACTGATTTAATCAGATCATATCATAGCTGACCAAGCACACGTGAGGTACTGATCAAACCAACTTCCGGAAAAATTAATACGGTCATAAAAATAAGATACTCTAACTATCTCTAAGCGAAGGCCCGAGAGGAGCTGTAGTGCTACAAAGAAGAAGAAGTAAAGATCATTTATTGCAATTGTGTGTCACCTCTGGACGCAAACCCACCCGTTGAATTTGATGAATTACAAATGTAAAAGTACTAAGACGTTATGGGTTTTTCGCTGCTGGACGGTAATTGTCACTGATTCAGAGAGATGAATGCTTCATTACACTTGTCAAGCTATGTGGACTGCACACCTTTTTGGCTCGATGGGATTAGGCATTTTGACGGTAGCGAGGTACAAGATTGATTCCAGACATCGTAGCTGCACTTTTTGCTCAGTTGATTGTCTCATCAATTGCTGTTACAGTGTGCATTGTTCTCCATGGTTGTTGGTTAACTTTAAATTGTTAAGTATTTAAACGTCATAATGGAACTAGTGCTGTGCAAACGGAAGCTGGCACTAGTATTCGGTGGCTAAAAATCTAAAAACATAAAAAACCCCAACTTCATTATCAAGTGCATCGAAATCGCTTCACTCAACGGATTAACTTGGTAACACGCTTCAATTTTATGAAAAATTATTTCAAAAGCCCACCATGAACTTCAATCAAATTAAGATCGTTCTACAAGGCAAATAAATTTCCATCAGAGCGTATTAACAGCTTTTCAAGAATTCATATGTGTATCCACCACCACTTCCTGCTTAATCGCTCCCCCTATTGATTTCTACCATTTAAGTAACCTTTTTTTCTGATTTGGCCATAACATTTATGATTTCTTATCTTCTATACATGCACAAGGGATAGGATACTGAGTGAACATTTCGACCCTCCTCCACTAAACTAAATCAACTCGTTCAAGCATATCCTTATTTTTTCTTAATACGTTTGTGTATCGTAAATGGATAATTTCGTATATCTTCACGTTAGGAGGGGTTGAAATGCAACCCTCACTATTATGAATGAGAGTTCTATGTTACTTGTTCCAAAAGCCTACAAGAGGAACACTGTGAGGGTAACGAAAATATATGAACAATTGGCTGAAAGGAGTTTTTTTTATCGATTTTTCGACAGGATTTCTATTGTATAATGTGTGCACTGGATCAAGTTGAAGGACTCTTTTTCACTGTCAGAGTAGACGTAAATGATGTAATAATAGAAATTTCTAAAACTGTCACGTTTTCGAGAATGTGTTTTGGAGCTAATTATATAGTAAATATTCGAAATGATTATGTAATGTGAAAAGAACTAGTGGATTTGTCATGAATAAGGATTAGATATGTGAGAATAATTGTAAAGAAGAAAGTTGGGGGTTCCTGTAATTATATTATATAAAATTTCAGACTGGAGCAGATGGCCGTCAGGCGTACTTGGAATATATTTCCATCAGGCCTTTCTTGTAGAAGATTTCTTTGGCTAGACAGCTGTTAGGCAGCTTTTGAGCGCTCAAACCATGATGATTAATCGCACTCGAATATCGAGAAAACACCAAAGATTTTTAATTTATTTTTGGAAAAGTATACTAGTTCATACACATTGAGGGCTTGGCTGGAATCGAACCCGCGCTTCACGGCATGCAAGGCAGATGAGCTTATTACGGGGCGATAAGACCACTGTTTGAATTTGTTGGTATTGAATATTCCTGTAGAGCTTATTCTATCTAACAGAATATAAAAGTACTAACCGTTCAAGTACATTTAGGTCCTTGGGTTTGTATAAAAATGCACTCACGATTAAATTAGCGTGACCACATGAGAATCTCCTTAATAATGAGATTTAACATAACCTTTTGCATGTAGAAATACTACTTACCAGATATTTGATCATTTTGATTAATAGGGTAGTTAAGGCCAAGTTGATATTTACCTGAAATCAAAAAAGAACAATGTGTTAGAGTAAAAATTAAAATTATATTTTTAGAAAGTGATTTTTGAAAATTTAAATTGAAAATAATTTCTAACTAAAATCCAAGTTATGCCTGTATTGGATCAGAGTGCTTTCAAAAATTAGCCAAACAGAAACCATTATTATCGACGACACTTGTTTGTGATTTTCTTTTCTTTTTGAAGCATGACGAATATTTTAGATTAGAGTTGACACAAGATGGGTACACGTAAATTGATTTTATAGATGTCTAATTCTAAATGCTAAATTTATCACTCCGATAATACTGAGGCACTTAGGGGTAGGTCGTCCCCACAAATGTTGCGACAAAATGATTTGAACTTTAAGGTTTCGTTCACAGCTAAACTGTACACGGTTTTTTTTATGAAGATTGATAATTGGGTTTAAAATGGTTACTCCATAAAGTTTTTTCAGATAACATTTTGATAGATGCCTATAAGGTTTCATGGATTTATTGAATAGGATTGTTACAAACAATTGTCAGTGCTATATTATGCGTGCGTATGACCCATTGTTCCCATGATTGCAGATATACATCCCGTCATTCTAAATATGAAGAGGCACTTACAGATGATAACAGTCTTGCATTGTCAAAGAGTTCACTAATTGCATTGGGAATGGTTTTCACTTTAACTATTTTTGATAACTAGATAACTTTCTTCGCGCACTGTCACACCAAACGATCCCCTCTCCCATTCATAATGTGTTTACATTTTAAATCGAATGGAATTCAAATTTTTCCGATATTGTCTTAATCGAAGATGATTGCTTGTTTTATTATTGTTGTTGATGGTAATGACATCATGATTGGTTCGACATGTTTCCTAATAATTGTTGATCATGATGATTCATAATGATTTAACTGCTTTCATTTATTTAAAGTGTTTGTCGTCGATGTTTTGTATGAACTTTTTGCTAACCTTCACTTCAAGATAATGCCATGCAGCTGTTTTCTAAAAACTGGACAGGAAAATATATACAAAACAGATGTTCTTATATTCTCCGTTCTTTTCTTTTCTAGAAGGTTCTTAAAACGTGAGGAAAAATTTATTCAGTGATACAAAAAAACACGGCAAGAAAGAAATAACAAAAGCGAAAAATAGATGCGTTGCTAATTAAACGAGCAGATGGCCAAAGATACGCAAACGTATTGAACGGTTTCCACAAAGAAATTAAGCCAGAAGACATAGGGAGTCCTATAAAATCAGTTTAGTCAACCCGGTTTAGTGGTCTGTTTGCTTAGTTTGGCAGACGAAACAATGGATCAGGATTCCTTCTGCAAGCCCATCAGTGATATACTTCAATCGAAAGCCATTGTCTCTAACTTTGAGTTTGTGGAAGACAACCCTAGAAATAGGCCATATTGATTGCATTGTGGAAGTAGTCGAAGTAGAAGAACATTGAGACAGGATTTTCCTACATTTGGTGCAATGAAGATGAGACACTCCTGAAAATCATAAAGATATAAATTGGCGACTGTTGAAATGGCACACATGAAAGATGCTCTGTTTTTGGTTAAGAGCAGAGCAAAAATCAGCTGGATGGTAGGCAGTGTACCACAAAGTGCCCTGCTTATAAGCTGTTTCAGGTGTTTTGAGACGGTCACACTCTATCATGATGCAGCATTCTTTGACACCATCAACTTATGGACAAAAGTTTAACGCGATGAAGATTTAGTCTCAAATTCAGAGGATTGCATTGTTCTGGAGGATGACTTTAATGCCTTAACAGTAGAAGAGGATATGCCTCGAACAGATTTCAGAGGCAAAAGAGTATTGAACACGGTATCATAGAGCGGCCTGATTACATTGAGCATTGGCAGCATACTACTGTGTCATTTGAATTTAAACTGCACGCGTCGAAGGATTTGGAGAATTTTTTTAGATTGGTAGTACTGTCAGTGACATCTATATCAAATTTACATGTCAAAATATTCATAACAGTTTGAGATACGCGTCGTTTTGTGAGCTGCTAAAAGTGAGTCTTTCGTTTTTTACGATGTCAAAATTTGTTGAATTTGCATTAAATTTTGTTTGCGGAATCAATTTTCTGCTGCGGATACGTTGAGGATGGTGTAGAAAGCTGGTGCTGAGGCTATGTCTAAAAAAAATGTTTACAAGTGGTATAGTGAGTTCCAAGCCGGCCGTGAACGTGTCGAAGACGAAGAGCGTCCTGGGCGACCATCAAACTCTTCTCTCCTTCGATTATCGTGACGTTGTGCATTATGAATTCCTTCCGCCGGGCCAAACAGTCAAAAAGGAATATTATTTGAACGTTATGCGTCGTTGGTGTAACGCTATCCGCCTAAAAAAGCCGGAATTGCGGAAAGACAATTCTTGCTTTTTACACCACGATAATGCACCATCCCATACTGCACTCGTAATTCGTGATCATTTCGCCAAAAACTCAACCCATATCGTTTCGCAACCACCGTATTCTCCTGATCTGGCGCCGTGCGACTTCTGGCTGTTCAACAAGCTCAAAAGACCGCTCCGGGGACACTGTTTTGATACGATAGAGAAGATTCAAGCCGCAGCGAAGACGGAACTGAAGGCCATGCCGGAAACGACGCGTATCTCAAACACATGAATATTTTGACATGTAAATTTGACATAGATGTCACTGACAGTACTACCAACCTAAAAACAAATAATTCTCCAAATCCTTCGACGCGCGCAGTTTAAATTCAAATGTCACCTTAGTATTTGGTCACAGTAGTACATAACTTTTCGATGATGAGGATGCAAGAGAACTATTTCTTCATAGCCACTGATAACGAAGGCCAAAAAAATGAGACTACTGGACCAGCAAGTGAGACTGCATTTATGATTGGCAACAATCCACCTCGGCCAACATCCCGTCCTTTCATCATTGGGTGAAATACCAACTAAATGGAAGTAGGAAGCTTCTCCGACATTCTCTTGAGGCATAAATAGAAATCACAATCTACTCCGTGGAATGATAGAATTGCAACTGAGGGCTTCGTAAACTCTACTGTAGGCAAGTTAGGTCTTCCTATAATTCTGCCTTCACACTACCCGCAATAACATAAGGCTGCTGTGTAAATGTGAAATGCAGGTGCTATAGAGGTCAGCGCCTTTTCCAGCGATCGAGAAATCAGGGTGAAGCCGTCAATCCGAAGGCGGCACTGGGAGAACAAATTCTGAATAATTGGTTAATGCAAGCAGAGCTTATTGTTGACTGAAGCTCTTGAAAGATGTAACGGCATCAGAAGTCCTGTTTCTCTGAAGTAGCCAGGATGGACCAAATTGTCTCAACGCTTTTGCCAACGCATCCTTTTCTCGCTGACGCTATCTGAAACGTAGAACGCTTCAGCGGTACACTCTTTACAGATAAGGAGCTTCCTAAAGCGGTGCTTTCAATGAATCCATTAAAAGTGTCACATTCGGAAGGGAAGCCAGTGGAGTTTCTACACTGGTCTTCCACCTCTGCCGTGGCCTATCGCAAAATGCTTTGAAGGCTGTTCTTCTGGAAGGGATTTTTGAGGCATGCTGAAAAAAGGCGAGACTCGTTTTGATAATTAAGGGACAGGAAGAATTTGCATACTGCCCCCTGTGCATCGTAGATCCGAGCGGAAAATTTGCCTGAGAAAGTCATTATCGATGCAATTTGTGCTGCTGGAGAATCATATATTGGACAGAATGAATTTAGGACAGAAAGATTACACTCTGGGGTCATACAGACACACACGGAAGATCTTTGCGAAGAGGGGTTTGGCCTTTGACACCAGTAACGCTTTCAACTCTGCACGATGACAGGGTTTTCAAGGAACACTGTCGAATCTTTTCCAAGTATCCAGGAATGTCATGCATGGCGAAAGTCTAATAGAATATCGCCGCCATCTCAACTCAGACGATGAAGAAATCGAATTTCAGAAGCGTTTTCCATCGCTCCTTGTCAAAGACATAGTTATAACATGGGACGACAGAAAAACGTTCCGAAATTAAGCATCATCGAGCCCTGTCGGAAAACTAGGCAAATATCAGACACCATCAACAAAGTCCAGCGCTGTTACGACTCCGAAAATCGAAGGACTTGGAATAAGAACTAGGATTGCTACAATTACTGCTTATGTTAAGTTCTGGTCCCTGAGGTTATTTCACTAATTAGGCAGGGTGCATACTTGAAATACTTAACCGAGTGCAAGGAAAGGTTTCATAACCGATTATTAGCCTCTTTGAAGGTAGAAGACAATAAATGAATATTTACCGGTAGGACCGACACAACTGGTATGGATTAGCGATCTCAATAGATCCGAACATGGTAATATCATCATCCATGGCGCAGCAGCCCAAGCCGAGTTTCAGCCTCCAGGATTAATCTGATTCAATCATCACGGTTCTATAACTTCGTTCGGCAGTTGATGACTCCCAGCAAGGATCTGCTGTTGTACCTTCTTATCGAGTCCTCGGCCTTCTCACTGGATGTCTACATTGTGCTCTACCCTTTCATGTTCTTTTGGGTGACCGGTTTTCTTCCATTATTTTTACCCCATTGCAATTTGCGAAAATTTACGAAAATAGGTACAGCTGGTTCGTTAACAGTTAATGCAACTCATCGGTGTAACGTAGTCTCTACTTTGTTCCTTGTTTCAATGATTTTCCGGAGCACAGGCGTTCAAATATGTCCACTGCATTTTCGAATTCGCTTGTCAGGGACCATGTTTCACTTCCATACAACAGCACAGGTTTGACTAGTGATTTATAAATACGAAGCTTGTTGTGGCTGTGCACTACTGTAGATATTAGAATGGGAAGTAGAGAGCAATAGGCGTCTAATCTCGTCCTTTTCGGCGTCCCTTCTATTCAGGTTGGCTCCGAAATACACAAAGTTAGCCACACTTTCAAGGTTATAGTCTCTTGCGGTCGGATTTTGTCGGACTGGATTATTCGTTCCCGCTTGAGTCATGAATTTAGTTTTCATTTCATTGACTCGTATGCCAATTCGGTTGCTTCATATTCTAGACTCAGAAATGCTTCTTTGACATTTGAGATTGGCTGTGCCATAATATTGTCGGCATCAGCATACGCTACCGACTGTGTGGACTTGAGCATTTGTATACCAGAGGTTCCAGTTGTTGTCCTTCATATGACGTATTCCAGGGAAATATTGAAGAGCACTGGGGCAAATCCATCCCCTTATGTTAAGCCTGATTCCATTTTGAAGCTATCCTTTAGTTTGCTGTCTACTTTGACCTGGGACTCTGTGTTAAGAGTCGTGGGTTTGACCATGCGAACTAGTTTTTTTGGGAAGTCAAAGTGAAGCATTATTTTGTAAAGGGCATTTCTATCGACATTGTTATATGTTTGCTTGAAGTCTACAAAAAGTTGGTGTATATACGAGGGTGGTGCAAATATAATGGAGACAAACGCGGTAGATGGCGCGCATGTATGTTTTGAAGGTCGTGGCTTAAGTATGTGATAGCTGGGTCCCTTATGAACAGTGTGGCATAGTTTTCGTCGGGAGTGCATGTTTCACGCGCGTGCTACGACTATGCGTAAACGTCAAGTGCCGACCACCATTGCGCAACGTATTGTCATTCGTTTTTTAGTGTGGGAAGGTGTTAAAAACACGCAAATTTATCTGCGTTTGCAAAATCAGTTCGGTAGTGAGTGCCTGAGTAGGGCTGCTGTGTTTAAATAGGCCAAAGCATTCAAGAATGGTAACGAAACGGTCGAGAATGAGCCGCATGATCCTCGACCGCGAACCAGCATCACACCAGAGAACATTTGCCACGTAGAACAACTTATTTTAGAGGACCGAAGGATGAATGTTCGAGACATTTCGGCTGAACTCGGCACCAGTATCGGAAGTGTAAAGTTTATCATCCACGAACACCTTCAATATTGCAAAATAACGCTCAAAACGGAGGAGCGTTCCATCACGAAGTGCGATTCTTCTCCAGTTTAACGCGCGCCCTTATACCGCGCGTCTCACGCTCGAAACAATATCGGAATTGGGGAGAGAGGTACTGGAACACCCCCCTACAGCCCGGATTTATCATCCTGCGACTACTGCATGTTTGGACCACTGAAAGAAGCCCTCGGAGGTCAAAGATTCAACACCGAAGACGATGTAGAGGAGTTCGTACGCACATGGCTGTCTGAGTTGCCCAAGGAATTCTTCGATACCGACATCACAAAGCTTCCGGAAAGGTGGAAAAAATGTGTAACTTGTAAGGGGAGTACCTAGAAAAACTGTAAATTTTTTCGATAGTAAATAAACTTGTCAGAGAATTTGTCTCGATCATATTTGAACCGCCCTCGTAGATACTATATTCCTAGCACTTTCGAGCCCCTGCTTAGCTGAGAGTATTTGGTCAATTGTAGACTATCCACTTGAAAGCCTCCCTGATACTCTCCTATAATACTCTCATAGTACGGCTTCAATTTTCTTTCTATGATTTTGGAGAACGCTGTATAAGACGTATACAGTAAAGTTATGGCTCTATGATTTTCACACCTTAAGTTGTCTACCTTTTTGTGCATGGAATATATTATACTCGCTGCGGTTTCGTCATGGATGATGGACACTCCTCAGCAGCTGCCACATGCCATCATCCACGGGGCAGCTCGATCGCATTGTCCCGAAGTGTACATTGGACCCTTTGTACGCATGTGGGAACAATCTCAACATGCAACTTATATCGAGTTAAAGGTTTCCACAACAGATAGTGATTATCAACTCAAAAGTGTTTGGTAAAATGGTGCCTGTCTCCTAAGTGAAAGAACCACTTGTTCTCCTACCGGGCCATCTTGGTTATCAACATGGTAGCACATTTTCTTGGCCCGATGGAGACCAGCGTTTTTAACATAAAAGGGCTGGCGCCAGCAACACTGCGGTTTCGTCATGGATGATAGGCACTCCTCAGGAGCTGCCACATTCCATCATCCACGGGGCGGGGTGGTTCTTTCACTTAGGAGACTTGCACTATTGTACCAAACACTTTTCAGTTGATAACCACAATCTATTGTGGAAATCATTAGCTCGATATAAAGTGTATGTTGGGCGTGTTCCCTAAATGTAAATGTACACCTCGGGATCATGCGGTAGAGCTGGCCCTAGGATGATGGTATGTGGCAGCTCCTGAGGGATGTCCATCATCCATGATGAAACCACAGTTTTGCTGACACCAGCCCTCTTATGCTGGAAACACTGGTCTCTATCGGGCCAAGAAAATGTGCTACCATATTGACAGCCAAGATCGCCCGGGTGAAGAACAAGTGGTTCTTTCACCTAGGAGACTAGTACCATACCTCTTAACATTTATTCAGTCAAGGTTATCGAGTGGGGTGTCATCTGAAAGGGCTTAAAATACATTTGTTTCCAAAAAGTTCTTAAAATTACCGAGTCAGTGTTGAGGTTTGCAGGGGAGAAGGACATGTACGCGATTGTACATGATGGTCTCTATGAGTACAACAACAGCAAATACCTCAGAAGTCAAAATTCCCTAAATTTTGTTAGGAATAAAATGGTTTATCAGTATTCAACGAGTCGTGATCTATAATGAGAGGTTGTGTATTTTAATTGAAATGTTTAAATTCATGTCGTCCTGAGTTGCAACGAATAAAAGTTCACTAATGGATTTGATTTTATCATAGGCGAAACGCAACATTTACGAAAATATATATACTGGCCTTGTAGCTAAATTTAATAAGCAGATTTTAGCTTCTGGCTGAGGTCGGTTAGTATTAGTTTGAATGAATAAAAACAGAGTTAAGAACTTGCAGATGCGTTTTGGATGATAGTGGGTACCGTTGAAAGAAGTGCTGTAAGTTGTTTGTATTTCGGAACTCGTTTAAATTTAAAGGAGTTAAATCAAGTGTTTTAGTCAATAATTTTGTTTATTTGATATCCCCAGGCCAATTCTCTTTTTTCTTTAAAAGCCGTCGGGCCTTGCTTTGTTGCGTGAGCAAACGCGTTTCGACTACTTCGAATCATTTTCAGTTTCTGACGCTGAAGATGACTCGAAGTAGTCGAAACGCGTCTGCTCACAAAGCAAGGCCCGACGGCTTTTAAAGAAAAAAATCAAAGTGTTTTATTTACAAAGATTATTGTAGTACCATGAGCAACATTAAAATTTTCAACAATTTGATTTTAAGCGCTTGATAAATAATTTTACAAAGCCTTACTAAATTCGCGACGTCTCTGTCAGTCTTTCCTTTCGTATGTTCGCACGTCACAGCAAGATAAATCGGAAGGAACAACACGTGCAAGCACGAGATTCCAGAGACCGACCTCTAAAGATTTGATGTAAAAGAAGGCTTTAAGGGAGAAGTAACCTTTTAGATAAACTTTTGAAATCGGGTAATAAATGTGCGGTGAAAATAGTGAGGGGCAAGATGGAGGCCAAAATATGTTAAAAATATGTGTACCCCTAGCGATTGAATATCTTTAGGCTGAAAATTGTGGAAAAAGTCAAGGAGGCTAGTTATAAATACCAGATCAGCAAATGCCTAAGAAGTCATAATTCGACCAACTGTGTTAATCATCGTACAAATTTTTCGATTTTTTTGCCTATTAAACCGAATGGGGAGCAGTTGAATTTGACTAAAAACTCTTTTGTGAACTGCAAGATTCCATAAAAGATGAAGAGGGAGAAGGTTTTAACAGATTTAACATCAAACATACCGTCAATACCTTACATTCACATGTCGTCACGATAATCTCAGGTTATGTCAGGATTAAATCCATCTATTGAAAGAGATCAAAGTTCAGAGAGCCTTGATGCTGTAACAAATGAAATGAGTCTACCAGATCTTACCATTTTCTGAACACAGAAATCAAGAATGGCACGAGTAAAACTTCTGACAGAGTATTATTTCATGGAGCAGGCAACAACTTGCAATGCAATTAACATCTAACCAGCGCTTGCACAACTACCTTACAAAAATTTGCTTAATTAAAACGATCCTTTATTCTCGTCTCTCAATTTTCACTCGACCCAATTTCAATCTCATCTAATATGTTTCCTCATCAATTATATTTACTCCTAATTAAAAAGACAACACATCCTTTAGCCTGATTAACCTTACATCACACAATTTTATGCTTGTTACGGCCAGAACAGTGCACGTACTCTCTCTCCTATCTCCGCGTTCACTTCTCTTCTCTGGTTCATTTGTTAGATGTTAGAAGGTATTATCCCTGAAATTTAGGTTAATAGCTTTCCGAAATGCCGTCAAAAGCGACCCTTCTTCCTGTTCAGTGAAAATGAATTGCTTCAGTGTCACTTCACGCATATATTTTCCTTTACATTTCACCGTTATATTTAGTATACATAGCTAGCAGGCTGGCTGGACTACTCAAAGGCAAGTTTGTTTATTGCTGACAAGGCCTAACAAAAAGTTATGCTATGTTTACAAAGGTGCGCGCCAAAGTACACACCCTTGTTAGGCACTTTAAACTTCTTGTTTTATGAAGCGCGGCATAATTATATACGAGTATGCCGCGATGTCACTAGAATAAAAGTGAGTGACAATAAATGTGAGATGGTAAATAGAACCTTCGAGGGTGGAATTTGGGATTCACTTTTTGAAACAACTTCAAAATGTCCAGAGGCAAAATTTTAACGTTTCGCCAAAGAGAAAAGTCGTCAAAGCACGTCTTGCGACCTAATATAATTTCGGTGCTTTCGTTGTAAAATTTCATATCCTTATTGCCATGCCCTCAAAAAAGGACCAATAATTCTTTATCGACAACTCATACACTAATTAGTCCCACATACGCCAAGGGGAGCAGTCCTCGTCATTCTATCGGCAAAATAGGCACATAAACCCATCACATTTATTATCTTCGTCTCGTCTGTAACTTCTCCTGTCAAACACTTTGCGCCTTTCTTTCCCTGCACATCCTTAGTCTCCCAAGACCGCCTTTGGCATTCTCTATTGACACGAGTGATGAGGCGCAGGACATGAAGTGTGTGAGGTGAAAGCGTTTCTCAATGTGCTATATTTCTAATAACATGAAAATATCGTTGGTTGGCATGTTCTGCTTGGTTGCACACTCAAAGGGCTCTTTCACACGGGAATGGTAAAAACCAATATCCAAACAGGTTTCGCGCTTACGCCCTTATGTTTACACGTTGCATAGTTCAGCCAAGATATTTTTGTATACGATACACGTCTTGCGAGTGTATGTGTTAAAAGGATCATTTGATCGTTAAACATCGTGCGGACAACATGAATGCGAAGACAGAGAGATAAGCGATTGAGAATTGATGTGTTAGCCTCGAATTGTACACGAGGTAATAAAAACTGGAATGAAAAATGTATTTTGAGTGTTAAAGTTTGTCGATTCAAACTTCTATTGGATTTATTTGAATCCTCCGTGTTTTTCCGCTTTCTGAAATATATATTCAAAATTTGAATATCTTTTTTAGTCGCATATTTTTCTTGATGTGTTGTAAACTTGCTTATTATAATGTGATTCTATGAAGATTATGCGTACTGTTAATTTTCTATAGATTTACAATAGGCAATTTATCTTCATTGAAAGTGTGTGTGTGAAAGTTGTGTGTTGTATTAAATAACGCGTAGCTTTTCGCGTCCACGCATCCATTTTTGCACGCAAATTAAAGAAAGGCAATCGTTTCATGACGACTACCTTCTTCACCAAATGTTCAATTCGGAATAATTACCGGCGTTTGTTTAAAATTTCCCCCACCAAATGATCAACGAAATGCGTTTGTGTATGTGCGTTACGCTCGTTCACCCTAAAAAATGTTGGCCTGTTTTTACCATCAGGTCCCCTCAATGCCTCTCACTCTTCTTGCCCATATAACCTGTTTAACGCTCACTTTTAACGCTGCGTCTGAAAAAGCCCAAAAGGACTTGATCCTTCTTCAATTCAGATATGATGTTTTATCAAGTCGTCTTCTCCCGTTCTCTTGTATGTCTTCCTCCTAGTCACAATTTTACTATACTCGTACGCTCTATTGTAGGGAAAAGGAATCTATCGAATGAGTCTCAGATTTTATTGTGCTCATTGGGGGAGGGTGCAATTTGTTTGGTTTGGGATCGAAGCTCAATAATAACGGTTTCTTTGGATTGCCTTTGAAGGATGTACTACTGAAGGGAAATTGTGCTTGAGAGAGTTTCGAATGAATTGTGACGAAAAATTGCTTGGATTGCTTTTCTCATTTGGAAGGTGGAGGATTGTACGATTGGAAGGATGTTTTGATGTGAAATAGTGAATTGGATTTCCGGCGTTAGGATATCGTGTGATGATGCTTTTTTCGATAAAATTTAGGTTTATGTGAATATTAAGGGAGTATTTTCCAAGCTGAGATCCCCATGTTTTATTGAAAAATAGTAGATCCTATCACTGGCCACTCAAAGTTCCGCGGGAGTTTTCCATTAACATCCAATAGTATCTTGCATTTCCGACTAATTTCTCCATCGGTTTCGAATTACCTTCCTCCAAATTATTTTTTTCCCGATTGCTTGTTCTCTTCAGATTTTCCCATTTTGCACGTCAATGCCGTGCGCCTTCACTCCGTTTCAATCACATGCTCGACGATTCTGTTCCTATAATTGGCTGAAAACACGATTTGAAAGTTTTTGTATCGTAACAATAACTTCAGATGATTTTCTGCTAAAGATCATAGTCCATCATAAGAAGCAGTGAGTATAATCTGTAACAAAATGTAATTCAAAACATAAAAAAAGATTGCATTACCAAAACTTGAAATGGAAATTACAAGGATTATAATACCTCTCGAAATGAGTCATGTTGATTATCGCCCCCTATTGAAAAATCTCGGGACTTGCCAGCCCATTTAGTATATAGAATGTACTCCCTTATGCAATCGACGAGGATCGATGTTGTTTGTGCTTTAGCACTACTGGCCTTGGCTTGGAGATAGAGTATCTCATTATCTTGATCGAATATATCGGTGCTCGAGAAAGTGGTATGGTTAGTACTAAGCTTTGGCAGCTGCGATACCTTCTGATTTTAACCAGTACGTATTGTAACTGAACGGCTAATAGCCGTCCGAAGCATCACTCGAACAAATCTCGTTGTCACCAACGGGATTCGAACTGGGGACCTTCAGCTAACGCATCGACCATCGACACTTTTGGCAAACCAAAATACCTTTCCAAAACGTTTTGGCTGCATGTTGATGATGAATTTCCTAGAACCCAACAGTTTTCTCTGGCTTGTTATCCGTAATTGGGTTTCAGTCTGCCGAAGGGGCGTTATGGTTATAGTTGGCAGAGTTATCTTTACATTTGCCTTTGACGCAGTGCAATTTGGCTATCAACTGTTTCCATTCTAGCTCCATTCTACAAATTAACAAGATTTTTCACTTGTTCGAACCAGTTACCTCTTTTGTAGTGATCAGTGCGCACTTAAACTTTCTCGTACTGTTTTCCGTCTACAGCTTCATTTTGAACCGGCAGCATGACCTCTGGAACAGGCTAGTTCTACCAATTATTTTGCTTCACTGAGAGTAGTATCTCCACTTACTCGTCTTACAACAAATATCCCAGGGTTAATGTTTTATGTTCCCTAACAACTTCGACGCTCTTCGAACATTCACTACAAGTCGAAACAGCTCTTCTACCGACAATGTCTGGATATGCTCATCCAAGAATCAATGTAACATAATCTCTTTTCTTCATATTTTTTAAGGTCAAAAAGCCATATAATAAGAAGCCAAATAAATATGAGATTTTGTGGACACTTAATGGTCGCTCCAAAATTTTGAAATACAAAATTTTTTGAAAGGGTTTCAAGCAGGGATAAAGAGTAAAAGGTTAGATCTTTTGAGTTTATATCTTACAGAGAGTAAATGAGGAACACAGTACTCCCACATGGATTAAATCTGAGTAAAACTTAGGCTATAGCCGTACTCACTATATATAATCGGGATTTACAATAGGATGCGGTTCATGCCGATTAAATCCTCAAGGGATCCACTTTCAAGGCTTTAGCATCCAATCGCTCCCAGAGCGGTACTATAGTAAGATAGAGATCTCTAGTTTAGCTCAGGAGGTCAACATCAAAGGGGTCGAAGAGTTTTATTCTATTGTTTAACTCACGAGTTAAAATAATTCAGCAGGGTTTTGCAATGAAATTTTTATTATTCTAAAGCGGATGCTTAGATCGATTAGTTTTTAGGGTTTCTTAGTACTAAAAAAACCCTATTCAAATCGGTTTTGTCTGTTTCAGCAGTTTTTCTCCGAAACTATAGCAGCTATCAACACCTTTAGTATTTAAATCAAAAGTGTTGAGCCCTTTAAAATTTGGGTATCTAAATTTTTTCAATTGAAAAGGGGAGCTCCCCTATATCATACGGAGGGCCTTATATTTTTTTACTGTAGATAAACCTGTGGGGCGTCAAATGAAAGGTATTATTGAAATATTTTCAAAACAGATTTTGAAACATTGTTATTAGGTTCATGCGGTACATGGGAAGGGAAAATTCACGAAAAAAAGTTGGTCACCCCCTTCACGATTAGACATCATTGATCAGAAAAACCTGGAAAAAATCATGCAGGTAGATGTATAGGAGCACAACATCAACAAATACCTTAAAAGTGGAGATTCACCTAATTTTTTAAAGAATTTCATATTTTCTCCAAAAAAAAATCGTATGGCTACCCTATTGAGGACTTATATTTGATAAGTTTCATGAAAATCGAATCTAATTTGCGGAAGTTATAGCCATTTGAATTTTCTCTAATTATGGTACAACAAAAACATAAGACTTTCCTTCTATGTGGAATTTGTATTGATTCAGGCACTACAGTTTCGATCAAATCTTCTCAAAATTTCCAGAATGAATGAATAACTTAAAAATCTTTAAAACCCCATTCGTTACATTTCAACAAAATGCGGCTGGTCAAAATGTAGTAACAAACGTTTTTCTTTGAAACCAAGTTTTTAATGTACATGTCATTGAAGTTTTCTCGCGTTTATTCATTATTGATGTCTAAATATTATAGCTTGAGTACAAAATCCTTCTAATGGGAGCGTAGTTCCGTCCACCCAAATTGTTTAGTTTTATGAATATTTTATTTATATTCAGTTCTCTCAACAATGGATTTTAATACATGGACAAGTGAAAAGAATTTGAAATACCTTTTGAAACTTCCAGACGATATAAACTTAGAAAAAAAGTTAAGTACCGTCAGAAATCGTTTTTATAAACAAAACACGATTTTCCGACCCGGCTATGAAATGAAAAAAATCGCATCTAATCGCAACCTTATTTTGATTTCTGATATGCATACCAAGTAATTACGAAGAAAAACTGAGCTGGCAAACAGCCGAATGGATGGACAGACGGACACACAACCATCATACAAAACCCTAAAAATGATGTCACTGGGTTAACATAAGTGAGGAGCAAATCTGTTGCGATCGTTTGAAGATTCACTCGTCCAAGATTCAAACGTTAATTCTAAAGTTGAGGTTTTACTCTCTTTAGGAGTTAACAGGTCTAAATCAGTATGAAGAGAAGAAACGAAAAATTTTTCACTGCAAGAGTTTGGGTATTCGAGTTTGAAGACGAGTATTTCCATACCGAAGTGGACTGTATCGATCTCTCGAAGGATTCAATCCTTAAAGTATCAAAATCCTCATAGAGCAAAATCGATTTTAATCCTAGAACAAGTGCTTTCTGAGGGTCTTTACATGTTTTGATCCTGAGTGGAAAGGGAGTGATTCTAACCCTAGGATTTAATTCCTATCTCTGGTTTCCAGTGGGCAGGCGGTATCGTCATACATGTAAGTAGCCCCAATTTCTTTTGCGATTGATATCCGATATGGGAATTAAATAGTAGTCTGTGTGATCTAGTGGTTAGAGCATGAGACGCATAAGCTGAAGGTCCCAGGTTCAAATCTCGTTGGTGAACAACGTGATTTAATTCAGGGGATTTTTCGGACAGACTACGAGTGTTCACTCAGTGGTGATATCTACTGATTTAATCAGATCATATCATAGCTGAGCAGACACACGGGAGCATGGTACTGACCAAGCCAACTCCCGAAAAAATCAATACGTTCATGAAAATGAGATACTCTAACTTTCTCTAAGCGAAGGCCCGAGTGGGGCTGTAGTGCTAAAATGAAGATGGGTATTACATGATAGGTTTTGATGAAATTTTAAAATCAGGTGTTAAAAGTCGCAGCAAGAGAGTCAAAAGGTATGGGAATCGGTGTCCTGCTTTCTCGTGATTGCTACTACGAGCTAAAAAGTCTGAAAAAAAAAATCAGGTAGATGAACAACAAAGACTTCACAAATTCCTCGTGGCAGAAGCACCCTCCTATTACTTCAATTTAGTTTTTCCATACTATCTTTGGCTAATTCTTGAATGTTTTTTTTTCTTAGTTTTGTTCCATCAGCTATTTTTTTCTTCATTTGATACTTTTTGCTAATCGGTGTGGGAAGGAATGGCATCAGTTAAAAATTATTAATACCAGTGTCGTAGTTTGTCGAATGACAGCCAAAATTTGAAAGATGAAGGAACGTTTCTTATTTTTGTAAACAATTATTTCTCTTCTAAGCTAACTAACTTAAAATTAAGATAGTCTAGGTGGCTTAGTGGTTAGAGTGCTCACTGCGTAAGCCGAAGGTCCCTGATTTGACTCCCGCTGGTGATAACCAGATTCGGACAGACTTTGTCCTGTCATGATACGCACTGGTTTAAAATGAGAACGTATAGCAGCTTGGTGGATGGACACACGACCAAAGCGTGGTACTAACCATATCACCTTCTCGAGTGCCGATACATTCGGTTAAGGTAATGAGATATCTTGCTATCTCGTAGCGAAGGTCCGATAGGGGCTGTAGGGCTAAAGCAAAGTAACCTAAAACTCATATTGTCAGCATGTGCAAAAATGTTTATTGCATTTGGTCCTAAAATACTCGTTCGAAACAGTTGGTAAAAAATTCATGTCTTTTGACTCTATCTGATTTTGCGTTCATAAGGATATAAAAAATGGCCTTATTTTCCAAAACATATCGTGCCATTCCTATTTCCTCTAATACCTCTCATGAATAATTCAAAATTATTTCCTCATTTCGATTTATTGCTGATACGCTTTAATTGACAATTCAATTGTATCGGCATCAATCATTTTGCCACTTTTGCAGCACATAGAATAAATTACTGTTAAATCCCCGGGCTGAAAGCACTCAGCATGATATTTCACTTAATTAATTTTCCTCGCATTCAACTCAATGTACACAATCAGTTTAATCCATCGAAACCTTTCATCCCAACTAATTCGAATCGCTTGGAGGCGCATAAATCTTAGAAAAACCGCTTGGAGAAAATTTTCATTAACTTCAGACTTCCGGCATTTCCTTCGAAACGAAAAACTAGACTTTGCTCCCTCCAAAATTGAATCCTTTCATTAATGCTCCCCCCCCCCCCCCCCTGCTACTAGAAAAGATAAATTTGCATCGACACTAGGATATTTGTTTTAATTATCGACACGCAATCTAAAATACAAAAAACGTATTGAGCAATCTATTTTCATTAGATTGTTAACATATGCCTCCCTATATCACGGATATATGCCTCCGATATGTATGTACTCGTATGTATGCGTTTTCATGAGTGTGTCCATCAGGTTATGGTCGAGTTGAAGGCTATAGGAAATCCTTCAACCGAAATGTTGCATGCACTTGACACTCCAACAACCTACTGAATAATTTTTTTGGCCTCCCAACGAGCCGACCCGAATCCATTCGGTCCTTTCGTGCCGCCAAAGTGGAGCAGCGCAAGTTCACGGAATGTCCTTGCGCACAAAATCAATTTGTGTGTGCCTGATTCAAGCATCTATGAATAGATTTGCCCAAAAATACTCTTCGGCCCCAATATCGAATCTATTCCAATTCGCGCAGCCAAACTGCCCTTGTTTGTCCTTTCGCGAGGCTGCGACGACGATGACAGCAGGATGGAAAATTCCTGCGCCCTTGGCACTGATACCGGAAGAATTGTGTTGGCGCAATGTTATCGTACGGTTACTTGCAAGCGACGACGGCGGGCTCGTCGCGCCTCATCCTTTGGCGCTCTGACGGGCGTTATGTGTACATTAACTGTCGGAATTTCTACTTGGAAATCGACTGGAAATTCCTCGAACCAAGTCCTTGCCGCTGTTGTCGATGCATGGAAAATTTTGTGGTGTCGTGGCGGGGGAGTCACGTTTTTTGCGGAGTGGAAACCGCCAGCCTTGTTGTAGCATGCTTGTTGTCTACATTCCCCATTTTGTGTGGGAAAGGCCAGTCAAAAACCTTTTCGTCTGCAGGTCTAGGATTGCTTAGTTGTTTTGGAAAGCAATGTGTGGCGGCCGGAAGGAAGTGAGCGGGAGGCAGGAATGAGCAGGAGTGGGAATATGTTTGCAAATATGGCCCGCTCTTCGAAAAATCACCTTCGACCTCTAGGACGAGCGACAAAGTCATCGTTTTCACCACTCGTCCTTGTTGGTTGTCGCGCGGCTGTTATTATGGTGAGAGTGAAAATTATTTTTCTTCACATTCTCAAAAGGTTTTTTGAAACTTTCTTCCCCTCTCGTTTGTTGCCATTCTCTTCCCTATTTGTCGCACTTGATGGCACCACACCCATTCCAGTAGATTTTAGGATGCGAGACATTTTATTACATTTGAAGTGAACTTTAAAGGGACTTATTTACAATAAAGTGTTTTTATTTCTTTGGATCCTTTTTTCGGTGGTGAATAAAATGTTGATGGGTTTTTAATGAACTGTTTTTTGTTTCTCCCAAAATTTCACTTTCAAATGTTTTTTTGAAGTGTTGTAGCAATTAAATTGGCTTTTACAGGATGGCCAGATTGAATCCAAATGGGATTTCACTGATTGTTATTTGTTGGTTTTGAATAAATTGATTAAATAGAAAAACGTATTTTTGTAGGTTTTCACGAGGAAGAACGTTATTTGATGTGATGCGGCCTTTGTTCACATATTAAAACCCCTATGGAATTGATGGTCCTTTTAGGTTCTTAGGATTTCTGACATTGAGTATACACAAAACCTGTCAAATTCAGAGCACATAGTAGAATAATTTAGACATATGTTAGAAAATTCAAAGAGATCATTTATAGGTACTCGTATATCAATCTGGTCTCCTTAGTTATACTGGGTTGCCCAAAGGTACCTATTGAATTGTTCTCATCTTCTTTCAGTTGATGCATTAATTTCATACACATGTATTATCAGTAATGAGCGTTATTTGATATGGGATGCACATGTTAGCATGAACATTTTTGGCATATGGGGAGATGAAAATTCAAGAGACATTCAAGAAAACTACATCATCCCAAAAAGTTACTCTTTGGTGCGGATTTTAGTCAAAAGGCGTCATCGTATCGTCCTTTTTCGTAAAAGTAATTATGTTACACTGAATGGTCCATGTAAGCCTTTTATTTTTTTAAAGAGAGCTACGTCACAAGTTTTCCGTGATATTTCTAGGAACAGTGATAAGAATTGGCCATCGGTTGGTTAACTTGACTTTATTGAGCCTTATTAGAAAAGAAAAATTTATACCTGCACATTCGCACATGAAATACACAACATTAGAAATTTAAGACGTTTCAAAGTTGTTTTATTTTAAAACACTTCGTTGTTTTATATTGTTAAGTCGAATGCCGTTTCATTTAAAAACTCCTAAGCGTTTATTCTACCAATGGCTCCTCGCACAGGCCCGAAAGCGGAAGCACGATGTCACAATGCGCACCAAGATTTCAGACCTATTGACCTGTTCTTTTAGACCAATTGAACAGTTTTTGACAGTTCCCACTGTGATGTCATATACGTTAATTGGTTTCCTTTCGGGCCTGAGTAAGCAGGCATCGATTCTACTCAAGTTCAAATGTCTAGATACCGGCACACAAGCCCTTAAGACCAGGCTCGAGTCTTCGCCGTTTAATCAATAAATATAGTAAGTGAGTAAAAACTTTAATAAAACTTCTTTGAACATTGACAGTAAGTACTTATGACCATGTGAAATTTGACAGTATATATATGTCAAACAAGCTATGACAATTAGAATATGATTTACTACACAATTCATCGTTATTATCATTTAGAAGAAGCCATTCAATCTTGTGGCTTATCTAAAGAAAGGTTTTACAAATAATACCTGAAAAGTTTTTTTGTAGTATTCGAGCGATTCCCGTTTCACTGTAAAGTACAATGTACTAGCATTTCTTATTAGGTCGCTGATAGTTAGAAAAACATTATCTATAGATTTTCTTTTCAATGGTTTGAATTTCTTTGGCTACCGTTTGGCGAGATCGTTAGCCAAGCTCGGAATGAGTTTATATTTGGTCTAGTAAGTGTATCGTACATTAGTGTTTTCACTTCAGGGCAAACTTATTTTGAGAAAAGTGGGGAGGAGGGGCTTTATCTTTTTCTGGCTTGTGTTGTTTTTCTTCTAAGCGATATTCATTTGCAACCAGTTATGTTATGCCAGGTGCTTGATTTTGCTTTTGGGAAGTATAATTTCTCGAATATACTTACTCCGAGAGACTACGAAATTGTGTCTCTTACCGCTGGTGTTTTGAAAACATATCAATTCTGATTTGCTAGCATCCACATCGGTGCACAATCTTCTAGATAGTGAGCCAGGCCGTTCAAGATATGGGTGACATTGTCTGCATGTATGATTATATTGGAGCTCCAACAGTTTGTCCATGAGTATCATAAAGAAAACAATTGAATAGGGGGGACCAAAAAAGAGCCTTGTGGAACACCAGACTGGATAGGAATTTCCAGTCCAAGAAGCTTGGATTTCCTCATATTATCTGAGAGGTTCTAATGAGAAGCTGTATAGGGTTTTGGAGACTGCGACAGGGCAAGGTGACATTTTTAGTTTGTGCTTGAGTCCGTTAATCCAAACTGGATCAAACGCCTTTTTCAGATCCACATAACCGGTCATAGTGCATTACATTCGCTGCATATGACGTGTGACCTCATTATGCAGTAACATTATAGCTTAACCTGCACATTTTTTGCGTTTAACTTCAAACTGAAAATTCTACGGCCTTTCGGACTATGAAACCGCTTACTGCTTATGACATTTAAGATATCTTCAACTTCTTCTTCGAGGCGGAAACCTCCAAAGACTAGATGCTGTGCAGAGGATGCTATATTAGGAGAATTGCCAGTGTACTTGAGAAATTATTTTGCTAAAAAGAAATTTCCAAACCATTATAGCAATGCCTTATTCGCTACTTATCTTGACTAAAAAGAAGATTCCAGATTGGAAGGATCAGTAATGACAAATCTTTTGCCATATGAAATTAAGAGAAAGAGTAATAAGCCTATTTGCCACAATAAGGCTTGGAATAGAAATTCAAAAGAGTCATTAGCTTACCTTGCTCAGTAGTGAATTTAAAGAATGGAAAGAAAGATCAGATCGGAAATATTTCAAGCCAGTCGTTGGTTATCTGTTGTAGACTTTTGACGGGTTAAGTGCCGGTAGAATTAGCACAGAGTCAGGAGGTATGCTTATGGAGATTGGAAAATTTCTTTCTATATTGGCTTAGTTTCATTTCATATATTGGCCCAAAAATGCATATGATTAGAGTGTGTTTGCGTATATCTAACTTAAAAATTTAAAAAAATCAATCAAGATGTCTTCACTACCATTTTTTCTCTCTCCATGTAAAGCGAAATTACTATGGATAACTCAAGAAGAGGAAAAACAAGAAAAATTGGAAAATGTTAAAAGGAGGGAGAGAATGATTTTACTGATAGGTGAATTGATTCTTACTTGTTGAGGAGATTCCAGATCATCCTCGTATATTGACAAAGTTGCTCCCAAGCTACTTATCTCCTGGTTGATAAATACTAACTTTAACGTCAATAAGTTGAATGAAGTTTGGAGGAAATTCTGTCAAACACAGATCTCCACCGAGTTTTCAATAACCTAAATTAATTAATGTGAAATTTTTTGAAAGTTTATTGAAACTAAGATCCACTGTGTGTATTCCCGAGCGAGTCGTATACCCATTAAAAATATTTTCAACTTCATCCCGCTAAACAACAATTGCAGGTCTAAGACCGACTGATAGATGCAGAAGAACTTCATAGGCATCCAGATTTGAAAAAAGAATTTTCAGATTTAAATATCTCATTGCTGATAAGACTGTAAAACGTGCTGGCTAAGCACGTCCTATAGAAGAACAATGGTTTCCTAAGAAGGTATTAGCTGGAAGAACAGAAAGGCGGAAATAAGTGAGAAGCACAAGAAAACGCTAGCCTGACACTGCCGACGAAGACAGTTCATCTCTGCTGAAATTTTTTGCATGAGGATCGAGGGCGATGGTCTATTTGAGATGGTATTTGCAGGATGCAAAGACCTGGGAAGAATTGTAGCGCTGCAAGACAAGCAGTGGCATTTGATTCTTTATCAATGTGATCTCAGTTCACCAGATGAGTCGATTCAGTTTCTAATGAAGATAGGTATTTACAAGACATGTGGAAAAATGACCGTATTCAAGGATTATTGAGAACATTTACGCATTCGAATATGATATATCAAAGGTATGAGATTTTAGATTATCCAACGAATAGGAGGAAGGGAAATGATTGCGGAAGGCAAAGAGCATTTTTGTCTTCAATTGAGAAGTTAGAAAATAGTTCCACCCTAAGAACCATGACTCGCAAGTAATGCAAAATTTTGAAATTTCCATGCTCAAAAACCTTGATTTTGTCAGGTTACCCTCTGCCGGAGGATTTTTAAAAGAAATTTGCAGACTCATGCGACTTTCCCAGCTCCGTACGTTTTAAGGTGGTGTATTTAGGAATCAGAAACCACTAGAAGGTACAATGCATGGGTTTTAGATTTCGAATAGTGCCTGTGTAGATTTATCTGTTTCACTCCTAGAGATAAATCGACTATCCGTAGGAAACCACTAAGTTTTGTTAGATATTTGACAGCTAACTCTAGAGGTTATCTAAATTTCGAAGGTAAATACACCACTAGAAGAGACAAATCCTAAATTTTTTTTTAATAGATAAACAAAAATGGGTTTTATACTCATGTCTGGACTTGACTCAAAGAGAGGGAGAAAGAGTGTGTGTGTGTGAGAGTGTGAAAGAGAGAGAGAGAGAGTGAGAGAGAGAGAGTATCTCAATGCTTTTGAATTTGTCAGTGAACCAACTTTATGGAAAATTAGAAATATAAAATAGAGATCAAGATAATGAGATACTTTAACTTATCTAAGCAAAGGCCTGAAAGGAGCCGCAGTACTAAAGCAAAAAATAGGAGAACATGTGGGAAATCATATCTATTGATGAGTCAGAAACCAGTTCAAAAAGGAAAAAGAGCCGAAAATTTCTAGCCCTGCTTGCATGAACTTGTCTCATAATTTTTTGTCAGCCTCATGAGACGACTCACCTGGTTTCTATCTAAAATTGGTTCACTAGAAAAATCGGGCCTGCAAACATGAAATGTTCCCTCGAACATGTCATGGTCATTTGACCAGGTATACTTAAAATTATAGACGGGAGAATTTGTGGAGAGGATAGCCTTTTATAGTAGGAGAGAATCGGAAACCATTCAACCAGCAGCGGATAAAAATGACTTTTATATGTCAATCTATCGACAAGAGAAGATTGGAAAACAGTGAAGGATTTGACCTCAGACAAGAGTAAAGTCATAACCTACGTCCACAGCTTCAAAGCAGATCAGAGACACAATTCAACTAAAACTATGCGCTGAAGAGTGACAACATGGTCTTTCACTTGAAAGTTTTTGTAATTGAAGCAGCCACAGATAAGGCAACGAGCAACTCTCACGGGAGATTACACATTCTCTCGGGTAGCTAGCGAAGAATTGTAAGCGGGCCCTGACATGCACAGCTATCTAAAAGGAAATGAACTTAATATGGATCTCTGGACACACAAGTGTAGAGGGTAATAAAAAACCAAATTAACTAATAATAGCTGGGTTAATTGGTCAAAATACAACAAGAATGTACATAGTTTTAATACCACTTGCAACGCTGAATAGGAAATTAGATGAAATCCTCTGAAAAAAGATAAACACGGCCTGGAATGACAGCAGGATAGCCAACCTTTTTTGCCTCGTCTTCGCAGGAAAGAGGAATGCCGTAAGAACTCTAGCGACATTGTAAACAGGTCACAGGTTTCTGGGTCAGCATGCCAAATGCTAAGACCTTCCAAACAAGCGAGGAGGAAGATGAAAGCTAACAGAAGACTTTGCTTTTAAATATTCGAGCCTGATACACATGTGTCTTAAACAAATGAATCACACATCAGATTCAGATTCTCTCCTGGCAACGATGTAACTATCGGCTTTCCATGGCTTCTGTGGGGTGACCTTATCCATCATTCGTACAAATTAATACGATACGGTGACGCTAGCCTATTTTTTCCAACCACGGTGCTAGAAAAATGACAAAAAATGGAACGGAAAACTCTGCAACGCGAAGATTGGTTGGAAATAATAATTTTCATGATTCTACAATATTATTATTACACAAGATTTTCGGCAAGCTTCTTACTTTGTAGCATGCGAGTTGTATCTAACATTCCTTGATGGAATCTGGAAATATTCGAAGCTTTCCTACAAACGCAATTAATTTTTCACTGGAATATTTGACCAAAGATTGATTCTCTGATGACTTTACTTGAATTTTTTATTCAGAAAAATAAGACCCCTTTCAAGATTGTTTTGTTGCACACTCTACTATCCAACTGCTTGGACAGTGGGTCCAATTTTGACATTTATGACACATGGAATTTTGGATACCCCGAAAGGGGATGGCCATCTATGTATAGCGTAGGTTAGGCTTGTGGCCTATATATTCGATCACACGTTTTAGCAGACGTTTAACATGATTTGGAGTTTACGAAACACGAAAAAACTAAAAATTCTAGCACAAAGGCTTCATAATAATTTCAACGAATTCAAAAAGATTCATAAGGAAGCCATGAAGAAAAAGGTATTAAAACGGGCTATAATGTATCTGCATGACACTTTTTCGGCATCTGGATACTTTTCATTTTCCAGTAAATACAATGGGTTTTTACAATGACTGTGTAACGGGGGTCGAGGTGAATATTTGATTTGGGAGAACCCCTTTGCAATAAATTTAAGGTTACTTTATAAATTGGGTGGTTGAACATTAATTTGGTAATTTACGTAAGCTTTTAGTGCAAAATTATATATGCATTTATTTTAGTCAAACTGCCAATGGTTTTTTGGACAACAAAATCTATTGATTTTGTGTAAAATTTATTTGATATAATTGTGATCCCAAAGTGTTTAAAACAATGGTGCTAGTCTCCTAAGTGAAAGAACAACTTGTTCTTCCCCCCGACCGTCTTGGCTATCAACAAGATAGCACATTTTTTGGGCCCGATGGATTCCAGCAAAAGGGTCTGGAGCCAGCAAAACTACGGTTCATGTCGACAGCCAAGATGGCCAGGGGGAAGAATAAGTTGTTATTTCACTTAAGAGACTAGCACCATTGTTCTAAACACTTTGGGTCCATAACCACAGTCTGTTGTGGAATCTTAGCTCGATATACGAGTACCTTGAATGTTGAGCGTGTTTCCTGCATATAAAAGGTCCACTTTATACATTGGGACCATGCGGTCGAGCTGCCCGAGGATGATGGACTGTGGCAGCTTCTGATGAGTGTCTGTAATCCTTGACGAAACAATTTTTTTCTCTCTCGATGTCAAAGAATAAGATTAATCACGCACCTTCTTTCTAGCCAACATCTCCTTTTACTTCAGCATGAATATGCAGAACATATTGCACTCACTTTGTAAAGCCGCACGGTTCTGGACAATATGCAACAGAATCAAATGTTTTAGAGGAATGAGCCATCCCTTTTACATCAAAAGGCAGGGGCGCTCCTGGTTGTTTAGATGTGGTCGTTTTCGAAAGTGCTTTTATGAATGCTGAGCGTTTTTGCACTCGGATGTCAGTGCTCACGTTTTGGTATCCCGTATTGCGAATAAGTTTTTATTATAAATGGGATTTTCGTTTTCGTCAAAGAGATGGTAATTTGGAGTTTCGATTAGTTTCTGAGTAGATATTCGCAGAGGGATAGACTTTGTAATTAGTTACGTTTAGAAATTGTAGTTACAAAACTCGGCTAGTGCTCAGTTTTTGTTGCCACAAGTCAGAGATGTATTTTTTCTCCGCTTAGACTTAAACAGGAAGTCAAAAATTATTTTTCATGAGTAATAACAACCGTGAAACATTGCCCATAAGGTATGTATCATTTCACAAGGCTTGACACAGGGAGAGTATACAAAGCACAGCGGTTTCTGAAGAAATTGATGACAAATGGATCATCAAGTGGGAAAGAAAACATCATGGTGAAGGATGCATGAAAGCCATGGGTTTGTATAGACTGACATCAAGAAAAGGAATGCTTTGTCATGTAATGTAATCCCAAATCACACAAATCTCTAACAATTCAGCAATCAAAAATAGAGTTTGACTGGGCAAATTTGATGCTTACCCGTCTGATATCCGTTATTTTTGCTCGCTGCAGAACTCTCACAGGCGATAGAGGCGGTTGAGGAAATGCCATATGGGAAATTTTCCATCTCAGTTCCATGAAAATCACTTTATTGAGCCTTTTGTGAATTAATCCTGAAGGTTCTATAGTGACAGTACTATGATCTTACCAGAAAAACGATAACACAACATAATTTCTTTATAAAATTGTTCATGATAGCACTTTACTTTCCACGAAGAGCAGATTTGAAATTGGATTTGAGTGTTTTGAGTCGTTACCTTGTCTTTAACGGAAACCGAAAGAAAAAATTTGAACATGTTAAACTGCAATTTGTTGCGCGGCCAATGAAATATTCTTCCCGCTTCAAATAGAAGCATTGTTTCACTAGTAGCGTGGAGTGCAATGTCATCCAGGGGAAAAAGACTTTAGATCAAAAATCAGTCATCATAGGGTAATTTAATCTTTTGGCAGTTTGGAACTAAGTGGCTTCTAATTAGTTCTGTTGTATTTCCAGATTCTCACATGCGGAAATTTAGTTTTCATATCATATTTAGTTAGTTTTAATCCGTGTGATGTAGTGGTTAGGGTGCTCGTCGCTTGCGCAGTAGTTCCCAAGTTCAAAGTTCATTTTTGGCAACGAGTTTGTGCTTGTGGAACTTCTGTGGGGCTATCAGCTTATCCAGCTGTGATGGGTACCAATTGAAAAATCAGGTAATAGTTACATGATTGAGCGTGATACTGACCATATCCCCTCAAATACCTAATGAGATTCCCTAACAAATTTCAACACCAAGATGCGAGTTGGACTATTGAGCGGTTATTATTATTTTTTTGTTTAGGGCAAAAATCCATAGCAAATGAGATAACGTAAGCCAGTCGAATGTTCACAGTCTTTAGATTACGAGAAGTGTACAATCACAGCTCTTATAAATACGCACCATAATATTCGTATTTCAAGTGAGAGATTCAATCGCAGGTAAGGTAAGGTCTAAGTATTTACCAACTTTGCTTGACAGCGAATCGTTACACCCTATATTACAGTAACATGGATTTTCACATGACGACACATAAATTCTTTGAAATCCAATTTTTCTATTTCTCAATCCGAGAAACTTCCCTGAAAAGTTCACAAGACTTTCCTTTCCCCCGCTCCTAAATACATTCCTTTCTACTACCAACTAAGATATTCCAAACTTTATTTTCATTTCAAAACTTTTTCCTTCCACCATACAACTGTCCAAACAATTTCAGGAAAATGTGTACGCGTTGAACAAACAACTGAGATCCTTGTGTCATACTCAATCATAATTTAAGGATGGGTTTTAGAGTCAGACAAAACCGTCTGTACGTGCTTCTGTTATTTCTGCTGCCGGAGCGTTCAGCATTCATAACGTCCATAACTACCCTAGAAATCTATTTGATTAAGTAAGTACAGGCTACAGGCTATTGAAGGGATAAACATAGCAACGAATGGAATTATGAAAATCCCGAGGGGATCGCATGGAACCATTCCGCTCAGATGGGAGAGTAGTGGCTAAACTAAGCGTATATGTAATATTTGGGCAATGAAGCGGCAAAAGGAGGAAACACATTCTGAGAACGAGTGGAGAGGGAACGGAAAATGAGGAAATTTACTCCACTTGAATGAATCCTTAGGATGTTTACGTAGTTCAGTGCTATAATCTTCAATCATTGATTTTTTCTGTTCGAACTCTCAGCATACTATTGCTAAGTATAAGTCCAAATTATCTGAAGGACTTTCATCTTTAATTTCCATTTCGTTTCATCCAAACTTAAGCTTAATTGGTCGCTTCCCTCTTGAACTTCATGTCAACATCATTGTTGGTCTGTTAGGTAACTTATTTTTACGTCCCCCATTGTGACTGCTTCCACACTACACTCGCCACACTTTTTTCCCTACATCATCGATATTTGTGTCCTTCCTGCGCTCGAAATTAACAACGTTTTCATTTCAATTAAGAACGACAAACGCGAAGGAGTCGAGTGTGGAGTGGATGAAACACAAATAGGAACGATAACTTTTTTCCTGCCGTGCAACGCGTCGTTAACAACAATTTGACAAGGGAGCAAGCATTTAGTTGAGGAAAACATCGTTAATGATTCTACATATACATCACAGGCTTGGCAGTATTTATACTTAGGGCATACTCGTATACTCGTGCTTATTATATTCATGTTTATATTCACAGAGCCTAAGAAGTCGAAGGTCTAAAGGTGATTAAGAAAAAGAAGAAGAAAATGAAGACGACGACTTGCAGTGTTTATTCAGGGAATAGGTACATGGCTCCAACGCGACGACGAGGTGATAATCATCAGTATCTTAATCGACTCGATGGAGTCGGTGGTGGTTGCACATTTGGAACTTTTATTAATTCTTTTTTTTTTGCGTGTTGCTGTTTCTCGAGAAAGGGACACGCGGAAAGCAATTTCCCACGCTGCAAACGTAGTTAGGGAGAAGTTAATTTGATTAGACTCTCGTTGATTAGCTTGTAGGAAGAAACTACAGAATATATGGGATAATTAACATCTGTTTTAGAGGATCTCTTGCAAGGTGAGTTTAACGTAAGGAGAAATTATCATTGTCAGCATAGAGGCTTAGGAGTTTAACTTATTTAAAATCTTCGGTGAACTCTTTTAAGGGGTCATATCCTTGTGTCGCAAGACCCCTCAAAATCCTTTAAACGTTTTGCCACTGTTAAATTTTCATTAGACCACCAGTTCTGCTTTTTTGAAAAATTTTGATGATTCAAGCTTTTATAGATTTTGATAAAATTTACTGATTGATTGATAGGTACAGATTTTAACAAGGTACATATTTACATTTTTTTGAGCCCTAATAAAACCTGGGTTAAATAATTGAGACTTTTGAAACCATTTGCATTTCAATTTCAATCACTTGCAGTTTGATTTCACACATTCATACCGTAACGAATCAATTATTATATGAAATATTGGTGCCATGGTGATTAACTTGAAACTGGTTTCCTTAAAGCATGATGGACTAAATCGTTGCCTTCTTACTCAGGCCCGAAAACGGAAACACTACTCCACGCCGCGAACTAGTCTCTTCGAGAAGCCTCACCAACGCCAGCTAGCACTGTTCAAATCAAAGAAATTTTCTAAAGGCTTTTGACAGTCCATATGACAGGTTGTCTGAAATGTTGTCAGTACTATGTCAACGATTTGTTTTAGATTTGAGGCGTCGAAGACATTAGCGCGCAAATATATTTATTTCCTTCTCGTTTGTATAATTTCGGCTACATGTTATCTGGTAATGTCATACTTGACAATCACAAAAGCCTACTTTCAGCCTACTGAGATGCTGCTTTCAAGCTTTCAGGACAGCTTTTTTTGGAAATTTAGGGCTACTGGGCAACTGTTTCCGGTACGCGAAGAGACGGCAGGTATCTTATTATAATTGATTTCCTCATGAGCCTGAAAAAGAAGGCAAGGACTCAATGCAGGAGAGTGATTGGGAGAAAATGAAAGATATATGACATAATTTGAAACATACATATAATGGTGCAATATTAATTATTAGTCGATCTATGTTATTCTCATATAATCGGATAGCGACTGGTCTGTTTGCTCAAAGAAATAGGCGACTACGTCCGTAATACGCAAACAAATTTCGTTGGATTCAGCTTGTTTCGAAGAATCTATTGAGTAACTTGCGTTCCAGAATCTCACTCAAAAGCAAGTCCAACGTCAACTTATCAGATAAATTACTTAAATTAAGTCATCTTCTAGTTGAAACTAATGGGTTTTCCAATAAGAGGTGTTGTTTTGATATTAAAAGAAAAATGCCACTTTTTAATATAAATGATCGAATATTATTTCATTATAAAGAGGAAGGTATGCCGTTAGTAGTGGAAAATAACATCAGGCAAATGACCACCACGACCACGCTTGCAGACCCATATCCTTTTCATGAAATTTTCCATAACGAAATCGCAAAGTAGCTGCCCTATGTCATCGATAGACTCACGAATTCCATCATTGAGGTCTTGAATCGACGCTGGCCTGTTGGTGTAGACCTTCTCTTTCACGTGGCCCCAAAGGAAAAAGTCGCAAGGTGTTGTCACAAGATCTCGGTGGCCAATTGTGATCACTTCTTCGAGAGATAACACGGTCCGGAAACTTTTCCCGTAAAAGATCAATGGCTTCGTTGCTTGTGTGGCACGTAGCGCCGTCTTGTTGAAAGTAAACGTTGTCCAGATCAATACCATCCAATTCCGGCCATAAAAAATCATTAATCATCTTTCAATAGCGCAATTCATTCACCGTAACTGTTGCTCCAGTCTCATTTTCGAAAAAGTAAGGTCCAATGACTCCGCCGGACCATTAACCGAGGCTTAGAGAGGCTTTTCAACAATAACTCTTGGGTTTTCCGAGCCCCAGATGCGACAATTTTGCTTGTTGACGAAGCCACCGAGGTGAAAATGGGCCTCATCACTCAAGATGATTTTTCGATGGAATTCCGGATCATTTTCATGCATTTCAAGGACCCAATCAGCAAAGACAATACGTTGTTGATGATCGACCGGCTTGAGTTCTTGTGTTAACTGAACTTTATAAGTCTTAAGACCCAAATCTTTATGCAGAATACGGTGTATTGACGGTTGTGAAATGCCAAATTCCAAAGAACGATGAGGAATGGACAAACCTGGGTTTTTTTCAACACTTTCGGCTGCAGCGACAGTATCCTCGGCTGTTCTTGAGTGACGTGCACGGGTTTTATTTTTCACATCACTGAGTTATCCCAACAGCTCGAATTTTTCCACCAATTTCTGTATTGCGGTCCGACAGGGTGCATCCCGACGACCCAAAAATGTTCGAGTTTTACGAACCGTCTCTGCCAAATTTTCACCATATTTATAGTGAATTTTAATAATTTCAATGCGTTTTTGAAGCGTGTATCGTTCCATTTTTATTAATGGCGTAGTTTCTACTTGTCAAATGTCAAAAACTGACAGCTTCAAAAGTGACATCCACCGAAATAACACCTCTTATTGGAAAACCCTTTTTAATTTTTCGAAACCCGTTTTATATATGACCTTAATTTCTGAAAAAAAAATTTTTTTTGAAGCACATTTACGTCTTGGACTCATTTCATAGTTTAAACACAATCATTTTGCTTTTCTTTAAGTTCAGCTGAAAACAAGCAAATTTTATCGAAAATGCAATTTTTACGATGGCGTCAAGAATCCGAAATTTTTTTTCTTTAAAACTTATTTGAATTATTAATATTTTTCATTCAAACAGTGAATTAATTGAAATTCCCTACATAAGCATACACATTTATCTTTAAAAACAACATGAATAGACAATTAAAAATTAATTAAATGATCCGTTTGCGGGAGGCAAAAATATTTTTCAAATATTTTTTTTTCTTGAAAGCCCGTCGGGCCTTACTTCTTTGAGTAAGCACATCTGTTCATTCAAAAAAGCAAGCCCCGAGGGTTTTTCAACAAAAAAAAAGAATTCACCTGCGGATATCCAATAAATAAAACAATTGACTATTTTTGAAATAGTAGCTCGTTTAATTACTTTATTTCCACTAGAAGAAAGAAATTAAATATTTGTTGTGTTTTTGCGGATGGTAATGTTGATTTTGAGTGGAGAAAGCACCGTGCAACCATGGCAGTATCTTTTTGAATTCCAATAAATTATTAACGTCACTCTAACAATTTTTTTTTTTGCCGAATCATATTTTATTGCCGAAGATATTTTAGAAAATTTTTCGGAGAATAGCGCTCTGTCAAAGCAAAATTAGAAAATTAAACTGAGTTATAGTTTCAGCTCAGGGCAGTTAGACGGCAGTGGTAGTTTGCTGGCGGAATCTCATCTAATTTTACAATTTTCATCTGTAATTTTAGATTATCAAAGACGAAAGAATGGATTCAATGCAAGCTGAGAGGAAAACATTTTTACGCTTTTTGATGTTAAAAAGAGAAATAATTAGTTTGAGTTAATGAATTATACATGTCTTATAAGTATGTCTATCTTGATTTACCAGTACCTTTGATTGGTCTTAATCCACAAAATCGCAAATAATAATGTTTAAATCAAATCTGTTTCTTTTTCCAGTGTGCAGAGGCAGTCATTACCTATTGTTACATATCTTTATATACTCATCCTTAGGTAGAACGACCACTACAACAATGCGCATTAAAAAGTTATATGCAATGCTAGAATGTGTTCGTGAAGTCTAGACTCACTGATTTCTAATATATAATGGTTAAACTTTGAAACAGCCAAACGTGCCACTCATAACAAAGTCGGAGTCCGAGAAATAGTGCAAGAAGAATGTAGATAAAAGCACCTTAACATAAACAGAGAGAAAGGTCATCTACAAGGAGACTAGATAAAATGGAAGAAACAGATATATTGTCTGAATTATGCCGCGTTAAGGAGATTCAGCAAAGTATAGACCCCAGCAATAAGTCTCCTCTAGTAAATACGAGTATAGTATGTGTGAGGAGGATCACAGTCTCTAGCAAGAACATCAACTGTATTATAAATGTAGCGTGGCACTCTAGCTATTGACACTGGGGCAACGAAATCGATATTACTGCCAGATCTAGCGAGACAACATTCACTTTGCACAAACAAGGCATTTTCACTTTGAACAACTACGGGAGGAACTGCACGGAGATATTAACTTCCGGCTAATATGAAAAGAGTTACTCCTACCACACGAGTTTACGTTGGATCGAGCAGACGAATTCTGAGATCATTGAAGATTCCGGTGTCCAAATTTTCGAGATTAATGAGGTAGTATGTACCAAAATTTTCTGAGAGCATCATATGAGCAGGGCTTGATGACGATTCTGGAGACCAACAATCCTATTTTATTGAGGCTACGAAACACCTGCGCAGCGAAATTTAACTTTTGGACGAAACCTTGTAAGAATCAACAGGAATGAATGCGAGCCAGTCAGGGTTCTTAATACAGCGAATTTTGTCATAACAATCAAGAATCATTCCGATCTGATGGCTTGTTTCCACTGTAATATCATTGAAAGCCGAAAACTATAATCACTAGTGAAATTGAAAATGACCCAATTGCGACCAAGATGACTAAGGCCTAACAAATATGTTGAGTTTTTATGGATACATAGGAGGTCAAGCCAATTCGACAAGCACCAACATGCGGAAGAGAGAACAATGTTATTAAGCCATTTATCGGTCCATGAATCTCATCAGTAGTTCTGGGAAAGAAAAAAGATGGAAATACTCGCTTTTGTGTCGACTATTGGCAGTTTAAAGATGTCGCGATGAAAGACAGTTACACGCTTTCCTGCATCAAGCATACTTTGGCCGACGCGAAATAGTTTTCCACACTTGATCTTAAGAGTGGTTACTGACAGGTAAAAAGAGTCAAGAAAGACCGAGAGAAAATTACATTCTCAGTTGGTACCGATTCATCCCATTTGGGGTTTGCAATGTTCTTGCAATACTCGAGCGCTTGATGGAATGCGTGCTAGGAGAGCTTTGTTGGAAAACCTTCCTGGAGTACCTGAAGATATTATCGTGATAGGGAGAATCTTTGAAAATCATATGTGGCACTTAGGAAAGGTGTGCTCAAGGTTTTGACTGACTTTTTAAAGTAAATTGAAATATTTGGGAACGGTGTATCAGCAGAAGCTGTGAAAACGGGTCTTAAGAAAACAGAAGCTTTAAAAAGTTAGACCACGACAAACAACACATGCCGCGTACAGTTTTTTTCACTGACAATTTATTACCCTCGATTTTTCAAAGATTACACTAAAATATCCAAATGTCTCTATCAACAGATCAAGAAAAATCATCCCTTAATGTGGAATGAGCAATGATAGGCCCAGCAAAAAGGCTGAGGATTCGTTGGGAAAACACGATAGAAGCTGACAGTAGATCCTTGCTGGGAGGATCAACTGGCGAATGAGGTCGCAGAGCCGTGATGATTGGAGGCTTTATTCCTGGAGGCCAAGGCCCGGCTTGGGCTGTCGCACTATAGATGATGATGAGCAATGTAAGGAAGCTTTTTGAACATTGAAGAGAAAACTGTTTGAGTCACCCATGGTGACACAACCCAAATCTGGATAAACATTTGCAGTTGACTTTGATGCAACCAACAGTGGGATGGATGCTGTTCTTTTTGAGCGGAAGAAAAAATCTTTTCATATAAGTATTGACTGCTTAAAAAGAGTGGAAAAAACTATTGCGTAACCGTGAATGAGGGGATGTGCAAATGATCACGGTCTGAAATCGACAAAGGTTGATCACAGGAGGAAATTAGAAATGCCCAGCAAGCCAGCGAGGGTAACGGTCCATTGCTGGTGTGGAACGCCACTACTGAGGGCACTGAATGTGAGGAGGTATTAGCGTATGGCACTGTCTTCAAAATCTACTAGGTTCAATGGAACTCCCTACTTGTGGGATTTAAGGTGACCAAGCGGGGATATGAAAGGCTTAATTGCATTACCCATAGAAAGCAACTTATTGTTTCTTAAAGTCAAGTCCTGCATGTTGTTAGGGGCATCTAGGAAAGAACATTGGGATGACACCTTGGTGTAGACAATAGGTTCCATTTACCCAACGTTCGACATGACATAGACGACGGTTATCATAGACGCACATTCCCATCATAGACTCAAAGCAAAGACGAAACAGGCATTTAAAAGATTTGGCCTGGACATTAGAGAACCTTTTCCTAAATGCAAATCGAGAAATCGGTTAACACTAGTTTAGCCTGATAATTTCAGCAATTGACCCCCAAGTCTATCGAATTCCCAAAAAAGATTAAGCCATCAGGGCCGAACCGATTGCGTTATATTGGTGTGCCTGCCTAGTAAACTGTCTCAGATCAAGGTCAAAAATATATGAGCTTCTGGGAAATGTCGAACATTTTAATGGGACGCTCAGTAAATGCTTGACTGACATGGTTAACGAGATCCAAATATACTGGAACTGATGGCACATACGTCTACAAAGCATTCATCCATGGGTGAAGGACCAGCCAAAATTCGTCTTAGCAAAAACAGTATGTTTTCCAGTTGATTATGTTAGGAATACACCTGAGCAGGTTCAAATAATATCGGACTGATCAAGAGAAGTTAGAAATTGCTTGAACTGAACATACCCAGCAGCGCGCGAGCACACAGAGTCAGCTAACTTATTCGAATTTCAACAGAACGACGATGTGGTGTGGCTCTAAAACCCACGTCAAAAGGGCAGATCGTCGATGCTGAAGCTTGATTTGGAAGAACGCAACCAAATCATGAAACGAATCATTAATGACGTACGACGAGAGAAAAAAATAAAGCAAAACCACTTAAATACACTCAGGTAAATTTATTTTTCACATGAAGATGAAAATGATAGGGAAAGTTATACATGAACTTAGGCAAATTAAAATAGACCTACAAAGCAAATTGCACTTGAAACTTAGGCATATTACGAAGGCAACCAGCATTACGCATAATTTCCGCCGCGAATGCGACCGCCTTATGTAGAAGATATAGTGTTGGGTAAAATAATATGTCCCATAGCTCAATGCTAGCGCTTTCGCCTTGTGGTAGTGAGATGCGAGTTCGATTCCAGCCCGAGTTAATGAGTAGACATGAATTTAGGTGTAAAATTACTGTTTTAAAATTACTGTTTTAGAATGAGCGGATGGCGGGAAGAGAAAGAAAGAGGAGGAGAATGAAGTTAGTGGGAGCGGCAGCATACATGAATTAAAGGTTTTCTAATTGATGATTCGACATTGATTTGTCGTAGATTTTAGGAGAACCGATAATGTGATTTTTGGAAAACTGATAGTGCGTAAAGTCTTGTATGCATATGTAAAATTTTACATGTTTTTTCGGTGTAGATCACACAGAAGACCACCAAAATCGTCAATGAAAATAAAAGTTGTTGTTGTACGAGCTGTAGCATATTGTCGCCATCATTATCTGGCTGGTTATCTTTCAACTCTAAGATTTTCCACAGTTCACTACAAGAATTTCAGCAAGTTTGGGCCGAAATATTATCTCAAGCTTCAGCGGTCCAATAAATAACATTCTTAATGTTATATGGTTTTATTTTTTGAACTAAAGGAATGGTATAATCTTCAATTACGTTTCGCAAAAAACTGCTTTCTGTATTTCAGCTTAAGAGACTGCAAGTCACTCAGGTCCATTGGCTGTAATATACGCGTCACGTTTGGAGGCAAAACCATCGCTTTGATTTCACCGTTAGTCAAAGTTTATGTGCCTGAATGCGACGGAGCGTTGTCGATCAACAGAATTGCTTTTGGGGGCAGATCATTTTCTTCGCAGAATTTCTTCACTGGATAAAAACTGGCCGTGAAACCACTCCATAAGCATATGCCCATTCATCCAGGCTTTCTTTTGCTTTTTACAGTAGACTGACAGGGACTTCATACTAACATTTTTAAACATTCGAGGTTTAGCAAATTTTTCTATAACCATTAATGTCAGTTTATGATGCCCCGCAGCATTAGAACATGCCAGTAAAATGACACGGTCTTTTCTAATTTTAAACCCCAGAGCACGTGTTTCTTCTTTTGATGGCAAGCTGTTTGTAGGCAGCGCCCTATAATTTAGCCCAGTTTCGTCCGCATTATAAATTTGTGGGGGAGAATAATTTCCCTGAGCAATAGTTTTGTCAAACGTGCTAAAGTATTCTTTGGTTGCGTGGTGATTGAAAGAAAGCTGTTCCCCACTAATTGTCAGTTGGCGTATTCGATGGCGTTTTTTAAATCAACCGAGCCAACCAATGCTAGAACTGAAAGATTCTTCACCGTTCAACTGTATAGAATTTTCTTGAGACATAGGCCCGCTTAGAGGTGTTCCCTTTTCTCTTTCCTGTGTAAACCCGACAAAAAAGCCTCATCAACTTTCTCGTAGTCGCACTGCTTCGCTGTCTGCCGACTTTTGATAGTTTTTTGAGAGGAGGTTGCACAATATTGTTCTAGTTTTGCCCGATTATTCTTCCAATCACAAATTTTTGATTTGCCTACATTTAGTTCTTGTGTTAGTTTAGTAACACTTTCACCCCTATCTTAACGCCGTAAACGCCTTATCATTAAGGGTATACCCTTAAACTCAACGAAATTCGATATGTACGTAGTTTTATGGAAAGTCCGAATACTCTATGAGTTTGATCAAAATCCAATGATATTCACGGAATTCATAGCCATTTGAAATTTCTCCAATTATAACAACAATAACACACGATTTTGGTTTTTTATAGATTTTCCATCGAATCAACCAATGCAATTTTGATTTGGTCTTCTTAGAATTTTCAAGTAAGATCAATAACATAAATATTTTTCGGAACAGTCTGTTTGTAACAAAATGGCGACCGTTGAAAACAGAGAAACAATGAAATTTCTCCAATTACAACAACAATAACACACGATTTCGGTATTTTATAGACTTTCCATCGAATCAACCAATGCAATTTTGATTTGGTCTTCTTAGAATTTTCAAGTAAGATCAATAACATAAATATTTTTTGGAACAGTCTGTTTGTAACAAAATGGCGACCGTTGAAAACAGAGAAACAATGGATTTTCTTTTGAACGTGGACATATCTTTGACATGTTTCTTGAATCTATTCTGTTGAGAATAGAACTAGTAGTCGGGAAATCATTTTGAATTAGATTTAGCTATATAAAACAAAAAAAATCATTCTGTCTGCTTTCCTCGTGCATAAAAGTTGTGTCGGTTAATTGCAAAGACATCTCTGGTTAATTGAATATATTGATGTATAGTTGTGTGTCGATATAATAATATTTATTCAGAAGTTTAGTCCGTGGTAACTTTTGAAACCCAGTTCAATAAATTTAACATTTTGTCAACTTGGACTCGACATTTTCTCAACTGAAAAACTCGAACCCACTGAAATAACAACAGGTTATGGGCCCAGGACAGCTGTAAAAGGGTTTCTTCAAAAGTCAGGAACGGAAATTGTCAGGCAAATCGAGAAAGCCGTCTAAGACGTCGGAACCGGCAAGGACAACATAACCTACAAAGTAGCAACATTGGAGCAGCCATCACACAGCCAAGTCAACGTTGAGCAACGAACACGCATGTCGCTTTAAGTCAGAAAGTGATGAAAGCAAGTCAGCTGTTGATCTTGCGGATGAAGAGTCAACTGAAAATGATCCTGTGAAGCAAAGTTGGATCATGACGAGGATCATGAGTGTGCTACCGCCAAAATTGGCACATTTCAGAACATCTTGGGACAACGTGACCGGAGCAGCAAAGAACGTGGAAACTCTCATGTAACGTTCGGAACTCGAGGACGAGTGACTCAAAGAAACGACGACAAATGCAGAGGGCAGCACCAACAACGCTCTCATGGCCAGACGCAGGAAACAAGGACAGTCGTCACACAGCAAGCAGGAAAAGTCGCAGTTTGCATGCTACAAATGTGGGAAGAAAGGTCACGTGCTCAAGGAGGGCAGAGTTAGACCGTGTGATGAAAACATTGCCTAGTGCAAGAAGAAGTATTCATGTAATATCTGTAAGAAGAAGGGATACTTCGCAAAAGACTGCGAATCTCGAGAAGAAGCGAATAAGTCAACAAACGGGAAACCAAATAGGAAGGCATTTTTGATCACGGCACTCTCGACGGCGGACAACGACATTTCGAAGGACAACGCTTCTTCATGGTATCAAGACTGTGGAGCCAGCCAACCATGACGTCTCACCGAGAATAGTTTGTTCAGCTTGTTGAATTGGACGAGCCCATCCCAATTGTGATTGGAAACTCAACCAGGCTAGATGGCGTTGAAGTCGGGAACATCGAGATTGAAGCATTTGATGGTGGTATCCAGTGGTACTAGAAGATGTCATTTACGTGCCAAACCTCAACTTTAATCTTTTCTCAGTGAGTCAGATGCTAGACAAGGGACATGTACAGAAGGCAAACGGAAACGAGTCAACGTTTTACAGTCTGGATGGCAAGGAAATTGTGACAATAGCAAAGCGCAAAGGAAATCTTTACAAAATGATGCTCAGGAGAGAAGAAGAGACAAGTTTGATGGCCGTGTCTGGCACGATATACTCGCCCATCAAAATGTCAAGCATGTGAGGGACATACTGAAAAGGAAAGGAATAAAATACATTGATGACTGGAATGACTATGTATGCACAGGGTGCTCGTATGGCAAACTACATAGATCCTCACACCCAAACAATCCCAAGACAGCTCAGCAACCGTTAGATCTCGTGCACGTCAACACAGGCGAGATGAACATTCCGTCATTGGGAGGAGCAAAGTACTTGCTCATGTTCAAGGACGATTTCACTCACTACCGAACCTATTACTTTATGAAGACGAAAAGTGAAGCACCAGAGAAGATCAAATGTTACCTGAGACTCGTTGAAAACCAGCTAGGGGGGAGAGTGAGAAGTCTGAGGTCTGCCAACGGCACCGAACTGAAGAATGCAAAACGCAAACAGATGATAGACAAGTTGGGAATTTTCCACACCTTCACGAATGTACACACGCCGGAGTAGAACGGAAGGATTGGGAGAGAAATAAGCACGATTGGCGAGGCAGCCAGAACAGCGATACACATGAACGAATTGGACGAGAAACTGTGGGCAGAAGCAATGAACCACGCGATCTTCACGATCAATCAAACTGGAACCAGCAATTTACCAGGGAAAAGCCCAGCAGAACTTTGGTTCGGCAGAAAAATGAAGATTGAGAAGCTGCAACCCTTTGGATGCGAATGACACAAAAACATAAAAGAGGCAAGATGGATAGAAAATCAGAAAAGGCAATTCTGGTTGGCTTTGATATTGATTCACCCTGCAACCGGGATTATCTGAAAGAAAAAAGAGAAATTATCAGCTCAGACAATGTGATCTTCGACGAGGAAAAGATGAAACTGAAGCAAGGAACTGAACTTGAGACACAGGCACCAGAGGGCACACTTGAGAAGCAAGAAGAAAGCAGCAGCGAGACAGACGAAGTAGACGAGACCTGGGGAACTGGAGAACGTGCTGAGGAGCCAAGCGACAACGAGAATGACACCAGCGCCAGAAGAAGAGCCAGGAGGGAGAGTTCTGCGAGATCGTCGGACTCTGCAACCACCACCGAGACTGAGAGACTGCGTACTTGACTCCCGTCGTGGAGGAAAGAGCGCCAAAGTAGCCATGATTGGTGCAACGGAGGACATCCTGGTTAGTGAGGCACTTAGAGATGAGAAGTAGAGACGAGCAATGCAGGAGGAGTACGACTCGCTGATGGAGATGAAAACTTGGAAGCTGGTGCACTGTCTAGAAGGAGCGAAGCCGATTACTTGTCGCTGGGTACTTCGAGAGAAGGCGGACGGGAGACACGGCTAGAACAGTGGCAAAATAATTTGAGCAGAAGGAGGGAGTGGCCTACACGGCAACTTTCAGCTCAGTGGCTCGCCATGCGTCCATTCGCCTACTTCTAAGTCACGCAGTGTCGGAGAAAATGAAGTTGGTATCGTTCGATGTGAAAACGGCTTTCTTGTATGAGAACCTGGAGCAGGATATCTATATGCACTAGCCTGAAGAGTTCGACGATGGAACCAGGAAAGTTTGTAAGTTGAACAAGAGTCTCTACGGGCTTAAACAAGCTCCGAGGATGTGGAACGAGAGGGTCACCACCCACTTTGAGAAGAAGATAGGCTTGATCAACACAGATGACGAACCGTGTATATACTATAACAAGGACAAGAGCATTATGCTCTCACTCTTTGTGGATGCTGGATTGGTAGCCGGCAAAGATTAAGAAGAAATATACAAACTCCTAGACGAGATAAGCAAGGAATTTGAGATAACATTCAGCAAGAAAGTTCAAAACAAGTTAAAGTATTTGGGCATGGAAATCAAGATCGATCAGGATGGTATCTTCGTGAGTCAGTCTCGCTACACGCAGAAGATCTTGAGAAAGATGAAACTAGAGCAGTGCAATCCAGCATCCACACCCACTGAGCCAGGAATGATCAACCATAAGACAGACTTCAAGAACGACGAGGAGCACTTGCAGCGAACAACATCTATCGCGAGGCGATAGAAAGTTTGTTGTACTTAGCCACAATAACCAGGCCAGACATAAGCTTTGCCGTGAACTACCTCAGTCCAAGCCCATGAAGAGCCATCAGGCAATGATGAAACGTGTTTTCCAGTACTTGAGTGGGACCACGACAGCCGGAATTCATTTCAAAGGAGCCAAGACACTCGTGGCCTACACCGATTCATACTTTGGAGGAGACTCTGAGACAGGACAGTCAACGAGTAGTGTATTAGTGATGAGAGGAGAGTCAGTGATCTGGTATTTACAAAAGCAGCTTCTGGAAGCGACTTCAACTGCAGAAGCCGAGTACCGAGCAGCAGTAGCTGTGATTGACGATGTGTGCTGGATCGAACGAATCGCACTGGACCTTGGCATTCTAGAAGCTGAGCTGCCGATCACTCTGTACGTCGACAACATGTCAGCCATACACATGCTACAAAATGCACACGAAGGAAAGACGACCAGAGGAAAGAAGCACATCTAAATACCGCGAAAGCACATCCAGTAACATATCGGCTACACTGTGCCACTGCAACACGTCGAGAGCAGCAAGCAGATCGCACACATCCTCACCAAGCCACTCAACAGAAGAATTTTTGAGACGCTCCGCTGTAAATTTATCAAGGAGGAGTGTCGAGATTTGATCAACTGACAGCTGACCCGACCTAACACAACCCAACTTTGACCCTTTCCTTACCTTGCATTTACTGACATAGAAAACTAGTAGTCGGGAAATCATTTTGAATTGGATTTAGCTATATGAAATAAAAAATAATCATTCCGTCTGCTTTCCTCGTGCATAAAAGTTGTGTCGGTTAATTGCAAAGACATCTCTGGTTAATTGAATATATTGATGTATAGTTTTGTGTGTCGACATAATAATATTTATTCAGAAGTTTAGTCCGTGGTACCTTTTGAAACCCAGTTCAATAAATTGAACATTTTGTCAACTTGGACTCGACTTTTTCTCAACTGAAAAACCCGAACCCACCGAAATAACAACATATTGCTGGTGGCCGCGTTTCGTAAATTGCGTACAAAACCCTTCTAACATGAGCGTAGGTCTGTCTTCCCAACATGCTTCGTTTGTTAGTGCTCCCTAAATGAAAGTGTCTTAAAGCTTTTCTCAGAAAAATTTGTTGTTTTTGGTCAACTAGCAGTGTAATGCTTTTGGAATCTGGAACTCTTTTAGTAATGCGTACCTCGTTATCACAACGAGATAAATATTAGAAATTTCATAAGCTTTCTGCACATACATATGTCTATTAATCTTTAATATAACTTCATGCTTCAAAATTTTCCTAGTAAATTTCGACTAGGGTACACGCTGCGCCACGCAGACTTTTGATTCATTTCAACCAACCCCCCTCATACTTGAACTTATTCAAATTCGCAACACACTTGAAATTCTGCAAGCATAATTGAATTTTCCATTTCCATGTTCAAGTTTATGTAAAATCAAGCGCATACGAGTATTGCATTGACCACTGTACGAGTACGTGATCGACGAAGGAGCTGCATGCGGGTTGCGTTTTCCTTGAGCAATTACAACCACTACGCGTTACACTGCTATTATTTTCCTCGTAGTCGACATTCTCTAGAATATTTGCTGGTTCGAATGCAAACTCATCTATCATACTCGCGCATTTGATTGTCATTAAAATAAAGATACTTTTACATACTCGTACTCGCGCATTTATATGCACATATGCCCGATCTATCAGCATAAAATCTCACAATGAATGGACAGGGGACATGAGATGATGTCGTGTATGGAGAAAAGCAACACAAAGGGGGCGGTCTCCCCGTTCAAAAAGACAAATACGCGTACGTATGTAGATACAATCACTAAATAGGCAAAATTGTATACATTTGTATCTTTATTTATGAGTCCAGTGAAGCTCGTGCAAGAATATATGCATTCTACATAGTTGGAGTTGTTCGCAGTTATACTGTTGCATTATGAAGTAACAAGACGGTGACCCCCATATCGCCTGCTGGTTTTCTCTGGTGTGCTGCTGGTACTCTTCGACGTACTTGTCCACCACACCCTACATCATTTATTAAATAATCGTAAAATTTAAATTATACACTAGCCACGTCCCTTCTAGTCAGTTTGCCTATCAAGATTGGAACGACGAATATTCTAGTAGAAGTCTTGGTCGATTGTCAGGGCATACTCGTACTTGGAAACGCTTCAATATTGCAGTGGCGATAGAGCAAATGACAATTATCTAAGGCTTGCGCGCTTATCAAGGCGCTGTTAATGCAAGTCGATTTATGTTTCCGGGTTGGATGCTGGTCGATAGTTTGCTCATTGGGAATTCTCAATAAAATATGGAGAGTCATTAGATTTAATAAGAACTAGAAATTATGGCGTGAGAAATCCAAGTTCGAATGGTTTTATTGGAAAATGTGACCGGACAAGGCTTCTTCTTATCGGTTCTGAGAAACTTTCTAGATTGACTTTATTTTATGAATAGAACTTTTCTCCCTTATTTGAATAACAATGTTTTCTATTCTTTTGTTGCTCAATTTCCAATTCAATTAAAATCTTTTACAACATTAATTTTAATATTTCCTTCATTAATTTTGATATTTCTTCGGCTACGTTTTCCCAACTGATTTCCTGTTATTTCTAGTTCATTATTCTTTTAAAATAATTTCAAACTGCAATGTTAATTTTTAACATTATCTTGGTATTATTTACATCAAGGTATGTTATTTTTACATTACCAAATAGAAATATTCTTTTGCTTTTCATTGCGAGATGTGGAACCCGCACGTTAGAATTTTTGCAAGATATTGTAGCACGTAGTTCATGTCTAGTGGAGGTCAGGAAGACTAATAAGGGTCATTCACTAGCGACATACGAGTAGGTATGGACAGCGTAAATTTAATAGGAATGAATTAACACAATAGCGACAAAAGGGAGAAGGAAAGAAAACAAGTTGGGTAGACAGACCTACGCTCATGTCAGAAGGGATTTGTACTCAACTTTCCAAATGCAGTCACCAGCAACCAGCTTCTGATAGAATCTGACCATTACTACGATATAGTGAAACGTCGGAGTATCAATCTTGAACATAATCTGCCTGTTTTGCAAAGTACAGCGTTTGGTTGTGTTGTTGCAGGACGAGTAAAATTACAAGGCAGCCATGAGAATGTTGGCTGCTACATATGCACCTAAGAGTCAATTAATCTAAACAACCAGATCAAGCGGTTTTGGCAGTTGGAAAACATTGAAGATGTGCCCAGACAAACAACTGCAGAAAGAAATTGCGAAACCTTCTTTAAGGAGACAACCAAACGAAACCGAATCCGGACGATTTGTGGCGAGGCTCCAGGCGACTCTAAGGACTTGGCACTTCTCGGTTTGTGGCCATCGAAAGGAAACTTGCGGGAAACTCAAGTCTTAAGAAGGAGTATCAGGCCTTCAAGGCAGAGTACAAAAACCCAGGTCACACAACGGAAGTGAACCTCAACCAAGAGACCAGGTCCGTGTTTCTTTCTTCCTCATCACTGTGTCGTCAAACCAGACAGTGAGACCACAAAGCATAGAGTCGTATTCGATGCGTCTGCCAAAACATCCAGCAGTATATCATTGAATGACCTATTACATACTAGCCCCAAAATTCAGGAGGATCTCAAGACTATTCTGTTGCTCTTCCGATTACCTCGTTACGTATGCACGGCCGACATCGAAAAAATGTACCGGCAGTTCTACTCTCTGAAGAAGATCGAACATTCTAACCAATAATGTGGAGAGACTATCCGCAAGACTTTATCAAATACTTACATCTAACTACTGTCACATATGGAATGACGGCAGCACCATACCTGGCCATCAAATGCCTGCACACGTTAATCGATACATATGACAATCAAAAGGTTTTAGGAGCAGACGTCATAAAGAAAAATATGTAGACGATGCGATGTTTGGGCAGATAGCGTCGCAGAATTGCTGGAGAAACAAAAACAAGTGATTTAAATTTTGTCTAAAGGTGGATTCAAGCTCCGAAAATTGTGTTCAAATCATAATTCTTGCCGAGGATAAATCGTTGAAATTCAAGCTGTCTGATAATAACGAGCATCAAGTCAAAGCTCTGGGTCTTACATGTTTGCCTCATAATGACGAATTTCGAATTACACTAACTTACAATGAAGCGGAACGATTCACAAAACGTCAAATATTGTCAGATAACACGCATATATTTGATCCGTTAGGGCTAATCGGTCCGGTCATCGTAATGGCAAAACTAATTCTTCAAAAGCTGTGGAGCTTGAAGTTTGACTGGGATAATGATATATCTGACAATCTGCGACTCAAATGGTATCAATTTCGCAAACACTTAAAGGCACTGACCGCAATAAAAATACCACAACATATCACTGCACACAAAACAGCACGCAGCAATTTATATTCGCACCACTGCAACGGACGGTACAGTACTTGTAAGATTACTATGCGCCAAGTCACGGATAGCACCAAGTCACGGATAGCGCCAAGTCACGGATAGCACCGCTTAAACCAACAACATTGCCACGCTTGAAACTCTGTGCGCCGCAAAATCGGGCTGTAATTTGATGACACGAGTCTGTAAGGACTTAGCATGGAAAGATCGCGTTTACCTTTGGACAGACTCTGAGATTGACTTGGCGTGGTTGCGAGCGCTAGTCTCACCGTTGCAAAACTTCGTGGCCAACCAAGTCGCATCCATCCAAGAAGAAGCAGTTCGGTCACAATGGCATCATGTGCCCTCCAAACAAAATCCTGCGGATTTAATATCTCGATGTATCTCACCCACAAAACTCAACCGCTGCCAACAGGGGTTTTACGGGCCATTATTTTTACACGGCAAGGCAGAAATATGGCCAAATACTGATGCATCGCTAGAGTTCACTCTAGAAAGTAAGCAACCATAGACAGCGCTTCCGATCACTCTGAACCACAGCCTTTTCATCGACTCTCTAGTCCATTTAAGCTCAATTATACGCGTCAAGAGAACTGTTGCATATTGTCTTCAGTTTCTGAACATCATTAACAAAAATAAGCCTAACAGTTTGCAAAGGAGAACTTACGGTCCCAGAGTTAGAAGAAGCAATGCACATGATTATGCGAGAAATCCAGTCCACAAGTCTCGCAAAGGATGTCAACGATCTCTTAGCCTATAAGGGCGTTAACAGCAGAAGCGCCATTTCCAATTTAAATCCATTTCTAGATGAACACAGTATTCTACGCGTGGGTGGATGCGCAAGAAAAAGCAGATATCACATATGAGGCCAAGCATCCAATCCTGCTTCCGAAACAACATTTCATTACGAATCTTATAATAAAACAGATACATCTCGACAATACCCACGTAGAATCACAAGCACTCCTAGCAATCACACGTCAAAGATATTGGCCGATCAATGGCAAGACCATAGCGAGATCGACCGTCCAAAACTTCGCTGCGCCAGACTAAAACTTTAACTCTTAGAACAGATACCAAAAGACAGAGTGCAACCAGTCCGTCCTCTCCTTAAAACCGGGGTTGATTTTTGTGGCCCATTTTATATACGACTAGAATAAAAGGAAAGGCCCCGCAAAAGGCTTATATAGCCACCTTTTGCTGTTTCGCAACAATAGCGATTCATCTTGAAGTTCTCAAAAACAAAACCACTGAGGCTGTTATTTTTGCGTTAAGACGCTTTATTGGCAGACTTGGCTGCTACGAGACAATTTATTGTGACAACGCGACAAACTTCATCGGGGCAAACAATCAATTGAGCGAACTGGCCGACACCATATACAGTAACGACGTCTCCCAAACAATAAACAACTTTGCAGCGGAAAAACGAATCTATTTTAAGTTTATTCTACCACGGACTCCTCATTTTGGTGGCCTATGGAAGGCCGCAGTAAAATCCGCAAAAGGTTTATTCCATAAAAGTGTTTCCGGCCCATTGACCTATGAAGAACTTACGACAATCACAGTTGACATCGAACCCATTTTCCACTCATTCCAGTATCAAACGATCTGAATGATCTTGCAGCATTGACGGCCGGTCATTTCCTGATAGGCGGGCCTTTTAGTGCAAGAATCGATCCGTTCGCTCAACTACACTGCCAACCACTCGTCGAAACGTCAAAGGAATTACAGCGTGTAAAAAATGACTTCTGGCTACGATGGAGCAAAGAGTACCTAAGTGAATTACAGCAACGAAATAAATGAAGGTCTCCTAGCGACAACATAGAACCGGGCACCATGGTCGTTAACAAAGAAGACAACACCCAACCATGTAACTGGCCCCTTGCTCACATCTTAAACACGTTCAAAGGAAAGGACGGAAAAGTGACAGTGGCTGAAGTCAAGACCTCAAGAGGCATTTTCAAACGACCGATTCATAAGCTAGCTCCTCTTCCAATTACCATCGATAGTAACATTGTCGAAAATCAGGCACCAAGCAATGAAGCTACCACATCGAATGCCGAAAGTAATCTGGAACCACCCGCTACAAAGAAATCAGGAAAAGCGCAATCTCTGCGTTCAGCACTACTGGTCTTATATCCTATTTTACCAGTTTTAGGAGCAGCTGATCTCATAATTTGGCGTTCTTGATTCACAATACGCCGAAAAAGTGTCAACTGTAATAAATAATCAGCGTCAACGAAAACCACCTTCTCCATATAATAAAAAATCAAACATCCATTATTGATTCGACAATAAACCTAATTCAGAAATCAACAGAAATGACTGCACGGCAAATACAACAATTTGAACATTATCTCAACACAACTATGAATGCAGTCAATCAAGTAAATACGGCAATAGTACACCAGCACTTACTTGAAATTTTCAACTCCCTGTCAATAAGACTGATTCTCGCTGTATCTAATCTCCAAGGCATCCATCTCGTAGACACGCAACATGGAAGAGTTAACCCTTTAGTAGTTTCGCCATCCCAACTGCTAGAGCAACTGAAACTGATCAAGGAGCATTCACCGCCTCATCTTCGACAAGTGACTTTCACAACGCACAATTCATGGCGTAGGCGCCATTCCCATTCCAGCTGGCTATTCTACCAGGGACGATAACACCACACTTGAAGCCAGCCACTCCACCAACTCCGTCGACGCCGTAGTTATGTCGATCAAGGATATAACTCAGGGGATGCCGGAGTTCATACCTCAAATAGCAGTCAACAATAGCCTATCGAACGAAATCGCCCGCATCAAGGACAATTTGGTAAAATTTTTTTTTCAAGAGTCACCCCCGTATATGGGAGACCACCCTTAAACACCTTACAAAATTTTTTGTTGTAATTGAATTTTGAAGAGGTCACCACTTTACACCTACATACAAAATAAATTTGATATATCTAGCTTATATGGTTTGCGAGAAAAACTGCTGTGACAAACGGATGGATAGACAGGTCGCGATTTTAGAAGGATTTTGTAAAATTATTCTACAAAGCCCTAAAAATGAGTGGCTAGGATCAGAGGATAGTAGTGGTTATGGTAATAATGGCTCGGGAAGAGGACGAGCGGAAAGTGAGCAACTAACTGTTTTTCATTTTAATTAAATAAAAAAATATTTTAAAGGGCTGTAGATTTGACGGAGCAAGAAAAATATTTTTTGCAACATCAGAACCACAGGACTGAAGATTCCACTTAAACCGTCATCGGCAAGTCAAATAAATAATTAATTAGATCCTAGTGTTGTGTTTGGAAAGTCGTTGATTTCAATCGCGATCTACGGGTGATCACTGGTTGAGTAGCTATCTAGAACTCTGAAGTGAACGTGAGACATCCCAAGCGACAAAAAGGAGGGATCTTGCCAACAACACAGCAAGCCTAGCACTGACGGCCATCTCTAGGGATCGTTTACCACTATGATCTCGTTGAGGTATGCCCACTCAAAGGCTTTTGGATTGAAGTCACCGCCAAAGAGAAGATCACTTTTGTTCTCGAAACTGTTTTTTCTAAAGCATCGTCTCTGGCTCAAAAGGATGGCAAAAGCTCATTTGGCTTTAGGTTTGCAATCGAAAATGAACGCTGTTCTGAATCCAGAAGTTAACAGTACCGGATTCCTCAGGATGCCATGCGACTTACTGCCTCTTAGAAGTTCTTCGGCTTCTTTCACAGTCAGGTCTACGAAGGCCATGCATTATCCTCAGTTGCTTTCTTGAGCCAGCCTCGCGTAAAACTCCCTTAAACTTGGAAGCTTCCTTTTGATGGCCAATTCTGGATTTGAGCGTTGCCTCTGCTCCACCGAAATGTGGCCAGAACGGATTGGGTGTACTGTTTCATTTAAAGGCTTGATTTCATGTGGCATATCTGCGTATGATCTGACATCTGTACATTTAGCAGTGTCTGCCTTAAAAGATCGCAGGCACTAACTTCTTGTTCTGGGCGTTGTATCAGATACTTATTTGGGTTTGTCTTCTTGTGACGGTTTATTTCCTGGAACCTTTGGAAGAAGGAGTTTGTTGGTGGTTTTTTGCTGCCGTTTTCGGCCCTGCCTGAAATCCTTAGTCTCAATTTTGTCCCTTAAGCGCCTCACCCTTTCTTCTTTTTCCCGATCTCCTTCGATTGGGCACAAGGCTAGCCTATTGATGGGGTTTAGTATCGAGGCTATTTGCGCTTCACTGGCAGGGTTAACCATCATATCTTCTTCGACGCACAAAAGCTTACCGTTGATTTTTTTGCCCTGTTCTTTTACCGCCACGATTTTATTTTTTTGGTTCAATTCGTGAGACATTCCATATTGCGAGATGTTTTCTCAATGTACCTAAATGCGGCAGGTAAGCTCTGTGATCGTTTTTGTTCATTGATCCGCTTTCCAGCGTTCTTTGGTGCTTTGATTGTTTGTATAGTAGCTGATTTCATTACTGATAGTCTCTCATCAGAGCCGCTATCCTCGTTCCTGAATACTTTTTTTGCTTTAACACTATAATCACTTTCGGGACTTCGCTTAGAGATAGAGTATTTCATTTTCTCGATCGAATGTATCGGCGCTCGAGAAGGTGATATGGTCATCACCATGCTTGGGCCGCGTGTTGCTCCACTCAGCTACGATGCGTTCTAATTTTAAACCAGTACGTATAACTGAACGGACTTATAGTCCGTCCGAAGAATTACTTGGAAACAAATCTCGTTGTCACCAACTGGATTCGAACCAAGGAACTTCGGCTTACGAGATGAGTACTCTAACCAGTAAACTACGTGGACTACTTCATATATATAGTTGCCTTATTGATCCCATGGATATCTTTGCCAAGTAGAAGGGCTATGTGAGGGATCGTACCAGCCTTTGCGGAGACAGATATTAAGAGCTAGACCAGCGCTTATCGAGAGTCCATCTCAACCGAACATACACCATCAGCTCAATGGTGGTAGCTTCGAATGTATTCAGAGGCCTGCCAAGATTGTATTGGGACAGACACATCCGCGAGCCCATTACGTCAATTCCGATTCGCTGTCCTCTTCGAAGTTCAGATATCAGTGTCAGATCGTATTCCAAGGACATTTAGTGTTATCCAAGGTGTACCGCAAAACGCTAGTATCAATGCCAAACAAATATAGTTATGTAATCAAATTGAATTCGCATGGATTACATTCTAAAATCAGATAGATTCACTAAATCTGCGTTGATCCTCTAAAGACATCAGCACCAATGTAATATTACTTAACCTTTGACATTTCTTTCAAAGAATGTTCACGACATCATGTACGGCAAGCCGTTGGCAGTGTGTGTCATTTTTAAAGTTCACATGTGTCATCAATTATACGTCGGCTCAATACAGAACGCATCACACATTCACATTTGATCTTTTCACATTAACTCCAATTGCATCCCCTTCTCCATCTAACCAACATACGTGTTGTGCTGCATGCAGACCAGAAAAGGCTATTCAGACTCAACACACCAAGGTTTCAAATAACTAATCAAAAAACCAATCTAGTCGGGCTGTCAGAGAGCCTTCGCGCTTCCTACCCTCCGCATCTCCGCGAGCGGAGCAAGATCTTAAACTCAAAGGGATCGGAAAAGGTTAGACGTGGAAGTGCAATCACCAGAAGGTTGTGTTGACGGGCAATCGACAAAACGTGCCAAGCAAAGTCGTGGATTGCCTGGATTTGCGCAACCTTCGCGCTACAACCGTTGACTTTCTTGGGCCCCATTAACGCTACGTGAAATCTGTTCTAAGACGTTAGGCGGCTTAGTGGAATTTCGCAAGACTAAATTGTATGCACACAGTGGTTGTGCTGAATGTTGGGCCTTTTGCAAGCGCCTGGGACGACATAAGAAGGAGGGACTTAGTTTAAGATTCTAAAAGCTTGTAGCATTATCATAAATTAAAAAAGTCTCCTTCGAAGTAGTTTAGTGGTAATGCTTTAAGAGAGAATAACAAGCGAACGCGAATATTTACCCGCATCAGTGTTCACACATGTCTAACGAGCGGATCAGGGAAAATCTGTGAAAAATGCATAGCACTATTAGCGCAACTACTGCCGCGAAGCGAAGGTCAGATTCGAAAGTGCAATTTAGCCTTTCCCGTTTTCCACAGTTGCGTCCGCCTGGCATTGTCACACTCGCTCTTGCGCTAGGCTTAGAAGTGAAACTAGAAAAACGAGTCATTCAATCGTCTGCCTCCCTGCAACATAATCAGCAGCGGCTGCAGCAGCAATACTAGTACCAGCTAAAATGCAGTGTGCAATGCAAGCGGCAGTTGTATACTCCCATTGCACACATTCGATTACGTTGCACCGACACGGTGCAATAATTACGAAATTTTGCAAGATTGCATCACAAGAGCCGGCAGCGTAAAGGTAGCGGCAACTGCAACCATACTACCAGGCTGCATTCTAGCCTTGTGCCTAGCCTAGGTTCGTTAGATTACTCGTTGCAGCAATTTATCGTTGACGTAGATACGGAAAATTAATGACAAATTGAAAAATTTATTTCCCCCATTACACGGCTGAGATCCAGTCGGAATTAGAAAGGATCGCGGCGTCGTTGATTCAGAATGCATCGAAGGAGCGCAACGCATGGAGGAAAATTGAATACGTGGTTGACCACTTCTTGTTGTCTTCTCGTTACTGCTGGTGACCGTTCGCTAGATACAATCGCTGCTCGTACATTGCATTCTCACTAAGAAGTACAAGGTTCTTGTGTATCGAGAAAACCCGTTAGAGCTGATTTGGTATGCAATGACCAAGATCAGTGTGCAATTAATAAAGGTAACTTGCTTGTTGCATTTACGGTTGTATCACCTGGAGTTGCAATAGCAAGACCCAGAGTTGGATGGAGGTTCGTTAATGAACATGAAGCGAAGTGATTGCAGTTTCACTATTTCGAATAGTTATAAAATTTTATGGGGTTTTGATTGCACGAATTGGCATTTCAAATATCAAATTCTGACGAGGAAAAAATAAATTTAATGGTTCTGGTTGTTTCCCAGGTGAGGTTTAGACAGTCGAGTCATATAAAAGGCATTAGATTAATCAGACGTGGCTGGAAGGCATTAAATTTTGTAATTAAACAGTTTTATATGATTTCCCAACTTCTATTGAGTACGTTTGGGGCAAGTGGGAAACATTAATTCGGATTTAATGTGAATGATGGAAATCTCAAAAAGATAAAAATATATAGTTGGCTGCTTAATTTCTATTAATATCAATGTCGATCATCCATGCTCTATGCAACTTAAATCTTTACCAAAGACACACGAGTACACTTGTAATAAATTGTGCTATTCAAACTTATTGTATAGGATAGTGAATTTAATGGTACCTATATGGCTACATAGGTAAAAGTGTAAAATCTACAAATCCTACGATTATTAACAAAGTTGAATGGATTTCAAGTTCAAAGGCATTTTAACTCTTGTACACAAGACTACCTTCATAATTTTTTGGATCAAAGCTGTCCCAACACGAAGGGAAATACAAATTGTACGTACATTTCCCTTCTCCTGCACCCCTTGATACTGTGAAAACTGTTTTAAGACCTGTTTTGAAAAGTTCAGATCAAAACCTCCCATTTGATACCCGACAGGAACATCTTTGGTAAAAAATTTGGCATACATTTGGCCAGTTCGAAGTGCGATATGAAGTCGTGGAGGTCAGATGTAAGGACTTGGGACTTGTAATTTGAGAACCCGGGTTCAAGTCCAAGCCTGGGCAAAAGTAGAGGTTGAAATTGTGATATGAAAATTTATATTAATTCTTGTTTTATTGATCGTGTGCAATACGCATAAGTATATTGCTCCTTGCTTTTTTATCTGCCATCCCCTGGTATTGCGTATTACCCGTTCGGGACAAACTGTAAAGTATGGGGGGTAATCTTCGGATCCACAGAGTACATAGGATACCGCAGGGATGGATTGATCCTTAGGGACGAGCTCCTCATTCGGCTTTCCCAGGGGCTTACGGGGAAAAAGTCTCCTTCGTTATTATTACCGCATACTACGTATCTTGGTACGCCACCGCAGTTCGAGGCTACAAGGTTAAATCGCTGACACCTGTAGCATTATGTTATGTCCTCTTTTTGTTTTTTCCCACGAAGCTTTGTGGTTTAGCACATACATATCACGACCTGATAGCTTTATTAAGATCCTCATCATCCTCGTGAAGTATGATGTTAGTTTGTAGTCCACGTAGTGGTTAGAGTGATGGCTGCGAAAGCTGAAGGTCCCAGGTTTGAGTCCCGCTTGTGACGAAATTTGTTTCGAGTAATTCTTCGAATGGACTATAAGCCCGTTCAGTTATACGTACTGGATAAAGTTAAAATGCATCGTAGCTGGGTGGACAGATCAACGGCCGAAGCGTGGTACTGACCATATCCCCTCCTCGAGTGTCGATACATACGATCAAAATAATGAGATACTCTAAGTATCTCCAAGCGAAGGTCCGAAAGGGGCTTTAATGCTAAAGAAAAAAATGATGTTAGTTCTCATTTGACTGATAGTGTCTTTTAAATAGAGCCATTACGTGGATTGAGCAAGGCATGTAATATGTTTAAAAATTTAAAACAAAAGCGCTTGCAATGTACTGAGGTTTGCTGTATGTATGTTCATTCTGCTTTTAGAAACGATTGCATGAAATTTGGGGCATCAGAAAGCTGTCGGCACGATGGGTTACCGTGTTTGCTTTCTCCGGAAAACAAACGTAATTTCAGAGCCGTGTTTGACGCTGTTTACGTGCAATCCGAAGGAGTTTCTACGTCGTTTTGTGACCGCCGACGAAACATAGCTCCACAGGTACATACCAGGGACCAAGAGCAATCGAAACAGTGGTCTTCATCCAGCGAACGTGCTCCGAAGAAGGTGAAGACTGTTCTATCGGCCGGAAAGATGATGGCCACCATTTTTTGGGATTCACAAGGTGTGATCTGCATCGACTACCTGAAGAAGGGCAAAACGGCCATAGGGCTCTACCATGCCGAATTATTTGGCCGACTCGACGCCGAATTCCAGTAACAAAAGGCCGCATTTAGCGAAAATACTGCACTTCCACCACGACAACGCACAGGTTAACACCACCGCTGTCACCACAGTCAAATCGGTCAAATTGGACTACGAACGGCTACCCCATTCACCGAATTCTCCAGATTTGACTCTGTGCGGCTTCTTTTTGTTTCCAAACTTGAAAAAGTCACTTGCCAGGCAGAAATTTGAGTGTAATGTGGAAGTCACCGCCGCCACGGAGGCCTACTTTGCAGATATTGAGAAAACGCATTTTTCGAAAGGGTTAGAGAAGCTGGAGCATCACTGGGTCAATAAATCGCCACTTTTCCAAAATTTTCGTTTTTTTGTAGGCTAAATTTTATCAGGCCGCTCTCGAATATGAGGGAGTATAGGAAAGATTCGTGGCCGTTAGCTGGATGAAAGACTAGATATCTGGAGGAACGAGGGGAAGTTGGTTGGAAGGATAGGCAATTTATCGCCGAGATTGGAATTGACGACTTTGTTTATTAATAATTTGCTCGAAAAGTGCAATAAAATACGGATTAGGAAGATAAATTACATGGTGTTTAATTTTCGCGATCGACTTTTCTTCCTCCTTGCATAATTTTAAATTTAAAACAAACTGAAATGTAGAACCACTTGTGTTTGGCGGAATGATCAGAATATGATTTGAAAAATTTGAAGTGAATTGGTGTCCATCGATATGAACAAACTTATGAGCTATTTTTTTCAATTGAAGGTGACCTAATATGCTTGAGTTGACTGGTAAGCTATATTACCTGGAAGGGAATTGGACCGGTTTCATCTTTGAAATTCTATATATTTGTTGACGTGTCGGCAAAATCGAGGAAAGTGACAACAATTAAAGTATAGGCCACGAGAAATGTATACCTTGCCGCAGCAGTTAAATTTTGTTTTGTACAGTTTTTTTTAAATCGTTGTTTTTCAGTGTCATCATGGTGGAATATATTTTAATTTCCAATGCCCCATTTTACTTGACGAGTATTGGGCAGCATAAAAGAATTTATTGAAGTAACAAAAATGTTATTTGGGTTTTCTTTAATCAGCTCATTTATTTATCTTACAATATATTATTGGTGTTGTATACAAATAAATAAAATAATACTTGCTATTTCTAATGAATTCAACATGAAATGATAAATCATGTTATTTTAGTTCCACAGGATGTATACTTCCTTATTGTTTTACATCCCCTTAGTATGTGTCCATGTAGGTGGCCAGGCACGAACAGAGTGGTCTTCCTCAAGGAGACTATTGCTGGCTGACCCGAGATGCTACCTGCGCTTGAAGACTCTGCTACTTCAGAGGCCTTGGTCCTGCGATAAATACCGCGGTGTAACAATAAGCGCTCATCGAGGGACCTGACACGATAAAGAGGTCTTGCTGTATAAGACCACCGTCTTGCTGTATAAACGGGTGGTCTTGCTTATTATTTGTTTCTCAGGGCATGGGTTTGTTGACGAAGACTGCGTTTCGGAAGCCGAAATACGAAAATCTCAAGGAACATATTTATATCATTCAGAATTACCATTTTGAAAATGGTCGTGTTAATATCGATACGCTTTAAATGCACAACAAGCTAAATCAACGCACATTTCGTGTAACTGTTTTAAATACGTGTAGGTTTGTTGAAACATTCTTTAAGTATGCTAAGAAAATACACATACCAGAGTTTCAGCTATGTATAAAATTACTACACGAAAATAAATATTACTTAGTTGGAATATATAATCAGAGAGAATTCCCTGTTATTTTTTTGCTTGTAATATGTAACTCGTGCATTGAAACAACATGAACAATTATGTTTAGTCGATATAAAGATGTCTCGGCTTTATGAAATTTTTTCAACCAGTTCTCGGAGATTTTGGAGTTAGTTCAAGTTCAATGAAATAAGTAAAATATCTTCCAATGTCTTGGGGTAATATGGCACTGCGCAAACGTGTGTTTGAATTTTCATGTTAATAGTGCAATACCCTTGTTGTATTTATTCATTTATTTATTCCATTTTACAAACTGAATAATCCAATAACAAAATGGAACGCAAATAATAAATACAGCAATATTTAAATGAAAAAAATAATAAAACGTCGATAATTGAAAGTTGAACTAGTAGTAAGTCTCTTAGTTTTTTCTTAAATGCTATGTAAGAAGAGGGGAAAGGACCAAGCTCAAGATTATTATGATTTCGTACGATTCTTAAAATTGGTGAATGAAAATATAAATCAGTTCAGCATATGGGATAACGAAATAAGAATCCATCCGAGATGAATGAGATATTTGTCGGAAACGCAGCTCAGAAAAAATATTTAACGGGACTTGATGGTAGCAGAGTTTATACAAAAAACATTGGTCTGAATAAGTTCGTCGGAATATTCGAGATGGAAGAGATAGGAAGGATAAACGACTTTCATAGGCTGGTACGGCAAATTAAACCTAAGAAAAAGAAAACGCGTAAACTTTCGTTGGACAGTTTCTAAAGAAGACACGAGATAGGAATATCGGGGGGACCAGATAACAGAACAGTATTCAAGCAGAGGGCGAACAAGACAAATAGGCGGATAGAAGAAGAGATGCTATTGAATTTATTTTCATGTCTAACGATAAACCCAGAAACTCTAGACGCCTTAGTAATCACATTTAAAATATGTGCATAAAATTTGAGTTTTGGATCAAAAGTTACTCCAAGGTCTTTATGACTGAACACTTCAGAGAGCAGAGTATCATTTAATATATAATTAAAATTAATAGGAGAGTCCTTGAGAGAAAATATCATTTTACGACATTTAGTAGGGTTAAGACATAAATAGTTTGAAGCACACCATTTATTTAGAGCATTCAGATCAGTTTGGAGGAGCTGACAGTCTAAATGGGATTTGACTGCTCGAAATACTTTGAAGTCATCAGCATACAAGAGGCAAGAGGAATTAATTACAAAGGGATGATCATTTATGAACAACAGAAAGGGAAGAGGCACAAGAATTGAACCTTGTGGACCGCCAGATGAAGGATAAAAAGGACTAGACGTAGTACGAGAGAGACTTACTCGACAGGGACAACACGATAGATAAGATGACATCCAAGATAGAAGGGCACCCGAGATGCCAAGAGCTTCAAGCTTACGACAAAGAAATAAGTGATTCACAGTGTCAAAGACCTTGGAGAAATCTGTGAAGATCACATCAACTTGCAGTTGGTTATCCAAAGCTCTTGCAATACTGTTTGTGAACTCCATTAAATTAGAGATAGTGGAGTATCCTTTGAGAAAGCCATACTGCTCTGGAGCAATAATAGGAGCTAATGAATTTGAGAGTCAATTATGAAAAAGGCAATAGAATATCAAGTCTGCCTTGTACGAGTCCTCAAAAGTTATGAGCTAATGAGTTTGAGAGTCGATTATCTTCTAATCATACGCAAATACAACTCAAACTGGGCCAAGTGTTCAGTACTTAGATGGGGGACTATTCAGTACACCAAGTGCTCTAAGTATTTTTTATTTTTCTTATGCTCAATATGTTTTCGCAATTAACCAATGAGTAAATTTTAGATATGCTTTGAAATAAATCGTATAAAAAGTTAGAGATCATCTAAGCACTCAATCACTTTGAAATAGCACACTAAAATTCAGAATATACTACTGTGTCCAAAAAATAAGATGACATTTGAATTTAAACTGCACGCGTCGAAGCATTTGGAGAATTATTTTTTTAAGGTTGGTAGTACTGTCAGTGACATCTATGTCAAATTTACATGTCAAAAGATTCATTAGTGTTTGAGATACGCGTCGTTTTGTGAGCTGCTAAAAGTGAGTTTTTCGTTTTTTGCGATGTCGAAATTTGTTGAATTTGCATTAAATTTTGTTTGCGGAATCAATTTTCTGCTGCGGACATGTTGAGGATGGTGCAGAAAGCCTTTGATGATGAGGCTATGTCTAAAAAAATATTTACAAGTGATATAGTGAGTTCCAAGCCGGCCGTGAACGTATCGAAGACGAAGAGCGTCCTGGACGACATCAACCTCTTCTCTTCTTCGATTATCGTGGTGTTGTGCATTATGAATTCCTTCCGCCGGGCCAAACAGTCAGCAAGGAATATTATTTGAACGTTATGCGTCGTTTGCGTAACGCTATCCGCCTAAATAGACCGAAATTGTGGAAAGACAATTCTTGGTTTTTACACCACGATAGTGCACCATCCCATACTGCACTCGTAATTCGTGATCATTTCGCCAAAAACTCAACCCATATCGTTCCACGACCACCGTATTCACCTGATCTGGCGCCGTGCGACTTCTGGCTGTTCAGCAAGCTCAAAAGACCGCTCCGGGGACACCGTTTTGATACGATAGAGGAGATTCAAGCCGCAGCGAAGACGAAACTGAAGGCCATCCCGGAAACGACGCGTATCTCAAACACTAATGAATATTTTGACATGTAAATTTGACATATATGTCACTGAGAGTACTACCAACCTAAAACAAAAAAAAATTCTCCAAATCCTTCGACGCGCGCAGTTTAAATTCAAATGTCACCTTACTTTTTGGTCACAGTAGTACATACTCGTACGCCTGAAAACCGTTTTGTTAGTTTATCATCTTACTAACTACTCTAAAATTATGCAAAGACCGACAGAAGCTATACATTTACACTGCCTATAAATATGAGCGTATATATAAATTTAGGAATGAGGAAAACCCCACTTATGATTTTGGAAATTATTTTGACGAAGGAAAAGGTTGCCTTTAAAATTATGAAACTTTTAAAAGGAAACCTTTTCTGACCTTTCCACAAAGTTTGATGACTCTAGCTTTTATATTTGTTTATGCTCTCTTGTTACGTTGTCCTTTTTTGAGTACACTCTGTCCGCCAGAACGTGCTATAAGAAGCAAAGCTTCAACAGTCCATTTTGTAACATAAACAAACGGTGAACAATTACCCTGCAATAATTTCCTCATTCCTGACTAGTAATTAGTTGTTATTCTCAAATCTCATTCCAATGAAATCCAAACAAAATTACATAAATCCTCTTTCATCTATTTATTCCATTTCCTACTTTGACATAATTTTCCAACAATTTCCAAATAATTTTCTCACAACTTTTCCAGGATATTTATAACCGCTCTATCGACTCACTGACGGACTGGCAAAATGAAATAGGATTTTAATCAAATTATTAAGTCACTTAATGCTTGAAATCGTTTTCAATCACATCTCGTCCTCTAACGACGATCCTACTTCCCCTTCCCCCGCCGTCTGAGTGTTGAACTCTAACATTTTGACATGCCATTGCCCGTATAACTACTTCTGCCTAGACGAACGACCTCCTACTACTCCTTGGAAGCCATTTCAGCACAACACCATCAACTTCAAACCATATTGAATCCTAGTGTCAGCAAATATCACCACCAACTTTTCATACAGAGGACTCAATATATAACAGAACTTTTTTATGTCTGCCACGACCCAGACGCCATAAATATGAAATTACATTTTTTGAGAATCCTCGCGTAATTTATTTTTTTGAATTTTTCGGTCTTGGTCGTTTGCTGTTGGTTCCTTTCCTTTTTGGTTGAGTTGTTGGTTGGTGTTAGTCCTGAGTTCCTTTTGTTGTTAGCTTTAGCCTTTGAGGACTTCTGCAAGGCAGACTTAATATTCTATTGCCCCTTTCCCCAAAAATGACGACAACGACACAAGGAACATTGTTTATGATGAAAATGTTTCAATGGATGGAAGATGTCCATGCTCACGTTGCGGCTAGTCCTTCGTCTTTCTGCTAATTCAATTGCAACCAGTTTACTCTTGTGGTTTTGCTACTGATGGTATCAGCGAAAAGGGCCAAGTCATTCATTCATTCATTTTGATAGCCTCAGCGCGGAGAGGGTACCACGCAAAACAAAGTGTGATGATGACGGTGTAGTTAGGGAAAGACAACCAACAACTGAAATTCGCAAATCGGTAATTTAATTTCGAGGTATTTAATTATGAAGGGAGAGAGAGTGCCGAAAGAAAAAAAGGAAAAAGTTGTTTTTACAGAGGTTGTGGCATTTTTGAGGACGATAATGGTGAATTTCATAAAAGGAGTTCAACAAGGGCTTCACTTTTAGTTTTATTTCCTTCTTAAATATAGAATAAATATAGACACAAGGAAAGCTTCGAGCAAATTAACGCGATTCGGACGGTGAGATTTGAAGTCCCATACAAAAAATTCTTTTAAACGAAAAATTCAAGCAAACTAAGTGAAATAATAATAGTCGAAGCCGCGCAGGTGATTGAGTAAAATACAAAAAAATCGTTCTGCGTGCATATACTCTGTGTTTTAGATACTCATGAGGGCCCTTTTTTGGATACATTTGGCTTCCAAATTTAGATATTATTTCCAGTTGCAGGAATTATGTCCTGACTGAAGTTGTTGATGCAAAAACTAAAATTGTAGAGTTAATTTAAATCTTCATATTATTACGATAAATGCAAACACATCCTTCTGCTTTCACAATCGAATTGTCAAACTTCAGTGACTCTTAATTGTTTAGCAAAAGTTTTATCTTTTTAATTGTCTCGGGTAAACCTTCAAAATTAAAAAGTGCTGAAATTGGAAAAATTTTAATATCCCTTCGAACAATAGACTACCCTCCAAATATTTCAACTTCACTGAAGATTAAGAATGTAATTTAGGCTCCACCAGCACAAAAAGGATCTCCCTATACAAAAGAAGGAAGTTGATGTGTAACTTTTAAAGCTCACATATACACTTCCACAACTTTACCCACACTTGTATAATACTACTTCAGTTTCCTTCTTCACTATACAATTGGAACCACTTCAGCCGGAATCTCATGATATAGACGAGGCATCTACTGAGCCACCCCCCATTTTGTATGCTTCCCAAGCATAGAATACATTATACAGTCCAGGGAATATCGATTTTTCCCACCAAACCCTCCTACATCCCTCTCTTACTTAGATCCTTGTATGGAACGTTGTACTTAAACCGAAATGAAGTGAAGTTGTTGATGTTAGCATATTGTAACACTTGTAAATTAATCTTTAACAGTTTCGAGAGCCATTTTTCCGTTCAATGTGTGGAGGTCCTTGTTCCGGGAAAATGAAAAGTTTTCCAAGGATTTTAGAGGATTCGTTTTGTCGATGTTTAAAGTTTAATTGAAGGATTTCTAAAAATTATTTAGGTTTTTCTTTATTGATAAATAGCAGGTAATGTTGATAGGAAGCAAACCAACTACAGTTACAAGTACCGTTAATCCTTAAGTGTACTGTCATGCCTTCAGTGTTTTCCATATTTACCTGGAAGGAAGAGAAAATCAAAGTTAGTTTTACATATGTCCAAGCGAATTAGATAAAAACAATTTAACTGTAATTAATGAGCTAAAGAAGGATTTTATCTTCGCAGCTGAAACCCATGAAAATCTAGAAAGTAAAAGGAAATCCAATTAAAATCCTCTTCATAGTGCATTGCTCATTGTTCATTTTGGATCCATGTTGTCAGATATTTTTTTAATGCATACCATTTTCCGTACACTCTTACACTCCATGAAATTTTATGGGTCTAGGTCGTCCCCATGAGGGTTGCAGCACCGGTGTATAATAATATTTCTAATTCATCGGCTACGAGCTATTATGAATTTTTACTAAATGAAATTCAATAGTAATAACCGGAAGAAAATATTCAACCGAAATTTGAAATATGGACTTAAAAGGCTGGATGCGATGAAAGACTTGTGCATTTATTTATCTAGGCCAACCCATCGAATTTAAATCCAATAATAGACAAGATCGATATAAAACCACAAAAAAAATGCATTAACAAAATACTTTAAAAGCAAGAGAAAGTCAAAGTAATTTTTTTTTCTTGTGGTAGGGAGTTGAATGCCCATTTACGCACAGAGTGTGGGACTCCCATGTTTGCAAAAAGGTGACTGGACTACTCATTAAACACCTCCCCTGTCAACCTGAGAACCTAGCCTACAACTGTTTGACACATTACTTCGGGCCAGGTCTCGTTTTGTTATGCCTTCAAGCTGGGGAATCCCTCTTCTAGCGGGAAGAGGAAGTGCCAGACCAGCGATCCCCCAGCCCCAACACCCCCGGCTGCTGTGAGTCCCTTTTATTTTTTAGGACTGCCCGAACATAATGTGCCACCTGGTTCCATTTGTCAACCGATTCGAGCATCACCGCGACTATATTATCTGGGGTGAGCTCTCCCGTCTCCCTGTAGAGGGCCCTTCGCAGCCTGTCCCATTTTATGCACGCAAAAACATGTGTGGCAGGCATTGTCTTCCTCTCCTGGGCAATACCGACAATCGGGGCACCGTGACTTCCCAATCTTGTGCAGGTATATCTGAATACGCCCGTGCCCGCTCAAAAGCTGGGTTGGATAGAAGTCAGTCTCACCATGCCTTCGATTTAGCCACGGTCTCACATCCGGGATGAGGCGCGCAGTCCACCTTCTCTTCGTGCAATCTACCCAAGACTGCTGCCAATCGTTGAGCGAGCGTTGTCTCTCCTCGCGGCCAACCGTCTCCCTCGCATCCTCGTTTCGGCGCAGGTAAATAGCACGGCGGTCTCTAGCAAGGAGGGCGACAGCTATAACGTCTGCAATAACTCTCATCGCCGAATCAGAGACTGTCGGATACGAAGACGCAATCCTCAGTGCTCCTCTTTTCTGTACCCGTGCCAAACGTTTTCGGTATACCTCCTTACTGAGAGCGTCGCCCCATACTTCTGCTCCGTACAGTAGGACTGACCCTACAGCACTCATCAACAGGTGTCTTCTTGATGGGCTGGTTCCCCCTACGTTGGCTATAAGTCGACTCAGGGCTGATACTCCTGAAGCAGCCTTCTCAGCTGTTGCCCTGATTCGCTCAAAGAAACTCATCTTCGAGTCGATCAGTAGCCCCAGGTTCTTCACCGCTGGCTTCGATTCGATTCGTATATTTCCAATACTGATCATCCTTATTCTAGGGATTCCCTTTTTTGTCAAGATGACCACTTTGGATTTCTCCAGTGCTAAACTGAACCCGCGAGCAGTCATCCAGTCTCTCACTCGGCGCATTAGCATACCTAACCTAAGCTGCGCCTATTCAACGGTGCGTCCAGCGACCAGAGCCGCAACATCATCCGCATAGCTGATCAAGCGCGACTCATCTGACATCTCAAGTCTCAGTAGCCCGTCGTAAGACACCTTCCATAGACCCGGACCAAGGATAGATTCTTGGGCAACACCCGGTGTAATTTCTATCTTTAGTTGGCCCTGTGTCGTGTCGTAAAGTAGGCTTCGGTCCTTCAGGTAATCCCTGAAAAGCCGCATTGGATGTTTTGGAACTTGAAAAGGGTTTTTCAGCGTATCTAGAATGTGCACCCATCTAGCGGAGTTGAAGGCGTACCTGACGTCGAGTGTCACCAACAGGACGATCCGTCGCTTGGTGTGACTATATGTCTCTGCCTTTTGGACCGCACTCACCACCTCTGCAATCGCATCAATGGTAGAGCGTTCTGCTCTTAACCCGTACCGTTTAGCAGGGCCCTTTAGGGCTAACAAAATTGCATACAATTCAGGGTTTAGTGCTGAGACATGCTCGTCGAGACCGAAATAGGAAGCTTCGTTATTTGTGAGATTGATAAAGGCACCATCTATGCCGGCTATGTTTTTAGTTCCAGTTGTAACAAAAGTGAGCTGTGATTTTCTCCTTAAATTCTGAAATGAATTGGTTGTTGAGTTCAGTACCATTTAGGTCGTTGTGTAAGTTCCACACCGGACTGCCAACCTCTGGAATTAGCTTAAGAGTGAGCGGTCTGTTGACTGCGACGATGGGTATTATTCTATCAAAGGGGGATAGCTTCAAGCTGTATCCTTTAGGTCAGTCAACCCAGAGTCGGGGAAGTTCTTGAATATGGATTTGCTTAGCTCTCTTGCGATAAGCGCAACTCAGTTCTGTCTTTTGCTATAAGCTCTCCAACAATTTCGAATACATGGTCACTGGCGGTGCTATGAGTGATTCCAAGATAGAGCTTTAGTACTTTCGCTTTGTTGGAGTCGATTCTGTCGAAAAAGTAGTTGGGTGCATTTCCAAATGTGGTAGTTCCATATTCAAGTTTTGGTTTTATTAAGTAGGCGAGGAGGACGCGACGTCAAGAGAATGCAAACAAGACGCATGAGTCCTGAAATGCTTCTAACGACGTGGTCACACACAATGCGACTTATGCGTACCTATCAGATTCGCCGCAGAAGAAAATCATTCATCTATCAATTGCTCAAGGGGAAAGATCTTGTATGGGAGACTGGGAATGCGTTCTTGGTCTTATAATGAAACCGGTCGGGACAAACGCCTCGTATATGATCCTCCTTTTTAATTGTCGGCAGCTGACAATGGAATGAACTCAGTGATACACATACAGTGAAAAAATATGCATCATATGGCACCCTGTAGACCTAAGACAGGGGTCAACTAACGTGACTGTTGTAAGAAATCGCAATTTTCTTTGCGACTACGTTTAGCCTGGCCCTTTGATCGCGTCGATCACTGTGGCGGGGAACAGTGCCTTAACCCTCTACTTGGTAAGACGTCCCTGAGGGACACTTCACTTCATACGCGTCTGGGTCGCCGGTGAAAATTTCTTTCACCTAACTTGAGTAAGGTTCATTTTGAAACATTTTGAACAATGGCCAAGCGTACTGTAGATATAGTTTCGCTACAGTCATCATTTTTTTGCGAAAAGTCACAGGGGAAACATAAAAAAAATTTCTGCTACGAGGTTATTTCTGAAAGTTACATTTCGATACTCCTGATAGTCAGATGTTAGTGGAATTTTTTTGGGCAAGCAAAGACTACTTTTATTTCCAATATTATTTTATGCTTTTATGAAAAAAAGATTCGAAGCGTCTTTTAGCGATGATAATATAAAGGAGCACTCAGGGAACTCTTGTCAGCTTATGCGAAAATGCTTGGCTCTTTTTTTTACGTCAATGTTTTGTACCTTTTGATTCTTTTCGTACGCAGAAATGATAAATAAATTCAGAAAGAAAAATTTAATTTCCCGCCAATGTCAGATGAAGAATTAGAAGCGTTTATGGACTCAATTGGAACGGAATCAGACGGCGATTTCAGTTCTGATGATGATGATAATGACCCAAATTAAGAGCAAGACGAAATCGTTGGAACTTCAGTTGAAGGGCCGTCTACTTCTACCGTAGGTGGTTCGTCAATTAGTTCATACAACTCATCGCTGTAACGTAGTCTCCACTCTGTTCCCTGCTTCTTTTTCTATAGCTTGTCAATGAAAATTCCGAAAAAGGCTATAAGTTGCTACAACCACGGAAGGCACCGCAGTTGCAGACATTAAATTGTAGTAGAAGGGTGAGTAACCCGGGGTGGCTTAGCTAGCGCTCAGCCGTGTGGCGGATCTTCCGGGTCACCCTCTGCTCGTGCTGAGCCACCCTACACATAAAAACTAACACGAAGGGATAGGGACGGGAAAGGGGGAGGTAATTTTAAGAAATGAAAATTACTAACTAAAAACATAGTGGCCGTTTTTATTTGAAATTAGAAAAAAACAACCACAATTCGTGAAAAGAATAATATTTTAAAACAAACTAGCCCCTTGATTTTTAAATGAATTCCTAAAATGATGTTGTAAAAATCGACAAAAAATTTTATGCGTAAAGCTACAAAAAAAAACAAATTTGAAATATGAAAAATTAAAGTTAAGAACTTTTCGTTTTGTTATTCTTTTGCTTTAGCATAAAAACAAAAAAAAAATTTCCTGTAATTCAAAATCTACACAGCCACTAATCCGCTGTACGGCAGTTCAATCTCACTCTACTTCAAAATTACCAATTCACGTCTACTCTCTCTGCAAAGGAGTCCGCTCACTGCTCGATTGTTGTCTTGGCTTACTTCTTCCCCAATAATTCTACTTTACTAGTAATGCCGATTGTCGTTAGAAAAATTAACATTGATTCACTTTTCTTCTTGTGTTTTATAGTTTAAGAATTCCGAGACTCGATTGTTCGGCTATTGTTAGAATTTGCACTTGCCACTTGATTTATTCATCCTTTTTTTATATTTCAAGTACTGTGTGTCCACTTTGTGTCAATTTTAAATTGCGTCCATTCGGATCGAAAGCACATCAGTGTCTATTCTCTGCTAAGAGGTCCGGTAACTCCACTAATATTTCAATTATAATTGTTATCTTCTAATAACTAGTAAACTCGTCTAATGTACTCTTTTTAAAATAACCCAATAATAATAACCACAACAATTGTCTTTTCTCATTTGTGACCGGCCTATAAAACTTTGAATTTTCTGAACTCGGAATTCTTCATCCACGTACGAATTTTCTTTCACTCTTCACCTCCGTCTCAAACAGGTTCCTCGATTTTCAACCGTCACTATCCAAAACTCAATCCCATCTGACCTCCAAATCCAGTTGGAACTCAATCAATCCCGCAATCCTTTCATTCCAAATTACCGCTGCCACATCCGAGTAACGTAATCGAAGTTCAATACACTTCGATTCCGCTACCCACACATCTTTTCCATATCGGCAAACGCAACAATCTCCATTTTGCATATATGGCGTTTTGCATAACCATGATAGCGTTTGGTTGTATGCAAATCGTCATATACGAGTATACGGAAACAATTGCTTATTTCCCTGGGCTCGGCAGAACTTGAACCCAGGATCCCAGCGGACCCCTGTTCGAGAATCCACGATGCTACCAACGGAGCCACCTTCTGTTGATTTCCCATTCATCGAATTAGCAACTTCAACTATGCACCTTTCTTAATGGGCCTGGAAATGAAATTTGTCAGTAGGGAAGCCTGGATGGGAAGTACAGATTGCAGTGATAGCTGTTCACCATAATTATCAGTCGTTAAGATATTCAAAACTTTTACTACACTACCACTTATAATATTTGATAGTCTTATTAATTCAACTTCTGTAATTTCTGCTAATATAACACGAATAGAATTGTGACTTGACTATGGGCATAGTTTTTAGTATGACACCTTAATAAATTTCACAGTATCTACAATAGCTTCGGGGGCTATAAAATTTAATTTTTAATTAATTTAACGGCGGGACGTTGCCTTGCAAAATTTATATCTTGCGACTAATCTTTAGTAACTTTAAGTATTTTAGAGATACGAGTATATTCGAATATAAAAGCTATAAAGATCCAGTTTAAAAAGACACCATCCATCCCCGAAAATTTCGCATACGATAATTCAATACTCATTCCAAATGCAAAATTTCATGGATAATTAATTCATATTAATTTATTTCTAACGATCTGAATTTTTTTAAGATTTATAAAAAACCTATCCTGTATCTTCTGATAGATTTATCGCTATCCATAGAAATTGGTGAAGTGCTAGATAAGCACAACTCAAAAGACTCTCCGGAAATATGAGACGTGAAATTTGTCACGTTTGTTGGCGAGGAACGGTGAAAGTGTGAGGAACCACTCGACAGCCCCAATTATTTATGGGGCAATTAATTGAAAGTGACAAGATATTCACGCTTGTAGGGTGTTAAAGATACTTCTTATTCAACAAAAAAGCGGTCGGAAAAAGATTTAAGCCGTTAATCCCTCGCCGACGTTTGATTAACACAAAGAGGTATGTATAATTGGATGCAGTAGATGTTCAAAATTGTTTGCAAATTGGTGAAATAAAATAAAGAAACAATATTTTAAGAATTCCTTAAGATATTAAAATAATTCTGTTAAATTTCAAATGCTACTACTACTGCTGGACTATATAGTAAGCTACTTTTTTAGTCAATACTGAACCGTCTCTGGGAGTCTTATCTCAAACAAGTATTAAAAAAAAAAAATTGATAAAATGATTTTAAGGCGCCTTAAAGCTGGTTTGAACTTATTTTCCCGACCGCCCCACCTTGAAAATCAAATAGAATGCAAACAAACTCACTATATCATTTCCGAGGAATACCTCATCCGGCCAATAAACTTTAGACTCGATACAATTTTTAGACCAATGATAAAATTATAACCCCATGAATGTAGATGGTTGGTAATAATGAAATTTGTCGGTAAACATTGACAAGTGTTGTTATCTAAAGGGCGCAGAGCAAATAAAGATAGTGGAGCAGGTACGATGGGAAATACGCAACAAGTTTAAAGGAAAGTGTTGTTTATTGATTTTCCTACTATTTTATCAGCAAACATGTGTGACCAAGCATATTAGCAGAATATTTTTCTCAGAAAAGTATGATGCTTATTATTGGAGTTGGTATGAGTAAGGTCTTATAATTCGGAGTACAAGTCTAAGGTCAAGCAAGCTAATTTATTGATGAAACCAAAGATTTTCCTTGGTTCCTGTCTTCTTTTATGCATGATGTACGAGTACTTAAAGAATTTTTTTGGGTATAATATTTAGATTAACAGTTTCAGATGGAAGAAATCTGATTGCAACGCGAAATTCAATTTCTGGTACAACATCAGTTTATATTCGGCATTCAACAGGGAATAACCCGTCCGATGAAACACTCGAAACAAATCTCGTTGTCACCAACAGGATTTGAACTAGGGATCTGCGGCTTACAAGATGAGCACTCTAACTACTACACCATGCGGGCTAGTTATTCGATGTTTACTTGTTCGATAAATGCTTTATTTTCATAACCCGCGTTAACTAGATGTTTAAAAGATGGCCTTTTGTCCATTTCGCTTAGAAACCCATGAGAGGTAATCAGGCAGAGAAGGGTTTTGCTCAATCAAAGTAGATAACCCAGATATTGACGATTCTAAAAGGTTCCTTCTACTTCTCTAACCTTATCTGAGATTCAATATTGAAAATTAGACAAATGTTTCTTCAAAGATGGTGAGGCTAGAGTGAACCTTTTCATATGCATTGGCGAAAAAACCACGAATGGCCCAGAAAACAGAAAAATTATGTGGCATACTTGCTTTTCAAGCTAAACTTCAAACGAAAACCTTCAAGAGTTGTAGAGTTGCTACCGTAGTAGGTTGCAAGTTTAGAAAACAATAAGGGTACCTTAATCTACAATATGGGTTACATTCGATTTTGTTGGGGTAATTTTGAAATTTACATGTACTACTATTTATAAAGTTGCAATTTTTCGAATCAAAGGTGTACAACCGCGAAGAAGGAGAACAAATTTTTCGACATTTCTCCTCCATCTGCACCGTTCAACGTTGGTAATGCTATCAGGCATGTTCCGAAAGTTCTCATCAAGAGTACTCATTTCATACCGCATATAACCAACTTTGGTAAAAAATATTTTGAGAGCCAGCTGAGAAGAGATCTCTTAAGAACTTTTCGAACATTTTTTGATACCAGAAGGAGGTCATCACTGCGGAACCACCCATCAAGTTCGAGAGTATAGCTACTATAGTTCCAAAGAAAACATGCTGTGACAGAGGGATGGACACACAGACAGACAAGTCGCGCATTTGATGAAGTTTTTTAAGTTGGTACAAAACCCAAAAAATGACAAAAATATTCTCATGGTTAAACTTCATTGTAGCCGTCTCTTTTAAACCGGGTCTACGATTAAATCCGGAAATTCAGTGGTAGCAAAAGTAACGATATAAAATTTTTTCATTTGTGTTGTGGCATCCGCTTGATTGCTTAACAAAAGAAGTATGCATCGTCATGAAAAACTGGAGTGACACATGGGCCATTGACTTAACCTAAAGATTATCATCAGCGAAGACGCAAACACTCAAATAAGACGCGGGGTAACATCGGGTTTAACCACATAATTGAGTAACGAGATATTTGAACAAGGGGATCAAAAACACGTCCTTCGCAAGAATACTTAAAGAAGTTTTTGACATCACTATTGTAATAAGCTGTATTCCCACTTATATCTCCGGATGGCATACGTTAGGTGAACCATCACTTTTCAGTAACAGATAGATCCGCATGGTGACCGACAAGATACATACATCAATCAAGATGCATCTCAATTCCAAGAAGACAAACTGGGTTCACTATCGAATAATATTTTAGCACATCACAAAAACTAACCACACAGGAAAACCTGCAGTGCGCTAGAAAATTGTTCTAATTTCTGCTTTGACGGCAGTTATTAATAATGAACGATCCAGGGAATGAACATCAAGTCTATATGTTTTGCTGAAGAAACCCCACAAATGGTTTCAGCTAGCAAAAGTAAAAGGACAATGGGATGAGTAAAAACTTACGCTAGCCCATTACAAAAAAGGAAGACCAACAAGGCAAGAGAGAATCCGGAAAGATGTCCTATGAAGACATTCCGACTATCGCTGAGAGAAGAAGATTTCAAAAAATTCTAGCCAAGGGCTCAGAAAATCCCATCGAAAGATTACTGATATCAGATGTAAAATACTGAAACAGGGAAGGAAACCATGGAGACTCTTCTTGAGGCACATTTCCACAAAGTCGAAATTGCTCAATGCGAGGATCACTAACGTAAAAAGCTTGAACTTGAGGGCAAAAAAGGTGATTGAGTTCCTAGAAACGTAATGATTACATAAAGTAAAGAAGAACTGGTCCTACTCTCGTTTAAGACCCATAAATCTCATCATCAAATGAACACATCAAGGAATGCTTTAAGAAGCGTCATGCATCTAAAGGTCAAGAAGCATCAGCTACGGAATCACCGACTAAAAGACCATGATGTCGAGCAACGGAAGGGTTGATATCGCGAGTTTCCTGGTAGGTGGGAAAATGCTATGAAATAGACAATCTAGTTTGATCTAAAGAAGTGCAGGTGCTTTTAAAAGACGAGCGTGTATATCATGTAGCTGATAGTTTTTAAAGGAAACAAATATTATCTAGGATATCGCGCATTCCAAAACCGGAAAGTCTAATATATACAAGTCTCGTTTGAATTTTTCGGGTCCATAAACCACGGTGAAATGGTTTGTCGAAGGAATTTTCAATCCGTACTATTGCAAGTGCGTATTTTTAACCGGAGATTATTCTGGAAATAAATTACTTTTTGGGGTAGTGCGTTCGAAGTTCAAATTAAATTTAAGAAACGTTATCAACCTGTGCTCCTGGCATGATGAAATTGATGGCCTAGTAATGACGTTTTTTTTATGAATTGTCTTTATTTGTGGGCTCGAAGTCATTCAAAAGATAATAAATACACAGGGTTATCTATTTCGTGGTAGGAAAGTATAATCCTGCCATTTGACATCTGTCAGAATTAAATGTCATCCAAAGCGTGTTTTTTTAGTTGAAAGTTTGCCATTTAGAAATATGGATCGTTTAACAGTCGAAGAACGCGTTAAAATTATTAAATTTTATTATAAAAATGGTGATTCTTCTGTATCAACATTTAGGGCTTTACGAGCCGATTACGGTCGACATAATCGACCTACACAGTAAACAATTTCGAACACAGTGAGAAAATTTGAAGAGACTGGATCGGTTATTGATATTGCAAGGCCTGTGCATCATCGCAACATTCGTTCTGCTGAAAATATCGCTGTCGTTGCTCAAAGTGTGGAGGAAGGCCCGAATTTGTTGATTCCTCGACGTGCTCAACATTTGGGCTTGTCTTACGGCTCATTGTGGCGGATTTTGCATTTGGATTTGCATCTCCATCCGTAAAAAACCCAACTCACTCAAGAACTTAAGCCTCAAGACCATACACAACGCAGAATGTATGCGAATTGGGTGATTGCCATTGATAACGATTTTTCGAACAAAATTTTCTTTAGTGATGAGGTTCATTTTTCGCTCAGTGGTTCCGTAAATATACAGAATTGCCACATATGGGGCTTTGCAATGTTATAAGTTCGTTCTTTGGACTTGCTGTTGAGCATCGTTTTTTGCAATCGTTTCACCAGCTCTCATGGCTCCTGGTGCATATGCTCGAGACCAAGCCTGAAAAGCTGCTGGTGTTAGAGAGCTCTGAAATAGCCATGGAAGTGGCAGCTGCTGTCTGATGCATTCTTTGGACATTATTTTGATTTCATTCATTGTTCATCTTAGCATTCACACTTCCAGTAGCCGGGTTGGCATTAACCACATCTGTTTTGTTACGACCTGGTTATTATGAACATTGTGTGGCAAATGAGCATTTGATTGCTGTGGCAACTGCTGATACTGCCCCTGCTGATGATGAGGAGACGATTGGTTTATGGTTTGCATCTTCGTAGCTACCTGCACATTTCTCGGTACTCCCACTTTCTGGACCATTGTCCCTGGCGCTGAGTTGGAACTACCATTCGACACATTGTTACCAGTTGATGAGGTACGATGGACTGGTTGTTGTTGAGCTACATTCGATTGTGCCGATTGGTTCCTTGCTGTTGTCAAATATGGTATTCCTTTTGCATTAAGGAAATCAAATGTCGGTTGACTACCTTCGGGAGATTGTTTCGCTAGAACAGCTACATTACTTACGAATAACTTCGGATTTCCATGTGCGTGGCCTCCAGTCGATAATGAATCGATCAGCATATTCCCGCCATTACCTCGCTCACCAATTTCAGGATTTGAGGTTGATTCGTTAAATCATTGGCTGTTAAATTTAGGACATTTGCGCTGCCCGCAGTAGTTGAATTGGAGCTAAAGGTTGCATGCTCCAAAAAATCCTCACTAACGATTACTTGTCCAGGTTGTGCCGCTTGCAAAATTGTTGTGGTTGTAGTTTGATGATGTTCAGATGATTGGGTTTGGTGTCGTGCATGTTGTTGAACTTGATGAATTTGTTGAGTTCACCTAGTACCTATTAATAATACCTAAGACGTTTTTGGTGTACGTTACTTTACACTTTCTGCTCGGGCGGTTTGCGTTTATTCGCGGCTGATTGCGTAAAATCGTGCCAAAATCTCTTCGTGGTCGACGCGAATTTAACCTACATGGGGTTACCCCGTAACAAATTGTTTGTTTTTTTGCTTACCATTTGTTTGGTTGATATGTATTTTTGCGAACGTTTTGTTTTTGTACACATTAACTTTTTTGCACAGCCGTTTTTTGTGCATCTTACATTAATTTACAGTAAATCAAAGAGCGCTTGGATGCTGTGTACAATGATTCTGGTCCTACGATAGCAACCGTAAAAAAATATTTAACAAGTTTCAACGTGGTCGCACGTCAGTTTTTGATGAGCCACGCCCAGGTACCCCGAAAATGGCTACCACGGAGGATAACGTGACAAAAATCTACGGAATCGTATTGGCAGACCGCCGATTGAAGATGCGCGAGATAACTGAGACTCTAGGCATATCAAAAGACCGCGTGGGTCATATCATGCATGAAATTTTGGACATGAGAAAGCTGTCGGCGCGATGGAGGCCGTGAGACCACTTCAGAGCAGTGTTTGACGCTGTTTAAGCGCAATTCGAAGGAGTTTCTGCGTCGTTTCGAGACCGTCGACGAAACATGGCTTCAGTGGTACACACCAGAGACCAAGGAGCAATCGAAATAGTGGACTTCACCCGGCGAACCTACTCAAAAGAGGGTGAAGACTGTGCTATCGGCCGGAAATGTGATGGCCAGTTTTCTAAGATTCACAAGGTGTGATCTGCATCGACTACCTGGAGAAGGGTGAAACGGTCACAGGACTCTACTATGTCGAATTATTGGACTGATTCGACATCGAATCGCATTAAAAAAAACTCCATTTGGCGAAGGAAAAAGTGTTCTTCCATTATGAAAACGCACCGGCTAACATCTCCACCGTCGCTACGGCCAAATTGGTCGAATTGGGCTACGAACTGTTACTCCATCCACTGTATTTGGCCTCGTGCGACTCCTTTTTGTTTTCAAACTTGAAAAAGTCACTCGCCGGGCAGAAATTTGAGTCGAATGAGGTGGTCGTCGCTGCCACGGAAGCCTATTTTGCGGACATGGAGAAAAAGTATTGTTAAGATCGATTAAAGAAGATCTAGCATCGCTGGGTCAAATGTGCTAAGAGGAGATTAGTTGAGAAATAAGTCACCACTTTTCCAAAATTTTCGTTTTTCTTTTGTAGGCTAAGTACTTATTGGACCGCCCTGGTACTAGTTTCATGTCCTATCTGTTCATCTGTTTGTGTGTCACAGCACGTTTCCTCAGAAACTGTAGCAACTAGAAAGCTAAAACTTTGGTAGTCTCTCAAAAGTTTAGGCCTTATCAAACCTTTCTGAGCTCTTAACAATTTGTTTACCAAAGATAGTCGAGTGGGGTATCAAATGAAAGATCTTGATATGCATTTTGTGCATCCGGGTGTTCAAGGAGGAGGCAAAATATAAAAAAAACATTTTTAAAAAGTGAATATAATTACTTTGGAACACACATGGATCTTATTTTTAGCTGTGACAACGACTGACATGATAAAGCTCAAATCGCCCATTCATACCTTGACTTCTATCGTCGCTCTCGGATGGATGATTCTCTAGAAATCAATCCTCGCTATGACTTCTATGTATTGGAATGTTTGGTGTTCATTTCAAAAACAATACTAGCCCTCAAGGTTTTTTCATCCATCCTTACCATTACTATTTACAGGACCTTTATTTTAAACTTCTTAAAATGCTCCGATAAGGCATCCATGGTTTTGCTATCAAACTCCAAAACGCTTCACTTGTTAGACCATCAAAATTCCAGAGTTTCTATAGAGCCCTCCCTAGAAACTAATGTAAACAGCTTTTAACAGTGAACAGAAACTTTTTCAATAGTAAAACAATCCTATGAACTTTTCCTTTCGCTATTCCTCTCCACTAAATCCAGCTATCTATGTCTCTTTGTATAGCATGTTAGAACAATTTTGTGCCAGATCAAAAAATAGAAAAATTGAGAAAAGTGAACTCTTGCAAGCGGAAAGTAGTATTTTATGTACTAAGGAGGTAGCACATTGTTTTTGCTTCCGGCAAAGCTGGAAGTAAAATAAAAAACAAAAAAAAAATGAAAGAAAAAGACTTGAACAGAACAAAACGAAAAAAAATGTTCAAAAGCAAGCAATAGAGTTGTAGTCGAGCGCTAGTAAAGCCTACGAGAAGTGAGTGGTACTGGGTAAGAGCGAGGTGAAGGGCAAGTAAAGTTGCAAATGAACTGCATCGCGAACAGAGCCTAACATAACATGCATTCGCGAATTGCATTCATGCTTGTGGCAGCAACTGGTGAGTGTACGAGCATCGCAATGAGTTGTGTCGAGTGCATGTTATGCAATGGCATTGTGAATTGCAGTTGCAATTGCAATAACGTCCGCTCCACTCATGTAAGGCTGAATATCTGAATCTATGCAGTTTTCTATGTCTTTGCCAGTATTTTTGTAGTTTTTTGTATCTTTTGTAGCGCCGCTTTTTAAAGGTTGTGGATTGGAAGGGTGAGAGAGGGTTCAAGCAGTTCTAAGGAGAAATAAATGTAAAACCACGCAACAAATCTGAGTAGAGTTGTTACGTTTGTTGGTTAACTGTTCATTTAACATACAATGCTATAAATTTTCAGTAGAAAAGTCGGGACAGATTTTCTTGGGATGTCTTGGATGTGTATCTAAGATAGATAGATAGATAGAACTAATACATGAGGGTACTGTAGACTAAACAATTTTCCAACTCAATTGCATTTGAAATGTCTTTAAACACTATCGTGTTTCAATGGACCAAACACTTCTCTTCTCATCCGTTCAAAATTCTCCTCTAAGTTCAACAATGAACAGAGAAGTCCGCATGTATTCCCTTGCAACCACAGCTTATCTCCACAAATACATTCGCCAAACCTTCTACAAATAATTATAGCTTCACAATATCGTCCATAATTGCAAGTAATCAAACGAACAAAGTCATGATAAGTGCAGTTCAATCAACCCGAATGCAATTTTCTGGGTGGTGAATAGCGCGGGGAGGAGCGGAAGTCACGCGGTCAGAAGACAACAAAAGCATGTTCCTCGTAATACTTGCCAAAGTGTAGTTTAAACACATTAATATCTCATTAACCAGGGAGGCTCCGACGACGAGTCAAACAATCTGAAATTCATTTCCGTCTGCACAACTCTAACCGCCATCATGCCACGCATGCAATATTACATACGAGTAGAGTTGAAAGCCATGCATGCATATTCGTCGAAATGCCATTTTGTAGTCAGGCGCAACATTTTATTCCTCTAATTTCATCGGTACCATATCCCTTGGTTCTCCTGAAGAGTATAAGTGAATTTAAAGTATGTATTTGTATTTTGGTACGCATGATCCAGCCAGAGCTTTTCAACAGAATACGTACGACATGAATATTCTTTTCAAATTGATATAAAAAAAATCCCCGTTGGCAGCACCAGCCGGAAAGGTAAATTTCTCGTATGTAGCGTAAGGTTTCGAAAAAGAATTTGGCTTGCCTACTACTGGACTTCTTACTGCAATTTTTGTAGCACTACATGGGTATTTATTGTCAAAAAGAATCTGCCGCCGTTCGTATTTGGACACCCTTCATAGAGGCGCAAATATTTTGCTAATTAAATTGAGTTGCACACGTATGGACCACATATTGAAAATCGGCGGGTAATAAATTGTTATAAACATATTTATACTGGTTTCGCCCTTCGCGCATTTGCTGTTTATACATTTCACAGTGGTTACCACACAAAGGTGATAACTTTTTGGCTAAAATAGGTCAAATAGTTTATTTCAAAAGATTTCCATAAAAGTTTAATCAGCACTTGCATTGCCATTAATATATACATTTTCGATTCTTTTCTGAACCCTAAGGGGCCGACATTTTGAATTTTTATTGAAAACGGCTGCTAAAAATATTAAGTTGTAAATTTTCGAATTTTTTAATTTGTCATCCGATTTACATAATAAAATTAAATTAACTTGCCTTAATAACTTATAATTTCAAGTTTTATCGGAATCTGTTGAGAAACTTGGCTGCTAGAGGGCACTCCCCCTGTATGGGGAAACCCCCTTAATCACTTTAAAATATTTTCTTGCACTGCAAATTTCAAGAGGCACCACTTTTGACCTACGTAGAAAATTTCTTCATTCTAGCTCATGTGGTTTGCGAGAAAACTTGTGACGCACGAACAAACGGACAGACAGACAAGTCGCGATTTTATAATTTTTTAAGGTTTTGTTACAAATATTTTACAATATTTAAAAAATAGTCTGATTTATAAGTACTTTCAAGATAAGTCATTTAAAACGTTTCCATGAAAAAAATTCATTATTTCAGTTGCTACTAAAATAGCGGATTGCGTTTGCCTCTTGACCTTTAGGGGCCGCGCCATTTTGAATGCATGCATTTGATTTTGGACTATTTTAAATCTTTGTGGGCTAGGACCTCATCAATCAATGTGCCGAATCTCGTTCAAATCGGAGTTTCACTCTAGACAGGGCAAAATAATTCAATTTTTAGTGAAAATGGCAGCTAAAAATACTGGGTTTTAAATTTTCGACTTTTTTATTTTTCACTCAATTTTAATAATTTTCTGCATAATACAAGAACATAGTACAGAGATCCATAATCTCAAGTTTCATCAAAATCCGCTGGAAAATGTGACCGATAGAGCGCCACAAAAATCTGAAAAAAACGCATATATAAACCGCCGCCATTTTGAAATTTGCGCAAGCATAATCACCAAAATATCAAAGCCTGTAGATCTAAGTAATGCCTATCTTGAAACCAAGTTTCATATATGTCGGATCAAGATTGCGACTCTTAGAAGCCTTTTAAATTTTGAGTTTCAACTGGCCGCCATTTTGTTTTTTGTGACCTGACTTCCAGTTTTTTCACGTAATTCTTTAGATACTTATAATTTCTATCTAACTGCCGAATTTCACGAAAATCTGTTGGAAGCTTTGACCACTCTTACAACAACAAAATTTTGCACGTTTTTCGACATTTGAGCGGCCGCCATTTCGTTTCTGCCGTACCGACTTTGGATTTTTTATTGTGAGATTCATCATATCATCAGTCAACCTTTGTACCAAATTTCATCCAAATCGGAGCTATACTTTGGTCAGAACAGAAAACACGATTTTTCGTCTAAAATGGCCGCCATTCTGTTTTGCCCCGGACATACTCGTATAGCTGGTTCACGAACTTAACTGAGATTTTTACCCAATACATCTTTCCTGAAAATTTGGTGAAAATCGGAGCGAAATTGCAACCTCTAGCGTGGTCACAAATTTCGATATATCCCATATATATATATATATATATATATATATATATATATATATATATATATATGATAAATTTCTCGCGAGAAATTTACCTAAAACGGGAAATATGTACTTTCTACACTTTCGTATAAGAATTTATTTATTTACATATTTATTTAATAAGCCAAACAGGGCAATCACAAAAAAAGTACTTATATCTAAACAAATCACAAAAAAGGTAAATATATATTTAACAATAACTTATTTTAATGCGTCAGTAATCTTTTTTTGAAGTTATATATTGAGATAGAAGAAGCGTAATGTTCGCTCATAGAATTGAAGATCTTGCAACACCTATTAATTGGCTCGTTGTCTGCGTAGGTGGTTTTATGTTGGTCTTCATGAAGCAGACGATATTCCTAGTATGTTTAATAGTTTCCTTGAACGTGATTTTGCTTGGTAGTGATGCAACATTCACTATCTTATTGATTACATTCAAAACAAAACAAGACCTCAAGATAGTTCTTCGAGATGAGAGCGAGGAAAGCTTCAAAATATTTAATCTTTGCTGGTGAGGTGGCAAGTTAGCGAAGTCTCTTGGGTCATAAGCATCACGCAAGGCAATGAGAATAAACTATTTCTGCACAGATTCAATGTGGATGCTGTGATTCCCAAAGCATGGATTCCAAATTATACAACCATATTCAAGGAGGGGCGAACAAATGAGGTGTATAGAGTTTAGGTGACCCATAGGGTTTTTGAATTCTTTGGCGCGATGCTTTATGAAACCGAGCTGCTTAAATGCCCGAGCAAGAATTGTATCGTATTGAGAATGGAAATTCAAGTTTCTGTCCAACAGGACGCCCAGGTCTGAGATCTGGTCGAGGGGAATCCATTTTTTCTGGAGAAACTTATAACATAACACTTTAAAAGATTTAGATAAAGCCTGTTACCGTTACACCATTTCAATAATGAATTTATTTTGGCTTGCAGAAAAATAGCCTCGGAATTGGAATTGACGATGTGGTATATTTTGAGGTCGTCTGCATACAGAAGATGAGGTATGTCACTTAAAATTTCAGACAAGTCGGAAATAAAGATGTTGAATAAAAGGGGACCCAGGTGGCTACCTTGTGGCACTCCAAAAGAGGCAATAATTTCTCTTGAAAAAGTGCCCTGGAATTTTACAAACTGTGTTAGATTATTTAGTTATGATGCAATCCAATTCAGTAAGGACCTAGAGATGCCGAACTTCAGAAGATTTGAGGTCAAAATTCCATGATCGACTCGATCAAAAGCTTTGGTGAAGTCCGTGTAAACAGCGTCAATCTGGTTACCTTTTTCCATTTCGCAGAGAATAGTTGAGGTAAGAAGCATTAGGTTAGTGGTAGTTAATCGACTTTTGCGAAAACCATGCTGCTGTTCGTTTAAACATGGTTCAACCAACGTGGTAAGCTGATCACAAACAATTTTTTCGAACAACTTTTGAATAGCTGATAGTATCGAAATACCTCTATAGTTTGTTATAGACCGCTTATCGCCACTTTTGAAAATCAGAGTCAAATGAGAAGAATTCCAGACAGTTGGAAAAGCCCCTCGTGATAAAGATACGTTAAATAGAATAAACAGAGGGCAAGAGATTTGATGTATACACTCAAAAAGAAATCTCGGTGGAAGAGAGTCAGGTCCAGGTCCCTTGTTAATATGAAGTTGTTTAATGGCGTTTACGATATCTTCACTTGACAAACTCATTTCATCAATGAATGATGCTGTCGTTGAATGGCAAATTAGTATGCTAGAAGAATTGGTGGCTGGGCGGAAAACCTCTTGGAAATGCTCGGCAAAAAGGCCGCATATAATTTGAGGGCAAAGTGAATTACTATCACCGTAATACATTGACGTTGGGAATCCTGTGGCTTATTGCTTGGTTTTTACGAAATTGAAAAATTCTTTAGGATTACGAATAATATTTTCCCCGGTTGAATTGATGTATTGATCATATGCTTCGCGAGATCTTATAGTGAATTCCACAGCCAGCTCATCATATTTAATCTTAAGGCTTGTGTCGAAGTTGTTATCTCTCATTAATTTATAGAGCTTGTTCCTTTGATTCCGCAGATGTCGAAGGTCGCGATCAAGCAAGGGCTCGGAAACTTTGGGGTTATTCTTTATTTTAGGAACATGAGTCTCAATGCATTCGAAGAGTTTTCTATAGAATGAAGAGACTTCTTCTTCTTCTTAGCACTACAGCACACAATTTGATCATGTTGCTCTAGAGATGCAGCAATAGAATTTATAATTTCACATATCTTCTCGTAGGAGGTTTCGTCAAATTTTGGTGGAATGTAAATTACCCCTATGTATAAAAACCACTTTCCTGAGCGTATTCGAACCACCTTACGAGGGTCATTCAACAAGTACTTAGCCTACAGAAGAAAAACGAAAATTTTGGAAAGGTGTCAATTTATTTTTCCACATAATCTCCTTCAAACTCGATACACTTGGCCCAGCGATGCTCTAACTTTTTCAACCCGTCCAAAAAATACATTTTCTCGAGGGCTGCAAAATAGGCATCCGTGGCGGCGATGACCTCCTCATTCGACCAAAATCTATCCCCGGCGAGTGATTTTTTCTGGTTTGGAAACAAAAGTAGTCACAGGGGGCCAAATCTGGAGAGTACGGTGGACGGAGCAGCAATTCATAGCGCGATTCGACCAATTTGGCCATGGCGACGGCGGAGGTGTGAGCCGGCGCGTTGTCGTGGTGGAGCAGCACTTTTTTCTTCGCCAAGCGGGGCCGCTTTTTCTTCAATTCGGCGTCAAATCGGCCCAATAAGTCTGCATGGTAGCGCCCCGAGATTGATTTACCTTTCTCGAGGTAATCGATGTGGGTCACACCTAGTGAATCCCAGAAAACGGTGGCCATCACCTTTTCGGCCGATCGAACAGTCTTCGCCTTCTTCGGAGCACGTTCGTCGGGTGAAGTCCACTGTTTCGACTGTTCCTTGGTCTCTGGTGTGTACCAGTGAGTCCATGTTTCGTCGACGGTCACGAAACGACGGAAGAACTCCGCCTGATTGCACTGACACAGCGCCAAACACGTCGCCGATGTGGTCTCACGGTTGCGCTTGTTTTCCGGTGTGAGCAAACGCGGCACCCATCAAGCCGACAGCATTCTCATGCCCAGTTCTTCGTGTAGAATATGATGCACCGTTCCTTCTGCTATGCTCACAGTCTCAGCTATCTTGTGAACCTTCAATCGGCGGTCTGCAAACACGAGATCGTGGATTTTTTTAATGTTTTCCTCCGTAGCAGCCGCTTTCGGGGCACCTGGGCGTGGCTCATCAAAAACCGACGTGCGGCCACGAACAAACTCGTTGAACCAATTCTTGAAGGTCGCCATCGCAGGAGAAGAGTCACCGTACACAGCATCCAAGCGATCTTTGATTTCGCTGCGCGTTTTCCCTTCCAAAAACAAGAATCTAATCACTGAATGATATTGTTCAGTTTCCATTTTTGTACAACCGACCGACACGCTCGCTTCCAAAGGCTATCAAAACAAAACTAATGAAGGGAATTGACTGAAACTTTGACAGTAGGCTACTAAAAGAATGTACTGCACGATGGTAAGACTCTTTTGTAATAGCAGCGCCATCGTGCGGTGAGGCTTACTTGTGGAATGACCCTCGTATGTTCAAAAGTTTTATAGGAGGTGATTTAGTTCAGGGGATTTTTCGGACAGACTACGAGTGTTCACTCGGTGATGATATGTACTGATTTAATCAGATCATACCATAGCTGAGCAGGCACACGGGAGCATGGTACCGACCAAACCAACTTCCGAAAAAATCAATACGGTCATGAAAATTAGGTACTCTAACTTTCTCTAAGCGATGGCCCGAGAGGGGCTGTAATGCTACAAAGAAGAAGAAGAAATATCAACGTTTTCAGAGGCCATGGAACTTTTGATCGCAATCAACACTCCGCCACCTTTGGTTAGGTCTGTGAATGAGTAGTCACGATCAGTTCTATAAATGGTCCAGCTACTGTCTATTATTTCTTGGTTTATGTAACCATCATGTAGCCAGGTTTCGGTGAACGTTAATACATCAAAATGGCAGGGCTTAGCATCAAGGTATATCTTATTTATTTTCCTTCTCATACCGCTACAATTATGGTAAAAGAGTTTAATACCATTCAATGGTAAGTTAGTATTAGGAATGATATTTTTTAAACTCTTCTCTTGCTTTTTGGAGCATAGAGAGATGCTTAGATCTCACATGCAAAGCGTATGTTTCCAGATCATTTTTTATCTGGTCAGCAGAAAGTCCGAGCTGCTCGCGATATTTTACAAATAGATGGCGAAATGGTTCAATCTCAATAGGCAGGCCTTCTTGCTGAATTAGTACTTTGAGATTAATTTTGGTTTTACCATCGAAACAGGTTGATTCAGGCGCTTTGTGCATGTAAGCAAGATAAAGTCGAACGCAATCAAACAATTTGTGGTCCCTAAGTCTAGAAAGTAGATATCTACTCTCAAGATTATCCTTCATATCTGTAGCCAACTTCACAGGAGGTGGGTTTAGTGATAGGTTTTTGAAAATTTCTGAAAATCATTTTTATTTTTATCAATCGTCTTAATCTTAGTGAATTTAGATTTCCATTTCCTAAAAGTTATTCCATTCCAGTTCTGGCACTTGTTATCCTCTTGTAGATCGATGAACATCCAGGCATATCGTGTGGGAATAGATATTTGTATATGATGTTTGTACTTGCGTTGCACCAACTCTACAGAACAGTTTTCAAGTAAGAGCTCAAATTTGAGAATCTTCCTCATCCACACAACATCAGCCGACTTTGGAGATCCTTTGACGAAAAATACTAATTCACAAAATGAAGTAAATTAATTAATTAACAGCGATTTTTCGCTCTTTGACTTTTCGTGTTATTTTTGACAGATCACGCGTGAGAGCTGACGTGTGTCAACGTGCTCACTTAGCACAGCATTTTAATCACTGAAGACTCACTCCTGCCAAAGTTGTAAATGACTGAATTTTGAAATCAAATCCTGAACTCCAAGTTGAAAATTTTTAATGATCAAGCAAATATGAGTTGGCCGCCTATGACACTTCAAGACTATTTTAAAGTCACTCATCCTTGCCAATAGACCAGAAAACAACATTTGATGTGTCCTTAGCGAGGCAGCAGCTGAGATGTCCGAACGATTACATAAAACGTGATTGTGACCAACAATTACGTGAAATTGCACACATATTTATATTGCATTGATTTATTGTCGCTATAAAAAATTTCGTGTCCATTTCTTTTCATACAAATTCGAAAACAAAACGCTGTGAAGTCTCATTCCACTCTTCCACAAACTTCTGTCCGCAGAAAAGTGCAACTCTTGAAGTTCTTCAAAGTGCCAACATTCCTTTCACCATTTCCGTCATTTAGCCGGAAAGGAAATGCAGTCACGTCGCAGGGCGGTGGACGTGAATTATCTTTGCGCTTCCTCTTATCAGTCGCAGGCCCAATCCGTATGATGGCGATTGAGTAGTTCGCGAACAGCAGTAGCAGCAATGACAATAACAATGACATGCCTTTGTTGTTTCTACCGCCAGCATGCTGCTCCGCCAGTCTTCCTACTTTGTCATCATTTGTTTTGCACTTTTCCTCCGTTTTCCCGCAATCGCACACAAAAATGTTCTTGTGTTTCTGCAACGCAAGAAGAGGCTGACAGTGCAATTTTGCCGTACGTTGTCTCGCAGGAATCGATGTAGCTCGAGTTGCACCACCACGACTCGCAAGAACATGGGGAGGATGAGCTGCGTGGAAAAGACAACAAGCGGCAGGATGCGAAAAGGGGAGTGCACTTGGAGCCCCACAGCTTAAGCACAATAGTTAGCTTAGCAGCGACGGGCGAGGATGCACATGCGAGGTCAATGACAATACGTAATGTTCTTGTGGATGATAATGCGCTGGCTGGGAGACGTCTCCGTCAATAGCGTGGAGGCATTGACTATATACGAGTATAGTACGTGTGTGTCCATATGTGTCGCGCTCAATGGCAAGAAGTGCATGCTGCTCCATCGGCTCCATTGTGCGATGTGATGTGTGCAGTGATGCGTCGCTTTCCTCGCATGGGGCGAGCTTTCGTGCTTTTACACGGCAGACAGCATGCAACAAAGGTGGAGGCGATCAAATACGCTTTGATGCGACTTGTGGAGACCGATTTTGGCTCAGTGTTACCACACAGGAAACACAAATCTTTTATTTATAGCCGCTAAATCGCTCGCCAGCTCCATGTCGCCACTACCGAGGACCACAATCTGGGTCTATTCGCTTGGTGGAAAATGTGAAAAGCAGCAGGCGCGGAGGCCTTTTGTGTTTTATGAACGTGGATAAATGTATCCATTAATTTATCCACGCTTTGGGCTTGTAAACTATTTAAAGCCATCGAAGAGTTGGATGAAGTTGAATTCATTGGGGCTTTTGTTGGAAATGGAGACGAACTATTTATTAGGGAATTTGATGCTGAAGAAGCAACGCCTACGCGTTTATTTTGAAGCAATGTCGGACGATTTGTAAAGGTGTGGTCTCATGAGTTTTCTACTTAATCACAGAGTTTCTTCAGATTTATGGATTGAATAACTTTAGGGGAAGGGTATTCGATCGTTTCAAAGTTCTTCGTCTAATTATTTTCAGACAGTTGTTTTTTTACATGTAGAAATAACATTCATTCAAATGGAAACTGGCGGAAAAAAGAATATTTGACTATAAGGATCCTTAAAGGATCGCCCCAGAGCTATCTTTGGGCTGAAATAAACACACAGAAATCCATTGCCTAATGCATACTAATTATGAATGAACTTAATTCGCATGAATAAACAACGATTACAAATGAAAATTATTATCATTGGCAGACAGGTTTTAACTTGGGAGCTCCTTACTCCATTTCCACCATGTTAGGATTTCAAAATTTTCTAACAACAGAACCTTATGATTTGGAGGTCTTCAATTTGGATGAAATTTCCAGGGAAGGTAGTACTCATCAACAATAAGCTTTTCTTACATCCATATCAAGGATATTTGCGCAAATCGAGTTTAAAGATGGCCTAATCCTGGAAAGTAAATTAGGTGCTTAATACGGTCTTTTCATTTCAACAGCTTTCGCAGTCGATTAGACAGCGCTTCGGACGATGATGCGGAGGGTCCATGGTAAGTGGCCTTTCAAGGTAGTTTTATTTTTTATACTTTTTGCATTTGAATTACTTCTTTTCGACCTTAGACGAGCAATGTTTTCAGGAAAAATTAGTGCCATATCAGATAATAATGTATTTTAAATTAGACATGTTGCTATCAAGCAAGCCTACAATCAACAAATAGTTTATGGGACAACCTCTTTTGACCATTTCGGTTGAGTTAATTGCCAATTTAAGTAAATGTAAACCTAAGCAAATTTTTATATGGATTAACAATTAAATGTTTTAGTCTGGAATGCACAAAGCATTAAAAAAACATTGAAGCATTCAATTCCGCAGTTAAAAATAAAACTGCAATGAAAATTTAGTTTGTAAAAAACCCACTAGCTAATGCTTGTATAAGAACTAAGTCAGTGCATAAACCGACAAATAATAAAGGATTGACCACTCCATGTGTTAAATACGAACCTCCTGAAGAAACCACTTATGAACTTAACAACATTCGATCTACTGATGAAAATTCGGCCAACGCTGGTGAACCCGTTAAGGATCAGACCGACAATAACTTTAGAACCTTGTCCGACCTTACTATATTACCCCAAATGACACAGAAACCTTAGAAATAAATATGCCCCTGAGCAAAAACCACACTGAAGCCCGTAGAAAGACCATTTACAAAAGCTATTTGAACCCGATGAATCTCATTGTAGCGCCCCATCACCATCAGATTGAAGTTCACCTAAATAATAACACTCCGTTTCACTGCATGCCACGAAGATTATCTTACCTCGAGTGAACAGAAGTTCAGAAGATCACAGAAGAGCTATTAAAGAAGATGATTAGACCCAGTAATTCCCCATACGCTTCTGCCATAGTCTTAGTTCGGAAGAAAAGCGGTGAATTGAGAATGTGTGCGGACTACAGAGCCCTAAAAAAACAGACCATACAGACAGACCATGCCACTTATAGAAGATTGCATCGATAATTTGGCAGGAATGAAGTTCTTTCCAATTTTACATCTGCGTAATGGATTCCATCAAGTTAGAATGGCACCTGAATCTGTAAAATGCACAGCATTCATAGCTCTAAATAGTCACTATGAATACATGTGGATGCCGTTCGCACCGAAAAATACCCCTGCTGCATTCCAGCGCTTTATATGCGAAATAGTTACGAGATATGCTCGAGTCTCTACCCACTGTTGTCTACATGGACGATATACTGATCGCAATCGCACCCCTTGAAGACCATATTGAGCTGCTAGGCAAAGTCTTGCAACGTTTTAGCGAAAAGAACCTTCAGTTAAAATTGGGAAAATGTAGATTTGCATTTGAAGAGATCGAGTATTTAAGGTACGCTGTCACTGCCTTTGGAGTGCGTCCAAGTGAGGCCCATATAAAAGTCATCAAGCAATATCCTGTACCGAGGAACCAGAAGGAACTTAAGACCTACTTAGGATTGTTCTCCTATTTTCGCAAGTTCATCCCATCATTTTAAAAAATAGCCAAACCGCTGCAATTAACCCGCAATGGGATAGCCTCCAAGTTCACTGACGAATGTAACGCAGCCTTCATTGAACTGCGCACTATGTTAGCCGCTGTCCCAGTATTGGCAATTTATGATCCGAAAAAAGAAACTGAACTTCACTGCGATGCTAGCTCCTCTGGCTACGGAGCAATATTGTTACTTACAAAGGCAAGTCGATCATAAGTTTCACTCTGTCCTTTTTTTTTCGAAAGCTACCACACCCACTGAATCTGGTTATCATAGTTTCGAACTGGAGACGTTGGCCATTATCTATGCACTGCGCTTCCAAGTTTATTTGGAAGGCATAGCTTTTAAAATAATAACAGATTGTAACTCTCTGACGCTTACTCTTCACGAAAGATATGTAAATCCAAAAATCGCCAGATGGGCCCTCGAGCTTGAGAATTATAATTACACAATACAGCACCGAAGCGGAGTATCCATGGGTGATGTAGACGCATTGAGACGGTGCTACACTTCTTGCCCTTCTTCAAATGACGAACCAACAACAGATACTGATTCTAAAGCTACTATATCTGATGCAAAACAGATGAAGGATCCTCGGTGCGTCACTTGAGCTCTTAATCACGTTTAACTTGACTTATCCTTAGACCATTACCTCGAATCAACCAAAGCCCGTACTAATGCCCCTCGCTGTCCTGTCCTAATGTCCGCTGTCCCTCATGCCAACACTGACGACCCTTTCATGTATCCTGCTGTTAGTATCAATAATTACGTACAAGACTCTAATGAGAATGCTAGCATCCCTGCAGACGCACCACCATGAAGCACAACTGATGTAACTTGCCAAGTATTAGCCACTCTTGACAGTGACGACTTAGACTTTTTGATCCAAGTCACGCGAAACCGGGACGAACGCATCCAAAAACTTCGCGAAAAACTAAGCTTATGTCCAGTCCCAGGTTACCAGTTATCGGACGGTCTTGTCTTTAGAAGAAATGAATCCGGGCAAACGCAAATGTATGTACCATTAGAAATAGAGGATAATCTGATTCGTTTGACGCATGAAAGGATTGGCCACCTAGGAATAGAAAAAACTTATGAGCAACTGAAGAAACACTAGTGGTTTCTGAACCTGAAAGGAAAAGTCACAAAACTCATAAGAAACTGCGTGAAATGTATTATGTACTCGTCACCGCATTGTTCAAACGAATATAATCTCTATAACATACCGAAGGAACCAATACTATTTGATACTGCACACTTGGACCACATCGAGCCTTTACCTACTATCAACTCAAGAAACACATATTGCTAGTTGTAGATGGATTCACTAAATATGTTAAACTGTATCCAATTAACTCGACAAGTACGCGAGAAGTTATCAATAGCCTTGATAAATATTTTAGTTATTACAGTCGTCCCAGACGCATAATAATTGACAGAGGAATTTTTTTTCACCTCTTTGGATTTCAGCGCATACTTGGCTAAACAGAACATCGATAATGTGAAAGTTACCGTCGCCTCTCCACAAGCCAGCGGGCAAATGAAAAGGGTAAATAGAGTTTTAAAACCTATGCTTGCCAAACTTAGTGAGCTCATTAATCATGCCGATTGGTCTAACCTTTTGTCGCAGATTGAGTATATATACCATATACAAAACCACTAACCAGTCTCCTAGTAAACTTCTGTTCGGGATAGAGCAGAGAGGTAAAATTGTGGACGAATTAACTGAATACTTAAGCGAGAAGACAGATGAGGACTCAGATCGCAACCTAGATGATCTCAAGGCCCACGCTGCCTCCGCCATTCAGAAGTCCCAGGACTACAACCTCCAATACTTCCAGAAACACAGCAATCCGCCCCAAACTTATGTTGAGAGAAACTAATCCCTAAGTACCGCGGGCCGCACCTTATACACAAAATATTACCAAATGACCGATACGTATTAAAGACATCGTAAATTGTCAACTGTCTCAGTGCCTTATGATGGAATTGTAGAATCCTCGCGAATACGTAGGTGGCTTTCGCAGGGATCTGGCCCACAAACCACAGAAGTACAAAGTAACATAAACCCTTTTGAAACCGAATTGACACTTTAAATTTGCTTTTCATATTGTTACCTTAGAAAAGAGAGAGGAAACCCGAATTGTCACTTGAGATTTGCTTTTCGTATTTTGACAATTAGTCGAGGTCGACTAACTAGTCAGGTTAGCCGAGCTGTAATGAAAATTTAGTTTATATAAAAACCACTAGTTAATGCTTGTATAAGAACTATTAGTCAGTGCATGAACCATTCTACTACTGTAATCCGAATTGAACTGTACAAGAGTAGGTAATAGTAAGAAGACGGAGAAGAAACTGACAGATGGGCATTCGAAATACAACCGCTAACTAACTAGACGGTGTTTTATTAAATTAAGACCAAATGATAGTTTTAAGCATCCCTTTTTTGTATACACAGATATGATCGAGTTAATAAAGCTAGCGGAGGCGTAGCCATTGCCATTAATAGAAAAATTAAACGTTCTGGTTGCTAAAAAGTCCAACATCGGTTATTGCAAATATTGGCGTTATCATCGAAGAACTTAATATAAACTTATACGGTGTTTACTTTCCTGGCACAAAATTAAACAAGGAAAAAGTCCAACCTTTCAGAAGAGTTTTGAAATGGTTTAGCAAGGCCAACCAAAGGTTTCTACTTTGCGGAGGCCTGAACGCTAGACATTGGCACTGGAATTGCACACGAATAAACCAAATGGGGCATATGTTATTTAATTTCACCAAAGAGCAAATATCTATGTCAATTTCTCTAAAGAACCCACGTTCTCCTCTCCCTGTGGAATCGGTTCCGCACTGGTGGGACCAAAATACTACTCCATCTGAGTCGAGTGCCTGGCAAGCACTCTCATCTCCTAATTTACCTGTAATATTTTCCTTAGAAACGACGAAAGTTATGGTCAGAATACCGCAGATTTATTAATGATAGAGTGACCTTAACATAAAGGACCATAGAATCGCTCAATACTTCCTCAGTATGTGAAGAGCATATTGAAGAATTTGCAAACACTATCTGGCAAGCTATTGAGTGTAGTGTCCCAAAACTATCAAAAGCTTCTTATAATTTAGAATTTGACGAAGAAACTTGAAGCCTCATAAGAAAACGAAACACTTTGCGGCGTAAATGGCGAGAAACCCGCATTAAGTCTCTTGAGATTGGTATTAATAGCTTCTCTCTATCAGTCAGGAACAGAATTAAAGAGCTGCAGAGTCTCCGAAGGAACAACATGCTAACAAATCTGGACTACAACTCGCGGAAAATCTGGTTTTGAAATAGAATTTTTAAACGAAAGTAGTATGTTACCATATTCGATAATAAATAACAACGAAGAGCATATCTACTCCAATCAAGGAAAAGCAGATATAATTGTAGACAAATTTAATGAGTTCCATAATAATTCATATAGGTTCTGCAACAATCTAGCAGAAATGATGGTTGCTAAAGCTTTGGTACAACCATCTAACCAAACATCTTTACCTCCCGGTAAATTAATAAAAATCAAAGAGTTTATAGGTTTTCTCAAAAAAGTAAAAAACGGCAAAGCTCCAGGTATCAATGGCGTGCCGAATATAGTTCTCAAAAATTTACCCCAAAAAGGAATAGTCTTCATATGCCTCCCATTCAACGCATAGACTCCCTTTCTTTCCATCGATCTGGAAAAGATCCGCACTCTCTCGAAAACTATATGCCCAATAGCCTACTACCAGGTTCAGGTAAGCTCTTTGAAAGAGTAATCCTAAAAAGATTGAAAGATTTAATGGCTAACAATATCTTACCTGATTTCCAATTCGGTTTCAGAAACAGATATTCGACAGAGCATCAGCTTTTCCGTGTTACAAAGGACGTCAAAGTAGCGATATAAAAAAATTTTCTGTAGCTTTGGTGACGCTGGACAGAAAAAGCCTTCGATACAGTTTGGTATGATGCTCTTGTCTATAAACTTCAGAAATATAACACACCCCCAAACTGCTCTCGCTATACCCCCTTCTTCCTTAATCGTCATTAGCGACTCAACACCAGAAACAAAGTCCTCCTCGTTAAAATGGCAATCCAACAGATCATCCTATACGGCTCGCCTATCTGGATTCAATGTGCTAAATATCTAGTAACCATGCTTCAGATCACGCAAAATAGATACCTGAAAATGGTACTTAATAAACTTTTGTACTTTTCTTCTGAAAAACTACACTGCCTTGCTGGCGTTAGTCCAATTTATAAAATCGCTGCATCGCGCCCATAATTAGAGGGGCAAAACGTGCATTTAAAATTCGAACATTTGAATATATTTACATCCAAATGGTCTGCATAGTGTAGTTATTAGGGCGCTCACCCCGTAACCCGAAGGGGTTTGGTTTGAACACGAGATTTGTTTCGAGTGATTCTTTGGACGAACTATAAGTTCGTTCAGTTATGGTACGCACTGGTTCACTGGACGGATCAACAGCCAAAGCGTGGTACTGACTATATCACCTCTCGAGTATCGATACATACGATCATGATAATGAAATACTTCAACTATCTGTAAGCGAAGGCCCGAAACGGGCTGTAGTGCTAGAGCAGAAGAAAAAAATTCAAATGGAACACCACAATATGATACAAATATAATATTAGATTTGGAATAAAAGTTTTCATTTTAAGTGAAAAAGAAGAATAATCGATATTTTTGTGCAGTAAATTCCAAGATTCAATCTGCTAACGTGCACTGTTAAAGCAACTCCACCAAGTTGCACGCTTTTGATACAAATCTGCGACGTTTATTTTACATCATCATCTACGGTGCAACAACCCAAGCTGGGCGTTGACCTCTAGGATTTGTCCCCGGTCTTCCCGGTAGACGTCTACCTTTAACGTTCTTTTGGGTAGTCAATTTACATCCATTCTTTTTAACTGGCCCGCCCATTGCAATTTGCGTAACTTTACCTGAGTAGATATAGAGGTCGTCAAATAGTTCATACAACTCATCGTTGTAACGTAGTCTCGACTCTGTTCCTTGCTACACTGCACCATACATTTCCCGAAGCACTTTGCATTCAAATGTGTCCACTGCCTTTTTGGATTCACTCATCAGAGTCCATGTTTCCCTTCCATACAACAGAACGGGTTTGACTAGTGGTCTGTAAATATGAAGCTTATTTAGCTTGAGCACAACTCTGGTCCTTAGAATGGGAAGTGTGGAGTACTACACTTTATTTGCGGCATCTAATCTCATCCTTTTCGGCTACTATTCTATTCAGGTTAGCTCCAAGATTTACCCACACTTTCAAAGTTAAAGTCTCCTACGGCCAGATTTTTCGGACTGGAAGTATTCTTCTTCGTTTGAAACATGAATTTAGTTTTAGTTACATTAACTCCTAGGTCACTTTGGTTTGCTTCATATTCTAGACTTAGAAATGCTCCTTTGGCATCTGAGATGGAACTTACAATAATATTGACATCATCAGGATATGCTACCAATTGTGCGGACTTGAATATTAGCGTACCAAAGGTTTCAGCTGATGTCTTCCTGATAACGTGTTCTAACGCAATATCAAAGAGCAAGCCCATCCCTTTGTTTCAAGCCTGATTTTATTTTGAGACTTTCCGTTAGTTTGCCGTTTACCTTGCCCTGGGACCATGCAGTCGAGTTTTGTTGGGACGCCAAGTCAACCATTATTTTGCACAGAGCATCTCTGTCGACACTGTCATACGCTTGCTTGAAGTTAACAAAGAGTTAGTGCACATTGATGGTAAATTCCCATCACTTTTCGATCAGCTGCGTAGCTGACAATATTTGGTCTATAATTTTCACCTCTTAACTTGTCGCCCTTTTGTGTACAGGATATATTAGCTTCTTCGACAGTCTTCTGGTAATTGCTCCTCTGACTACATTCTGCATATTACTCAGTGCAGAAGGATATTTAGCTGGGGACTCCCCCTCTGGAGCAGTTCTGCTAGTATTCCATCTATTCCAGGAGCCTTAGCTATTCCGAGGTCACGTACTAATGCCTCGTTCGGTCGGTCTTTAATTGGTGGTGAGATTGGGACCTTTTTCTTTGCTTCCTGAATGTTTACAGCTTCAGCTATTGTTGGGCGGCTGTGAATAACTGTGAAACTATCTCATCCATCTTTTCCGCATCATGTATGCAAGGCTTCCGTAGGGCGCCAAGCTTCCGCATAACTAGCTTGTAGCCAAGGCCCCACGGATCCTTGTTCACATTGTCCACTAGATCTTGCCAGCAGCGAGCCCTGCTGTTGTTAAACAATTTGCGAAGGCATTTTCTGGCCGACTTACGTGCTGCTACCCCGTTGCATGCCTCGTCAGGGTTCCGTTCCCAATGAGCCTCACGCCGAAGCTTGTGACACTTCCTTCGCTTTTCAGCGATTCCAGTGTACTGGTGGTCGACTAACCGTGCTGGGGTTTTTGACGGGGCATGGAAGCGCTGCAAGCAGTTGTGATGATGCTCATAGTTGAGTTCATCACGCCTCGGGCTGCCAGTTCTTCCGTTCCCTGCGAATCACGCTGCAGCGGAGCACCTGCCATGAGCACCTCGACGAACATCTCGAGGTCCATCCTTCCAATGTTCCACCCAATTGTAGAAGGTCGAGAGCAAGGAGTCGGGAGACAACACCATGGATCTCACGCAGAATGTACTGATGATCACTGGCTGAATAGTCTTATAAGACTCTTCAATTGTGTATCCTCCGTATTAAGGACTCCGAGGCGAATGTCACGTCTTTTTTGGTTCCTTCGCAACCAATATGGCGGAAATTCGGCATATTTCAGATGTTTATTGCGATGAGCGCCGTCCTGATCGCCATTCCTTGGATTCGTTTTTCCCCGCGGATCTGTTTAAGCCATGCCCCATTCGCATGCTTTACCTTTGAAGTCTCCCCCAACAAGCCCGTTCCCATCTGCGTTCGACACAGTGCCCTCCAAAGTATTAAGCTTGGCCTGGAAAGACGATATCGTTAGGTACACACTAAAGGTGGTCCCCGAGCACCGAACCCACATGGAATCACCCCTCCCTCGATAGCCCTTCACCTGGAAATCACTATTCCGAACTTAAATGGCGGCAATACCAGTTTCGTTAGGATACTATGATGCAGAACTTTAATTGTGGTGTAACTTACTCAACAGTCCCTCGCACACTGCTCAGTTTTTGACGTTTAAACTGCGGTGTAGGTTTACCTGCAGGCGACGTATCATCGAAGTTCTGATTTTTCGTTGGCTTGGGCTTCCTGGAAAACTCGACATTTCCCTGATCCTAAGACGTGCCTAAGATCCGGTCATGGATCAGCATCCTTGCAGAGGATACAGTGTGCTTCCTTTGTACACTCTTTTCTTTTATCTTCCATTTCACCGCATTTGTAACATAGGGAACTCCTTTTCCCTATGTTACAAATGCGTTCATTCTAGTTCAATTGAAGAGATCCTTTGCATATTTGTGAGATGTGACCATAGCCAAGACATTTGAAGCATTGAAGACGCGCTGCTCTTCGACGTACCTTACAGATAACCCATCCTATTATTACTTTGCTCTTATTTAGAAGTTCTTCGGCGTCTTTTTCGGTCAAGTCAATGATGGCCATACGTTCTATTGTTTTCTGGTGTCAGCCTCGCTTTGATCCTGCCAACACTAGGGAGCTCCCTTTTGAAGTCCTGTTCTAACCTCAACCAGGTCCACGACGCAGTCATATTTTTTATTTCGATCGTTGCCATCGTCTCGAGCGAGGCTGCAGTTCCGTTTTTGCCGAGGACTTTTTTTTAATGCGTCGCAGTATCCTTCTTTATTGTTGGCCTCTGCTCCGAATTCGACCACTATGTGGCCCAACAGCACTTCTGCGTGGGATCGCCCATCTTGGGGTTCTACGAGCAGTGCCTACTGCCGGGGTGTTCGTCAGTTTTTTTTCTCTCCTGTTTCGCAGATTTTTCTCTTGTTGGGGATCCGTGCGGACTTTATTTTCTGGCCCTTTTTGAAGGAATTTCTTTGCGGCTTTCTTTGCTTCTTTTGTCAGTACTGACTGGAACCCCTGATCTGGCATTCCACGCCCATCAAATGCCTCTTCTTTCCTTCTTTTATCTCGATCTCCTTTGATTGGGCTAGACGCCACTCTTTTATTGATGATGGAGCTATCTGCTCGTGCCCTTTAGGCTTAGCCCTCAGCGCTTCTTTAGCCTTTCTTCGCCCTTCTGGTCTTCTTTTGCCTTTAACCAGCTCCTCAGGTAATGCTCTATGCGGTCTAGGGACTCCTTTAGTTCAAGGAGCCCATTCTTTGTAGAATATCGCTAATTTTCGGATTTGCGACCTCCTTTCTTGGGAGAGGTTATCAGATTCCGTTTCCGAATAGCGTACTTCTGCCATATTTTTTGATGGCGGCGGCGAAATCACAAAACGGTCACTCCTTTCTTTTCCTGCCGTGATCACTTCAAGGACTTCAAGATGGTTCGTTATTATTTTGGGATTTAAGACCCTTACTCAAGTGAACTGCTTGATAAGCAAGTATTTAAGCTCAATTTGCAAATCAGCATTTCTCAAGCGACTCTAAATAAAAAGTTAAAATTAAATTTTCCTGAGCTCAATATTTTATCAAAAAACAGCAGACGCTACCTAAACCATAAATCAACCTCCCATAATCCATGATAAATCACTTCTATTTGCTCTCATGATAACGCAATTATCATATCACATTCCCCGTGTGAATCTTTCCATTCGGAAAGTGTATCTTTCATACAGTAATCCACACACATGTGAACTCGCTGCCTGTTTTTGCGCTTTCGTTAATTTTTTGTATCATCTTCTTTTCCATTTTTCTCTCCTCTTCATATTCCGTATTCTACATATCGTATCTTATACAGTAATCCAAACCCGCGATAAGAACTTTAAATCTTTTGTCGATGAAATTTCCTTTGAACCAAAGAAAAGCAGCAAAGACCTTGACAATAAGAATTAGGGGAGCGCGACATAATCCCCCGCCCAGGTACAATAATCTCGGGCTCGGGATTGCGTTGAGTTTTATTTTGAAATTAACATCGAATTTTTTTTTGTGGAGACGCGATTTACCTGTTTCGTGGGATATTTAGCTGAAAACTGAATGCAAGTGGCATGTGTTAATTATCGTCGTGATCTGGTTGATTCGCGAAATTATCTTCGTCGTATTTCGTTGGATTCGAGTCTGAACATTTTTCGACGTCAAATCTACATGCGAGAATTATGTTGATGGAGCATATCAAATCGTCTGAATGGGGTTGCGCGATTAACGAGGATTTGTATCATGTTGTCAAGTTCAATGTCCAATTTAATGGCGGTTATATTTTTAGAACAAGCATAAAACTAGTTATCAAATGTAGATAATATAGTCAAGTGAGATTTGGTTATTTCGTAATAATTGAGTGGGATAGAAATAAATATTTTTATGTTTTATTTGTTGGATTTGGACGGGCATTTATGTGCTTGAAAAATGCGAGGTAGATTTTGATAATCCCTTATTCTAAAATTTAATTGATGAGGTTACTTTTAAGTCATAATTAAAAATAAAACGTATCTTTTCTTTCTCATTGATGTAGCATAGATGATTTAATTTCTGTAATCAAGCAACTACATATATGTAATGATCTTATCGTACGTTATAAATAGTAAAATAATGTGACGCAACATTCATGGAGACGACCCAGTCCTTGCGTATCCTGGCCAATACTCTGTTGATAAGGAACCTTAACGTTTTCATAATTAATTGCAGTATTATTCACAATTTTGGAGTAGGCAATTAGACAAGAGAAAGCTGAACTGTGAAGTGTTGTCGATATGAACTAATTAAATTTACCTATGTATAAAGCTCTTTATCGGGTATGGGAAACTACCGGAATTTAATTAAAGAAAAGCAACTCTAGCCCCACTATTATCTAGAGTAATTACTTTGTCACTCATATGCATTTGCAGTTCAATCAAACGAAGGAAATATCAAATAAAGATCATTGCCTCTATCCAATATTCGTATTTAAATTCAAGGAACACATCACAAGCTGAGTTCGATTGCATTCAAGGCAAATGCATTTTAACTTATCAACCCCTCCTCTCCCCGTTCTAGCATTCAGGGAAGCTACAATTCATTCTCAACAACAAAAAAGAAGCGAAAAACTGCAAACACTTATCGAACCGCTTCACTAGAATATAATAAAGTCATATTTCCAACATCACATACTCAACAAATGTGTTGTAAACAAAACGTAAACATCACACAAGGTAACTTGACCAAATGCAATAGTAAATTAAATGTATCTCCTTGAAATTTCCACAAGTCACTAGAGTAGGTAGCACTACATACTCGTCCCGTATGTGTTAGATTGCTCGCTATACTCGCTAGCCCGCGAGCGCGAACTAGATGAGTTGTGAATGATGGCGAGCATGTGTGCACATATGGGAAATGCAACAGCAGTAGCCTGGCGACGGCCTCTAGACTGATGGCTATTAGTAGGAAGCAATATGACTGAAATTGGAGGCAGTCCGCGGGTCTCGCTAGCTGTGAAACTATATTTAGAGCCCCCGTTGTTGAGTGCATAGCCATTCCCGCGATATACTCGTATGCAACGTACATACTCGTATATTGAAATTGCCATCGATGAGAAATGCGTTTGAATACACTCTTTTCATATTGGAATATTAAATTTTGATTTTTTTCGGTGATTAGGTGAGAGAAACGTAAATTGTTGCCAATGTTCAACATTGAACGTGTAATTTGTGGAGATGACACGTATTTTGTGGTGGATAATTATTTTTGTGGGGTAGTGGCTTCCGTGTTAGGTGAAAATAAAATGAGAAGGAAGTAATGTATTCTCCAAACCAATTAAAAACATTTCTCTATATACTTATCAATAAACATAAATAAGCTTCTAACTAAAATAATTTTCTTTCACGTATTTCTTTCGTTTGTAGTCTGTGTGATCTAGTGGTTAGAGCATGAACCCATAAGCCGAAGCTCCCAGGTTCAAATTTCGTTGGGAGCAACGTGATTGAGTTCAGGGGATTTTTCGGACAGACTACGAGTGTTCACTCAGTGGTGATATGTATTGATTTAATCAGATCATATCATAGCTGAGCAGGCACACGGGAACATGGTACTGAACAAACCAACTTCCGAAAAAATCAATACGATCATGAAAATGAGATACTCTAACTATCTCTAAGCGAAGGCCCGAGAGGGGCTGTAGTGCTACAAAGAAGAAGAAAGAAGATTTCTTTCATTTTTTGATGATTTACATTGAATAGATCTCTTGTAACCACCCACATCATCGTAATTATGCTATCATACGGTAGCATGGCGTAATAATCATTTTTCATTATAGATTCAGAAGCATACTAAAGCAAAGAATTAGGAGACTGATCATTTTGCAAATTCAGTTTGACGTGACGGAACTATCGTGGAGACAACCTGCGCCCAGAGAATCGTAAGCCGAATAAGGTAATTTCCCGGAAGATATACTTCGCAACTAAATACCTTGATGTTCATACTTAATTTCACACAATTTTTAAAAGGAAGTGACATAAACTATTTACATATTATTCCCGTAAATGGTTCTACATTAGACAAGCGTTAGTGAAGAAAGAAACCGTCCCAACGTTAGCGAGACCCTGTAGGGCACAAATTGATATGGCTAAGGAAAATTCTCAAGTATTTCTTAATTGGACATTTCCAGCTCACGACTGAGAAACTATGAAAACAAGGTTAGATAAATCCATAGCTAGTGGAACATGCTGTGCTTTTCAAAAAAAATTTTGAGATATTAATCGCAAATTTTGTAATAATTGGCATCTGTAACATCTTAAGGGTCAGCTGCAAACTAAGCCCTAAGGACAAGTGAAGATTTTTAGCTATGCCTTTAAAACAATGCGTAAGTGTAAGAATATTGTCCACATTTTTGAATGACGTACAGGTGATACAGGTTCGTGAGTGAATATTGGCTGACGTGAGTTACCAGGGGAGAGTGAGGGAGAAAGCAGTTTTAAGCCAGTAAAAAATCAGCAGTCATAAGGGGACCCTAAAAGTTTATATAAGCATCACATTTACCCGTTTGTCTATCGAGATGTAACCGGCAGTGATTTTCACATTAAAGGATCCGCAGTGCGTTCAAGGAACCACTCGAAGCACACCCAGTTGCAAAAACACGTTTTGAACTAAAGATCTTTGGCTTAAGCATCTAACATTAACCACTATATCGCTCAAACTTTGCAAAAAAATTAATGGTGTTTTAGGCAACTAGGCCTATTGGAAGTGTTGTCCCGTGAACCGTATGAACGAACAACGGATATCGAAAAGGGTATAATGAAAGGTCTTGAACTTTAGGATATGAATTATGTGCATTAGGCGGCCCAGGAGGAGGAAAGATGTACGGAAAATGTGAAAATGAACACCTTTGAGCCGAAGCATCTGACAAAAATCACAAAGATAGATCTTTACGAGTTCGAAATTCTTTCAACAACTTTGTTATTAATTGTATGAGTTTTAGATTTTTCGTTTTACTCCATTAAATTGGAATGGTATCCTTAAACTTCTTAAAATATTAACAAAATTTCCTTATTTCATTGAAATCGGATTATAACCAAGTGAGATATAGCCATTTCAATTATATGGAAATGCAACAACAACTTCAACCCTACCTAGAAACTACAGTCTTCTTCGAATTTTTATGAAAATTTCAAGAACCGTATTTTATTTGTTTCCGGACATAATTGAACAATTTATTGTATGTTCAACGGATTCATAATTCAAGTTGTTGATTCATGTCATGAGAAAATATGTTTTGAGCTCTAGAATGGTTAGAAAGTACTTCGGGGAGGAGCATTCTTCTGCCTACTTGACTTGTTTTTTTTTTTTTTAAATTGGAAAACTCAGATCTTTTCTTTTATATTTGAAAATTTACACATGCAAATATAAGGTCAGTGGAACTGTGAACGAGTTTTTAAGTTTGTTGAATCATATATCAAGGATCGGAACAGCACTGAAAATTTTGTAATGAATGTAAACACACATACATTCAAATAACATGGTAATTATCTAGGAATCTATGTAGAAGAAAAAATTGCTTAACAAACATGTCGTTTTAGGGGAACAAGCATTCTTTTAGAGTCTGCAATTTCGGGGTCTAGGTCATCCCCACGAAAATCACGTCATAGCTATTGATAAATTGCATCAAATTTGACACGAGAATCAGAGTACATTGTTTGTAGTTGTAAAAGCTTTGATGGACTACGCAAGATTAATTGGTTGACAAAGAAAGCGATTTGCCTTGCTTTGGAATTACGATACTTCTCTCATTTTTCCCTAACATGTAACAGAAACGCAAATTGAAACAACACTCCTTTTTGAGTATGCTCTTTGTTTAATTTTAACGACTTCGGTTAATTCGCTAGACGAATCTTATAGCAGGGAGTTTCCTTCGCTTATGCTATGCAACCTTGTTCATTTTGAAGTCATAAATATAAATTCTAAACTAAAGTTCCTTGACAGCATTCGAAATTACCAGTAACCTCAGAGGCAATTGGTCATCACATTCTGGTCCGTTGGTAGCAGCGAAGTAAATTTCAACATTTTCCTTTGCAATCTGCACTCAAAAAAGGAATAACCTTCGCCGAAAATCAGACGTGAAATTATGGAGTTCCATTTTACTCAATCGACTACATCAAGATTTTCTCGCAGAGCACTATTACTCGCATGTCGTTACTCATTTTAATATAACACGTTCATTTAAGAAGAGGTTCTACCTCATAAGTCTTAAAAGGATCAAGTAATCTCTGATTATTGTTTAAATCAACTTTTTTCTCGTTTTTCATCCAAATACTCGTAAGCAAGGTGGAGGATGGCAACCTTACGGAGATTATCGTGGATTAAACGCGCAGACGGAGCCAGATCGTTACCCGGTACGACAGATCCATGACTTCCTGCAATGCCTCGCAGGTAGAAAGGTATTTTCTACAACCGACCTGGTCAAGGTATTCCATCAAATCTCCGTGGCTTCAGAGAATATTTGCAAGACCACCATCACGACGCCTTTTGGATACGAAAGGCGGCTCAAACCTTTCAACGATTTATCGACGAAGTAATAAGAGATTTAAACTTTTGTTATGCATGCATCGACGATATTCTCGTTGCGTCATCAACACCAACCGAGCACTGGGATCATCTAAATACCCTTTTCAAGCGATCGTAGAGTTACGGCGTCAAAGTGAATGAAATGTGTCTTTGGGAAATCTAGTATCAATTTCTTGGGATATTTAGTCAGTGGCGAGGGAGCTCAGCCTCTAATGGAAAAAGTGGCTACAATACGCGAATATCCGCGTCTCAGCACCATCCGAGGTCTTCGCCATTTTTTTAGGTATGTTAAATTGTTACCAACGTTTTGTACCTAAGGCTACAGAAATCTAGCACGGCTTAACGAGATGCTTCAAAGCCACGTTAATGCAAAAGTCGAGGTTCCGTGAAACCACAAGTTTTCGAAGCATGTAAAGAACGTTTGGCCCAAGCAACCCTGTTGGGACATCCGAAGATTTAAGCAGCATTTGCTATCTCAGTGATGCATCGGACTTCACCATCAGCGCAGCGTTACACCAAAGAATAGAGAAGGAATGGCTACTTAACACATAGCAAAACCATTTGTTCAAGCAGCATTTCGATGAGCCATTTCTAACAGCATTCACAAGCTTTGGTGTTAACGCAACATTCAAGGCAGTCACTCAACGTTATGTCTAGCCAGCAATGAAAGGTGACTGCAGAACGTGGACTCACAACTGTCAACGAGCTAAATTTAGGAGAAACGTCATCACAACACCTGATACATTTTCACCTCCAGCAACGCAATTTGAACATGTCCACTTCAAAATTGTAATAATGTCAATGTCTGAAGACTACCAATACTGTTTGACTATGGTCGACCGTTTCTCCCGTTGGTCTGAGGTAGTACCTATTGAAAACCGGTAGGCAACCACTGTCGCCCGCACATTTTACAATCACTGGACTGCACAATTCGGAGTTCCCGTACGAGTGATTTCCGACTAGGGCCGGCAATTTAAGTCGTTCGTGTTTAGAGATTTAAATAATTTCACAGGAACATCTCATTTCAAAATTACGGCGTATCATTCGGCATGGTAGAGAAATTTCATCGACAACTGAAGGCAGCTATCAAATGTCACAAAACACGGGATGGACAGAAGTGCTTACAATAGTTTACTCGGCATGGAAAGACGACTTGCAATTAACAGCTTCTGATTTGGTATATGGCAAATCCTTACGTCTACTTGGATAATTCTTATCTCGCCCTGCATCAATGAGGGAACTACGTCCTACCAACGGAACTAGGTATGGTGGAAAAGTCATATGCACCTTCAAAGATCCGGCAACTACAGACCATGTGTTTGTCCGCCATGGCTAACGCAAACAACCATTACAAATCCTATACGACAGACCATACCGAGTGATATCAAGAGCCGACAAAACATTTCACCTAGATATCTGCGGTCGCGAGTCTCACTCCCCATAGATCGACTGAAACCAGCGTATATTACGACGGATACAGAGGACGATGCTTCGGTTTTAAAAGAAGATGTTTTCGCAGAGATCAAATCATCACCACCCGTGACGACGGATACCACAAGACTAACACGGCAAACGCGGTGAGGCAGACGGGTCCAATTTTCAGATCGTCTGCAAGCTTGCTTCCCTTAATCGTTATTACAAGCAGGGGGTACTGTACAAGGCCTGTTTAATAAGTAACTGGACTGAGCCTGCCCCGCGCCGTCAAAGCGTCTGCTAACCGGTATCTGGTGCTGTAGTGGTGGTGGGGGTCTAGATAAAGGGAACCGGGCTGCAGCAGTTGCCTCCAAGCACTTGAAGAGATAGCATCGAGCGAGAGTGGAGTGCGTGTTCAGTTACATCGTCGGAGTGAAAATGGAAGGTACGATCGAGCAACGTGTTAGCATCTAATTTTGTGTCAAACTCAAAAAACGGCCACGGAAACTCTTCGAATAATTCAAGAGGCTTACGGAGAGGATGCTCTGTCCAGAACTCAAGTGTTTCAGTGGCACAGAAATTTCCGGGAGGGCCGCGATGACGTCCATGACAAACAGCGCGTCGGTCCTCCATCAACGAGTCACAAATGTGCAAAAAGTGCGTGATGTGTTGAACAGTGATCGTCGTCTGAGCATTCGGGCTATCGCAGATGAGGTTGGAATTGATAAGATGACCGTTCACAACATTATTAAGAACGATCTGGGCATGAGGAAGATCTGCGCGAAGCTGGTACCCAAACACCTGACTGATGAGCAAAAGGAGCGTTGTGTTGCTGTCGCTTCGGAAATCCTTGATCGATTGCAAACCGAACCAGAGTTCTTTCAGGCCGGATATGGCACCAGCGGACTTCTTTCTGTTCCCAAAGATCAAGAGACACCTTAAGGGGATGCGGTTCGGGACTCTGGAAAACTTTCAACTTGCTACGACGAGGGCTCTAGACAGCATCGAGGTTGCCGACTTCCAGGGAGCGTTCGGGGATCGGAAAATCCGGTATCAGCGTGTTATCGACTCCAATGGGGACTACTTTGAAGATTTCTAAAGGAAAATTGTACATATTTTGCCAATAAAAATTTCCTGAGGTCAGCCCGGTTACTTATTATTCAGACCCTGTAGAGATTGCGCTACATGCACCACTGTATAGTACTTATTAAATGCAAACTGTTGCGAATATTTTATATGCTATTTCAACCCTATTTTTCGTATCTTTTCCTTCCTCTAACATTCATCTAGTTATTTTTTTTACTCAAAATATTCTAAGTCTACTGCAATAAAACAGGGACTGTGATAATAAAAAGGACACCGCTTAGGACAACGTTGGTCCTGTGTTTTTTCCAATACTATTTTACAACTCTGTTTTATTGCAGTGTTATCATCATCATCTATGGCGTGACAGCCCAAGCCGGCCTTGGCCTCCAGGATGAATTTTCCAAATTATTACGATTCCGCGACCTTGTCCGCCAGTTGTTGACTCCCAACAAGGATCTGCTGCCAACTTCTATCGTGTCTTCCTATAGAGTCTTCGGTCTTCCCGTTAATTTTCTTTTGGGTAGCCGGTTTTCTTCTATTCTTTATACATGGAAACAGGTGGATCACCAAATAGTTCATACAACTCATCGTTATAATGTAGTGTCCACTCTGTTCCTTGTTTGAGTGGGCCGTAGATTTTCCGGAGCACAAGACGTTCAAATCAGTCCACTGACTTTTCGAATTCGTATCAGGGTCAATGTTGCACATCCATATAACAGCACAGGTTTGACTAGCGTTTTGTAAATTCGGACCTTATTTTGCCTGTGTACAACTCTGGACCTTAGAATGGGAAGAACGGAGTAATATGCTTTATTTGCGGCGTTTATGCGGAGTCCAATCTCGACCTTTTCGGTGCCTCTTCTATGTAGGTTAGCTCTAAGGTAGATAAAGCTATCTACACTTTCAAGGTTGTAGCCGCCTACGGTCAGTTTTGTTGAACTGGACTTTCCTTCTTCGTTTGAGTCAAATTTAGTTCAAGTTTCATCATCTCGTAGGGCGATTCGGTTTACTTTAGATTTTAAGGTCAGAAATAATCCTTTGGTGTCTAAGATTCAACGTGTCATAATGTTAATGTCATCAGCATATGCTAACGATTATGTGGACTTGAAAATTAGTTCAGCGAGGTTTCAGCTGATGTCTGACGTGCTCCAGCACAATATTAAAGAGCGTTGGTGCAAGTCCATTATAAAGTAGTCCGTTAATTCACCGTTTACTTTGACCTGGGACTCTGTGTTTAGCATCGTGACCTTGACCATGCGGATTCGTTTTGATGGGACGCCAAAGTCAAGCATTATTTTGTAGATCGCATTTCTTTCGACACTGTCGTATGCGTTAGGGATGGGAAAACCCGCACCAGTTTAACAGAAAATCGGTTTTTTGGTTCGAAAACCGACTTTTTCTTTAAGCCCGCCTTTTCTTTCAAATTCAAGAACCGGATAAAAAACCGGGTGCAATTGAATACAAAAAAACTGGAAAACGGGTTTTTCGCCATCCCTACCATCATTAATGACCGCAGTCACCAGAACAAAGCGAGTTTATTTTGCTTTTCTGGTTCTTGGTATTATTTTTTTGCTTTGTTTCAATGCGGAGGACTTCAATCAGAGTGCGAAGTGAAGCTAGCACACGATACACAATAAACGCAAAATGTTTGGGGACTGAACTGAAGGAACTTTCATCTTTACACTGTAAATGAATGATTTGGCTTAACAGTAAGTTGTCGGCTCGGATATCAATACGTTAGTATCTTATAGTTAACACAAAGATGCAATATTCTTCAGATCATCTTAATTTGAAAAATTTGGTGTGTAAAATATCGAAAAACCATTTATACCGAAAGCTAAACAATGGACGTAAAAATATATATTTAATTTTGATTCGAGTTTTTTATTTAAAAGATTTGCTACGAAAAAACTTCCAAAAACCGCTCGGCTAAACCAAAGATGAAAAAAACCGAAGAACCGGTTTTTACCAAAAACCGCCATCCCTAGTATTCTTCCTTGAAGTCTACAAAGGGTTGGTGCACATCGATGTTATATTCTCAGCACTTTTCGAGCATCTGCTTAACTAAGAATATATGGTCTATTGTAGACCGTCTACTTCGAAAGCCTCCCTGATAGTCTCTCATAATACTTTCATAGTACGGCCTTAATTTTCTTTCTATATTGGAGAGCGCTTTGTAAGATGTGCACAGTAGAGCGATGCCTCTACAATTTGTTTTTGTGTGTACAGAGACATACATTTTTCCCCAGTCCTCTGGTATGCTCCTTGTTTATAGCTCTTGGGGATGCGGCATCGGAATTTGACCCTTATAAGCTAGTGGTCGGAATCACAGACAGCACCGTGTAACGAGCGCGTGTCGAGAATGCTGGTGGCGGCTCGTTTCTGTATGAGAACATGGTCGATCTGGTTGAACATGCGACCATCTGGGGATGCCACGTTCTCTTGGGGATGTCTCGATGTGGAATGCGATTCGAGCTTACTGTGAAGCCTCTACTGGTAGCGGTCTATCAGCCGTTGTCCGTTGTCGCTGGTCTCTGTATGGAGGCTGTGTCCTCCTGTTGTTACTCTATGTGCAGTTTCTCGGCCGACTTTTGTATTGAAGTCACCCAGAATAATTTTAATGTCATTTGACGGCACTGCATTGACAGTGCGACATTGTTTTCTTTTTTTATTTATTTGGAAATTCGGCGGATGAAAATGGAATTGAAATTTCAAATACTCCACTGTCTTTACACCACACAGTGTTACGAGCTAAACTGCCATCACAAAATTGGGGTCTGGGTCGTCCCAACGAATATCACGTCATTCTTTCGGCAATTTTCATGAAATTACAAAAATTTACTCTAGAAATTTAATATTCTTATCTTTTTGATTGATTTTAATGGAATCTGATGGATTGGTTGATAAGAAGATAATATTAAAGGCTTTTCTAAATTACTCCTGACATCTAAGGTTGCAATAATAATTGCTGTCTCAAATCAAATTTAGACATGAAACTGTAAATTCATTTGCCTGTAACTGTCTTCGCTTTACTTTACGAGTATTTAATTTTTGCATTCATTTTTGATCTAATTCAAGTCTATTCGAAAATGAAATGATTTTGTTACTGAGCAAGACTGTTACAGACGAATCAAGTCAAAATCTAAAAGTAACAAAATTCACTTTGTATCCCTTCCTTTCCTTACTGAGCGCTTTCTGCAAAGACTTTCGGAAGCTAAAAGCGATTCTTATTTTATGTTACCTACATCCAATGTGCTTTTGCCTTCTCCAAGTATACTAGGAGTACATACGAATTCAATCCAAACGTACCTGCAAAGAGAAAAAGAAATAAAATATTACGATCCATCCAATCATCGATTCAAAGAAAATCGTGTAAATTAGTTTTCAAGAAAGTTTACAGGCAAAAGTGCAAGCACAAATCACACCTTGATAGCGCAACCTTGAGAAATCCATTAGCCGTCAGGACTTTGCCTTGTCACAAAAGCAGTCATAACACCGTCAACAAGTCTCAATACGTTTGCTTTGCATTCGCAATCATCAAAGGAGACTTCTGTAGCGCGCTAAGAAGTGCAGCACCGTGCAATGTGTAGTGTACAGTATCCATTAGCAACAGTCTGGACGGAGGCTTCAATGACCGACCGGCGGACCGAGGCAGTGGTACCCAGTAGCAATGGCCATAAAGAGCGCAAAGCAAATAATACAAGAAATAAGTTATTACTTCAACTACTCTACGTAAGCGGAGCACCGAGCAGGGCAGTAACAAAGAGACAAAAAGGAGTACTGGGAAAATCAAAAGAAAGGCATCCCAGTTGGAAGAAGGGTCAAGTCATCAACGGTGGTGGCATTGTGCCGCCTCACTCCCTCTGGCCATTGGTTGTCGGTCTTCGCACTCGACGAGCAAACAAATAAACAAACAGCGAAACCTACTACCAAACAAATAAACGCTCAACTTGGTGGCGGTGCAATTCTTTTAATGCCATCTCAACTTTTTCTTTGAGTGTCGTCGCCTTACCTTTACCCGGCAAAGTGTACATTACTAATTTCAAGCACGTCTGCGACTCGTGCAATTATTTCTTCTGATGCACTATTAAAGTGCGAGAAGCGCGAATTTGCCGTTTGAAATGAATACTTGTAAGCTGAGCGTTGGGTTGTAAGGAAAGGATTAGTATTGCCTCGAAGAATGAACGGATCTCAGAGGCGGAATCTGGGATTAATAAAATGGGCTCCCACATGTTTTTTTCGGGCTCCACGCATCTAATTGAGGACCTTAATAGCGATTAAAGTCCAAACCCAAAGGTTTATGTCCAATTAAACAGACAATCTATCCGGGACGCATACAAGTTTGGGGCCCTGATTCCGTCAAGATGTTATTTTAGTCACAAAACACATCCATGCACCCGTTCGCTCGACCCCATACCCGAACTACACGCTTAATTTTCTAAATGGCACCAGGGCCAACGTTCTAGACAAGAAAAGATATTTAAAATCTTATTTACGATATAAGTTACGGCGACGCGACACGGCGATAGATACTCCTGCAGCCATGGCCGACGAATGGGATGGATAGGTGGACGCACGGACGTGGCAAGACACGATTATGGGCAATAAAGGGCCTCCTTGGCTTGTTCAGTGTTCAGTTGTGAGGGGGGGGAGTAGCATAAATAGATAGCGGTGCGGCGCTGGAGGAGTAAGTAGAGTCTTGGAGCTGCGCTTCTAAGAATTTTCAAAGAGGAAGTTGGAGACGTGATGAATATCAAAATGAAATTTTCGTGGAAATACACGAAAAAGTCAAGGAAATTTAATACGTACTCGTGTGTGCATAGGTGGATAGCAGTAGCGGAGAGATGGGATTTAAATTTTTAGTGCATAAGAGTATAACATCACATGTCAGACTTTATACATAGTACATTACTTAAGAAAAATAGAAACGGGCGGTGCAATGGGAGAAGTTTACTAAGGACAGTGACAGCTTCTTCCGGTTTCACAGATACGATCTCCAAACATAAATAAATGTGAAGAGATTTATGGATACATATTTGATACTGGCGATTATAATTCAATAAGCACATTTCCCTGAGATGCTTTTTGGATTGTGTTTTCTTTGCTTGTAATTCGGTTTTTAAAAAATCCTTAAAGATAAAGATTCACGAATTACCGAGTTACCTTTTTTTTAATTCTTTGAATAGATTACAGCATGATTTATACGAATTTTTTGTTTGGGAAATACTCGAAATACCAAATGAAATATTAATATTATTGAATTTGACTTTGAGCTGGGTCGTCCCCACGAATGTTGCGACATAAATCTTCGTACTTCTTATTTTAACATTAATGTGTGAATATGCTTAACAGGGTTTAAGTTGATTCTGATGTCAAGACCGATTGCTATTAATTTATGGACATTTTTATTTCTCAAATTAAACAATTTAAATGGAATCGGTCTTTGGTTCAAGAATTGTCTTGCGAAAACTGATCGAAGGTACTCGTAGATAACTATTTGCGGAGATTTTACACATGCATAATTTAATTATCTAATATTCTTATGTCTAATGTTTGATAGCAACAAAATTGTCAATCAGCTGGTCTATTGATATCTGTTCGTATCCAATTCTCTTTATTTGAAAACAGGAGAATGTTTTTGAAAATTTGACACGAGAGGACAAAATACATACATACTGGATTTGTAGGATATTGCTTCAAGTCTCTCTTTTGAAGTGAGCTTTTGTCATTCGATCCGGTGACGGTTGAAAATACCAAATCGAGATTTATCCAGTTCTGTTCCATTTACAAGATATTTTTTGTAATGTACACCCTATGAGGGAATCAGAATTAATTCGATTCCCTCATAGGGCGTACATTATACATCCCCCCCCAAATCGAATTAATTCTGATCGGACCCTCGGCTGTGCAACGCATAATTAGAATGCGGACGTTTATTCTAGATTTCTATCACTCGGAAGAAAATAAAAAGTTTGAAAAGAACATGGAGGAGAACTCGTATGAGATGGCTGCATTCGATTCAAGCGCTGTCGCTGGTATGCAACGTACGAGTAGTGTGTGGTGTGGACTTAGTTCTCGGGTGACTTCCTCAACAAAAAACTGCAAGGAAAGAAAATGGGTTAACGCCGTAGGTCCTTGGCGTGATAAACTCCGATTTCCTTGCCTCGTAGATCCGTGATAAGATATCGCGCAAGACTTATTACCTTCTGGATTCGACATTTCAAAAATGTACGGGTCAGTTTGGCATTATAATGCGTGGTTGCATTGCCGTTGAAAGTTCCGCCGATAGACCTCTTCTCCTTCTTTGAATTCTGGTATCGAAGGTCATAATGCTCCTCGTTTGTTAGTCGTGTCTTCAATTTTGGATCTCATTAGGTCGCGTAGAAGTCGGAGTCTATCATGCGATTCCTAGACTTCTACTTGATCTTCGAGACAACTCAACTGACGGAGTGGCTGATACAACTTTCCGTGGTTCAGCATCAATTGTCCGAATACAGCAAAATACGGGAATATTCCTATGGCAGTGTGGTGTGAAGACCGCAGAGCACACGTGATGTCGAATAGTTTTCGCTCTCAGTCTTTCTGGTTCGGATCCGTGTAAGCTCGGATAGCAGCTATTAGGGTGCGATTTAATAGTTGGGAAGCGTTTGCTTGTGGGGAATAAATCGCCGTTCTTTGATGTGTAACTTCATATTTAGCCATAAGATTACGAAATTTAACAGACTTGAACTGGACTCCGTTTTCGGACACGATGTACTCCGGGACTCCGAATGCGTGGAAGATGCGCTTCTCAATAAAGTCTTTGGATGGGTTCGATAATCGGGAACTTTGACAGCTGATCCAGGACGACGACAGCTCCAATGTGACCGGCCTTGGACCTTGGAGACTTTGGCTAATGAGGTCTATGTATAAACGCTGGAATACACGCTCGGGTATGTTGAGTTTACCTATGGGGGTCGGAGAACAGTGTTCGGGGCTTTGGTGCACTTGCACGTTTCACAGGCGGCCACGTATGATTTCACTTGTTGGACCATCTTGGGCCAAAAGAAATAGGTTCGTAACCGCCTAAGCGCCCTATCGTAACCACCATGTGCACTCAGTGGATTTTCATGGGCACGTCTGATTAACTTAGTCATCATATCCTCGGGTACCCATAATTTCCACTGTTCTCCTTCCAGTACCGTACTTCCGGTGGTGTATCCCACTCGCTTATACACATAACCATCGGAGACCTTCAAGTCGGGCAGCTGTGGGAGTTGGCTTTCAATGTTGTGCTTCAACTGCGTGTAACCGGCCGACTAAAAGGCGTGATGATCTAAGTCAATTAGGATCGGACTGTCGACATCCTGACTAAACTCGACTCCTACCGGGGAGAACATCCTTAAAAGAGTATCCGGGACCACATGCTGTCTTCCCTTTCGGTGTTTAATCTCGAAATCGAAGGCTTGTAGTTTTAATGCCCACCTCGCCAGACGTTCGTGTAAATCGGACTGATTCATCAACCATTTTAGAGATGCATGATCCGAAATTATTTTGAATGGATGACCTTCTACGTATGCTCGGAAATGCTTCACCGAAAGCACCGCTGCCAGTCGTTCCTGTTCCGAGACCGTATAGTTCCTCTGCGCCGAACTCAACTTGCGAGACACGAAGGCTATAGGCATTTCCTCTCCGTTATCCGACAGCTAGACTAAGACTGCTCCCACCACATGTTGACATGCGTTACAATGGATTGAGAACGGTTTCACAAAGTCCGGACTTGTTGAGAATGGGAGCGGTTGTCAGACTCTTGTTTAGCTCTTCGAAAGCTCGCAAGCCGGGCTCGGACCAGAGGAACTTACATCCCTTTTGAAGCATGTCTGTCAGTGACGTGGTGATGGTTGCGTAATTCTACACGAAGCGTTGATCCCATCCACATACGCCTAAAAAGCGACGTAGTTGCTTGGCAGAACTTGACAACGGAAAAGTGTCGATAGCTTGGGTCTTCTCTGGATCAGTGCTAATGGTTCCATGACCGATAACGTGGCCCAAGTACTTTACCTCTGTCATGACGAACTGACTTTTCTTCATGTTGATTGTTAATCCGGTCCTCCTGATCTGCAGAGCTACCTTGTGCAGCAATCTGATGTGCTCGTGGAAAGTCTCCGAAATGAGCAGTAAGTCATCAATGTAAACGAACACTTGATATCGTAGGTGTGGTGGTAGCACTTTATCCATAAGACGAGTCATTGTCTGAGGAGCATTGCAAAGTCCGAAAAGCATGGTGACAAAATGGTACAGCGGACGTCCGGGGACAGTAAACGCTGTCTTATCTTTAGAGGCGGGGACTAGCAGAATTTGCCAGAAAGCGTCCTTAAGATCGAGACTGGTGATAAATTGCGCTTTGGGAAGACGACTCAGAATACCCTCTTTCAAAGGAAGCGGATATGCATCCTTTACGGTCACAGCATTCGTCCGTCTTGCATTCAAACATAAACGAACCTTTTTGGGTATAACTACAAGGGTCACGGGTGACGCCCAGGCGCTTTGTGATTCTTCGATGACGCCTAGTTGTAGCATCCGATCAACTTCGGCATATAGCGACTTTTTCTTCGCCGGTGATATTGCGAAGTGTCGTTGTTTGACCGGTTTAGCATCGCCGACGTCAACGCGTAACACTAAGGTAGTCCTGCCAAGGGCTTCCTTCTCATGCGACGGAAAAGCCGCTACAGCCACCGCTAGTCATCGCTGTTGTGCTGCGTCTAAAGTGTATTGAAAAGGGTGTGGTGTTGATGTAGAATCTTCCACTGCATCGCTGGAATTAAGTGATGGGTTTGTGAATAGGCCAGGCGCAAGATCGAATTTTCGAACGAAGTCCACCCCGAGACATAAATTCTGGGTCAGAGCAAAGATAATGTAGAATTCTATAGGCATGGTTTTTCCCTTAAAGGTAATATCGGTGAGGGGTTTTCCCTTATTGTATTAGCGTGTTCTATCTGCGGTGCTTAAGCTAGTGATGAAGCGTTTGATCCGATCCTGCTGTTGTTCCCATATCTGTTTTGGAAAGTCAGACGATATGCAGCTGACCCTGGCGCCAGTGTCTATTAGGCCTATCATCTGCTTTTGCAGGACAGTAACAGTTGCATAGGGCCGAACACGATCCTTCGCAAGTTCGTCTAGCTTAATTGACCGTATCAGCCGTCTAGCTTGTCTCACTCTCCACCAGAAGCAGCACATTCGGAGTGTGGATCGCTTCCTTCTCGGGGGTGTGGTAGGGACAATTTCTTCATTGAAAATACGCTGTCTCGCAGCCTGATACTCGCGCATTCGTACATGGTATGGTTTCATATACCAAGGCACTATAGGTTCCTGAGTATCCACTAATTCCTCAGAGTCGGTCGCAGGTGTCGCCGGATGCGAAACTTCGGACGGTGTGTGCGTGGCTATGACCAGGAGTGTCGAGTTGGAGACTTCCGAGGGTAGTGCGTTGGGCACGACGGTTTTTTGGTCTGATTCTACGAGTGTCGCCGGGTGTTGTGTGCACCCGCTGTCCGGTTTTTTTATCTGGGCAGTCGGCTACCTTCCAATACAAGTTTTCCACTTTTCCAATGATCTCTAGCATCGTAGCCTCAACTGGCCGTCCAGGTCAAGGGTCGTCTTAAATTGAGACCCTGTCTTGCTTGAAAAGATGGTTCCCATTATAAATCGTAGTTTTACAAGGAACAGAGTCCTCGGTAACAGAAGACATCTCTTGAAAAATTTTCTGATGTGTCGCTTTGTTTCGTGAGGATATTCAATTTTATCCATAGTGGCTAGTTTCTTCCCTAATGACTTTTTTGCTCGTTAAAAATTCAAACGTTAATAACCAAATAAGGCAGAATTTGTTATGTATGTATACTATGTATGTATACTAGCAACAGTTTGATTAACTACCACCCAGTAACCCTATCACTTTAGGAACTTTTTAACCTCCCTACGTAGCGCCACGCATATGTGCGTGGATTCAAATGACAATATAGCTGCCGTTTGGTGGTACTCGCATATGTTGAGGAAGTGTTACAACTGCGATCGCTATTTGGAATTGATACTAGTTTGTAAATTGAAATCTATTTTTTGACAGCTTGCAGTGCGTGGTGTCCATTCTTCTTATTATTCTTAACACTAAAGCCCCTCTCTCGGACCTTCACTTTCTACGAGTACAACAAGCGCCTTTCCTTCTCTCAATTTTGATGAACTGTCTTACTTGACCGAATCAGACCAGCATTTCCTCAGTTTCTAAACTGGTCTCTGCCCTTCAGTGATGATCGGCACAAATAAGACGACAATTTTAACGGTAGACACGCATACTGAGGAAGGCGATTATCTAGAGAAGACTGTTTTCAATAATAATGAGTAGGTACGTTTAGAATTAGCGACGGTGAGACTGGGTACCTTGGTTGTGTAATTGTACTAGATAGACCCCATTTGATCGTGGGAAATTTCCTACTAAAGAAAATTAAATAGAGGTAGCATTGACTTATACAGGGTGCGGCGGCATAACTTCCTTTTTTTAAAACGCCCGCCATTCAGTCGGTTGATGTCGTAGCGAAGCGCTAGTGATTTCGTTCGTGAGGAGGGACTTTAAAATTGTGTCCCGACCAAGGTGATCTGCGCACAGGAGATTTTGCGGAGTCCGGTCAAAGGTCTTTGTAAATGGCGATAAGATTCAAACTTTCGATATTTTACAATTTCTGACCTTTCCACGGAATTCGATGAATGTGGCTTTTATATTTTCTGAAAAAAATCGTTGCGACCAAGACAGAAGGAAAACAGGTCACAACATTGACATGTCTTTGTAAAATTCGCTCTTCTTCTTCGTAGCACTACAGCCCCTCTCGGGCCTCCAACTGTCTCGGTCCATTGACCGCGTCCTCCAGTTTCGAAATCCGAGCAAAAAAAATTGAAAAATTAAAAGTCAAAAGTAAGCTCTCTAAGCATATACATTGAGGTTTGTTTACAAATAAGATTTACTTGGCTAAAACTCAAAGGTTTTTTGTCATTATAAATTAAATTAAAAGATGAAAACTTGTTTCCTTAATTCTTAATATAAACTATAAGCAGAATGCATTTAAAATAAATAAATAAAAGTTTTGAATCATCCAGCATTCACTCAAGCCGGGAATCGAGCCGCAGTGTTACAACAATTTTAGAACCAGCCACAATTCATATGGTACCTGATGAAACTAAGCGTTGAATCTAGCTTGAACACATTCCATCCAGAATGAGGTTGAAAAAATAATTAATTTAGGAGTTCCAACCTTCAATGAGAATCATTCAGAGATATTTTTTCGGTATATAACTGATTTTTAAGGACAATTACGAGTTCGGTCCGATAAGTAGTTAGCCTACAAAAGAAAAACGAAAATTTTGGAAAATTGGCGATTTATTTCTTAACATAGTCTCCTCTTAGCTCGATACATTTGATCCAGGGATGCTCCAACTTCTTTAAATCGTCTGAAAAATACGTTTTCTACAGGTCTGCATGGTAGGCCTCCATGGCGGCGATGACCTCATTCGATTCAAATTTCTGCACGGTGAGTGACTTTTTCAAGTTTGGAAATAAAAAGAAGTCACACGGTGTCCAATCTGGAGAATACGATGGATGGGGCAGCAGTTTGTAGCCAAACTCGACCAATTTGGCCGTGGCGACGGCGGAGGTGTAAGTCGGTGCCTTGTCATGGGGGAAGAGCACTTTCTTCTTCTCCAAATAGGGCCTTTTTCTGCAATTCAGCGTCTTATCGCCCCAATAATTCGGCATAGTAGAGCCCTGTGACCGTTTTGCCCTTCTCCAGGTAGTCGATGCAGATCGCACCTTGTGAATCCCAGAAAACGGTGGCCATCACCTTTCCGGCCGATAGCACAGTCTTCGCCTTCTTTTGAGTACGTTCGCCGGGTGAAGTCCACTGTTTTGACTGCTCCTTGGTCTCTGGTGTGTACCCATGGAGCCATTCGTCGATGGTCACAAAGCAACACAGAAACTTCTTCAGATTGCGCTGAAACAGCGTCAAACACTGCTCTGAAGTGGTTTCACGGTTGCGTTTGTTGTCTGGAGAGAGTAAACGTGGCACCAATCGCGCCGATAGCTTTCTCATGCCCAAAATTTCATGCAGGATGACCTACGTGGTCTTTTGATACGTCTGCTGCCTCAGCTATCTCGCACGCTTTCAATCGGCGGTCTGCCAATACGAGCTCGTCACATTATCCTCTGTGGTAGCCGTTTTCGGGTTACCTGGGCGTGGCTATTCAAAAGCCGACGCGCGACCACGTTGAAACTCGCTAAACCAATTTTTTACGGTCGCCATTGGAGGAGCAGAGAGACTGTACACAGCATCCAAGCGCTTTTTGATTTCGCTGCGCGATTTCCCTTCCCAAAAGAAGAATCGAATCACCGGCCGATATTGCTCTTTCTTCATTTTTCTAAAATCCGCGAACACGCCCGCTTCCAAACGCTGTCAAAACAAAACTACGAGTCCGTTTCCGCTGAAATTTTGACAGTAGTAGAATGTAATGCACAATAGTGAATCTCTCGCGATTGTATCGCCATCGGGCGATGAGGCTAAGTACTTATTGGAGCACCCTCGGAAGTGGATATGTCAAATTTCGAAATTTGGGGTTTCTCGATTGACCTTGAAATAGAATCTCGAATCGACACTCTAGTCTGATTATGAAAGAGAAGAGTATATAATAAAGTTTGATGATGAGGGCCTTATTGAGTTCAGAACGCCCACTAAGCAGTTCAGAGCTGACCATAAAATCGAAGCTGAGTCTAACTAGAAATAAAAATATTATTTCATGCATTCCTTCCATAATTTTAGGCTAAATTTCAAATGCTTTCAGCGAAAATATCGGAAGGACTTATCAAAAAGGGATACTACCCTACTTCCAAATCACTGACGGTCGTATAGAAGTATGACCTTTAATTGAAATGCATCCACCAAACATGACCAATACATTCCCTCCTCAAAATAATTACTACAAATACAAAAAACAACGGAATTTTACCAGTTCTTTTAAAAACATTTTACGGAATCAAAACTACTTGCATCTATTTATCAATCAATTAAGTCTAGCCGGGCCGCCAAAAAAATCATATACGACTTTTCTAAAGAATGTTTAATCCCTCATCCAAAGCACAGACATCAAAAAAGCAACAACAAAAAAACCAAGTGACCCTCAATAATCTATTCATTTCAATGTCATAATATTATGCACTTTTTTTCACCAGTTAAATCAAAATAACTACCGTTCGACCAAAAACAAATAAATAAAATTAATTTCGAGACGTAAAAGAAAACAGAAAAGCTCTAAAATCAAAGTGAAGAGAAAAAAAAGCTTTTGAACAAAAACACCAAAAACGCATGGCTGTCTGCTTGAAAATCTAATGCATAAAAACTCCAGACAGACGGACAGTGTGTGGTAAAGAGGTGAAATTCACAATAATTTCACTCTGGCTAAGAGAGGAAAACATTCGTGGAAAGAAAAAACAAAATAAAGCCAGACAAAAGCTACCACAAAAACGGGTTCGACTTTTTTGCATACAAGTATAAACATTTTCTTTTATTTCTATTCTAATTTTTTGCGCGTTCTTATTCTTATTGCACATGTTCTGTTTCTGTTTTGCAACAGCGCAGCACACTTTTATGGTCTTACCTTGATCGATATAATGATGAGAATGACCACAATGTGGTAGCTAGCGGTCAATGGATGCAGACATACGGACAAACGGAGATTTGCTGATATTCTGGGCGATGCACCGTCATTGCCTTGATTTCCAACACAAGTGCAGGGAGGTTGGAATGAGGTCGGGAAGCAAAAAGCAACCCAAGATCCTGAAACTAAGCTGAATTGCAACAGTAAGATTAGTAGTGGTACCAAAAGTGCAGAATAGAGGCACCAAAATGATGCGGTTCAGGTATTATGATGATGGGTTGGAGGGTTTTTGCAGATGAAACTTTTTCTGGGGTTTGTTGGAAACAGTTGGCAAAAAGTATGGAAACGATGATGGATTAGTCTGAATATTTCTAATTTTGAAGGTCGTGATGCATGGGATTGCAAAGGTCAGAGAAACAATTAAATGTGAATGCAATTTAATGGAATTTTTAGTTTAAATTTATTAGTTATGTAAGAATAGTACTGGCGTTTGTATTTTCTGAGAAAATTGCTTTTGTCGTTTTTTAAGGATGGTTTTAAAACAAGTCTGAGTAGCATGAGAGTGCGCCTGAAGGTTTTTGTAAACCAATTAGCAACTCGAACAACATCAAAATTTGACTGATACATAGATAGATTCCATAAAATGAGTGCGTAGAAGTAAATATCTTTCGGTACTTAAATTCGCCGCCATTTTGTTTTCAGAGTATTGATTTCATTGTTTGAGTGGTCATGATAACGTATCAATGTCTCAAACAATTTCTAAAATTTTCATTTAAATTCCTATATATCTGTAGTGTCTCGGTCCCTTGCAAACGTGTATCTCCTAGTATCACGTGCTATTGTTACTGTAACTGTCAAATTTTCAATCAGGTGTAATTTCGCTATTTATGGCTCGATTGTTGTCAAATTTTCAGGACACATACGAGAACAACTGCTACTAAGATTTTTCGATACAAGTTTTTGGCAAATTGAAGGGTCCCCTTTTGATTTTAAAGACAAAAAATAAAATTCATAAAATGCACTATTATTAACAAGGTTGATCGAATTTAAACTTTTAAGATAGTTGTTCACCTTGTACTCATAAAGACCCACTTCATGTTTTTTCCAGATTTTTCGAATCAAATGTGGCCCAGGGTGGGAGACACGTTTTTCTTATATTTGCTCTTCTTCTGCACCTGTCGATGCAAATATTGCCAGTTTAAGACTTGTTTTGAAAAGTTTACATCAAGACCTTTCATTTGATACCTATATTGGCTTCCTTTGGCAAAAAAAAAATTTTTGAATGCACAACCCACTATCTATATGAGGAAGACCGCCTGTAACAACCTTATAAATTGTTTTTGTATTAAATGTTTCTGGTTTATGCATTTTGCTGCGGGAAAATTTGACGCGCGGACTAACAGACACGTACCGATTTTAGCAGAATTCTGTTAAAATTATTTTACAGGACCCTAAAATGGTCTAAACTTAGTTCCAAGGCTAGAAAATATCAATCATTTATGCTAACATTTTTTCCAATGCCTCGCTTAGTCAAAGGGAAATGTGTTACGACCACATTATTGAATATAATAATAATTTAATTTGAATTAGCCTTGGAAAATTAATATTTTAATTAACCCAAAGATTCCAGGGGTTAGAGTCTTATTTGGAATTGTGGCATGATAATAAGTGCTATATTCATGAAAACAGTTGCCGGTAGCGGACGTTTTGTTTTTGGCTGGGATGAGTGAAGTCAGAGCAGTAATTGCAAAAGAATACTTTTAGTACATATTTACATTGGAGTCGAGTTCAAATCGAGCAATTGATAAGTATTTTCAGCCTAAGCCTAGACGTAGATGTTTGTCGCACTACCTGTGAATACAAACTTACAGATTTTGCAAATATGGATATATAATTGAGAGTATACATTCATAAATATTCTGAAGAGTTTGGCTTCAGGTAGTGAACCGCTCAGGTGATGACAGCTTCGGGTGAGAAAATAGGAGGTAAGTATTGTTTGATGAATCATCATGGAAGGACTTACACCGCAACAACGTATCCAAATTGTTCAGCTGTATTACAAAAATCAGCGTTCTATGAGAAATGTTTTTCGTGCTCTTAGAGCGACTTATGGTATGCATCGTCGACATACCGATGGTGAGAACCTGATTTCACGTTTTGGACCAGTAAATTGGCCGTCTAGGTCGTGTGACATCACACCTTTAGATTATTTTCTTTGCGGTTACACGAAATCGCTTTTGCAACCAACATTACTCGTGTCATTCGCGAGATACCGGTCGCTACGCTGGAACGCGGCGCCCGAAATTGGACCCTCAGGATGGACCATTTACGGCGTAGTCGCGGTCTACATTTAAACAAAATAATCTTAAAAAAGTCAACGCCATATATTGCCCTTTCGACTCACAATGAAATTTTTATTATAGAATTAAACTTTGTGCCTTTTATTTGAGATTACAAACCAAACCTCATAGTGAATATAAGAAATCCAAAAAATTTTATTTTTTATTTTTATAGGAACTAGAAATTATCGATTATCATTACTTTTGGATCGCTCTTCGTATGTACGCTGTAGGTCGCAATTTAAGTTCGATCATTGGCCATATATCTCGGATAAGTTCGTTAACTACTCATATCGGCCGGTCGAAAACAAAATGGTGACTATTTTAGACGAAAATCCATGATTTCTGTTGACACCAAAGTGTAGCCCCGATTTGGATGAAATTTGGTACAGAAGTTGATTGAACTGTATAATGAAGTTCACAATAATAACTACAAAGTCGAAACGGCCACTCAAAAGCCGAAAAACGTGCAAAAATTTGTGAGTATAGTTGTGACCCAACCTTTCAACCGATGTTGATGAAATTTGGCGGTGTGGTAGACATAGTGTCTAAGGAACAATAAAAAAAATTTGAAAGATCAGCTCTCAAATTTCAAAATGGCAACAAGTCAAAGTTTGAAATTTCAAAGGCTTCTAAAAGCAACGATTTTTATTAGATTTGTAACGAAGCTTGATATTAAGATAGAAGTTGAAGCTTCTTTGGTTATTAATCTAAAAAGTGCAAGTTTCAAAATGGCGGCGACTCAAATATGTGATTTTCTTCAGATTTTTCTGACTCTCTAACGGCAATTGGGTCTCAATGGATTGTGATGATTATAGGTTATTAAGGAAAGCTATTTTATTCTGCAAAAATGCTGGGAAACGGATGATAAATAAAGAATTCGTACATTTAGAACTTAATATTTTAAGCTACAGAACAAAACCCAGATTTGAATGAAATTCAACACAGTGGTTGATGCGATTCTCAGATGAATACACTTTAAAATAATCCCAAATCCAATAGCGACCCCTTGAATTTTAGAAAATAAGTCAAATTCGTTATTTTAGTGGCAACCAAAACGTTGAATATTGAAAATTTTTCTACAACCGTATTTCACTTTAAAAGTGGTAGTCAACCAAATTATTATTTACTTATTGAAACTAATAGCTGCTAGGAGAAATTTGCCTTCTCGGTTAGTGGTGCAAACGGGGAGTTTTTTAGCATCTCTTATTTGTATTGTTTTGTTAAATAATTTTACAAAACCCTACAAAAATCACGACTGTCCGTTCATGCGTCACAGTAAGTTTTCTCGCAAGCCACGTAAGCCAGAAACATGAAATTCTGAGTTGGTCAAAAAACGGTGCCATCTTTAAATTTCCACTTCAAAAAAACAACAAAAAAAACTTAATTTGTAATTTTCTTATTGACATGTATATTTCGGGAGTAAGTTGCTCCCTTCTTCAGTATCAGCTATTTTCTTCTTTGTATATACTCGTACATTATGACAAAAAAGTACCCGGAAATCGCAAATTAAACGCAAAATATTTAATTATTCATTAAAATCACACGGAGCCAAATCGGGTGAATACGGTGGTTGATATATGGTATTTATTGCATTTTAGGCCTTAAATTCGGTCACGATAAAAAAAATCACAAAATCACAAAAATCGCAACGCACTACTGAGGTGTAGCGACTTAAGCAGCTGCTGTAAACAAACTGGTTGACATTTCGCGCTCATATTTGGCATAGTAATTAAGGTCAGTCCTCACAACTTAACAAAATACATTTTCTTGAAATATCATTTCCCCGGTGAATTTAAATTACAATTTCCGGGTACTTCGTTGTCACAATGTATGTCAAAAAGAAAAACAAATAGCGTTTTGATGCAAATAATACAAATTAAGGATAGTTTGGAAGCGTTAACCATGGGAAAATACACACAATAAAAAAAATTATAAGGTGTTTAAGGAGGGCTCCCCATATAGGAGAGGGTGACCCTTAAAATTTTTTTATCAAAGGTAGCTAATATGATTATCAAATGAATGGTTTTGGTGAGTACTTTTCAAAATAGAACTTAACCGGACACTTTTAGCATCGAGGGACGCAGGGGAGGGAAAATCTACGAAAAATTTGTGTGGCATCGCTTCAGTGGTATTCCCTGCCATCCTTTTTAGACTGCGCCCTTCAAGTCCTTAGTGTTAGACGGTTCAAAATCTACAATACATTTTTTATATATTTGTCCATAAATTTTCAATGGGGTGAGGTCAGTTGACTGAGTAGGCTAGGCCATGACCTCAATTCCATTAATCATTTTCTTGAAGACCGACTATTGTGTTTAGGGTCATTTTCTTGTTAGAATACCCATTTTAATGGCATATTCCACTCAGAATATGGCAAGATCGTAATTAACAGTATTTCCACGTACACTATCTGGTTCATTATTTCCTTTATTAAGTGGATTGGCTCAATTCCAATGTACGGAAAACTGCCCCAAATCATGGCTTTTGCTCAGCCTCGTACACTCTTTTGGTGGTGTACGAGGGTGGTCCGATAAGTATTTGGTCTACAAAAGAAAAACGAAAATTTTCAAAAAGTGGCGATTTATTTCTCAACAAAGTCTCCTCTTAGCTCGATACGCTTGACCAAGTGATGCTATAACTTCTTTAACCCGTCTGAAAAATACGTTTTCTGGAGGTCTGCAAAGTAGGCCTCCGTGGCGGCGATGATCTTCTCATTCGATTCTGCCCGGCGAATGAGTTTTTCAAGTTTGGAAACAAAAAAAGTCGCACGGGGCCAAACCTGGAGAATACAGTTGATGGGGTAGCAGTTCGTAGCCCAATTAGACCAATTTGGCTGTGGCGACGGCGAAGTTTTGAGGCGGTGCGTTATCATGGTGAATGAGCGCTTTTTTCTTCGCCAAACGGGGCCTTGTTTTCTGCTATTCGGCACAATAATTCGGCATAGTAGAGCCCTGTGACCTTTTTGACCTTTTCCAGGTAGTTGATGCAGATCACCCTTGTGAATCGCAGAAAACGGTGGCCATCACCTTTCCGGTCGGAGCACGTTCAGAGAGCGAATTCAACTGTTTCGACTGTTGTTTGGTCTCTGGTGTGTCACGAAACGATGCAAAAACTCCTTCAGATTGCGCTCAAACAGCGTGAAACACTGCTCCGAAGTAGTCTCACGGGTGTCTGGAGTGAGCAAACGCGGCACCTATCACGCCAACAGCTTTTTCATGCCTAAAATTTCATGCAGGATATAACCCACGCGGTCTTTTGATATGTCTACTGTCTATCTAGAGCACCTTCAATCAGTGGTCTGCCAATACGAGCTTGTGGATTTTATCACGTTATCCTCCGTGGTAGTTGTTTTCGGAGATCTGGGCGTGGCTCATCAAAAACAAACGTGCGATCACGTTGAAGCTCGTTAAACTAATTTTTTGCGGGCGCCATCGCTGGAGCAAAGTCATCGTACACAGGATCCAAGCGCTCTTTGATTCTGCTACGAGTTCGATTCGGCTGAAATTGACAGTAGTTCTCAAAGAGAATGTAGTACACAATAGTGAGACTCTCTTGCAATAGTAGCGCCGTCGGGCGGTAAGGCTAAGTACTTACCGGATCGCCCTCATACTTTGGATCATATTCTGTGTTTGGCGAGCGACGGACATATTGGATGGACACAGCTCTCCTAAATAGTGCTACATACTTTGCTTGCGTCCGACCGCAATATATTGCGACATTTTTCTACAGGCTAGTTATCGTTTTCTTGGAAAATTTTAGACGCGCCTCTATATGATTCTTCGCCAGCAGTGGCACTTTGTGTGAACTTTGCGCATAGAATTTCTTTTCTAATAGACGTCTGCGTATTGTGATATCGCTCAAACCAAGCCCTAATCGATCCTTTATTTTTGCTGAAGATGCATTAGGGTAATTTTCCGGCTACGCATTTCTGGTTTGTTGTTGGTAATGTAAAGCGTTAGCTATCATCTGATCAGATAAATCAACGATTTCTTTGAATTCTTTATATGTTTTTCCATTTGCATGGAGGTTTTTAATGATTTGGCGCTCTTCTTTGCTGTGATGCTCTCGTCGATGCACTGTTGGGAGTAAATAGGAAATAATTCGGCCAAACCTTTTAGAAAGACATCATCGTTTTTATATATTAACTTTTAAGTTAAATTTGATTAAATTTTCCACTCCTATTATTTTAAACAACAAATACACAGGTTTCTTGCAGAAATGAATGATTACGACTCGAAATAAAAGAGTAAGACCAAGCTAATGTCAGCAAAAACCAGAATTGTCAAACAGTTATATGCAAAAAATTTATACTTCAGTATATTTTGCAGCAGCACTCTTACTATTTTTAACACGGCTGTAGTTCTAATCTATTCGGCCGATTGGTAATTTATTGACCAATTTATAGTTAACTTGAAGCTAAACCATAAGCCTACGAAAAAGATTCTTGAATTTGTAAGTAGACTGACAACTTCGGGTATACATTGTGTCCTTGCAATCTTCTGCATGGTCATTTGCAATCTTCTGCATGGTCATTTGCCGAATGGAGTAGCCAAAGTTAACCTCATTTATAGGACAAGAATGGGAGATTGAAAGTACATAAGATCATATGGCGTAATTTTTGAATGTGGTTAAGGAATTTTTCATTACATATGTAAGTATATTTTTTTAAAGCTTCATTCCGTGGGGTAGAATGATACACTAAACCAATAGCAAAAATCGTTGGAGATGTGCAAACTAGTGAAAGATGGTTTGTTTGCTGAGTAGACACAACGAAACATTGACAAGTTATCATGACTACTCAAACAATGAGGTCAATATACTGAAACCGAAATGGCGGCGAATTCAAATACATATTTGCTATATTGAAAATAAACATATTAGAGATGTAAATACTCTTTACTTTTAAATTACTCACTTCTATTACTAATTTTTAAGGTATCTGATAGTTGGCAGCACTTGTAAAAGTTAGTTATCATTCTTGCCTATGCGTGGGAGTATAAGTTCTCGTGCCATACCCTGCACATCACCATGTGACTTTTAGTTACGTAAAACTAACCTGGATTTAATTGAAGTGAATCAAACTGTTTATATTCTCCTAAATGTGTGTTCTTAATATTGACACCCTCACGATATTACAATAATAAATATATTTTAGTTTTTTTAACTTAATTAATGGAATCTGTATACTCGTATGAGTCAAGTTTTGATATTCAGAAGATGTTGTTTGAGTTACTGATTGCCTTACAAAACCCTTCTGGCAGGAGCACTCTCCAGTTACTTCGACTTGTTTTCATTACTGTAAGTAAGTTTTCTTAAACAACCAATTTGTTATCGCTGAAATTTTATAATTTTAATAACAAGTGCTTTATTTGTAGTACAATATTTCATGTTGAATTTTTAACTCGCCTATTATTCATTATTATAAAACGCGGCTATGTACTTAGTCAAATCTGCTTTCATTTCTCAACATGGTATCCCAATTTCATTCCCTTTTTGCTAAATTTCAAGGCGTTTTTATGTAGGTTGCCCGGCATGAGCCGTTTGCCAGAAGCGCCCCGACCAGACTGGCTGGTCTAGTCTGGGAATTCTACCATTTTCATTGTGTACAGATGCGGTGCATTCCGTGGCTGCAAAAACCTTCCCTTAATGCCGTTTGTTGCACATTTCATGGATCTTCAAAGAAATCTGCTGATTTCAATAACATTGGCAGGAACTAATAACACTAGCCAACAATGGCTTTTAAAATATATGTTATTGTAATTTCCACTTAGTGAATTCAAAATTTTAGTCTTTTTTGGGATACCCGAATTTTCTAACTTTAATGCAGATTTAACTTAATTTCTTAAGATATCGCACGAATGGGAAATGGGAATCTTCTTGAGGATGAACACTACAATTTCAGAAAATTTCATCGAAATCGATGACCCTCCTTATCCCTACGAGGGCGGTCCCAAAAGTACCCGACCCGACAAAGAAAACAGTAAAAAATTCCGAAAATGTTATTTTATTTTTCAACATATTCTCCTTTCAGCTCGATACACTTTTCCCAACGATGTTAAATAGCTTCGATACCCGCTTTATAGTAGGAACCGTCAATCTCCTCAAAATAGGTATTAACCGCAGACCCTACCTCTTCATTGTTGGAAAATCTTTTGCCACCGAGCCATTTTTTCGAATTCGGAAAAAGAAATTAATCCTTGGGAGCCAGCTCTGGCGAATGGGGTGCGTGAGGAAGCAATTCGAACTTCAATTCATTGATTTTAGCCACCGCAATGACGGACGTGTGGATTGGTGCGTTGTCGTGATGAAACAAAACTTTCTTTTCCGTCAGATGGGGCCGTTTTTTCTTGATTTCATCACTCAAACTGTGCAATAAGCCTGGATAATATGCGCCGTTGATTGTTTTTCCTTTTTCGAGATAATCAATAAATATTTCACGCGCATCCCAGAAAACGGATGCCTGTCCTTCTGTGGAGCCGGTTTTCCCTTTTCTGTCCACTCCTTTGACTGCTCCTTGGTCTTCGGTGTAATATGATGGACCCATGTTTCCTCCATGATTATGAATCGACGCAAAAACTCGGCGTTGTCAAACACTCGATGGAAACATCCTCACGTTGCTGTTTGTGCTCCATTGTGAGCAAACGCGACATCCATCTTGCGCACAGCTTTCTTATGTCCAAATTTTCAGTCAAAATGCGATTCACTGCAATTTTTGAAATGCCTTCCATGTCTGCTATCTCACGCACTTTTAGTCGACGGTGATCCAATACCATTTTGTGGATTTTCTTCACATTTCCTGACGTAGTGACTTCACTTGGTCGACCACTGCGGTGTTCATCTTGGCAGCTCGTACGACCTCGCTTAAACTAATAGGTAAAGAGAGTACACGATCCGCAACCGGTCGCGAGAGCCGAAGCAATTAGCAACATTCGCTAAAGTTGAGGTTTGAAGTGATATGTTTTTGTTTTTGTAATTAATTCACTCCGAAACACGTTCACGTTTCTAAAGTTTTTAATTTTGTAGATCGCATGTACGAATTCGCACTTTAGTTCTCTGTTTTTATTAAAAACTTACGAATTTTCCATCGGCTTTGACACATGAGTTTTCTCGCCTCTACGAATTTCATCAGCTTTGACGTTCGAGTTTTCTGTGAGAGAACGTTTGTTGTGTTGTTCTTCAACTGTTCTACGAATGATAACGAAGGCACGATCGTAAGTGAAACAAAATTTTGTAAGTGCGCGCGGGTGTCAGTGGGGGAAGTGATTCTTCAGAAGGGAGGAAAGAAAAACCTGTCTGGAAACAAAGGGGAAAGAGAAGCAGAGGGAATCATATAGTTTCGAGAGCGTAAGTTATTTATAACTTATTTATGTGCTGAATTTGCTTCCCACATGGGCGAGTACACAGATTCTCGTTGCTCGTCCATTTATTTATATGTCTTTGTAAACGAAGGAGCAGAGTTCCCCAGAGTAGAATCCAACTCGGCTTTGATATCGGTTGGACTTAGACCTTTCAAATGAAAGTATTGTATCACATAACGATGCCCGATTTTTTCCATATTTACAAATTCACTGAGGGCGTTCACTTTGGGTGTCTGTAGAAAAATAATAATAAACGTACCGTTATTAATTTTTCACATTAAGTTGTTGAAAGGTGGTATTGTCAATCGCAGTAATTGTTTTTTGAAAGTACCCTCGTAACGTCCCCTTCATGGTTATCCGTTTATTTCTTAGGTGTATTGATGTAACGACATACGCTTCCCCATTGTTGATTATATCTAATTGACGTATGTTCACACCCAGATGCACAATCAAACATTTATTATGGAATTTCAGATAGAAATATATTTTCTTCAATTTTACATCACGACACATATGCTAGGGAATATCTCTCATATGAATAAAAGTAGCACTTTGAGGTTAATTATATATTTATCCTCATGGCTCCCGAAAACCAATTAAATTATTTTAAAATCACATCATGACAAAGTAAATTTTCCATTCATTTCTCCCCTCGCCTAGGAGCCTGTTCATTGCATTTATTAGCTCTAACCCATCTACTAGTCAGTCAACAGTCCAAGGGGCACGGATCTATGTAGCTACATATGTATACTAAGTCTAATGCTGTTGCACTAACTTTTCTAGAATGGTCACGAATGCGCCCAAGCATGAAACACCATGGTCTGCCTGTTTGGTCTATAGAACGATAATGTTGTTGTGTTCATTTCCCACTTGTGCACGGTGTGGTTGCGCTGGTCGCCATCGCCACGCCACCTCTATCGTCGCTACTATGGCTATCTGAACTTTCCCGGGAGCACCATCATCCATCCCATTGCATTTCAACACGCAATCACTCGAGGGTCAACGACCAAAACCCTACAAATTCCAATTACATCCACTCATGGGTCTACTATCATAGTTTTCCTCCTCATTCAACTAATAGGAAAATTTCTTGTAATACCTCGCGGTCTACTAGCACAATGTATTTATGTGTGCATTCCTTTCTATCTCCGCCTGTCTATCTACGAGTATGGTGCTACGGTCCAACAGCGGGAACAAGAACAACAGCAGCAACAAAAAATGTTTGTATGAGGAATATGTTGGTGGATCTGCAGGTCCAACGTTGTGCTGCTTGCTTGAGCCTCTCGTCAAGTGTGAACACCTTGACGAAGAAATTGCATTCATCCGTCGATGGCGATAATAATAATGATGATGACGACGAAGACCTGATGCTAGGTGCCAACAATGTTGTGGTGTCCAGTTACTAAGTATGCAATGCATTCATGAAATTTGTCATCCTTAATTGCAGGCGACATATTCCCTTGAAATTGTGAGTTCGTCCAAGTAACACAATTGGACAAATCATGTGGATGATTTTTTAGCACTCAACTTGACTCGATCCATCACGGAAGATGTGAAAACGAAATTCAAGGATGTTTTGTTTTGCAGGAACTTGGGCGTGTAAAAAACAGATTACATCTTGCTATCAGTGAGGAGATATTATACTGGTCGCTGAATGAATGAAAAACGAGACCAAGCAGTGCTTCCAGTATCATAAAAAACATTATTTTCAATATATATTTATTATGAGCTTGATCTTTTAATACTAACTTAAAGGCAAACTATAACTTCCCACATTCTAGCGAATCTCAAAGTACGCAGCTCAGCCGCATGGCACTCCTTCTTCCAGATCCTTCGAGTTATGGATTATCATTAATATCTTTGGGTCCACGTTGCCTTAATAACAATTAGCATTCCTTTGTTATTTCTCGCTCTGATCTTGAACAGGCATTCCTTGGAACTGTTCACATGATTGCCTTGCGGTAATTTCGTTTTCTTCAGCGCTGACTGTTGCTATCGTCGCGACCGCAACAGACAAAACTACTTTCAGTTTATCACGACCATTACGAATGGAGAATTTGAGCGGCTTCACTAATCAACAAGAATTTATCGTGTTCTAACTAAGTATCCAAATCAACTCAAGACTCGAGAATTTCACTCTCAGAATCGTGTTACAAATTATCACTCATTGATTAGCACCATCAGCTGCTCCCTCCCTTTCGTTCGCGCTAATTTTGCGAATTCGAGTTCTGAAATATCTTTCAATTACTCACAACTCAACCAACTCCTCGTCTTAATTTTAACGTCTTTTATTTTTCCATTTACACACGAAAGCGAATCCATTAAAGTGCCAAGTGTCGATTTCATGTTTGTCTGGTTCATACTCGTAGTTTCGATTTGGTCTTCGATTGCCGAATGCGGACGAAGAAAACAGTGAAATTCGCTTTACTGACCGCAAAAGACATAAAACTTAAGAAATGGTGCGGTGTCGACAATTATTCATTCAAAGGCGGCAGCAATCCAACGAAAGAAAGAACGAATTCTGTTCTCATTTAATTATTCGAATAAAGGTGGAGCCTCAAGAGCGATCCTTTGATTGCACTAATTTAATATCCAAGGAGGCGCGAGACCTCAAAACCGCGATATGAGGTACGAATATTGGTAGCGCAAGATGAAAGGATTTGCATTGCGTACGAAATGATTTTTAATGAAAGTGCAATAAACGGCGGTGGATGGTGCAATTCCAAGCGTTTACTGCTAACCCATTATTCTTGATGGGTTCGCGGCTGCACCACGACCGTACTTCGCGGATTATGAAAGCAATTGAAATGAGATTGGTTTTGCTCCTGATGAAATTGCTCAACCACATTATTCGCGTTGCATGATTGGGACCGAGTGCGCAATGAGGACGTTTAAACTGCATCCACCACTCCAATTAAATTAACGGCAGCCCTTAACGAATTCCTCTCCACACTCAACTTTGAATATTTATCTAGCTCCTCATAAAGAATCCGATAAGGACCTTTCAAAGATGCACTTAACACCTAAATTCAGTCGAGACTAGACATGCACCATTAGACCCAAAATAGATACATTCCCAGATAGTTGTACGGTCCTCCGATTGCCTATCCACCCATCCGTATCGGATAATGCATAAATTTCCCCGAAACTGGAACTATCGACGCGAGCCACCGCTGGGCCCCATCCAGCCCACATGCTGCTCTCAAATTCAAATGGTCCTCTGTAGCCTGATAAGCGTCTTGTCGGGCATTGATTTCTATTAAGTCGATTTCAGTCTCATCTGTATATCAATGGACCGTCTAATGAACCAGTTGCTATCCCGTCTCGATTGTGTTACGTCTTTGGGTTCTGGTCACATTTGTCAGTCCGTTGGAATTGTCGTCATCATCGTCGTCGCGTGTAGTGAGTGCCGCCGGAGCAAGGAACTGCTGATGGAAGACAGACATTGTTGGGACACTTTCGAAGACAATTCACCATCATTAAATTAACATTCACGCGAAAGACGAAAGAATGTCAAAGATGCTGTTAGTCCTCTAGCGGGATTGGCGTTGTTGACCATGCTGCGGTTGTTTTGATTAGAATTGGAATCGAGAATTTTGATGGCTTGAAAGGATGCATACGAGTATGTTTGGAGGATTGGTAATCAGCGTCTGATTGACATATGCAGTTCAATGGTCGTATTTGGGATTAGGTGACTAGAGTGGACGCTTCATTCCATTATTCTCTTGTCTATTGGATATATAAATGCAGAACAAGTCAGGTTAGAGGAGAGGTTACGTTAATTATTGAAAACAGATTTATAAGATTATTGAGATTCAATTCAGTACCATAAAAATAACACCAGAAATATATTTTAAATACATTAGCCATAATTAATTAACTTTAGTAGACATACGCTGGACAGATTCTAAAGAGTATTTAAGATGAAGAATGTGAGGTGATGAGACTGAAAAACTGCATTCATAGGTAGAACGAAGAACGAGAACAAGAGGATCCGAAAAAATGTAGGATTAACAAAAATGAAGTCAGAAATCCCTGAAGTTCTACAAGAAATATCGTGAATGGGGTATTCAAATTTTAGCTGGGAGCTGAAAGTAACTCCCAAACTTCTAACGTGAGTCAGAGTGCTTGTCGTGTATCATTTCTGAAAAGTTGGCAACAAAAAGCGTCAGATTTAGAGGAGAAGGATACATACGTACATTTGGAATATTAAGCTGATTAGAACTACAATAAGGAGCTAAAAAATCTAGTCAGGCTTCTCTATATTCTGGCCTACATGGGAGGCAATAACCTTAAAAACTTTACCATCATTTGCGTAAAGATTGTAATGATTTTGCATCTTTTCGAGTTTGTGCAGGGCACGGGTGACGATTATCTGGCACAAATGTCAGCGAGCTATATAGAAAACCGAGCTCAGCTGACTAGCTTAGCTTGGCAACTGCGTACGCGTGCTTGTCGGTTAGTTATTTGCGGGATTATATGGGGCGGAGTCTTTGTCGCGCCATGAAGCTCAAAACATTGATCACGCATACTCTACAAGGAATTTCGATAAATCTTTGACTTTCGAAGGCTTCTTTCAGTGGTCCAAATATGTGGTAGTCGCAGGGTGATCGATCCGGACAGTAGGGGGGTGTTCCAGTATCTCCCACCCCAATTCCGATATTGTATTGAGCGTGAGACGCACGGTATGAGGGCGCACACTATCCTGAAAAAGAATCGCACTTCGTGCTCGAATGCTCCACCGTTTCGAGCGATAAGCGGGTTTCGCGTGTGTTTTTAAAAGGTTAGAGTAGTATGCAGCATTGATGGAACGTTGAGTGCGCAGGAAATCGACGTACAGCACGCCCTAACAGTCCCGGAACACAGTACACATCATCTTACCTGCAGATCTGGTTGTCTTCGCTTTGACTGGCACCCCTGCCTCCTCGGTTTTCCCAAATTGAATCCACCTGCGGACATTACAAAATATATCCAGACACGGTAAATTTTAACGCGGTAATGACATCCCTGGATATTACCATCACCAAGCAAGTTGCGGAGGTAGTAAAGCATCCACCGGTCGGAAATAAATATGAGGAGCTAAAAACGCAGTTGATTGCTCGATTTGTTGCGTCTCCCGAGCAGCAGCTAACGCAAGTGCTAAAGGAGCTTGAATTGCGCGACCAAGAATCATCGCATCTATTTCGTCAGAAGCTGCCAGAAGATGCTCTACGTGCCTTATGGTGACGACGTTTACCAGTGCATGTACGCGCCATCATGTCCGTGTCAACTGAAAGGGACATTACAGCATTACTCGAAATCGTAGACAAAATTGTCGAGAAATTCAACGCTGCCCCAGCTGTAATAGCATCGACATCGAAAACTCCTGCTCCGAGGTCAGATCCAGTTCTAGTGGAAATACTAAATCGACTTGAAAGATTAGAAGTGAACGCAAGAAATCAAGATCCACATTCTGAAAATCGATCCCGTTCACGTCCTCGCTGGCGCCCAAGGTCTCAAACACGCACACGAAATCAAGTTACAGATGAGAAAGAAACATTGTTTTTACCACCCGAAATTTGGGAAAAAGGCGAATAAATGCCGTCCGCCTTGCCAAATTTTCCGAGCAGGAAAACTAAAACCGTCATCGTCAATTGCGGTCAGCGATGGCGTCCACTGGCCTTTGAGTAACCGACAAACAAACAGGGCCAGGATTCCTCGTGGATACAGGTGCAGAGATATCGATAGTCCCTAGCCAAGGCAAAACACGTCAGGAAGAACAAAAATTGTACGCTGCAAATGGAACGAAAACCATCAACGAGTTCGATACTGGGAGCTGATTTTCTACAACATTTCAATTTGCTCGTTAACGTCAAGCGGAAGCGATTGGTGGATGGTAAGAAAATGCTCGAAGCGGTCGTAACACTTTCAGGTAAACCAGCAGAAGCAATCACCACTATGAGTCGACAGACGCCATTTCACAACATCCTCGCTAAATTTCCCGAGTTGACGAGTTCTGTTACAACGCCACAAACCAAAAAGGCAATACTCCGACACCACATACTGGCGAAAGGCCCACCAGTTGCAGAACGAGTTTGCCGATTACCGCAGGACAAATATCAATCCGCAAAGGCTGAGTTTGAACACATGGTGGAAAATGGAATATTTCGTCGTTCAAGTAGCCTATGGGCTAGTCCACTTCATTTAGCTGAGTTTGAATACATGGTGGAAAATGGAATATGTCGTCCTTCAAGTAGCCCATGGGCTAGTCCACTTTATTTAGTTCCGAAAAAGTCCAGTAAAAAACGCTCAGCTGGCTATAACAACGGACGCTTCGAATCTCGCGATGGGAGCAGTATTGGAACAGTTTGTCGACGGAATTTGGCTACCAAAAGGATTTTATTCCAAAAAAATTAGCGACGCTCAACGAAACTACACCGTCTACGATAAGGAATTGTTGGCGATCTATTCAGCTATCAAATATTTTCGAGACAGAGTAGAAGGACACCAATTCATGATACAAACCGACCACAAGCCACTGTGCTACGCTTTCAATCAGAAGTCATCAAAAGCTTCACCACGCCGAATTCGACAACTGGAGTATATTCCCAAGTTCACGACGGACATACTCCATGTTAAAGGTGAAACAAATATTGTGGCAGACACTCTATCTCGACTTGATGCAGTTACCGCGCATAAAGTACTCGATAATGGCCGAGAGCGAGTTACAAAGTCTGTTACACTCGGAAACATCATTGGATTTGCAGAGAGTACAGAAGAGTGGAAAGCATTTGTGCTGTGACTTATCAACAGGTATCACACGACCCTATATACCACAAGCACTCCGACGTCAAGCATTTGATTCTGTGCACCGCCTGGCGCAGCCAAGTGGGAAGGTTACCAGCCGTTTACTACGAGAAAAACTTGTCTGGCCAAAAATGCTCAAGGATATTGCGAATTAGGCAAAATCATGCATTCAGTGCCAAAGCTCTAAAACTAGCCGACACGTTTCGACTTTCCCGTTACAGTTTTCAGCGCCAGATAAAAGATTCGACCATATACATCTCGATTTAGTTAGTGCCAGTCGTAAACAATTTTAAATATGTCCTTACGATGATCGATCGTTTCTCGCGATGGACGCAACCTGTACCAATCATCGAAATCACCGCCGACAGTCGCCAGGAATTTCTACCATCATTGGGCTTCACGTTTCGGTACACCAAGGATTGTTACAACAGATCGCGGTAGCTAATTCGAATCAATGTTTTTCCGTTCGCTAACCGAAATAATTGGTTGTAAACACATCAGGACGACTGCTTATCATCCTTCAGCAAATGGAATGGTGGAACGCTGGCATCGATCCTTAAAGGCAGCACTCATGTGTCATGAAGATGAAAACTGGCTTCAAGCTCTGCCTACAGTTCTTCTCGGCCTTCGGTCTGCCTACAAAGAGGACATTAAATGTACTGCAGCGGAAATGGTATACGGTACCACACTTTGGGTTCCAGGAGATTTTGTTGAAGAAACGGACAGTAGGAGCGATCAGACAGCATTTGTGTCTAAATTTTGGAAAGACATGCGACGACACCATCGATATAGCAGCATATTTATTTTCAAAGACTTCGTCTTTGTACGAGTTGACGCGGCAAAAAAATCTTTGCAGCAGCCGTACTCGTATGTTGGTCCATTTCACGTACTTGAGCGAACGTCCGATAAAATCTTCAAAATCCTCATGGACGGCAGGACATCGCAAGTATCAATCGACAGGTTGAAACCGGCCTACATCTTAAACACAGACATTGAAGAACCGACGCCACCGTTTTCCAACTATTAAAGCCGAAGACCTCCTATTACGAGAATTTACGCGGGACCGAATCAAAACAAGCAACGGAGAGTCACATTGATGTTGACACATCTAGAGGAGGAAATATTGTAGCGGACCTGAAAGCAGTAAAGCGCCTTCTCTCCGTAAATTAGGTCAAAGATGCCGAACAACTTTTTAATATGTATAGCTTAAATTATTATGTATATAATTTCTTCTGGCTTTATACTCCGAACGATAAAGATCAATTTCTGTGCGCTCAATAAATACTATTTTCGATTATCCGAAATTTAGATGTTTCGTTAATATAGGAAACGACGGGAAGACAAGTTTCTATAAAAACATATATGCGCGCCATCTACAGCGTTTGTCTCTATCATATTTGAATCACCCTCGTACATATTTAAAGAAGAAGAAAAAAACGCGTCTCAACCAACTTGTCTAAACTAACTTCTCTTGCTATTTTGTCTGTTCCTCTTAAACTTGCTGCATTACAAAACATCTCTCTTTCGCTCTCTCTCTCTCCTCACTCTACTCATTCTACGCTCAACGAACAAACTCCTGATTGAAGATATTGCAGTATCTTTTGCTCAATTTTTTTGGGTGCTAAATCATCAATATTTTGACATGAAGGGAATGATTTAACTGGGACAAGAAATCTCTTCTTGCCAAATAGATTGCTCACACATGTTTTCTTGCAACAACTTCGATTTCTAGGAAAGATTTCTTACAATTATGTTAACACAGTTTCTTTTTAAATCACATTTTATTTTGACACTGACAGCTGTTTCTCGCTCAAAATTCTGTTAGTGAGTCAGTATTAATCTTTGATTTTTGTTCATTTTATTGCATTTTTTGTTCATTTTATTCCATTTTACAAAGAAACTTGTATTTGGCCCACCCTAAATATATTGAATAATTGACTGCAATTATGAGAGGATGTCCGCATTTTTCATCCCAGTAGGTTCCTACTTGCAAAAATCGATTCGTTCGAGTTGAATTGATTGTCTATATCGTCCGATTCGTCGGTGGGCCATTGGGCGCGAGACATTTACTTATTGGTATGCATTTCTTAGAAAATTTGAGGGTATTAAACAACCCGAAACAATAGAAAGAATATTACCATTAGGAAGAAACACCCATCACGATCACACCTGGCGGTCAGTAATTCAAATTGACTGCACTCGGCTTGTGTTGACACTTGTGATGCCTGGGAATTCGCCCAAAAACAAAGTGTGGGGCCAAGCTGCCACTAATGTCGCTGACGTCGAACGGTGACAGTTTTCAAAACTCTAGGGGTAATGAAATCGATTTGAGGGTGATGGCGCAATGACATTATGGAAAACACATACTTCGCCCTCGGCCAACCCTTAATCGGCCGTTCTTCAAAACTACATTGATGTCCCCACACGATGCACTCGCGTAAAGCACATGAAAATTTTGCCACCACTTTGCGAAAAACTCTACTCAAATTTTTGTTTCATCGTGAATTTTCCCGTATAAAAACGTTGTCGGAATGTTTATTGGTAAACTTTTTACGAGGTTAATTTAGAACTGACGATAAAACAGTCCAAACGAGTTCACGACGCATTTCCTGGAACTTTTCTTGACGAGGGATCCCAGACACTTGTCAACTCCAATTGGGGCACCCATAGTGCCGAATGCCAGGCCCCTCTCTGAGACAAAGCCGCAAGTTATTACAAAATAGGAAGAGTTAATCACCGAAGGCCCAAGAATGGACCTACAATACAATTAGACGGGGAAAAAGGAGACGAGATACACCCATTGAAAGTAACTTGGCATAACCAATTGGAAAGGTAGGAAGAAAGCCACTGAAGCCGACGACAATTTGTGCCGCAAACTTGAAATTTTCTATTCAATCGCAAACTGGTAATTTTCTAATCAAAATGTCGATCGACTGCTTAGAGAAAACTAGTTAAAGGGTTTCTACTTGAAGATGCCTGTCCTCTTAATGTTATTGCTCCTGAATAACAGAAAATTCCTCAAGATTGGCCATAGAAAATCGATCTTTAATGAATTCATATTAATCTGGAATCAAGTTATGCTTTACTACAGAGCATTTTTTGAGTAACTGATGCACACCAATAGTTTAGAGAAATAAGATAATAAAGAAATGGGACAGTAATATTAGCAGAAGAAAGAACGATTTTTTAAAAATTGACAAAAATAGAAGCGGAATGTATAATTATTTGAAAAAAAATAGAAAAGGGACTACAGGTTTATTATGATAAGGACTCCATGAAGAAGACAGAGAAACCATGAACCAGCATCTATACTCGTAGAGACACGACGAAACCGATGACATTTTTGACTTCATCAGAAGAAAACATGATAAAGGAAATGGACGGTTGGTGAGAACCAGAAATAAACGGAATTTATTTATTTTTATTTTTTTATTTACCAACCAAGGTATAATTTCTTTTTATCATTCTACATATCAGCTTTTTACAGTATAAATTTACATCAGCAGTGATTTAATAGAAGGATTAAGAACCGAGGGACTTGGATAAATTGGGATATGGTTGGGGAATAAAGACGGCTCATCCTTTTGAAAATTTGGCACACCTATTTATCGGCTTATTATCACCATAGATAGTATGATGTTTCCTTTCTACGAGCAAAGGTGAATGTCTCGTAAATCTTACTGGCTCGTTCAAGTTTATTTTGTTGATTAGATGTTGGACTTTGATGGTTCCTCTTAGGACATCAAATGCAAAGCAAGAGAACATAACATAATATAGTTCTACGGGAGGCAAGTGATGTCATATTGAGAATAGATAGCCTATTATCATACGAGAATGATGGCAAATTATGGACATTTTTTGGATCATCGAGGGATCTCAAAGCAAACAGTAAGAATTGTTTCTGAACGGACTCAAACTTCTCTGAGTGAACATCAAAGACAGAATTTCAAACGACATAAGCGTATTCCAGAATTGGGCGCACTAATGATGTGTATAACGTTTTCGTTACCTACAAATTCTTATATTCCTTCGCGCGTTGCTTGATAAAACCTAGGAGTTTATTAGCTTTGCAGAGAATTTCATGGAAGTGCAAATTAAAGCGGAGTTTTTTATCCAAGCGAACATCAAGATCTACTACACTGTCAGCTCTGGAAAGCTTTGTATTGTTGAGGTGATAATCAGATAATGAAATTGTACCTTTTCGTGAAAAACTTATCACCTGGCATACCTCAAGATTTAGATGTAGAAGATTTTTTTAGACCACTCTAATCGAGTGTTTATTTTGCCTTGTAGGAACAAAGAATCAATTTGGAATGCTATCAGATGATATAATTTGAGATCATCCGCATAAAATAACTGTGGTATATCGGAAAACACTTCAGAGAGGTTCGGTATTAAAATGTTGAAGAGAAGAGGTCCGTGGTGACTGCCTTGAGGAACATGAGTCGATCTGGATTTACGTGGGATCCCACCATGAGAGGCCTATCCCCACATTCATCATTAGACAGTGATTGGTTTAAGCACCCATCATCACCCCCAAGCATGGTTCCAGTTTACATTGAGGGAACTCTCAACTTTCATACTGGTAGATACGAGACCTAGCTGTATCTAACGCTATAAGGTCAACGCCAACCTTTGTTTGCACCACAACCACCACGATACTCCCCGAAGGGCCGCAACCAATAAACTGACCATCCGAAGATAGAGGCTTATCAGCTGCCCATGGTACCTGAGTATACCTCCAGGGTTGAGGTTTGCAGCTATGAATTGATCTGGTTATCGAACAATCACATACCCACTATGTTTTGGATCAAGTTCCTGTCCTAGTATTTGTACTAAGCGATTCGGGTACCTCGGGAACGCCAGTCACCGTCGATTTCAATGGAATCGAAGACGACAGCCCAACAATAGCAGTTGCACTCCTTTGAACAATTAACTTTGGGGTAGTGGATAGTATGGCAATCCCTCTATAGTTTTCAACGGCTCCTTTGGTTTTGTTTTTATGGATTGGAGTTAAGTGGGAGGACTTCCAGTATGCTGGGAATACGCCGCTTAATAGCGATTTGTTAAAAATGATGCAAAGAGGTAAAACTTATTGTTCACTTCATTGAAATAAAAAATATGGTGGAAGTAAATCAGGGCCAGGTCCATGATTCAAATCAAGAGTTTCAATTGCGTTGAGTACGTCACCTTCTGAAACTGAAAATTCTTGAAGTACAGTCCCAAATTCTGTGTTTAGTGGTGAGAATTAGGGGAATTGTTTGCTGAACAGCTAATTGATTGAAAGTGGTCTGCCAAATAATTACTGATTTCTTCTGGGAGAGTAGAACTGCAGTCTTTATACGTCATTTGTTTAGCGTAGCCAGGAGCTTTGTGCTTGATGTTCACAAATTCAAAAAATTTCTTGGGGTTTTTGATGTTTTCACCTAGAAATTGACATAGACTTCATAGAATTTCAATGGAAGAGATGGAATAGTTGCAAAAAAAGTAGCATAACAAAGTTCACAAATGTCTTGAGCAAAGGAAGCGAGGCGGTCATTAAGAAGTCGAAAATATTGGTCGAAGGTTTAGGAGAACTAATGTTTTTCCAGAAACGCTTGGATTTAAATTAAGCGAGGTATCAATGCTCCTGAAATAAGATTTCGTTTCTTTTTTCGCCCTAGATCCAAACTGAGAATATGTTAAGCGATCCTTAGAAGACCTCGCATGGAAAAATGCACGTACCACATTTCGGTTTAACTAGGGTTTACCATTTGAATCTCGTGAACAGGCTAAAGTTGACGCTGGTAATACCGAGTTGAAGAATTCATAGTTATTGCAAGCAGTAGCATCAGGATCAAGACCATGAAAGAAAGAACTCTGATCAACAGGATGAATTGAGTGTTAAATTGGCTTTGTAGAAATTGTGACGCTACCACTTGGGAGGACGAATTCGAGCGGCTTCGACAAGAGACTCTTCAAAACCAGAGTAGAGGATAGTGTGGATTAGAATGTTCATAAGGGAGAAAACTGGAGAATGATTTTTTTTTTAATACCTCCATTCCATGCAACTCTCTCCATCACATTTTTTTCGTCGCACAACGCTCTTGCGATCTGCACTTCACATTTCGTCGCTTCTTCTAGTGTGACACCCAGACAATGTTTATAACATCGGTATAAGGGTGCACATAAAAATATATGAAGTCATTCTATTAATCCTTTCTTGTCCAATTCGTGATCAGCTCTCAGAGATAAAAAAAATTATAAATTTGACGCAGTTAAAAAAAACTCTGAGTTATAAAATAGCTGTCTCTTCAAGCATCTCGACGATAGGGTTTCAAAAATGCCCTAAGATGCTATGTTGAACTTTACTGGACTGAATTTCAAACGTTATTAATCAAATACTCTTTAAGCCTTTTCTTAAAGACTATAAGTGAGTTTGCTTCCTTAACTGAATCAGGAAGATTGTTGTATATTCGCAGCGCGTCATTTGTAGCATCGTTCTTCATACGGTCCGTTCTTGCAAAAGGTATTACGAATTGAAAGAATTGTCGATGCCGCTAAAAAACAAGTCCAGGAAACGGTATTTACAATAGTATTAGAAACAATAACGTGTTGCGAGTGGCCGCGAAGAAGTTAAAAGTGAAATTTTCGAGAAAAATGTAGGGAACCGACTTCAAAATGGATGGAATAAATTACATTGAGTTGGCGTAAATCTGATGCGGTGATAGCTGCGACTTGTTGCTAATTTGTACCTAAAAACAGCTTGACACGGATTCCATACAATCCATCTCATCCTTTTTAGGCGATTCCATGAAGTACATCTCATCCTTTTTAGGGTCTTTTGAGATCGATTCACATTTTCCAAAATTTTTTTGGTTGTTTCTATTCAAAATTATAAAAAAATTATTATTTCCCTTTTTTATTCGTTGTAATTATTTATTTGCCCATACGCCGACGTTTCGAAGCACACACTTGCTTCTTCATCAGTGGTACAATAACTAAACTTACATTTTGCTTAAAGCTACTTATATACCTACTACTTTTACAATTTTACCCCTTACCCTAATTACTTCCTTAATTGGTTATTACGGCTAATTACTCTCATAAGGGGTGAGAAATTATTACCTAGATCGGTGTTTAATAGTATTTCCTGTGGTTGTCTTGCTATCACCAGGCTTTCGTAGGCGTCCAATTTGTTTGCCGATTTGAGTTCTTTGATTAACTCAAGATTCTCGTCGCTCATGCTGTGCTTCTGCTCTACAATATGTCTTGCTACCGATGATTTAATTGTACTGCTGCTTTTCTTGTGCCTGACTGCCGCTTCCGCCTCCTTAATATGCTCTTTAAATCTTGTTTTGATTAATCGCTTTGTCTGGCCGATATAAACGTGTGAGCACTGAGTACAGCTAACCCGGTAAATTCCGCTGACTTCCTCTTTGGTTTTCTTGTCCTTAGCTGATCCTAACATCGTCTTCAGTTGATGGTTTCTGCTGTGTGTGACGACCTGAATATCATGCGCTTTAAATAATTTCTTAACTTTCTCCGTTAAGCTAGAGTATGGTACCGAGATTCTACGGATTTGTTCAAGCTGTTCATTTTGTGTGTACAACGTTGTTAGTTCGTCCTGCCTTTGCCGCTTCATTTTTTTGCGAATTAATTGATCCACTATTACGGCTGGGAATCCATTTATTGTTGCTGTCTTAACAATGTAGTCACGTTCTTTTTTGAACTCTTCACTACTCAACGGTATTTTTATCAACCTATGTACCATCGAATGATAGGCTGCCATTCTATGCTGATATGCGTGGTTAGAATCACTGGTGATCGTGCGCTGCGTGCTTGAAGGTTTCCTGTAGATGCCAAATTCTAGGTGTTGATTATTGCGAATAATTTTGAGGTCCAGGAAATTCAATACATTGTTTACCTCCTCTTCCATGGTAAAACGTATGTTTTGGTGAATGTTGTTGATTTTCTCCAACGTTACTTTAGCTTCGTCCTTTTTCACCACGGCCAAGACATCGTCAACGTATCGCCACCATATTCGAGGCGTTATTTGGAGATTGTCCATTTTTTCCTCAAATTTGGCCATGAATACTTCAGCTATTAACGGAGAAAGGGGGTTTCCCATCGCAGTCCCGTCTTTTGTTTTAAAAAACTTACCTCTGAAGGTAAAGTAATTCTCTCTCATACATAATGCTGCTAATTTTATATATTGCCTAGTTGTTTTTTTGGATGCATGATCTGCATTGCCATCTTGTAACCAATCTTCGAAAAAACATAGTGCCTCTTTGACAGGGATACTTGGAAATAGTGCCTTGAATTTGGCATCTACAGGAAACCTTCAAGCACGCAGCGCACGATCACCAGTGATTCTAACCACGCATATCAGCATAGAATGGCAGCCTATCATTCGATGGTACATAGGTTGATAAAAATACCGTTGAGTAGTGAAGAGTTCAAAAAAGAACGTGACTACATTGTTAAGACAGCAACAATAAATGGATTCCCAGCCGTAATAGTGGATCAATTAATTCGCAAAAAAATGAAGCGGCAAAGGCAGGACGAACTAACAACGTTGTACACACAAAATGAACAGCTTGAACAAATCCGTAGAATCTCGGTACCATACTCTAGCTTAACGGAGAAAGTTAAGAAATTATTTAAAGCGCATGATATTCAGGTCGTCACACACAGCAGAAACCATCAACTGAAGACGATGTTAGGATCAGCTAAGGACAAGAAAACCAAAGAGGAAGTCAGCGGAATTTACCGGGTTAGCTGTACTCAGTGCTCACACGTTTATATCGGCCAGACAAAGCGATTAATCAAAACAAGATTTAAAGAGCATATTAAGGAGGCGGAAGCGGCAGTCAGGCACAAGAAAAGCAGCAGTACAATTAAATCATCGGTAGCAAGACATATTGTAGAGCAGAAGCACAGCATGAGCGACGAGAATCTTGAGTTAATCAAAGAACTCAAATCGGCAAACAAATTGGACGCCTACGAAAGCCTGGTGATAGCAAGACAACCACAGGAAATACTATTAAACACCGATCTAGGTAATAATTTCTCACCCCTTATGAGAGTAATTAGCCGTAATAACCAATTAAGGAAGTAATTAGGGTAAGGGGTAAAATTGTAAAAGTAGTAGGTATATAAGTAGCTTTAAGCAAAATGTAAGTTTAGTTATTGTACCACTGATGAAGAAGCAAGTGTGTGCTTCGAAACGTCGGCGTATGGGCAAATAAATAATTACAACGAATAAAAAAGGGAAATAATAATTTTTTTATAATTTTGGTTAGCTAGTTCGTTGAAGCATCCGACATAATTTAATTGTTTCTATTCGTCAGAATTTTCAACAATTTGAATGGTTTCCAAGTTTGAGTAATGATTTAAAACACATATTCACAAAACCAAGGATCAGAGAGGCGTCTTCAAAGATAGTTCAACTTCGTTACTAGACATAGAAGTGCAATCATGTTTTCCTAAATTCAAATTGAATATGAAAAAATTCTCCTAAATACATACACATATGTACATACGAGTATCTCCTCCACAAATCGATACAGAAAGTTACACGCTCTACCAATTCCCCCCCCAAAACTACTCATTAAATTCCAATAAATCATCTGAGTCATGTAAATTGCTCGCTACTAATTTCATATGTGCAAATTAAACTTTAATCCACGGTTTAATCTCCGTGATTACCATTACAAGCCGCCAGACAAAACTCGTAATTGCTGAGCCACCAATTAAGGCCAAAACAACAGAAAGGGCATCGCCATGTCTCTTTTGCTACATAAATCGCGTTCAACAATCCAAATTGTAATAAATTCACACCGAAAAAAACTCATTGGGGTTATGGTCAAGTTCATCGAGAGAAAGAAATTCGCCAAAATAAGGCAAAAAAGTGAAAAGAAGACAAGTCAATAGCTGTTTGACGTAATACGGTCGTAACCGTAACCTTGTCCGCCAGTGAACTGGCATCGCTAACAACCTGTTCCCGTCTGCCACCCTCTGCTTCTGGCTACACACATCCCCCGCACTCTACCGGCTGCTATACACCACTGCTCTCCATTTTGCATTAATATCCATCGACCCAACTCGCTCTTGTCTGATTAAAGCCGCCGCCGGTCGCGAGGAGCCAATCTCGCGACTTTATATCTCATTCCAATGCCATTGCCAAAAATAATATCAAACAGCGGCCAGGTGAGAAATGAGTGGAGCTCCCCAAATCCAAGCCCGGCCGGCAGGTATTGTATCTGTAGCTGAAACGAGTCGCGCCAGTCCCCCACCTACCCAAAATCGAGCTCTACTCTCCGCACATATCCAAACTTTCAAGACACGACTGTTTGGTGGCAACTGGGTTGGGAAGATCATTCGCAAAACTTTTAATTTTGGCAATGCGTTTCACATTCGCGCACCGAACAGTGCACACTGAAAATCTATCTACGGGCACACACATCATATGTGCAAAATGTGAGAACGTCACCTGCAGTCGCGAGCAATGAAAGCGTTTGCGAGTAGTAGAGATTCGTGTGGCGGCGCGACGCGTTCAAGGTGAAGGTGGTTTGTCCCCGCGTCTGTCGTCGGGAATTACGCATTCAAAATTGATATGGACACGCGATTACAAACAAGGAGCACAAATTGTGCTCTATTTGGTCAGCTTGTGACACATTTGCATAGCGAATAAGCTTTAGCCAAAGCTTGAGGAAGAAGAGTCGCGACTGGATCTAACTTAGAAGTGAAATGAACACGCGAATTCCGCAAGTATCTGAATCTCAAATAAAAAGTCTTCATCGAGAACAAGAATTAGATATTCAAATTAAGTGCGTGTAAAGTGTGGGGCGAAATAATAGACGCGAAACTAATTCTATTCAGAATTCAGATGATTGGAATTTTAACACATTCTTTGGAGCGGGTTAAAAATAAATATGCATCGTGGGTTTTATTGAGTTAGAGAAACTTGGGAAAGGAAAGATTATTAGATATGGATCGCTCGGATACAACAGAAGAATAACCATCGCTTTATTGAAATTTGTGAAATATTCACCGTAGATCGCATCTGTCTTCGAGGAAAGAGAATGAATCTCTCAAAATTGTTGTCAATCCCACAGTAACTAATCTTAAAACAACAGGAAATGAGATTGTCCCTAATTCTCCCTATCATAATGCATTCTATCCTTCTAAAAGCTTTGGCTGAGTTTTCAATTGAAATCATTGCAATCTTTTCAGGGGTGGTAAATTTAAGCTAAACCACATGAGCTACGGTTATTGCAAGAGTGTTATACCTTCTGCTGAAGGTTTCGCAATAGTGATGGGGCACGTTCATCGAGGGGGAGCACCATTGGCGCAGAGAAATAAATTTAAATCTTTTTAATTTCATGAGCGGAAAATCTTAACTGCAATCTAGTGGGTTGATTGATAAAATAATTCATTTCTTTCGATATCGTAATCGTCGTTGTTTTTTATTGAAACTTCTATCTTTTTCGTTGGTGTACACTGGCTCACAGCTTATTTCATGAGGGTACACAATTCCAGACGTATGCTTTAGGCCGTTGGCTTAGTAGAAACGAGATGTGTTGGGTATTCCAACATAAGCAGCACTCTGAAGCAAATTTTTTTCCAAAACATGGAGTTATATGATTTTGTCGATGCTAGCTTCAATGAACTCCAAATTTCCAATCCCGGTTGGCCCAAACCATTATCCTTACGAGGCCATAACTTCACTGTAGCTTTTAAATTTTCTTTTTGCAGTTCAGTATGACATGCCATCAGAGCCAAAAATATTAGATGTAGACTCGTCGGGGAATATGACGCTGTTCCAAAAGTCCGGGGCTTTGTTCGCGTACTTCTTAGCAAAGGCAAGTCGCGACTCATCTGACTTTTCTGCTTATGAATGGATTTTTTCTAGCCACTCGAGCATTGAAATTGTTGTCTTGGAGCACGCGACGGACAGTTTCTGCACTGCATTACTTACCTAGTCCTTGCTGTATCTCTGTGACTAGATTTGGAGCCGTGAACCTTGGGTTCGCCTTGATTTTACTTTCAATAAATCGTAGTCCGTGCGGTGTAGTGGTTAGAGCACTCCCTCTATATGCCAAAGATCACTGGTTCGAGTCTCGTTTGTGACAGCGAGATTCGCTTCGAGTGATTCTTTGGATGGACTATAAGCCCGTTCAGTTATGATACGTACTGATTTTAAATCAGAGCGTATCGCAGCTGGGCGGACGGAAACACGTACAAAGCGTGGAGCTGACCATATCACCTTCCCGAGTGCCAATATATTCAAGATAATGAGATATTGTATCTCAAAGCGAAGTCCCGAAAGGGGCTGTAGTGCTAAAAGCAAAAGCAAATCATTCGTCGAACGAGTTGAAAATTTGGTTAGGCTGTCTGTTCTTATTTTGAAGTCGATTTTCATAAACGAAGCGTTCAATGATGCTTTGTACTGCAATGGAAGACAAATTAACTATATGAGCAATTTCCTGCTAGAATTAACCGTTCTTGAAATAATATCACCAATTCTCACTGCTCAATTGTCGTGCGATTTTTCGAAAATCAACAGGACCAGTAACTCAACTTCATTTAACGTTCTGTACTCCTTGCGTTCAGTCACCAATCAAACGTCTCAAGGCTTCTAGCCTCGCCCAATCCAAAACAAAAACATCGACAGTCGTTTCTCGTTGAGACCTCCGGTTCGTCAAAAATGCCATAAAGCTCATGGTTGACTCGAATTCGCTATTGATCCCCATCTAGCTTCACTCCAATTTTGCGCCTCATGACCCGTCTCTCGGAGACGTTCTATATTTTTGCGGATGCTTGGGTTAGGATCCGTTTCACACCCATCGCATAGCACAGATCTTATCACAGGTTTGTATGCTTGGATCTTTGTTTGCCTGCATTTAAAGCTGGTCTTCAAGATCGTCAAAATTAAATGAAATATTTTGTTTGCGAGATACAACTATCTATAGATCTTGATATCACCCAACCCCGCAGGTTGTATATAGAAAAACATCCTGAATTCCCTGCACTTTATGATTTTGTCTTTCGGTATTTTAAAACGAATTTCAACCTTACTTTCGGCAGTCAGTCAGATATCTGTCAAAAATGCGACAGATTTCGAAACATTTTTGTTCTCCGTCTATCTGCCAGTATAGACGCAAGGAAGTAGAAACGAATAAGCTTTAAATTTATTTAAGGTAAAATTTGCCCATACTGACCTTAAAAGAAAAAGAAGCACCTTCATCAAAAAGACAAATGTAGAAATGTTGTGCATTGATTATAAACAAATATTCCGCTTCCAAAAGTGCCAACTTAAAAGTGAATATCACCGAAATCTAAATTCTCTTAGCAGTTCCTTTTTTATTTAAATTTTATTCCAGAAGTTTTTATATTTGGATTGGAATTGTAACGAATTATTTAGCTCAGTCTTCTGGAGCAGCCCAATCGCTGTGGGATATTTCTTTGTTTGTTTTTTTTCTTTAGCACTAGAGCCTCTTCGAAGCTTCGCTTTGAAATAATTAAGAGTATTTTATTATCTTCAACGAATTTATTGGCACCCGAGAAGGTGATATGGTTAATACCACGCCTTGGTTGTGTGTCTGCTCACCCAGCTGAAACCAGTACGCATCATAACTGAACGGGCTTATATTCCGTCCGAAGAAGCACCTGAACAAATCTCGTTGTCATCAACAGGGCTCGAACCAGGGACCTCCGGCTTACGCAGCGAACACTCTAACCACTACACTACATAGGTTACTTTTTTTTTGATTGGTTATTTTATTTTATTCACAAAAATCCACTCGATATTTCAGTACTTAAATTTTATCTGTAAAAAACAAAATATTTAATTCTATTCAATCTTATTTTTCGATTTTACTGTATTCATTTGCGGTATAAGTAAAGTATAGTAAAATTTTAAAAATTTTTGTAAAAATCATCCCATTCTCCTTCGTTGTATGTGTTTTATATACGAGTAGGTGGCCCAGCACGGGAGTATGGCATGCCTTTTGGATGGATGTAATTGAAGCAAACAATAATGTCCGCCGGCTTATCTGAATAGCCTTTACATAACAGTTACATTCTAAATCACTAGAGTTGAAGTGAAATCAAGTATTCCAAAAGTCGTAAATGGGGGAATGTCCATGCATAAGCTCGAATAAGTCCTGCAGAGAGTGATCTTACGGCGCGATGCTTGGACGATCCGGCAGCATAGCAATTTCAATTGATGTCATTTCTGATTTCCTTCATATCTGTGATCCATTTGACAATAATTTTAAACTCTTTTCTTCTTCCCTTTTCGTCAATTAAATTTTCGATTCTAAATTTTTTGCTTCATATACTGGCAAGATTGTTCATAAAATCAGGTTTAAACACATTTACTACAATTTTCATCTTTCCTTCATTAATTTTACCGTCCTACTCGCATACATATTTCCAATTCATTTGCTTTTACTCTTAATTTTATTTTTTTCGATTGCTTTAAAGTAATTTGTAATTACCTTCTCAGTAAATCATTTGGTGATAATTGTCTTACATAAACACAAAAAATACTAAACTAAGCTGATGAAAATTTAGTTATTGTTTCTATTCTGCATGCGAACTCATACTTTTGATTTGATTAACTGCAAATATGCAGGAGATTATAAATGTTAGCTTGAAAATATCGCTATTTTGATTACACTGTCAAGAACTCATCACGATATAACAGATCCAGAGGGATAGTTACATTGCATTCGCAGAGCAATGAATATAGCTTATTAGGAAAGTGAGCTGGATCTTGTAGAATATTATTCGCTTTCTGCTTTCGAAATTTAACCGCGGATATTTTTTTTCTGACGAAGATAAATATTGGTTCAGTTTGGTCCCTACCGGGTGATCTTTATGTGATGATGCATGTGCTGCAAGTATACGTATTAAGATTTGGTTGACAAGTAAGAGATGGTCACCCGACAAACATTTACATACAAACTATTGATAATTCTGTGTATGATCTTCAACGAGAACAGAAGAAAAAATGACAGCGGGTAATAAGTGATGATGAGTCCAGATGTTATAACATCGTTTTCTTATTTACTGAAGTGGTAATCGTATTGAATTTGGAAATCCGGAGATTTCGCACAATGCCTTCTAACGTCGAATTTCCAGGGAAAACTATTGTCTGATAATTGACCATGATAGAATAAGAAGTAGTTTTTAAATAATTAACGTGATTATGTTCTCATTTTCGTAAGTTCAGTTCTCCATAAATATGAATTCCGCCCAATGTGTATCGATCTCGACGTTATCAATACTCTACAACTCGCGCACCCGCCACTTATCAACATTTCATGAATGTAATCCCACATTGGCATGATCTGTTAAACTTGTAGTTCGATGTAAATGTAATTCGATTTCAATTTCAATTGAATACTCATCCTAAAGGCAATTGAATGATGATTGTGTACATATGGAATTATTTTGTAAAACTCATATTGTTACGGAATCACTTTGTATTTTAATTTCAGTATTTTTAACTTTTCTCTCCCAAAGTAAATTTACACAATCCCAAACTTAAAGACTTCATAGAAAGCACTTCCTGTACAAATTTTATTCTGAAGTGGTGTGTAATAACCAAGTAGCATAAAAATCAAATATAGAATTGAGTTCGATTGGAAATTTATTGAAAAGAGATAAGAACTCGTACATATGATGGACCTTTTTAAAAGACAACGAACGTGACACTATGCATTTTATCTAATTTACTGTATTATGTATTGGATAGGTTAAAAAGTATTGAGCCTTTTTGTCACTAGATGGTGTTTGTTGCCATATATCGGGCAACACTAATCAGATTGAGTCAAACTGACATGCGTTTGAAAGATGACATTCCAGTCTACAATTCTCATATAGACAGTTTTGCATTTCGTCATTCGTGTCAAAAGTTGTATTCATTTAAAAATGAGTGAAATTTCTGAAAAAACCCGTTACATTTGACAATATCACTAAGATCAAGGTGAGAATACACCGCAGGCTCGTGAAAAAATTTGTGGTGTCTACGGTCATACTTTATCAAAAACCACAGCCAGGAGCTGGTTCGCTCGCTTTCGTTCTGGAAATTTTGATGTCAAAGTTGCACCTCGCTCAGGTCGGCCAATCACTGAAAGAGTCGGTGAAATCTTACAAAAAATTAAAGAAGACCAACACACGAGCAACCATGACATTGCTAAGGAACTGAATATCCATCACCAAACAGTTTTGAACTATTTGCGTAAGGCTGAATACACAAAGAAGCTCGACGTTTGGGTGCCATATGAATTCACATAAAAAAAATTTGATCGACCGAATTTGCATTTGCGAAATGCTAATAAAACGCAACGAAATCGAGCCATTTTTGAAGCAAATCATTACGGGCGATGAAAAATGGGTACAATACGAGAATGTCATTCGAAAAAGATCATGGTCCAAAAAAGGTGAATATCACAAACGACTTCAAAGCCAGGATTGACACCAAATAAGGTTATGCTGTGTGTATGGTGGGATTGGAAGGGACTTGTTTATCATGAGGTGCTAGCACCTGGCCAAACACTCAATTCGACTCTGTACTGTCAGCAATTAACCAGATTGCAACAAGCAATTCAAAAAACCGGCCAGAATTGATCAATAGAAAGGGCGTTGTCTTCCATCATGACAATGCCACACCACACACATCTTTGATGACCCGGCAAAAATTGACAGAGCTTGGCTGGGAAGTTTTGATGCATCCACCGTATAGTCTAGACCTTGCACCATCAGACTACCATTTGTTACGATCTCTGCAAAACTTCCTTAATGAAAAGAAATTCACTTCAAAAAGGGACTGTGAAAATCACTAGGCCAAGTTTTTCGCCGATAAACCACAGATGGAATAATGGCTCTACCCAAAAAATGGCAAAAGGTAATGGAGGATATGTACTTAAATAAAATCCATTTTAGATAAAATCGAAAAATGACAAGAGGAGGCCCAATACTTTTCAGAGTATCCAATATATAGAAAAAAATTATTTGTAATTGAATGCAATCAATACATTTGAAATACCACAATCGTGTAGCTTATGTGCTGAGAAGGATATTGACAATCCGAAAACCTGATTTTATATAAGACTATTTCCCTCCTTATGTGAGGGTGCTCCGGCTTGGGCTTGCGGTTCCGTCTAGCCTGTTGAAGACGGCGTGAGCACCAGTCGCTTAGACCAATAGGCCCCTTTTGAGCCGGCAAGGGACAAAAGCGGCTCGCCAGAGTATTAAAACGTCGCGTCGGATAACGATTTTGCGGGAGCTAGACACTGGGTGCTAAAAGAAACCCGCAACACGCGGATACCGACAAAATACGGAACTCCCCCAACATCAACAGGCTTCTTCACTGGTTCCCTGGGGCAAACCTGAACCTTCCACAACTCTGAAGTTTCCCACTGTGCTTAAGGAATATCGAGAATACTCTCCGTCAACATGAACCAAAACGCTGCAAGAACTAAAGGAGCTTACAAGTTCACGATATCCCCAAACACTTCCCGGGACCCCAAAGGATTCACGCATTCCACCTCCGTACTTGACGACGCAAATATGCGAGCTCACTTCAAAAGTGAGTACGCTGGCTGAGCTACTTTATGTTGACTAGCAAATGGAAAGCAAGGTTTTGAAATGAATTCATGCGCACATGAAGTTAAAATTACTATTATATTGGCCCAATTTCACTTTTGAAATAATTCTTAACCTACTAAAGTTATCTACCTTCGCTCTATATCCTACGTGGTACGTTGGGGGCCCCTTTGATGATGGCAACCGGATTCGCTCACTTTTTGGCACATTACACTTCTCGATCCGCACGATACTTTCCACAACACAAAGAAGATACGCTGCCACCGATAATTCGGATCGCCCGCCCAATCGTTGACTTCTTCCGATAAGAACAAATTGTAGCCTTCCGCCTTGAAGGAGAGCTGTTGCTTCCTGACCCATTCGCAGTAAAAACAGAAGCCTTTTAACAACTTGCGCCGCAACGGTTCTTTTTTTCTCTATTCAAGTTTAGCTCAAGGCCAGATTATCCATCTTCACTGCTGCTCAACATTCTGTAGTCCACGCACCGTTAATGGGGATTCCAACCAATTTTCAACGGCCATACTTCTTTCGCGCAGAAGCCTTTCATCCAAAACGAACCTCCCGTAAGTACAAGCCAAACACAACAACTTTGTACATGTAGTAGTCAGCCTACAGAGGATCGTATGTGAGTAGTGAATATATTTTCACCATTACATTTTAGTTATAAGTTTTTGGTAAATATTGCAGTTTTTCCTATTTCTGTTTAAGCATTACACAGTTTGGCGTAGAGCTCGTGGCGTGGATAGTGGTCGGGATGTATTGGGCATGAGTCGTATCTATTTTCTAGATGCAATTCAGTAACAAGATGGCGATTGTTTCAGGTCCATTTTTATGCGGTCGTTTATCCTGATCCTACTTAACTCTAGTTTTTGTTTCGAACAAAATGGACTGACTTCTAAAATTGATCTTTAAGTTTAGTAAATTTCCGAGAAATAATGGGAATAAAATTACAATAAATATCCTCACCGACCCTTCAACTCGTGGAGTGGTTTGTAAAGACGTGTCCTGTGTGCTTGCCATTGACGCTGGAGTGCTAGGAATCCTTATGAGCCGTGACACGACGAGAACTTAGTATTATACAAACATTTTTTTTTTTGAGTTACTTAAATAGTCATCGATTGCCAATGAAGAGATACGATAAAGAACGATGTATATAATATAAAAATATAATAAATCATGATTTTTAACAAGAACTCAAGGTCTTCTTTCTGTTTTGGACCTTACCGGGAAGAAGACCCGCAACGATGATCAGGTACCTCCACTCATCTAGCCATCGGGCTGTGGTGCTTTCCTTGTTGTAGGGGCTCTTGCCGGGATGAAAAGTCCTCGCATGCGGACTCGTGACATCGAGGAGGGGTGCGAAAGGACACCAATCCCAACAGGATGCCCCACCTCTCTTCGTGGTACACAATTTTCTTCGTCAATGACGAGGTTGTCTGTCTGATAGCGTGTAGGAGCATAAGAAGATTGGGTAGAATTTAAAAAAAAACAATATTAGCCTTTACTTCTGTCGTAGGCCTTTCTGTAATATAAACTTTGTAATTCGTGTATGCGAAATAAATTGCAGTGAGACTTGGTGCTAAGAAACCCGCCCCAGAACCCCCTAGACACTAGCCTTGCAGGCCATGCATGCGTCCCAGCATCCATTCTTAGCTCGCTGAGACAGCATGACACCGCTGCAACGCCTTTAAGGACATTCCTTTCCATTAAAATTCACTGAAGATCGTTAAATTGAAGGATTACATCACGTACACTACTGAAGTTTGATTCAAGTTTTCCCGGAAGTTGAATTAGAAGGTAAAACACTATCAATATTGCGTTTCAACCTCGACCGCAGTAGCAAAGAGAATAAAATTCCATTGAACCTAAGAATTGTTAAAATTGATTTATTCTTGTTTTGCAGTAGTTCAAATTATATTTTAAAACTTCATGTGTTCATGTTAATGAAGAAAAGATAATCAGGTTATCATATTCATTCATTTCTCAAATAACCCGCCTTGATGGCTCCACTGCTTGAGTTAGTTTTTTTTATGTAGGTGGCCTAGTACGGGCAGCATATTCAACCCAAAAGATCATCGAAGACTGGCTGTTGTGCAAAGTTTGGACTGTACGTGCAACATAAAGGAAAAAATGGAAAAATCATGGGATTGGTCCAGCGATACCACTGGAAATAATATGAGGAAAGCTAATAGATAACACATCCAAAGGAATCGAAGTTGCTAAGTGATGTGCCTACGTGAAAATGTTTACAAAACAGGCAATAAATACTCTTAGAATCTACGAGCAGTTGCTATGTCGCTACAAAGGTACCAATTAAGTACTTTCGTGAAAGGTAAATAAGTATAATCACAAACGAACACGGTAAGCATCGCATCTCACTCAACCACGCAGCTTCGGTGGCTATCAATTCACTTGATTTGGCTGTTTTTTTTTCGTTTTAACCAAGTTTTTGCATAGGACCACGAGCTCGCGCGTATCTTAAAGGCAAGTCAGATAAACTGATTCGAAAGTTTTCTTTCCTTATACTCGTATACCTCGGTACTTCGGTCTAATGAGCCTCTCTAGTTGATAGATCGGTTAAAGCTTGGGTATTCTGCAAGAAAGAATTGTATTTAGTTTGTTAAAGGATGGAATTCTCAAATAATTAGAGCTTAACTATTCATCTTTCATAAAACGTTTCCCCTTGAGGGAATCTTCTTATCTAACGATTTATAAGATGAAATATTCCCAAGATTCTACTGAGTCCGCTGCTATAATCTTTTAAATTATTCCGATTAAAAATTTCTAACAGCCCCAACATTCCACATTTTCCCACAATCTATCAGAACATTTTCTCCCATCACTGTTGCCAAGTCTCAAATAAAAACCATCACAAATTATTGCATAATTGCTGGGAATTCGCGAAAAGCGTTCCGCAAACCACCCGCTCTTTGTTATTCAATATCAACCACGCGGTGCTGATGTTTTCGCGCAAATGTTTCCTCCGAAGCAATTCAAAGTGTTCCAACGAAAGTGAAAAGCCTGTCATCGCAGCGGCAAAGTCGTTTCGAATTCACTTTTCCCACTGTTACCACGCGCTCGTTAGCTTCTAGAGCTCCACCGGGCAATCGGATACTTTCTTTCGGCCTTTCTTTCCCATCAAAAATGAACGGCGGAATGCTAACCGCTAGCTAAACTCCCCAGCCAATGATGACGGTCTCGTTGCTGGCTGACGGCGGCAGTTAGCGGCGCAATGACGTTGAGACGGAAATGGGGGGCGGCCACGATGTTCAGTTGGCCCGTCATGCAATTCACCATGTGGTCGGACGTTAGTTTGGAATTGGGACCATCATCCGTTGGCGTAATGATTGCGAATATTAAATTCAATGAGAATGTGATTCAACGGAAACTACTCAAGTTTGCTAGTTTTTCGCGGTCTAACGGCGTTTTGTGGTGAGTTCTTAAAGACACGACGAGTATACACAAGTACATAAATATTTCCTTGAGGCATACACCACCCACCGCGTGAATTGGTCCACCGCGAGTGAGCGCATGTTTGAGGTTCCACTGTGTGGCGAACGAGAGCGGCTCGACAGCTAATCATTGCGGCAATTTGGCGGGTTAAGTGCTATTTGCTGAGATCTTTGAAGTTGTGAGGAATGCGAATGCAAAATTCGTTTTTGGATGATGACCAATTGTTTTGGCGGATAACAACTTGGTTCATGTGTGAAAAGGTCATTGGTACGCATGTGGTTTTTATTTTCGACTACCGGGAGATCGGCATGAATTGCAGAATCTGAATTGCGAATTTGTTATTAACGATTTGAGTCTATGATATTCCGATTTAGTTATAATTGAATTCAACGGATTAATTTTTATCTTCTGTAGAAAAAAATTAAAACGAATCGCATAGAAAATCATCGGACATGAGTGCTTAATATCAACGCCCAGAAAATCAGTAGCTCATATTTTATTCAAGCCTATTACGGTTCAACAGATGCGATTAATTACGTTAAATCCTGAAAGCTTCCCGGTTTCCTGTGCTAATTTATGCTGCAATTACCTGGTGTGATAAAACATTGGAAAAATAGGATAACCGATAGCGCAAAAGTCATACTAGTTTGCTCAGTACCAATCACAACTGGGCAGGTTTATAGTTTAAAAAAATTTTTAGTGTTGGCTAACAGACTTGATCTTTGGAACTATCGCGCAAAAAGCATGTACACTTACCACGCAGCCTCCTGGATTACGATTGCTGGATAAGTAGGAAGGAAAATCAAGGAAGAAATTAACATCAATTGAATTGTACAAGCATGGGAAATTCGCCTAAGCGTTGTCCATACTCGATGTTATAAATGCCTTGCTTTTGAGCACATTTCATCGAACTGGAAAGGGTTAAATAGGAGTAGTCTGTGCTATAAATTTGATATTCCTGGATACCGAACGATTATACCAATGAGCATGTGCATCTTCTACTAATGAAAAGTACCGAGATCTGAAGATCTGGCTCAATCGAAATGTTTCTAGTGTCCAAGGAAGCACTAAATGAAGCAAAACTAAGATATCCGCGTCCTATCTACACCGTACCGTAGTCGCACAGTTCCCACTGGACAAGTTTACGAGGGAGAAGGGAGTTTAACGGCTTTTTACGAATATATACGAATAACACAACACTCGATTCGGAGCCCAGATCAATGCCTGTCGAGATAGTATTGTACGTATGAGGTATTTAGATATGACATTCAGTGTCTCACTTAAACGGACTGAACCAATGTTGTCCTACCAAGGCAAGCTCGAAGCAGATTCTTGTGGGCCAAGCCGATTGAATAGAGGATGCCTCATTCTGATTCTGGATGAAAACAAATCCTAGAAATGTCAGCGGGAACTCAGAAGGCCAAGGAACCTGATGACATTCCAGCTGAAGTGCTTCAATTGGTCCATCACTTTTGTCCTGGTATGCTACTTATTACATTCAATGCATGTCTGAAAGACGAAATATTGCCTCAATGATGGAAGGAGGCGAACCTTGTACTGATTAGAAAGGAATAGTGGAGCCTAGAGCTAGCTTCTGCATTCCGTCCTTTATGCATGCTATTCGACGTCACGAAATTGTTGGAAAAGCCGATCAGGGAGAACCTCGCTAGGGTGCGTCGCAGAGATTGTATTCCCCCAGCAATACGGTTTAGGGCTGGGCGACCTCAACTGACGCAGTCAAAGACATAGTGGCCGCAGTTCAGCAGCAGAAGCATACGGCCCCACTCATGGCGGATCGTGCTGCTCGTGACACTTGATGTGAGGAACGGCTTCATTTTCACTAGATGGAAGAATCTTTCAAAGTTTCGAAGCATCTAATGTAAGTATTGAGGAATCACCTCCGGGAGCGGAGGTTGGTTAATGATACAGAAGGAGGACGGCGAGTATGAAGATCACACAAAGTCTTAGACAAGGTTCTACATTTGACCTAGACCTCTGGAATACCACAGCGGTAGATACTGAAGTCTAATTTCCGAGTTTAATGTAGATTCACGTAGCCAGGTTTCAGTAAGACAGATAAGTGAAATAAAAAAGGCTTCTTAAACCTCTTACGTTTTGGGAACATAATGAAATGTCAAAAGTTATGTTAGTCACTAAAATTAGCTTACAGCTTGCCGTCCTCTCGGTGCGCAAAAGGATCTTTTTAGTAATAAACGGTTTAACGAAAACTCTAGCCCGGCAGCTTAAACATAATTAGACTCGTACTGAATTTTCAATAAATTGAATAATTACCTGATCCACAGAGTCGAATTGAGATCGTTCAAAACCTGATTCACCCTCGGAATGCGATCATCCAAGGCATAAATTTTCATCCGGATATAATTTACGCTTTTGATAGTGTTGAGGTGCTTGTATAAATAGCCCGTTGATATCTGAAGATCATGCGGTTCAGCAAATCAATTTATAGTTTACGTGGAATGACAAAAACGGTCGGGACGATCTGTCCAAAAATTTGCCTCGCAATTTTTTACTCGTTTGGATTACAAAAAACATATATATAATGCTCCATTTTATTTTTTTAGCGAAAGCCTACAATGAACGTTCATCAAACAAATGTGAAGCCTAATTCCGTCGTTGACATTTCCAGGCCCCTTTGAGAAAGGAGGGAACCCTTTGTTTCACCAACCCAGAGCTTCCATGATTCCTCATCTTAAGCCCCACGATTAAATGTTCTCGGGGTCGCATATGCTAATAACTGTGAGTACATCTACAGGTTTGCTACAAAATCCTTATTTAAACCACCTTTGTGGGGACGTAAGAGGATGAAGGCGAGTCTTCCGTGCCTGATAACGGAATCGAAGGAATAACCATGCTGCCAGAATGGAGGCTTGGCGACGGGCTTACTAACCATCCCTAGATAACCCTACACTATCTCGAAACCTACAGAAGGGCCTCGGGATGGTTAAGACCCACCGCAACGACCTCGCAAACGGAAAAAGGACTATGGAATTGAATCCTGGAATGTCAGATCACTCAATTACCCTGGCGCTGTAAAAGAACTTTTGCAACAGGCCAGTTAATATGAATTAAAAATACTGGCAATTCAGGAAACGAACTGGACTGGAAATCAGCGCGGGAACTATAAAGGCATATCACTGCTTTGTACGGCGTACAATATACTTTCAAAGATCTTAGAAAATAAAATCGTATCATTCGCCAACAGTATTATTGGGGAGGATCAAGGTTGCTTTAGAGCAGGTAAATCGACAATAGAGCGATTGTTCGCTGTTAAGCAGGTACTTAAGAAATGCTGGGAGTTCAACATAGACGTACACCCAATTTTCGTTGACTTTAAGCAAGCATACGACAGTATTGATCGTAAAGTACTGCACCAAATAATGCTTTGCTTTAGCATCCCAGCGAAATCAGTCCGTCTTACCAAAATGACAGTGACGTCCACGACCTCCCAAGTCCGAATGAATGACCAACTAACCGATGCCTTTCACACAAATATCGGACTAAAGCAGAGAGATGGGCTGCCTCCATTGCTATTCAATTTGGCTCTGGAGTACGGCATAAAGAAGCTATCTGTCGATCCGCGAGGTACATTACTATACAAGTCGAAGCAAATAGTAGCCGATGCGCACGACATCAGCATTTTGTCACGGTCAGTAACAACTGCTAAAGAACTTTTCCTGCAACTCGACAGCGAAGCAAAACTAGTAGGGCTACAAATCAATGAAAATAAAACAATGCTCATGACGCAGTCGTGGAAAAATACCTCAAATACACAAAATATCACACTTGGCAAATACAGTATCGAGAATTTGTGTATTTAGGCACCAAAATAACGAAAACGGGCAATGAAAGAGACGAAATACGCCGAAGACTACAGCTCGCAAATAAAATATTCTATTCAGTATTGACGATCTTGAAGACCAGTTCACACACAGGAAAACAAAGCTCCAAGTATACAGATCTGTGATAAGACCTATGTTATGCTATGGGTGTGAAACATGGACCCTAACCCAAGCATCCGCAAATATATTGAACGCCTTCGAGCGACGGGTCCTGAGCCGACTAATCGGAGCGAAGCTAGACGGAGACCAATGTCGAATTCGATACAACCATGAGCTTTATTAAATTTTTGGCGAACCGGAGGTCTCAACGATTGTTAGGCTGCGGAAGCTGCAATGGGCTGGACACATGAATCGTATGGATGAACAACGGATACCCAAAAAGATATTCGTTGGGAGAACTGAAGGCCGGAGACTAGTGGGGAAACCGAGGAAATGCTGGTCTGACTCTGTCGACGAAGCCAGTTCATCGCTGCTCGGATTTCGGAATTGGAGCACACGGTCGATGGACCGAGACAGTTAGAGGCACTATTTGCAGGAAGCGCAGGCCCGAGAGGGGCTGGTGCTACGAAGAAGAAGAAGTCTACTTTTACCCCAAATATTGGTAAATTGTTCATTTTGGTGCAATACGAGGGTCATTTGAAAAGTTTCTCGCCTTACCGGCAAAAAATCATGGTACATTCAAGTTCTCTTGCCAACCAATTGATGGCCTTTACATATGTATGCCATAAAAAACACATGATACCATTCCAAAGTTGACAGGTGACGCTTGTTAAGAACAATGGATAAAATCGAGTATCGCGCGGTGATAAAATACCTCTATTCGAAACGGAAAAAAAAACTCGGGAAGTAAAAGAATAGTTAGACTCCGTGTATGGTGAATTATCGCCCTTATTTACAACCGTGAAACATTGCTGGCCGAGTTTTAACGCGGTCGCAGAAGCATTTTTGACGACGAACGTTCTGGACGTCCAAAAAGTGTTTCAAAGGAAGATATCGTCAGTTTAGTGCACACAACCGGGAAGGAAGATAGCCGATAAACCATTTAGGAAATTGCTGATATCAACTGAACAGGTGCATAAGATTTTACATGAAGGAAAAATTATCCGCGCAATCTACCAAAAGAGCGTACGGATGGATATGTCGCGCGAGACTCTTCAGCTGTTCCAAAAGAATCCTACCAAATTTTTGCGCCGATTAATTACTGTCAGCGAAACCTGGGTCCATCACCATACTCCGGAGACTAAACAACAGTCAATGCAGTCCTTTTTCTGCCGGAAAAATTATGGTGACCGTTTTTTGAGACAGCCGTGGAGTAATTATGGTTGATTACGTTCTAAAAGGTAAAACCATTAACGGCCCCTATAACGCTACGTTGCTGGACCAAGTGAAGACGGAACTCAAGAAGAAGTGACCACACTTGGCGAGGAAGAAGGTGCTGTTTCATCAAGACAACTCGCATGTCCACACATGCATGGTCGCAATGGAGAAATTGGATAAATTGAAGTTCGAATTGCTTCAACATCCACCCTACTCACCAGACCTAGCTCCGAGTGACTTTTGTTTTGTTCCCCAACTTGAAAAAAGGTCTAGGTGGGAAAAAATATGAGTCAAATACCGAGGTTGACGAGGCAGTAAGCCTTTTTTTCAGGTTTACCTAAAGACTTTTTCTGATGGCCTGAAAGGTTGGGTAAGCGTTTGACCAAATGTATTGACTTGCGTGGAGACTATGTCGAGAAATAAATTTTTGTTTGGCTTGAATTATGTGCTTTTTGTTAAACGGTCGGGAACTTTTCCAATGACCCTCGTATGTAGGATAAATGTAGAGTAAAAATGATATCAACTCAAAACATACTTCAAGCCTACAAAGTATGACTTTGGTCACTGAAAAGAGGATTGAAATTTCAACTCGGGAGCGCCAGACAAGAGGAGGTCGCTCTCAGTCGTCTTTTGGCTATCATAAGGGATCCAGTCTTGAGCTAGCAGAATCAAAAGAATTACTAAAGAATCTGTTATGTATATCACCCTAGACTGCTTTCGCTGACAAATACTTCGAGGGGTTACATCGCTAAAGAAGTTTCAGAAAAAAGGTATAGAACTCTGTATTTATCAAACTATCCGTTCGGACCTTTCAAAAACTTTCGTAGTCTATAGCGGTGGTTTCCCCGAAAAAGGCAAGAGATGATCTGACAGAAGAAAAAACGTCGCGGGGAAACAAATTGGAGCAATTTACAACGAAATGGGCGTAAAAATGGACAGAAGATGTCCTCATATTTTCTGGACCATTTTTGGATTGTTTTCTCGGTAGAAAGCAAAGTACGAATATCTGTTTTGGGTACTTTTCAGACCCTAATTACCCTGTCTCTTATTTTCACCGTGTTTGCTCAAAATACTATTTTAAGCCATTGAAGTCACTCATCAGATGCCAACTCTGACTTCGGTCGGTTGGCATGATTTCAATTGGATATTTTGTACTGCCCATGAGTATTGACTTAGTAAGCCTTGCTGATAACATTTCATCTAATAAACGTTAGATGACACTCTCAAGTGATCGAAATCTTCATTCGATATAACTAGAAAATGTAACAACTAAAAGCAATTGACTTAAACATTAAGTAGTCATGCGCATTACAGAGCATCTAATTCAGATCATGCCAATTCACGGAAGTCAGAGTTGGTATCTGATGAGTGACTTCGATGACAAAATCTCAATACAATTTTTCATGCTTTCCTCTCAAAAACAAAAAATAATAAAAGCTATTTCATCTTATTTTAAGCGTTTATTTTTTCGATTCCATTTTTTCCCATATTTAGGTCTGAACTCCCGCGAAAAGCGATTGACCGTAGTTTAGGACCTGTTCGAGAATCAATTATTTTATTTTGGAACATGTTAATACGAAAGACATCATAACCATATGATTGTGTTCCCCTGTACTGTCAGCAAATAAATTTTCGATCCTTCTCAGTCATAACGCGATAGCGAACCCTTAGCTTCCAGGATTTATCACCTGCTGTCCTGCGGGACATGTTCTCCAGTTAATAAAACCACTGCATCTTCCCATCATTTTCACAGTTTCTCTACAAACACTTCCCTAAAGTTTTACCTTTAAATTTTCTTTTTCAAAGTCTACTTGCCTCCATTATTCCAAGGTGCGCTAGCCATTCTCTTCTATTCTGTCCTAGGTTGACAATTTTCTCAGAAGCATAGATGTGCACTTTAAGCTACTCGACATCTCTTGAGGAAACCTACACATGACATATAAGGTCTTATGCTTCTTCAAACATCATGTAATCTATTCCTACTTATTGAAAAAACTTCAAAAATACTTCATTCCTGCATAATAGATCAGCAACAAACGATTTTATCTACGAAGCCTTATCCTCATCGCCTAAATCATGAGCATTCAACGTGTACAGCACATTTTACCGCGACGTTATCACAATGACGCAAATTGATGAGATGATCACCCAAACGTCTTGAAATTCCACTCCTACTTGTTGCCTCGTTCCTTCACCCGGTCCCAGTTTCTCAACTAAAGCATAACAAAACAAAATGACAAAGAAAAAAATAAAACGGTCTTAGACAATAATTACGTAATCGTCTTCGCCGTAATTATTCATACGACTCGCGTACATAATCTTACCGTTGAGGTTGAATATGAGTACGAGTATCTGCAATTTAATTTGCCCAAACATATGATAGAATACAAACAGAAATGAGTGTTTGCCGATTGTAGGAGAGAATTATTCCATTGTTATTGTTTGGCTAATTTAGTTTGGCATTAAAACAATTTCATTTTCATTGTCAAGTGATATGATGATGATGAGAGATGCGATAATTTCGGGAACGTTATCGCGGCACAGTTTTAATCGCAACACTTGATCTCTACCTTTTTCGGTTATATCTATGCGACCCTGGCATTGGGAATTATGTGTTAAGTAAGTTCAGACTGATGACTCCAAGCGTTTATTATCAGTAACCGGAATTGTTAATTATTCATATATTGGTTTCGCGTGTTCTTTTGCTTTTTTGCCGGTTAGGTGATAACGAAATTGCATGCTTTTAGCGATTAAGTTCAGGAATTTAATCCGTTTGAAATTCAATCAGTCTTTAGGTTTGTCTTGAGATTATGGCTGATTTAGTGTAAGACAGGTCGGATAAATTTGTTGTGGAGATTTAAAAATATTATGAAATAGGGGAGTGCGCGATATATTCCACCTAAATTTAGAATTACTAGCAGTTCAAAAGTGTAGTAGCTCTCGGGATTCAATTAAAAAAGGGGGTGTGTACGGTTCTTGTTTTTAAAGTAAATGATTTTGACTTTAATATATTTTCTATACATTTCATTCATTAAAAACATTCGGAAGATGCGACTATTCGGATTTTCTATCTATATGAGTTTGAGAATTATATATTAATCTTGATAACATAATTTCTGCCTTGCGCATGTTCTCAAATTTTAAACAAATATAATTGAGACAGAATAGGATCCCATCAACAGATTAATTATTTTTTTATCGGATTCTTCAACAAACCGCACATCATCCAAATCAATTATTACTGAAGTGCAAAGACAAAAGAGTAAAAGTGCAATCCATTTGGTTACAATCAACATTCCCATCTTTAAGAATTACTGGAAAAGGATAGGGAAAGTAAGGCGTTTTGAAAGGAATCCTTATCAGGTTTTCTTAGTGAGGACAGTCTCAATTTTTGCAAAGATTAGGATGTAAGGTTCAATGGGTATTAGTTCTACGCAAAAAATGAGTTCCCCAAAAGTCATTCGTCCTATTTTTCAACATGTTCGAAGAAAATCATACCTGAAGATCCCAAAATCGTTTTTAAAGATACTAATCTTCAAAAAAGCACAAATATTAGCAGCACATACCAATTTCAATGCTTCCTTGAAGCTACATCTCCCCAAGAGAAAATTACGTCTAAACCAATGGCCCATGTTATGAGAAATGAGAAGCTGTATAAAGGTCAGAGAGCCCACACAGTATCTATTTGCAGAACATTAGGCCAAAACTGAGCCTAAACGCGGCTTAGTTTACCATTTAAATTGTGAGATAGGATTTTATTTCGTACTCTGAATCATGTCCATGAAAAATCTGGACATTCTCGCACCAAATCATACAGCACGAATTGATGTATACCTGGAAGAAAGAGAAAAATATATTAGTAAAACCATTTTCTAAATTAATACTCTATTGCAGCAAAGATTTTACGCAAAAAAATTCCTTGCTGTTTCAGTCAACATCAACATCCCCCGTCAAAAAGGTCACGACCAAATCAGAAAGCTTGATAACAGCCAAAAGGTTATCCGTGTCTGACCCCTCACTAGGGCCTAAACTAAGTTTGAATCAACTGAACCCTCTCCCAAACCTAAACCGAAAGCCTCAACTATCAATTCACCTCGTCTAATTTCGCTAAACATAAAACAGGTAGATAAATTCTAATCTAACAAATAGTAACTAATCTTAATTGCCAGCTGCTCTGACGCTCGCACCCATCAATATTCATTCACATGCATTCACGCTATCACCATGTGTGAAGTAATATCAACATGTACGCGACATTCTATGTTCTAACATTTTGGGATTAAGTTCAGCGATGCGATAATAACTCGCGTCAAATGTACGTACGACACATTGCTCTGCTCCTCCCCCTCCCGCGCAAAACGAGTGGGAGACGGAGCTTTGGGAAAATCACTACCATAACATTTCAGACAAAAATTTCATCAACTTGTTTATGTGCTCAGCGCAGCGTAATGCGGTTTTAAGCGTGATCGCTTTAGGGATGACCGACAAACCAACCATTAAGTATGCGAAATGTCTTTCACATTGTGTCGTTGCCGCGCGGGATAAGAACCGGCGAAGCTCGACTATTTTTCCCACACACCCAATATTTCCGAGGCAGCCCCATTTCAAGCTTCAAGTGCACATAACACATCTCAAGCTACAAAGTTACGCTATGAAATTGTAAACGTGTGTACTCATTTTCTACGACCCCTTCTTGCGTCCTAAAACGCCCCACAGTCCAACAACGTCGCAGCCATTCAGTCATGAACGACATAATATTTGCTGATAAGAAAAATAATTTTCACACACTTTGCAACTTGGAGCCAAGTGAAAAAAAAGCAAAAAATAAGATATGACATGGCGAAATGAGCTTGCAAAAGCCAGAACAGAAATATGACTTGCGGTGGCGGATAAGGAGGGTGTGAGAAAGTTGGGAGGCAGTGGATGGATGAATCGGATGTCTAATCTGAACGGGTGGGATTGGATGAAACTTAAAGTTTTCTATTCAATCCTCCAGAAGAAATGACACTTCTTAAGCACGTACGGGAAAATGAGATAAGTGCTTGAAAGGGGATCCTTTAGAACTTCAATCTCTATTTCTGCTCCTTGTTCTCTATTCGATATTATGCTCTATACAAGTGAACTCTGGAAGGTATTAAGTAGAATAGGTTTAGGTTGATGGGCGTAAACTTTGCTCCAACTTCGAAGTACTTCAGTTGACTAGAGACAATTTGCCAATCCACTTTCCTCCATTTTATGAAACTTTCTTAATGGCAAAACATGCCGTTAAGGTTACTATAGAGTTGCCAATATTAACGTGTCAATTTGGTTTAACTATAGCGTTCCTTTTTTTACATCTAAATGTAGTAATCGAGCAGTCGCCTCGGCAAAATGCTCGAAAAACATTCCCGGGCGAAAACACCATGTTTGTTTAGCTACTCAAAAAAAATCCTTAAAAAATCTAATTTTATTTGTAATTTAAAAACGAATTTGATGACGGCAACCCCCTTTTGCTACGCAATTTAGAAATGAATTGCGTTCTTATCTCGACGGAGAGAAACCACCGTTGCCGGCAAGCAGAGGGCTCGCCAAGGAAACCATCGTTGACAGCATGCATGGGACTCGATTGGAAAGGTCGACGGGAAAACTCGCTCGTCTAGCGTGAAAAGCAGAATTAGCTGTTCAATTTGGATATTTCGTGATTTTTTGTGAAATTGGCGCTAAGGCGCGAAAACTTTTTCGTGTATTTTGTTTACCTCGCGACAATTGTGCAGGTTTCTTAAACAGTATCGACTAAAGCAGAAGTGCCGTGTTCTAATACGTTAGGAAAAAGTGTTTTCGTTGCGGTCGTCATTGCGCGCGTTGGTGCCTCGCGATCGGATCCTGTGGAAAATTCTCCGAGCTCGCGGCTCGTGAGTTCGGTTCAGTTTATGACGATTTAAAAGGGATTGGTTATGCTGGGAAATTTGTTCTGTAAATTGTGCTAAGTCCGCGGGGCTAATATTTTTGGTGTTGCGCGCTCGTAAGCTCCACATTTCAGCGCGGCTGCTTTTCGGCTTGAACTGGTAGTACCTCAATGGAGCTAGCTGGTTCTCGTTTGGCCAAATAGAAACCTCTCAGACTCTGACGACGCTACCATTTTCTTGGCGCTTGGTTGTCATATTGTTTTTTTGCCGTCATTCCTCGAATATTTTAGTCGTGAAGTATTCATCGGATTGGGAACTGTATTTGCCGTTGGCTCATTGCTGACGCCCTTGCCGTTCTTCGGACCCGCTTGCTGCCCGCTACTGCACGAATTCGAGCAACTCGCGACGAGGTCTCGAACGGGCGGTCGACACTGCTGAAACCTGGAACAGATTCGCAGCATTTTTCGATAGATTTCGCAGCAACAACATCGCTGTATTTAAAAAATACTTCAACTCTGACGCATGTTGACCGTGGTGGCGTAGATGAAGAGTCGCAAAGACCAAGATGCGTTTCTGTTGAAGGAATCCAATTTATTTCGGATTATGTTTTCCACAATCAATATCTGCTGTTCGGTATAATGAATAAAATGAGATTCTAAGATTGGGAAGGGTAATTTCGTTATAGGGATTTGAAAATTTTAATCGAATCGTTATAATGGATTTTATTTCGGCTTCGTGCTAAAAATTACAACTATTTACCGATTTATGATCACAGATTACACTTAGCATTCCTCAACTCTCTGAAAGCTGTGTTCTTGAAAATGGCGTCGATCCATGTCGCTACTGGATAAAGCCTTAACACTACGAAACAAGATTTGAAGCTGCACTTCAAGCTCGATCACAACAGGATACGAAACAAAGATCCCCTTATTTGAGGAAAGAAATTTAGTGACACTTTTGGTTAATTTTTTTTTCAAACGATGCTTATATGTGATATGCAGGCACAGTGGAATAACGGATGAATTGAATGCCAAAGTTTTAGATGAAATACTCGCTTGTCGCTAAACAATACTTATTATACTTAGCTGATATGTTGTTGTCTGAACCTCATGAAATAACTATTCTTCGGAGATTTTGGAAGAAATAGAAATTCAAATAAATAAAATATTTTCCGATTTTTTTGTTCCCCTGCCAATCATTATACCTATATAGGTGTATCCAGCTCTCGTTTGATCGCTGGACTCATAATTAATTAAGCCAAAGATCACATCACTATATCATTTAATATATTTTTCAGTGGTTAAAAACAACTTCAGCTATTATAAGCAAAAATAGATAAAATCATTCAAGCTTTCATTCTAAACCTCAGTGTGTTATTTCAAATCACTTAAATGTATAAATTCAATACAAATATTTAAGCCTTAATTTCCATGTACTTCCACTATTTATTTTTATTCATATGTAAGCTCCTTTGTTTTACTCGTCCCATTCATTTGATTCTGCACGATTGGCTAAGTCTTGTGAAGGTCCATATCCCTATAAAAAGTAATCAGATTTCCATTCTTGAGGAACTTTTATTGTCAAAGCTTGTAGCTTGGAATGTAGGTTGACTGGAGTCGATAAAGCATTTCAACTCCAGTCTTATCCCCGAGCGTTCCAGCACTTACGGTCAATCACAAAAGTTTATTAACAGCCTACCTCTCTAGATATTTTTCTAAGGTGCCTGTATGTTGCTTTATTATAGAAAAGACTTTCTTTGGTCGAACAATAAAATGTCATCTGCGTATAGAAGTGCTTTTGAAGTAAGATTTGAAGCTGGGTAGGAACTTTGAGTCAACGGCATGTCGTGGATATAGAAGTTGAAGAGTATTTGGCCGAAGATAGTGCCTTGAGGAACTCCGCAGAGTACCTGGATGCTGCTTGAGGTTTCGTTGGCTATTTTAATCTGGAGTGATCTTTCACTGAGGAAGCTTGCTAATATGCAACTGAGTGCTATTGAACAGCGGCAGTGTATCAACTTGAAGAAGAGTCCTTTGTTAAGTCTGCGACTTTAGTTTCATTTTTTCTAAGGGCTTCTGAAAAAGAGTCATGGAAAAATAATGCAGCTTGCTCCGTTGACATTTTGTGTTTGACTCTAAAGTGCTCCGCCGGTATAAAGTTGTTAGTGAACCCCCTTAGTCAACGGAGAATTTTTCCTAGATTCGGGAAAAGTGGTATTGGCCGAAATCTAGAAATTTCCCCGTTTGGTTTCTTTTTGGGGATGGGAACAAGAATGGCTTTCTTCCATGGTCTTGGGAAGTGTCCATTGTTTATGCAGTTGTCGATGATTGTGCACAGTGGTTTACTTAATACGTTACTGCATTTTCGTAGAACGTAATGGGGAGTTCCGTCAGGACCGTAGGATTTCTTACGGTGCAGGGAATGCAGAAGAAACTCTACTTCATCCGGTGTGGTGAAGAAATTGTTGTGGGCCAGAATGGATGGGCAAGAAGATCGATTAGATGCAGAGAAGATACTTAGGTAGGACCATGTGTATGCGTTCTTCATAAACCAGCTCGTTAGTGGCCTTATCCTTGGAAGATTTGCTACTATAGAGAGACCTGTAGAATTCTGAGTATGCAGAGAGTTTTTGCTCTGCAGTGTACAGGATATTGTCCTCGCATCTGATAGGGTCAAAGTTGAGATTGTACGAAGCGCACAGGCGCCCGGTGAGTTTGTTAATTTCTTTGAATACCGTAGGCGAGGGTTCCATAGCTGAGAGGCGTTTGAATTGAGTGTTGAGCTCGGAACGTTATTTTTCCCGGATGATAGTGTCCAAACAGTTTATTTGGGCTCGCAGCGATATGTATTCTGATGTAATACGGTTTAGGTTTCTGTGGAAGATTCTTTTTAGTCTCTGTAGCCACCGAGCCTTAGTGCGGACATGAACTAGAATGTTTTCAGATATGTCTCCATATATAGAAAAGGTTTTCTTTTTGGCTGGTGCGTATAAGTCCATACATCTAACGATTCTGTAGGTAAGTTTATTTATTTAGTCTTCGGTTTCCTTGTTAGAGAGGATACGATCGTCAGGGGCTACCTCTTGAAGATTGTATCGGAGTTCGTGCTTAAATTGACTCCAGTCGACTTATGAGTAGGAGGGGTTCAGAGAGTTTTTTCGGGTTATAGTTCGAAGCTTACTCAACGGTAGGTGCAGGAATAGAGCATGGTGGTCTGATGGTGTTGGTACTATAAAACAGTTGGGTCCTCTAGGGGTTAAGAGTGAGGCTGAATTGATAAAATTGCGATGAAGGAGCTACCTCTGGGGAAAGTTGAGACTCCTGCGTTGACGATTCCAAGAGACATTTGATGACCTGATGACAACCATTGAAAAATTGTTTTGTCGTTGCTATTGATCGAGCCGTCACCTCAAGAATGATGGTGTTCATTGAGTTCGCCACCTCAGATGGCCTCGTCGTGGTTGTCAGCAATATTTAATATATGGTTAAAGCTAGTGGTCAAAAAAGAACCTAAGCTGTAAGGAAAGTAGAGAGACCCAATAAGAAATTTTCGAGTGTGCCCGCGCGGTCCACACAGTTGGAGCGACACTAGGGTACAGGATATATCAGCCTGGTGCTGATGGCACTATTAAGTTTTTGGTGGGCAAAGTTTTCGGGGAATTTCACTTTCATTTCACGCAATTCAAGGAGAAGATTTTTTTCCGATAATTCTAACACAAAGATAGTCACAGCATCAGACAAAATGGCGCACGTGCCTTCGCCCTCTATATTTTTCACGTTGACCTTTGATACAAACAAAAACACGTGTATTCACGTTGACTACTCACTCTCCTATTCTTTTAGACCAATTGACCAGCTTTTGCGAATTTGCCAAAGGATTCGAAAGAATTTCCTCACTGCTCGATTTTGACAGGACTGGACTGCTTTTCTTCTTAGAGTTAGTGGTTTGGTAGAAAGCGACACGCCATAGAGCCGGCGTCGATTGTATTATTTGTTGGTGTATCAGTGGTTGATATGTGATGCTTAATTGTTGGCAGCGTAGGAGAGAAAACACACATTTAAGGATTTATTAGATATGATCTCGTTCATTACGCATATTTTCAGTTAAAAAAGTCTATTGTCGAATGTAAGTTTCAAGTATTTAATCCGTGACACTTAACGTTGTTGTCTTTTCATGATAACGGATATTATCAGAGTTCCGTCAGCTTTGATTGTCCATTTACAAAAATATCTCAAAAGAATCTGAATTGAGTTTTGTAGTCTGGAACATAATGTGTTTGACCTGAGGTGTATATAACATATTTAATTGGTGATCCGTGACGGACTCCAACTAAAATTGGTCGCAGCTCAGACAGGCGGTTGCCAAATTTGACACAAAATATTCTTCCCTCAAAGAAATAGCCAATAATTTAGGTAAGTTGCAAAGGTAATTATAATTCATACATTTTGTAAATAAATCCTCCATGGCAGTCTTTGTCGAAGGCTTTAGTTATACCAGACATAAACATGCTCGTCAATTGTTTATAAGATGGATCACCCTAACAAGTTGAAGCTCTTTGGATTGTATTTATTTATTTATTATTTTAAAACCAACTTACAGACCACACAATATACATATTTCAAAGTAGGGAAGAAATTACAATTCAATTATGTTCATAAATTTGATTTTTAGTGAAAGTTTTAAATACACGAAAAGGCTGTGGTAGAGGACCAGCACATAGCTGATGTGCATACAAGGTAGGCGTAGTAAGAGAGAGAGAGAGAGGGAGAGTGGAAGAAGGTGTTCGTATGCATACGGACATGGAATTGAAGCGGGGATCTATTAGGATGAGCAGCGTCGAATATACTAATTTGCTTGCATAAATTTTGAGGTGAATTACTATAATAAAGCTTGAACAAAAAGACATTCGACAAGGAAAGGCCATCTGGATTCGAGGGTAGGAAGATTCAAAATATGCAGGCGGTCACCATAGGGGTAGTACGGAATGTGAAGAATAGAGACCGTGTGAATCTGTGTTGAGCCGACTCAAGAGCATCGATATGCTTCCTGTGATAAGGACTCCGAATTTGGGAGCAGTATTCTACATTACTACGGACTAGTGACAAAGACACATATAGGAGATTAGATATGAATGACAAAGCGGATCGTAAAATAAATCCAGTTAAATGGGAGGCTATTTTAATAATTTGAGCAATATGGAGATCAAACTTCAGTTTACAATCGAAAAGCACACCAAGATCCTTAAAGGAAGTTATAGTGCTCAAAGGGATATCGACAAGCCTATATGTTGAGAGAGGAGGAAATTTTTACATTTGGACGCATTTAAGAAGAGATGGTTTGATTCACCCTTGTCACTAAGACGCAGTAGATCGGTTTGAAGGATATCAGCGTCGATGTGGGAGTGAATCGTTCAAAAAATCTGAATTCATCGGCGTAAAGGAGACAGGGGAAAGTTATAACAGAAGATACGAGGTGTGTTCAAAAAGTATCACGAATTTTGAATTTTCGCTGGTTACGTATATTCGAATTTCGATTTTTTTGTGGCGTTATGTTGGTACTCATGTCTTTCACTTATGCCGACAAGCTCGGCCATTTTGAATGTTCACTTGATTGGTGATAGCTGCTTTACTTGCACGTGTTTTCAATCGTCTTCGATTTTTACTTATTCAAAAAAATGGATCAAAGAACGTGTATCAAATTTTGTGTGAAAAACGAAATTAAGTGCGCGGATGCATTCCGAATGTTGACTGTGGCATACGGAGAAGCTACCTTGGACCGAAGCAACGTTTATCGGTGGTACAAAATGTTTTTAGAAGGCCGAGAAGATGTGAACGACGAAGAGCGTGCCGGACGCCCGAGCACTTCAACAACAGACGAAAAAATTAATGAAGTGGAGAAAATGGTATTGGCCAATCGTCCAATCACCGTTAGAGAAGTTGCTGAGGACCTAAACATATCGATTGGCTCGTGCCATTCGATTTTTATCAACGATTTGGGCATGAGACGGGTCGCCGCGAAATTCGTACCAAAATTGCTCAATTGCGACCAAAAACAGCAACGCATGAACATTGCTAATGAGATGTTAAACTCTGTCCGCGATGAACCAAATTTGCTCCAGAGGGTCATAACTGGTGACGAATCGTGGGTTTATGGTTATGACGTGGAAGCCAAAGCTCAATCATATCAATGGAAGCTGCCGCATGAACCAAGACCGAAAAAAGCGCACCAAGTTCGGTCGAATGTGAAAGTTTTGCTGACAGTTTTCTTCGATTGCAGGGGCGTGGTGCATCATGAGTTCTTGCCACAGGAAAGAACGGTCAATAAGGAATATTACCTGCAAGTTATGCGCAATTTGCGCGAAGCAATCCGCCAGAAACGCCCGGATTTGTGGGAGAACAAAAATTGGCTTTTGCACCACCATAACGCCCTTGCTCACACATCGTTTCTTGTGCGCGACTTTTTGGCCAAAAACAACACACTAATGATGCCGCAGCCACCGTCTTCCCCAGATCTGGCCCCCTGTGACTTTTTCTTGTTTCCTAAACTGAAGAGGCCCATGAAAGGACGACGTTACGCTACGCTTGACGAGATAAAGACGGCATCGAAGGAGGAGCTGAACAAGATTAAAAAAATGATTTTTTGAAGTGCTTCGAAGATTGGAAAAACCGTTGGCACAAGTGTATAATATCTCATGGTGATTACTTTGAAGGGGACAAAATAGATATTCATGAAGAAATAAATAATTTTTGAAAAAAAAACAAAATTCGCGATATTTTTTGAACACACCTCGTAGATCATCGACGAAAAGTATAATAATACGAGGCCAAGTACTGAGCCTTGCGGAACCCCCGAGCAGGGGTGAAAAGAAGAGGAGAGGAAAGAGTTAAAAATGACTGCACATTGACAATTCAGGACATAGGAGAGAAGCCAGTAATAGAGGCAAACAGGAATATTGAACCCTATAAATTCCTCAAATAAGTGACAGTGATCCATTGAATCAAAAGCTTTAGAGAAATCCGTAAAAATAACGCCAATTTGTTGTTACTGGTCGAGGGCTGCTGCAATATGATGGGTAAAAGAAGGTAAGTTTGTCAGGGTAGATCTGCATCTGAGAAAACCATGCTGTTGACCTGCTAAGGACGAAAGAATAAGCGAGTATAGCACATAAAGAACTGCCTTTTCAAGGATTTTATCAAAACAAGGGAGGGAAATATGACGATAGTTTGAGACGACATTGCGGTCATTAGATTTGAATATAGGAAGAATGTGGGCAATTTTCCATTGGGGAAGGAACACCCCATAGGATAAACTCAAATTAAAGATAATTGAAAGAGGAACACAAAGCGAAGAGGATCAAGATTTTACGAGAGAATTTGGAATGCCATCAGAGCCCCCACCGGTACAGTTGTCAAGATTACGTAAGAGCAGTTCAACTTACAAGGGATTTGTACGAAAAGCAGTAGAGGGAAAAGAGCAAGAAGATTGGTTGAAGGAAGGGAAAGGCTTAGCGCTGCCGAAAAAGGAAGAAAATTAAGAAGCAAAAAGTTCACAGAATTCCTGAGCTGTAGACTATTCGGAACATGATGAGAGGTCTTCAAAGATTTCACGTACGATCAGAATACACGAGTTTGATTGGACGTCAGTGAAGTTTCAATGTGGTTAATGAATTGGCAATTTGCTTGGCCGCGACACGACGCTTTTTGAATTTAGCCCGGTCATTTGGTCGACCACTGGATAAGAATTTACTTCGAGTAGTACCATCTATGGCAACGTCTGAATTAAACCAAAGAGCATCTTTATGCCTTCTTGATGGAAACATTTGACTCCAACTTCAAACTTCCAAAGTTTTTTATGATGAAACTTTAACAACTATTCGAATTTGTGAAATTTGGAGCTCAAAATGTTTTTTTCATAGAAAACCACGGTGCTGCTTGATTTCAATGTTCTGATGAGATCAAATGTATCTAACATGGCTAAAACTGTTGATTAAATCAAAAATTGGGATGAATACGATTCAAATAAATACACAGACTCAACCTTGCTACGAGTTTTCTTAATTTCGAATGGATTCATCACAATTTTGAGATCTATAAATATTTTTGACCAGTAAAATCGTCAAAGGTGTTTATTGAATCACAGCCGTCATACCAAAAAAGTTGAAGTAGTAGTTGAATGATCTGGCCAGAAGGGTTTTGTAAATAAATTAATAGCTCAAACAATGTCCTTCAAATAGCCACACCCCTCGCATATAGAATCCTTCAATTAACTTAGATAAAATACTCGTATGTTATCACGTATTTAAATTGGCCGCTATTTTGTCTGCGTATTACTAACCTAGTTGTTTGAGCAGTCGCAATGAAATTAATATTCCAAGCCATTCCTGAAATTGTCTTGATAATCGAAACATTCGTGTAGTGTCCAGGCTTATCTACCCAGTATCATATATCGTTGCTGTTGTAAGAGTAAACTTCTGAATTGGCGATAACTTTGTTTTAAACTCGATTACTATGAAAATCTATGATATATCCAGCTATTTATAAGGCAACCAATTATGAATTTGCAGTAAATTGAAGGGTCGCCTTTAGACTTCATGGGCCAAAATTACAAATTCACAAATAATACTATTACTACAAAGTTTACCAAACTTTGATTAAAAAGATATGTGACGCCGTTGTACTCAAAGGAAAAGCATTCAAGATTTTTTTCAGATTTTTCGGTTCAAAGATATCCAATCCTCCTCGGGAGGACACAAATTTTCACATATTTGGACTTCCCTCGCTCCTTTTAACACCGTTACTGCTCTTTCGACCCGGGAATTTTTGTCCAGAGCATAGTATACACACGTAGTACCACACTCAATCTACCTCCGGAAAAATCCGAAAACAAGCCGAAGAGCGTCCATAAACCTTCGGTAGCAGGTAGGTAGGTAAATGCTGGTGCGAGGATTGACGCGAATATAAACAAGTTCTTCGATGAGAGATTTCAGGATTACCAGATCCCAAAAAATCAATAATTTTGCAGAAAAACATTCGTTCTATGGAATCTTTTAGTTTTTTATTAGGATCTGGTAGCCCTCCCATATTCTGAAATGCGTAAAAGAACACGTGCACCCGAAATTTTATTTGCTTTTTGTTTGTTTTCTTAAAACGACAGGCCTCAGCTCAGCTGACGTGCCCCGGCTCAGCTGACCGGCTCCTGGGAAAATTCAGAAAGTGTGCAACACAGGGTAAATGGAAGGCGTGGATACTATGTGAATGTACTATGGTCCAGAGCTTTCACTTCAGACCCATGTTGGGACTATCTTTGGTAAAAAAAAATTTTAGAGGTCACTTCCATACATAGGAGGATCTCCATTACAAATCTTATAAAGTGTTTTTATATTAGAACATTGGAGAGGTCAAAAATTTTATAATTCTTGCTGCTGTGACGCACGGACAGGTCACGAAACTAATAGGGTTTTGTAAAGATATATTATAAACCCCCAAAAAAGAGAGAAACTTTAAGACTATCAAAGCCTACTCGTTCGTTATTTCAAGGATATGTAACCTTAATTTAAATTTCGTCTAATTCAAGAAATTTTACCCGTATAAAAAACACTCCGGAATCACCTTCCATTCAATCCCTTCTCACCTACCCATATAAGTTCTCATTTTATTTTCCTTGTGCAGAACTAACACCCATACTCGTACATTCAACACTACTCCATAATTATTATCTTGCAACAAAGGAAACAACCGCCATCATCCTCTTCCCAACAGTTGTTCCACCTCCTTTTCTATTGTTTATTCTAAGCACCATCCATCGTTGCTTGTCGTCTGGTCGACATCGTTGCAGGCGAAAGGTAACAAACAGATGCCCAGACGACAAGGTTTGATGGATAGTAGGTAATTCTTGGTTGCATTGTTAGATGTTAGCTGAGTTGGGCAAGTCAAAACAAATGTGCCAGGAACATACAAAAACGACTACTAAACACACATGTGTGGAGAGTGTATGGGAGGTAAGTCAAAGCACGTACGCGAGTTGCTAAAGTATTTGGGATCCCTTTCATATGTTTATAACTGGAATCCAAGATCTTCTTTTTATTTTATTTAACATTTCCTTAAAACGAATTTGGTGAGTCTTGAATTCTTCCTTTTTGGGGTTTTGTATTAACTTTCAAAATCCTGTTGAAATCGGGATTTGTCTGTCTGGCTATTTCTGTGTTGTTATTTTTATCCGAAAATGCAGTAGCTAAAAACGCTAAACGTAGTGGGTGGATCAAAAGTGATGGTCTCTTAAAATTGTTGGTATCAAATTTTTTTCTGACATGTTTTGGGGAAGGGCGTGCCGTTGGGCAGGTGACTTCTTAACATTTTCTACTTAAAGTCAAATGAAAGGATCTGTTGAAACCGTTATAAAATAAGTCTTAAAACAGGGTTAGCAGCATCGAGGGATGAAGTAGGTGGAGAAACCCTTCTGACAAGCGCTTACTCAACTTGTTTCATTTGGTTTAAATTAGATTAGATACGGGTTCCATATGTGTGCATATATGTTTGCGTGCAGAGCTAAAAGATTTTGCAGACTGGATAAGAAAGGGTTCATCTTCTCATTTATTCCAGTAACTTTTTCGCTACTGCATTTTATTGTGAATTCTGTTATTTTCTTTCTAAATTAGATTACAAACAGGTAGACGACGAACTTTTTGAGAAGCATGTCTTGTTCTTCATAAAAAAATGCAAAATCCTATGTTTATAATTTGTGTTTTTGACATTTATTGTAATTAAGGAAAGATCTTTAAAATATGTCTTTAATTTGTTAGGTACATATACTCGTACTATCCTTTTCAAGCTCAAAAAATTACCCATGAGAAATATTGATTATATCCGATGAAACTCAACAAATACTCTATACCACGCATTCTAAACGCGTGAACCTACATACGATAGCTGTAAATATTCCCAATAAATGCGTGAACATAATTATCACTATGTTGTGCATTGCACATGATTTCTATTTCGATAAAGTCACATATATATTTATTTAAAGTGAGATAACAGATAGCTTGACATTGTTATCTGTTCTGTCGCCGCGTCGCGTCGCCTTTTCCTTATCACTATCGCCGCTTTATCGTTAGCATTGTTGGGAAAGTGCGTTCATTATCGATTTTGAGTGCGATATCATGCTTTCGAATATTGTCAATCGGTTGAAAATATTTGTGGAGATTTTATCAACTCGGTTAAGGTAGCGGAGAGAATAGGAGAGCTTAATGAATTTTTTTTTTTGGCTCTATGAAAAAGTGTTCACTATGCAGTGCGATGAACCTTACAGCATTGGGCATCATGAATGGGGTCTGAAATTTGGAGAGTTTTTAACCTGGGTGCGTGTACGGTATACACTAATTTCTGGTTGGCTTACACCAAACTTATACTTAATCAAGAAATAGGAAATCTTGACTCTCTGGTGATTATGAGGAATGGACAGACCCTATTTTATGCACCGATAGCTCACTTCGAAAAATAGCATACTAGCCTTCGATTTGTGATTTAGGCGCCAACATAATGAAAGAGACGAAATACACCGAAGAATACAGGTCGCAAATAAAATATTTTATTCAGTATTGACGATCTTGAAGACCAGCTGCATACACAGGAGAACAAAGCTCCAAATATACAAATTTGTGAGAAGATCTGTGTTATGCTATGGGTGTGAAACATGGACCCTAACCCAAGCATCCGCAAATATATTGAATGCCTTTGAGCGACGGGCCCTCAGGCGAATAATGAGAGCGAAGCTTGACGGAGACTAATGGCGAATTCAATACAACCATGAGCTGTATGAAAATTGTGACGAACCGGAGGTCTCAGGGATTGTAAGACTGCGGAAGCTGCAATGGGCTGGACACATGAATCGTATGGACGAATAACGGATACCCAAGAAGGTATTCGTTGGGAGAACTGAAGGCCGGAGGCCAGTGGGGAAGCCGAGGAAACGCTGGTCTCACATGGTCGACGAAGACAGTTCATCGCTGCTCGGATTTTGGAATTGGAAGACGCGGTCAATGGACCGAGACAGTTGGAGGCGCTGTTTGCAGGAAGCGAAAGCCCGAGAGGGGCTGTAGTGCTAAGAAGAAGAGAAATTTAACAACTAATGGATACGAATTCCATTCAGATTATAATTACAGGATGTAGCAAGAAATTCAAAGCATAAAATGTAATGTCACAAATGAGCTACCAGTTTAATTACAGTATACACAAACCAACTTCCAGACTTCTCGTCTGCATTATGATCATTTTCGAATCGACAGCCTAAAACGGATCTTGCCACCCTCGAGTAGTTTCCTTCAATCATCTGTTTTCGTTTCCTAGCAAAGATCTGTTGTTTGTATACAATAAGTCTCCCTAACGTTTCGTCGGTTTCTCTGCTGAGGCTACTCTAAAGCTTCATCCTCTGGAGGTTTGCCTGACCTAACCTTGCCAGATGAAGCAAGCATGTACGCGTTCCCAAAATATTTAAGACTAAAACTAGAGATTTGCAGAAACCTCGGCGCCTTTCTGCAATTTGTGAGAGTTGTGAGTTTTGCGCAGTAGCACAAAAAGTTTTTGGCCTGTGCTAATGCTAGTCCCAGACCTGGGAGCGTTAAAAACGGATTTTATCTAGGGGAGCTTGTAAGCTTGCCGTGCACACGTCTTTCCTAACTGACTACAAAGAATTCTCACGTGCCCAAATAGTTTTCTTGGGCTTACAACCTACTTTTGAGCATATTGAATTACTCCTCTACCATTTTAAACGGAGTCATAACTTCACTCTGGCGAAGGGAGAGACCTTATAAAAATCAATTAGGTTCAAATCAATGAGAGGAAGCGGTCGATCTTTCAGTTTAAAAGACTAGCATAATTGACAGGGGGAAGTTCAGTGAAAACATAATAGAATCCGCATCCGCCCGGTGGATGGATAGGAATAATGTTTGACTACTTCACTACTTCATGTGGTGCTATCTCAGTTGAAAACTTTGGGACACAGATCCGTTAAATTCACTGTTATTTTTATGTACGCCTCCACTAGACCCTCCAGGAATATCAGCATGAAAGACGTTAAGGTCTGAGGTCCTTATCATTTTAGCGGTTGGCCTATACTGTTTCTGGCTTCCTCTAGTTCTACCTCCCACTAGCATACCCTCTTGCGTTTGATGGCAGTGGTTGTGCACACTTTGGTAAAGCTATCAACTAAAATTTTGGTGACATATATATTTCACTTCCTTGTCAATATCCTTGCAACTTCGTAGTGAACTCACAGATTGTGAATCTGTTCTCCATCGAATGGCATCGATAAATATGTCAAAATCCGCTTACATCGAATTGCGATAGAAAGGTAATGCACAAGGGTCCGACAATGTGGGTGTTCCAAGCACGTTGCTGTCCTTCAGTGCCTCTGTTATGATTAGAAAGACATCAATAAGCTCTGCCTTTATCTTATTAATAAATGTAGATACATTAACTTTGTTAGGTACAGTGCTGTAGATAATTATAGACTCAAACACATTTTGGGTCTCTCATGGAAACAGGAAATTATTTCAAACAACTGCAATTTTTCCTGAATAATATGCCTTTGATGAAATTTAGTGGGGATGAAAAGGTGATCATGCTCCTTGCCAAAATCAAAAAAAAAAGGAGAAATCATAAAAGCTCGCTCCAAAGTCAGTGAAAAAGTATAAACTGAATTTAAATATTTGATACCTTTTTTATTTCTTAGTCTATTTTCCATTATTTTTTATTGCATCCAATAGTCGACTTGCAAGACTATTACATACTTCATCCGATTTATCGTTCCACCCTCTATTATTCTTTCCTTCAGCTCTGCAACATTTTTAATGGATGGCTTTTCTTGGTCGTAAATTTTTCTCGGTATGATAACCCACAAATTCTCTATTGGATTCAGATCAGGACTCAACGCTGGCAATGGTAATAATTGTACTCCTTAATCCTGGAACTACCTTTTGGTAGACGCAGCCGTACGGATGGGAGCATAATGTTTTCGTCTTCAACAAACAACTAATACCAAGAGCCAATCAAACGTTGAAATTTACTTTGCTCTGGTTACTGCGTTCATTAATCATGTCTAGTTAGGGATGGCTAAGAAACTGTTTTCCGGTTTTTTGAATCCAGTTCCTGAATTTGAAAGAAAAAAATGGTTTAAGTTGGAGGAAAGAATCGGTTTTCGAACCAAACAACCGGTTTTCGGTTAAATCGTTGCGGGTTTTCCTATCCGTAGTCTGAGTTCAAGGGAAAGAAATTTCAAAATATTAAGATGATCAGTATAAAGAGAGTCGAAAAAGTTGAAGTTGAAAAAGCTGCGTTGAGCCACAATATATTTCCTTGTGACGAGGACTCAGCATTTGAAAGCAGTATTCGGAGTTATGATGGATAATGAAAAATAAAGCCAAACAGGAGGCAATACGCTAGAATGAGGAAGAAGATCCTAAAAAAATCCTGGCAAACGGGAGGCTATTTTAATTATATGAGCAAGATGAAGATCGAACCTAAGTTGGCAATCGGAAAGCATGCGAAGATCCTTAAAAGAAATTATACTGCTCAAAGGGATACCACAAAGGATGTTGGTGGAAAGGACAGGTAACTTTTTAGAGCCCATAACATGACATTTGGAAACAGTTAATGTGATCAGGTTCTTCTCATACCAGTCACACAGGCGTTGTAGATCTCCTTGTAGGTTATCTAAGTTAATGTGAGAATCAACGACGTTTTCTTAAATCATCAGCACCAAGAAGACAGGGTGGTGTGATAACAGAAGGTAGGTCATTAATGAGAAGTAAAAACAGTAAAGGGCCAAGTATTGATCCTTGTGGAGCACCTAAGCTGAGAGCGAAAGTAAAGGAGAGGCAGGAGTTAACATATTGGCGATCCAAAATATGGCTGAAAAGCCAGAAACGTAGAAAAATCAGGAAAAAAGAACGTTTTGAGTTCTTTAAATAGAACACAATCATCTAACGAATAAAATACTATAGAGAAATCTGTGAAGACAACGACAAATTTGGTGAGTGGGTGATAGAAAGCAAATTTTTGAGAGTAGATCTGCCGCTGACACAAGCATGCTGTTCTAAGGATGGAAGAAACGGGGATACAGCACTTCATATACTATATTTTCACGGAATTTAGCCAAGCAGGGAAGGAGGGGTATAGGAGGATAGTTGGAAAAGGCTTGCAGCCCCCAGTTTAAAGATTGGGAGATTTTCTATTGAGAGATAAATTTTCCAGAAGATAATCTCAAATTAAAAATAATGGGAAGAGGGTTAGAGAGACGACGATAGTGATTTGGCAAGAAAGTTCGCCGTTACAAGTATCGAGATTTTACAAGAGCAGTTTGTCGGGTGCAACGAGTACTTCATTATTGTCAATTCCCAACTTTTGGGCAAATTTTTCGAGAGAAATTTACCTATTGCGGAGAGTACTTTATATAATAATATTATAATATATATAAGGTGCATTCCAAAATAAACGAGACTGAGCTAAAATAGAAACGACAGGAGCTTTTTTCTGATAAATTCGAGTTTATTTATTCAAAATAGTCTCCTCCGGTCTCGATACACTGTTTTGCGCGATCCAAAAGCTTTTCGAAAGAGTGTTTCAGGTCATTGACCGGAATGTCCTTAAGGATGTCGGTACAAGCCTTTTGGATACCCTCTACGGCCGCAAAGCGTTTTCCTTTCATGACCAAATGCAATTTTCCGAATAGGTAGAAGTCACAGGGAGCCGTAACAGGCGAATACGGTGAGTGATTGATGGTTAAAATGCGATTTCTAGTCAAAAAATCAGTCACAAGAGTGTATTTTTATGATAAAAGTCTCGTTTATTTTGCAAAAGAACGTGAACAGACCTTTCATAAGCCCAAATGATGGGTTATTCAACTCCGATTCCATGAATTTCAACGATGATTTCGGCTCATTTTTGATAAATTCACGCACAATTTCGATGGATCTACTAAAGGTTACAATTTTGCCTCAGTTATCACGAAATTTTCTGGAAACGTGTAGTGAATAAATATCTGGGATAAATTCGTCAACCAGCTAAATCGGCCGAGCGAAAACAAAATGGCGGCCATTTTAGATGAAAAATCATGATTTCTGCTCTGACCAAAGTATAGTAAGATTAGGACGAAATTAGGTGCAGAGGTTCATTGATTCGTCTGCAACAAAATGGAGGCCGCTCGAAGGTCGAAAAACGTGCAAAAATTTGTTGTTGTAGTTGTGACCACACCGTTCAATCGATTTTAATGAAATTCAGCAGTTTCGTAAAAACTATAAATGTCTAAAGAAAAATGTAAGAAAACTAGAGGTCTGATCTCAAAAAACGAAATGGCGGCGTGTAGAACCCCGAAATTCCAAAGGCTTCTGAAAGTCACAATTTTGATTCGACGCGGATGAAACTTGATATTAATACGTATTAAGGTAGAAAATAATCATGTCTAGAGATTTATGCATTTTGGTGATCATTCATATACAGATTTCAAAATGGCGGCGGTTCAGATATGTGATTTTTTCAGATTTTTGTGGCTGTCTAGCGGCCACGTTTTTCAACAGATTTTGATGAAACTTGAAATTATGGATTAAGTTCTTATATTCTGTAAAAAATTATTAAACTCGGACGAAAAATAAAATAATCGAAAATTTAAAACAATATTCTTAGCTGCCATTTTCACTAAAAATTGAATACTTTTGCACTGTCTAGAGTAAGACTCCAATTTGAACGAGATTTGGCAAATTGATTGATGACACCCTAAGACACTTATATTTTTAAAAATTCAGAATCAAATGCATAAGTTCAAAATGGCGGCCACCAATAGTCAGAAAATAAGCATAATTCGCTATTTTAGTAGCACCTGAAATACTGAATGTCTTTCATGGAAAGATTGCAAGTGGCTTAAATTGGAAGTTTTTATACAACAAACTGTAGTCCATGTGAAGCAATAAGTTAGAGCACACTCCGCTGGCGCAGCAGCTCCCAAGTTCAAACCTCGGTGGGATGCATCGAGTTTGAGCTTCTGATACTGCTTGCGAACTATCAGCCTACCCAGCTGTTATAGGTACTTATTGAAAAATTAGGTAATAAGCACATGGTTGAGCGTGATATTGACCACATAACCTCGAACTTCGTTAAGGTCATGGAATGAGATATCCTAACAATACATCTCAACGTCAATGCTTGGACCCTTGTGCGATGGATTATTATTATACAGCAAACTATTTTGCTAGAATAGTGCTGTACTTTTAAAATCAGCGCCCAATTAAACGATTACTTGCTTTAAAAAATCAGGATACCTACGAGAAATTTGCCTTTCCGGCTGGTGGCGCCAACGGGATTTTTTTATGCAGGACGGAATGTGGAAGCTTTTGTTTAGGGGAAGGAATATAACTTGAGAGGATATCTTTAAGGAAGGCTGTTGCTCAAGCATTTTTCTTTCTTTTTTGAGATCATACACCCGTGGAGCGGTAGGACGGCGAGATTTTAAAGATTAAGTTCTTGTAACTATTTTTTTTTAATTTTACGCTAATAAATTTAAAATCACAGAGTAAATATTTTTCAGGAAAATTGATAGAAAATTAGGAGAAATTAACATATACCAAATTTTCACGAAAATTGTGTAAATTCCCTACGGAAGAAAGGCGTTCAACTCTATGCTTCATATCCCTCACAATTATCATATATTCGAATATGTATCAAGTATAAGGTTTTCATAGCTCAATGTGAAGTTGAGATTTGACTAATCTGTGAATTAGTATAAATTTGATGAATGAGTTCTTATCCAACCGTAAATAGAATATGAAGTTGAAGCTCAACAATTATTTGCGATGAGGGGAGGAAGAGGGTGAGTACCAAGCTTGATAGAACGCCTTCATATTAAATTTAAGGTTGCCCTTTTTGGATTAGGAGGTTGGATGTAAATGTGGGTGGATTGTCCAAGGGTCTAGTATAAAGTAAATTTATATGAATTTTAGGCAACTTGCCATAGATATAAATCATAGATCTAAATTATCTAAAAGTTCGTATAACAAATACACGATTTTTGTGAAATTTCATCGAATTTTGTGGCTAAAGAATCTTTTCTAATTTAATGCATAAAATACTACGAAAGGCTTTGGTATATTTTCCAGGCGGTCGAATTGTATGTGGTTCATTACTAGATTCCGCTTCAATTTGATTCTCAAACTTTTTTTAGCTTGCGATTCTCCGAAACTCAAAAAGCAATGACCAGAACGAATGCATTTCCATTCAACCAAAATGTTAATGACTGTAATGAAGAGTAATTTACCTTCCATACCAAAAACTAAACCAAAATATTTTGGTCTTAGGCCACTCAACCGCTTTTTCCTCCCGACTTCCATGCCCGATGCACTTCATTTTTATTATTTCGCGTTTGAAATCCCCAAGATAAAATCTATATCAATTCTAATTGCCACTCTTGGCCGAGTGCGGCAATGTAAATTTCAAATAAATTCCAACAATGACTCGTTCGAAACAAACCACACAAACGATCAATGATGAATGAAATTCATTCTTTTAATATCATTACAATTTTTTCAAATCGTTTAATCTTTTTTGTTCGCTCTACAACAGCAACAACATTCATTGTTAAGCGTTTGAGGAAATAAAAGCAACAAATAATGCTTAAAAAATAACTAACAACAATTTCAGCCCACACACTCGGCCGGGTCTTGCACACGATTGACGTGTTGTGTACGAGTACGAGTATGTTGAAAGATGGATTTTTGCTTAAGAGATGATATCACAGCTTGTCAGTCGGTTTGTGTTATATATATTCGAGCAGAAATAGACATTCTTAAGACTGTTGTCTTCGCGGTTAGTTGATAAGGTCATTGTGCAAGTTTTGAGCCGAAATTCATGAATGATTCATTTACATTTATGGCCAACTAGTCACCGAGCAGACTAGTAAATAGTGCAAGATAAATACTCGTTGAGAGCAGGCGATTGATTACGGTTTGGGAGGTGACGTGAATCGATTGGACTGATTTGCGATACTCCCCTTGGTCGTAAACGAGTGATTGCTGAGCAGGTTTTATCAGAATGAAGGACACAACAAAATTCTGATGACGATGTCGCTAATTCCGATTGTGTATCAAAGTCATTAACACAATCTGATTGGATTTATTGAAATCTGAAAATTTGTTTAATTTTCAGGTTTATAATCAAACAGCCAACCGCTCGCTGTGCTATTGGCATCGTCACACCGCTCGCGAGTTCCGCTGGCGAGACTACGATTTCCGAAAATTTTGAAGGCCGGCCAATAACCGCACGGTCTGGCTATAAATCTGATGGGATAATGGTGGCATACATCAAGCGTTATCGGAGCTCATAGGCCCAGGCCGGGCGTTCGTCTAAAAACTAATCTGACCACTCCACCAGTCGTCTCACGGCATTTCATTTCAAATTCCTTCCCTGGCTTGCACAGCATCCGCAGCACCATCAAATCCACGGTGAGTTTGAAACACGTTCCCCGAACAGCGCACTATCAACTCTAATTCGTATCTCGGCAGGTATTCTCCATCGCTGAGGCCATCACCATCATCATCCAACTCGGAACTTTCAAGACACACTCCCAACTCTCCATGTCTGCAGGTTCCAGTACGAGTATGTGCACGGATACTATATGAGCTCCACCAGGAGAGTCCAATACCTTCCCATCAGCTAACCAACTCCGATTCCAGGCACCATCAACCAAGCAAGCAGGTTCGCGCCACTACATCCATGTTGGAGTTGGATCTTCAAGAATTTATGGGATGAGTGGTGTTGGGGCTGTGTCGAGTCATTCCGAGTAGTGAAAAGAACGAAAAAAAGATGCTATTGAAAATGAAATGAAACGCTTATGGTGGAGCTGTGAAGTGGAGTCTTTCCAAATGCGCGCGCGAGCAGCAATGATTTGACGAAGAAGCAGAAGAGGAAAAAGTTCCCAACTTCAGCGGCGCGGAGGTGTACGAGTATTAGAGTGCTGTACGTTCTTCTTCGTGTGGTTAAAGGTGGTTGAATGGGTGGAATGCCATCGAGAGTGGCAGGAATCTCTTGTGCTGCTTTGTCAGGTTCGTGGTGTAAGTTCACCCTACGCATAAGCACGAATACGGGAACACAACTCGCTTGACGTGTGTGGAAGAGCAGTTGTAAAAAAATCATCTGTACAAATGCTAATGAACGTCTATTCGGGTTTCGTGGAACGAAAGGAAGAATTTCGAGAGGAAATTAGGATGGAAAGATTTTAGACAGTGCGGATGTGTCGGTCGGAGGATGTTTTCTAAAAATAAAATTTATTTGAGGTTGAATCAGACAGATTTGAATAATTGTGATTTTCAGCACTTTGTAGAAAGGCTTTAGAATAGTTTTCATTGCAATGAAGTTCTACTGAACATAAAAGCATTGGTGAATAATATCAAAAATGTTCACTTGAAAAAAAGATTCATCTAAAGATAGGGAATATTTTATACATTTATATAAAATAAATATTTTATTCAGTTTATACGATCTTGAAGACCAGCTGCATACACAGGAAAACAAAGCTCCAAGTATACAAATCAATGATAACATCTGTGCTATGGGTATGAAACATGGACCCTAACCCAAGCATCTGCAAACATATTGAACGCTTTCGAAAGACGGGTCTTGAGGTGAAAAATTGAAGCGAAGCGACCAATGGCGGATTCGATACAACAATGACCTGTAATGAAATTTTCGGCGAGCCGGAGGTCAAAACGGTTGTAAGACAGCGGAAGCTGCAATGGGCTGGGCACATGAATCGTATGCACAAACAACGGATATCCAAAAAGGTATTCGTTGAGAGAACTGAACGGCGGAGACCAGTGAGAAAACCGAGAAACGCAGGTCTTACTCGGTCGACGAAGACAGTTCATCGCCGCTCAGATTTCGAAGTTGTGAGGATGCGGTCGATGGACCGAGCCAGCTGGAGGCGCTTGTTGTGGGCAAGAAGCCCCGAGAGAGGCTGTAGTGCTACGAAAAAGAAAGGTAGGATCTATTCAAGGGGATGAGTAAAATAAAGTCGGCCTATGTCCTTATAGAATATACGAGTATTTACTAAGGAATTGAAAGACCTTCCACTAATAGTATCAGATATGTGCGTAAAACATCTAAATTTGATAGCGCAAAGTGAATATAATTCTTCTGATAGTACTACGAACAAAAAACATCATTTTCTTTTATTTGGATTGCTAGTCTAAAATTGCTTTCGACAAAAATTTCCAAAACCGATGTAAAAAAACTCAAAACACCTGAACATACCAGCATCATCTATTTTCAAGATTTATACACGGTAAGAGTACTAAAATTGTAATTGTAGACAAATTGATGGTCAAACCTTAGATGGTTTCGCACCTGAACTTTCATTCTGCTCAAGCCAGTATATTGACATCTACTCCTGTCAACCAATTCAGTACTCGTGACATTAATCTTTTTCAATATTTTTTCATTTTAACAAATTTTTCAGAATTTCAGACAAAAATAAAAACCATAATTACATGTATAGTATGAGGTTAAGAAACTTCTTTTTCTTAGCACTACAGCACCTCTCGGGCCTTCGCTTCCTGCAACAAGCGCCTCCAACTGTCTCTGTCCATTGACCACGTCCTCCAATTTCGAAATCCGAGCAGTGATGAACTGTCTTTGTCGACTGAGTCAAATCAGCGTTTACTGTTTCCTCACTGCTCTCCGGCCTTCAGTTCTCCCAACGAATACCTTTTTGGGTATCCGTTGTTCGTCCATACGATCCATGTTGCCAGCCCATTGCAGCTTCCGCAGTCTTACAATCGTTGAGACCTCCGTTTCGTCAAAAATTTCATACAACATGGTTGTATCGAATTCGCCATTGGTCCCCGTCTACTTTCGCTCCGATTATTCGCTTCCGGACGCGTCGCTCAAAGGCGTTCAATATATTCGCGGATGCTTTGGTTAAGGTCCATTTTTCACACCCATGGCATAACACAGGTCTTATCACAGATTTGTATACTTGGAGCTTTGTTTTCCTATGTATGCAGCTGATCTTCAAGACCGTCAAAACTGAATAAAATATTTTATTTGTGAGCTGTATTTTTCGGCGTATTTCGTCTCTTTCATCACCCGTTTTCGTTATTTTGGCGCCTAAATACACAAATTCGCCAACATTTTCGATACTGTTTTCGTCAAGTGTGATATTTTGTATACTTGAGGTATTTTTCCTCGACTACGCCATGAGCATTGTTTTATTCTCATTGATTTGTAGCCCTACTAGTTTTGCTTCGCTGCTAAGTTTCAGGATAAGTTCTTTGGCAGTTGTTAGTGCCCGTGACAAAATGTTGATGTCGTCCGCATAGGCTACTACTTGGCTCGACTTGTATAATAATGTACCTCGCGTATAGACAGATAGCTTCCTTATGACGTACTCCAGAGCCAAATTGAATAGCAATGGGAGCCACCCCATCTCCCTGCTTTAACCCGATATTTGTGTCAAAGGCATCGGTGAGTTGGTTATTGATGCGGACTTGGGAGGTCGTCGACGCCATTGTCATGTTGGTAAGACGGACTAATATGGCTGGGATGCCAAAGCAAAGCATTATTTGGTACAGTACGTTACGATCAAAACTGTCGTATGCTTGCTTAAAGTCAACGAAAATTTGGTATACGTCTATGCTGGTCTCAGCATTTTTTAAGTACCTGCTTGACTGTGAACAATTGGTCTATTGTCGATCTACCTGCTCTAAAACCACCTTGATACTCCCCAATAATACTGTTGACATATGATCCAATTTTATTTTCTAAGATTTTTGAAAATATTTTGTACGTAAGTAGTGATGTGCATTTTCGTCCTGGAGCTTGTCACCTTTTTTGTGGATAGGGAATGTAATTGATTGGCTCCACTCTTTCGGAATACGTGTTGTTGCCAAATGTGCTGGATGACTTTGTGAATAGCTTTATAACACTACTGCCACCATATGTGATGAGCTCCACTGGAATCTCATCGATGCCCGGCGCTTTATTATTCTTTTGGGCTTTGATGATGGAACAAACTTCATCCAAAGTTGGTGGGGCCAATAGAAGTTCTCCGCAGACATCTATAGGTTCCGATGTTCTGGAGCTGTGCGGAGGATTAAGGAAGTTCTTGAAATATGATGCCGATCTTTCCTTAATCTTGGTTTCATCAGCGATGATATTGCCGGTTTCATCACGACAGAGCGTGGTCTTGGGCTGATAGCCACGTTTCAGGCTTTTCACTACTTTGTATGCTTGTCTTGTTGCTCACTAGGCTTACAACCATAATTCTCAATTGGTCGTCATAGTATTTTCTCGTCCTGGTTTTCTTTCCTACGTATTCTTTGTAAGCCTGATTCTTTTTATCTAACGCATTCGAACCAATCATTCCTCTTGCGTCGGGCTTGATGTCCGATCGTCTGTTCTGCCACGGGTTTCATAGCCACTTTCACTTCCATCGAGCTCGTTGCTCGTCTTTAACGATGCGCCTGATAAGATGGGAGTCACCTGGTTGTCGGGCTGGTCTTCGCCGAAGATGCCTTTTACATATAGCATCGATAGGTTAATTTGATTAAGTAATGATCTAAGTTACAATTGGCTCCTCGGTACATACGGATGTCAAGCATGATCAGAGCATGATCGATCTGGTTTTGTATGTTGCCATCCATTTTAGGAATTCGTGTGGGAAGCAAGTCGAACGTATGCTAAGATTTCTGCTACATGCAAAGTCAATCAGACGCTGGCCATTGTCATTTTTTTTCATCGTCGAGGCTATATCCTCCAGTCGTTCCCCGATCAGATATCTCATTGCCGACCTTAGCGTTGAAGTCACCCAGAATTATTTTTGTGTTGTTTATAGGCAATGAGTCAACTAGTCTTTCCAGGTGATTGTAGAACATTTTCTTCGTCCTTTTCTTCGATTGGGGCGTGAACGTTTATCTGCCAAATTTTGAAAAATTTCGCTTTTATACGGATCACACACAATCGGTCATTAACTGCCTTAAAACCAATAAGGTACGATTTGAGCTCCCTATCCACAGTGAAGGCCACCACTCTCGTTTTCCAGTAGGCTTCCCACTTTTGAATATTGTGTGCGATCTCATGTCTTGAATGTCGTTCGCAGTCCAGTTCGTTTCCTGGACTGCCAGTATTTTTAATTGATATTGACTGGCCTGTTGTCAAAGGTCCTTAACAGCGCCACGGTGATTGAGTGATCTGACATTCCAGGATCCAATGCCATAGTCCTATTTTCGTTTGCGAGGTCGTTGCCGTGAGTCCAATCCATTCCGAGGCCCATCTCTAGGTTTCGAAACATTTTAAGGTTTTCCAGGGACGGGGAGTGAGCCCAACGCCCAACCTCCATTCCGGTGGCATGGTTATTACGTCGATTCCATCATCAGATGCGGAAGATTCGCCTTTACCCTCTTATGCCCCCACAAAGGAGGTGTAAGTAGGATTTAGTAGCAGAGCTGTAGATGTATTTACAGTTATTAGCATTTCTTGGCATTTAATGTTCCATTATTGGGGAACCAGTAAACCCAATGTGCGACCCCGAGATCATTTACTAACATTTAATTAGGGGGTTTGGGATGAGGAATCATGGATGCTGTGGGTTGGGGAAACAAGTGGTTCCCTTCTCCTATCTCAAACGGGCTACGGCGGGGATGAAAAAGATGCCTATCGATGGAAGGCCCGTCGGCTGTTAAAGAAAAAAAAAATCGGTTGTGTGCCCTGAAATTGTATCATTGTCACACAAAATCAGTGGTGAAGGCTTTGACGATATGCATACTGGTGATTTCGATGAACTGCTGACTGAAAAACCTTTGGAGGATTTGATGGCAATAATAACGTCTGACGATCCCAATGAAGAAGATGGTGAAGTTACGCAACAAATGGCTAGTATGATCCGCGAGGGTTTAGTTTGCCTCAAATATGGCAAATCATTTTTTGGTTCATGGTCCCAAAGTAGAACGTGCATTACAATTTAAACGGGATTTCCATGCTTGCACGGCTGGATATAAAGAGCTTCACAAGAAGTTTGTTAAACCCGAAATTTAGCATCTAATAATAGACTTCCTAGTTAACAGAAAACCAACGTCAAAAGACGTTAATGAGCAAGAGTCTTCGATTCAACAAACCATTTCCGATCGTCTAAAAGCAATTTTTTCACAATAAAGCGAAAAACCCGGTACCCCTACTAGAATTATTTATTTAGTGATAATGGTTTTGTTGTTAAAAAGTATATTGAGTAGGAAATATTTCAGGTTGTGCGTGCATATACCTAATTAATCAATGAAAGAGAAGAACAACGAAGTATGCATTAATTTTAACTCAGTAGGTATTGCACATTTTCGCATTACGATTGTGTTTTTACCCTGAAATACTACCTACTGTAGTGATTCCAAGTTATCGATACTATAGTATCGATTGTGATGCGGCTCATGCGGCTAATACTTATTTATTTATATTCCAGGCACTTTACAGTTAATAGGTATTATTTTAAACCGTATCTTATAGTTTTTTTTTAACGTTCAGGTATAATGAGACCTAAGAAAAAAAGTTCAGTTTGGCAGTTTTTTTATAAAATTGATAAGAAATCGAAATGCAAACTATGTCAAAAGGATATCAAGTCAGCCGGAAATACGACGAACTACATTCGGCATATTCGTAATGTTCATAAGGCTGCTTATCTCGAAATTCAGCCGAAGCGAAATACATTGAATTCAGTAAATATATATAATTTTTCTTTATTGGAATGTATGCGGTACAGAGGCCTTATAATATAGTAGGTGTTCTGACAAAGTCATCTCACCATCGTTTGAACATTACTTAAAACTATGCATATAATCGTATTTCTATGAGATTATTACAATAAGCTAGAGGAAAATTTAGGCAAAAACCTCTACTGAACTTATATTAGCTTAACATAACTTAACTTTCTACTTATAACTAGCTAAAATCTATGAGGCTAGGTTACGGCCAAAAGATAGGTGGTAGCAACTGCTGATTTTCAATTCGCCAGGGCATGTATTAGCGGATTGGGCGAGTCTTTTGCTTTCGCGATTAATTTGTCACGGCGCAATGCAGCGAGCTTACGAATTGGACTAACGCCAGCCAGTCTGTGTAGCTTTTCAGAAGAGAAGTAAAATGATTTGTTAAGGACCATTTTCAGGTATCTATTTTGGGTGATCTGAAGCTTTGTTACTAGATATTTAGCACATTGGATCCAGGTAGGCGAGCCGTATAGGATGATCGGTTGGATTGCCATTTTGACGATGAGGACTTTGTTTCTGGTGTTGAGACGTGAATTACGATTAAGAAGGGGATAAAGCGAAAGCACGGCCTTAAACGCTTTGGAGCTAATATGCTCAATATGTTTTCTGAAAGTTAGTTTTGTATCGAAGATAAGTCCAAGATATTTAAGATCCTCGCTCCAAGGAATAGTTTGCCCTAAAAAATTTATTGGTCGCTTGGGTAAGTGAGCAGGCTTACGCTTCCTGGTGAAGTATATTGACTTCGTTTTTGCAACATTTATTTTAATTTTCCATCTATGGTAGTATTGATAAGTAAGTTCTAACGCCGTTTCAAGGCTAGAATTAATGGAAGTTGGATCTGCGCCTATGCTGTATATGCAAATGTCGTCTGCGAAAGCTGCAACTTGGCAGTTTGGTAAAGAAGGGAAGTCAGACGTATAGATGTTATATAGAGATGGGCTTAGGCAGGAGCCTTGCGGAACACCGGCAGATATACTTTTTAGTGAGGAAATGCTTTCCCCGACTTTGACCTGGAACTTCCTATCAGTTAAAAATGATTGTAAAAGGTTCAACAGGTATGGGGGTGTATTGTATTTCTGAAGTTTGTAGACCAGAGCATCATGCCAGACAGTATCAAAGGCTTTTTCTATGTCCAGTGTCACCAAACCTACAGACAATTTATTGTACATCGCTGCTTTGATGTCCTTCGTAACACGGAGGAGCTGATGCTCAGTCGAATGTCTGTTTCTGAAGCCGAATTGGAAATCCGGTAAGATATTATTGTTAGCCATTAAATTATTTAATCTTTTCAGGACTATTCTTTCAAAGAGCTTACCTAATCCTGGTAGTAAGCTAATGGGCCTGTAGTTGTCAGGAGAGTGCGGATCTTTTCCAGGCTTCGGGATAGGTATGACTAGAGCTTGTTTCCAGATGGATGGAAAGAGAGAAAGCCTAAGGCATGAGTTGAATAGGTGGCATAGGAATACTATTCCTACAACTCGCGGAAAGTCTGGTATTTAAATAGAATTTTTAAGCGAAAGTATCATGCGTTACCGTATTCGATTACAAATAACAACGAAGAGCATATTTACTCTAATCAAGGAAAAGCAGATATACTTGCAGATAAGTTTAAGCAGTTCCATAATACCTCCAATAGGTTCTGCAACAACTTAGCAGAAATGATGGTGGCCAGAGCTTTAGAACATCAGCCTAAACAAACATCTTTACCTCCTGGTGCATTAATAAAAACCAGGGAGTTAATAAGTTTACTTAAAAAAGTTAAAAACGGTAAAGCACCTGGTATCGAATTCAGTAAATACAATGGAAGAAATATCGAATCCTCTAAATGCAAGGATACGCCCTATAATAAAATTGATGATGGTGTACTTCAATCTGAACCAATTCCTTGTACAAATGGTAGTGGCAGTAAAAGTTCCTGTAAGCCGTTAAAGGAAACCCTAAATGATTTTATTGATTCGGGCTTAGACGAAAACGTCATCCCTTTAAAACGCCAAAAAACTATACAGGCCGCCTTTAAAGAACAACTCTAAGACGCTGGCTGGACGAAAAATATGAAACAATATAAGAAACAATTAAAAAAATGCTGTCCTTTATAGAAGACATAACCTTAACAACGGATATTTGGTCGGATATCTTAAACAATGTTTTCTGGGCATCACTGTGCATTTCGGAGTAGACATTGAACTATCTTCAGTCACTTTAGGTGTGGACGAATTGGATGAAAGACATACATCAGATTATCTTGCTCGAATTCTCTTAAGGGCTGGAAATTAGATCAAGAGAATGCGACAGCTGTTGTTACTGACAACGCAGCAAATATACGAGTAGTTAAGACGGTCGACTTAGCGTTCGGTAGAAGGAAACACATCCCATATTTTGCCCATACTTTGAATTTGGTGGCTGAGGGCACAATGATATGTACTGAGTGGAGAAACATTGTTTCTATAGTAAAAACAATAGTAACTTGGTTCAAACAGAGCTGCATTGCTAGTGATGAGTTACGTAAAGCTATCATTGCAGTTGCGGAGTCTCCTGCTAGGTCAAAATTAATACAAAGTGTGGACACTCGTTGGAAAAGTACATATTACATGTTACAACGGTTTTTAGAACTCCGTAGTGTCATAAATGATATTCTTTTCCGCCACCCTAGAGCACCTGCAATGGTCAGCGCATCAAAAATATCTACTGTATCATCTGTCATCGTGGTACTGCGACCCTTGGAAGCGGCTACAAAAGAAATTTCGGGCGATAAATACTACATAAGTAGTAAAATTATTCCCTTAGTTCGTTGTATGCTCTCTAAAATAACTTCAGCTGTTATAGAAGGTCCCGTAGCGAAACAAGTGCAGAAACTTGCTATTAATGAAATAAATAAAAGAATGGATCCAATAGAACATGTGACTGCTCTTGCTATCACAAGTATTTTAGATCCACGGTTTAAAAAGATGGACTTCAATGATGCGATAGCTTGTTCGAATGCTGTATCGAAAATTAAAGATTTAATGAAAAAGAATTTGCAAAGCATTGCAGAAACTAAATCCGATTCTGACAAGTCCGATAAAAATGAAGAGACCTTTTCATTATGGAGTGATCACCATAAGTTAGTGCATCATAACTGGAAAAGTAACAAATCTGAAGACGTTTTGTCTGACGAACTTTCAGTTCATCTCAAAACTCCTGTTGGAAGACTGAACGAAAATCCATTAGAAATCTGGAGGGATTATGAAATACAATTCCCGAAGCCGTCAAAATGGCTTTTAAATATTTAACAATTGTTGGCACATCTGTCCCTTCAGAAAGACTCTTTTCACAGGCAGGGCTAGTTTTGACTGAGCAAAGAAACCGATTGAAGGGAAAAAGATAATGTAAACTTTTGTTTTTACATAGCATTAAAAAAAAAAATTGGAATACGAGTATGTAAAGAAAACAAATCTGTGTTGGCTGTGTGATTGTGAATTTTAATACATGTTTTTCCTTGTACGTACCGAGTTTTCTTTAAGGCCTAAATATGTCATTGCGAAAACAATCGATGTATTTCTTAATGCATCGTATTACCCATCGATGCATTAAATCGGAAAAAACATCGATATATATTTTAAACGTCCGTCCCTAATATCAAGCGTTGTAGGTGATGTTGCTTCTGCTGGCAGTAAACGTGCGAGTCTTTTATCAAACAGTGATTAATAACTAATCTTAATTTGTACAGTTATCCATGAAACTATTGATCTTTTAAGTAGGCAAGCAGAGCTGTTTTGTTATATTTTTCGAATTTAAAACCTTGATGGATTCTAAATTTTGAAAGTGGCATGATTTTGAATTTCAGTTCAATTTTTTTTTGTTGCACTGTTTTTCAACCAAAAATTCCTTTATTTTTTCATCTTACACGGTTTTTCTGAATTTGGGAACACATCCTTGATTTTAATATGAAAGATATATCTTTTTTACACGATTATGACTGGAACGTAAAAAAAAGAGTTGGGTGTATATCACATTTACTGGGGTTAATTTGAAGCCCCCGATCTGACATGTAAATGGTTTTCCAATAAGAGGTGTTATTTTGACGAGCCCGCTATTTCCGTAGATGTCACTTTTGAAGCTGTCATTTTTTGACATTTGATAAGTAGAAACTACACGATACACGATTCAACAATGCATTGAAATTATTGAAATTCACTATAAAAATGGTGAAAATTTGGCAGAGACGGTTCGTAAAACTCGAGCATTTTTGGGTCGTCGTGAAGCACCTTGTCGGACCGCAATAAAGAAATTGGTGGAAAAAGTCGAGCTGTTGGGACAACTTAGTGATGTGATAAATAAAACCCGTGCACGTCACTCAAGAACAGCCAAGAATATTGCTGTTGAAAGTGTTGAAGAAAACCCAGGTTTGTCCATTCCTCGTCGTTCTTTGGAATTAGGCATTCCACAAATGTCATTGCACCGTATTTTGCAGAAAGATTTGGGTCTTAAGGCTTATAAAGTTCAGTTAACACAAGAACTCAAGCCGGTCGATCATCAACAACGTCGTGTCTTTGCTGATTGGGTCCTTGAAATGCATGAAAATGATCCGGAATTCCATCGAAAAATCATCTTGAGTGATGAGGCCCATTTCCACCTCGGTGGCTTCGTCAACAAGCAAAATTGTCGCATCTGGGGCTCGGAAAGCCCAAGAGTTATTGTTCAAAAGCCTCTCTATCCACAACGTGTGACTGTTTGGTGCGGTTTATGGTCCGGCGGAGTCATATGACCTTAGTTTTTCGAAAATGAGGCCGGGGCAACAGTTACGGTGAATGGATTGCACTATCGAGTGATGATTCATGATTTTTTATGGCCGGAATTGGATGGTATTGATCTGGACAACGTTTACTTTCAACAAGACGACGCTACGTGCCACACAAGAAACGAAACAATTGATCATTTACGGGAAAAGTTTCCGGACTGTGTTTTCTCTCGAAGAGGTGATCACAATTGGCCATCGAGACCTTGTGATTTAACACCTTGCTTTGGGGCCACGTGAAAGAGAAGATCTACGCCAACAGCCCAGCGCCGATTCAACACCTCAAAGATGGAATTCGTGAGGCCTTCGAGAACATAGGGCAGCCATTTTGCGATTTGGTCATGGAAAATTTCATGAAAAAGATATGGTCCTGTAAGCTTGGTCGTGGTAGATATTTGCCTGATATTTTCCACTACTAACGGCATACCTTCCTCTTTATAATGAAATAAACATCCGATCATTTATATTAAAAAATGGCATTATTTTTTTAATATCAAAATAACACCTCTTATTGGAAAACCCTTTAGTTTTTTAATATTTCGATAGTTTAGGAGTCTTATGTCTCTGGGTAAAAGAATGGTAGTATCCGCATATAGAAACATGTTTATGTGTGTACAGTGTTGCAAGGGATGTCGGCTAGATGAAAATTAAATAAAGATGGGCTGAGAATGAGGCCTTGCATGACCTCAGGAAGATTGTTTAGTGTAAACGAGAGATCATTGCGCCCCTTTTCGACATTGTATTTGCATGGCTATTTTTTACTAATTCCCTGGATTGGTATCAAAAGAAATCCTGTTATAGTTCGTGATTCTTGGTGTTTTTGTGGCGAAGGATTCCTTGGCAGCTTTAGTAATTCTAACTAAAGCTTCTAAATTTATGATGTCTAGAAATTCATTGGTTATTCTATTGCCCCTGCCTAACCCTCACAGAAAGATGCGTTAATTTTTTGTGAAGAGCAGATTCAAACATATTTTAATGCCTATTTGGTATACAGACTATGGTAATTGGACCCTCAAAACATCTTGTGGATATACGAAATCGTCTGTGTATAACCCAAACATTTTCAGTTTCTTGTACAGTGTTAGCTCCCCCCTTCTCTGCACTGAACGTGCAAAGGAGTTTCTCAACCAGTTTTGAATAATAGAGCATGATTCCCAACAGATTTGCAAACACAACATAAACATAGAAACTTTATTTCCACAAAATCACAACCAACAGAACATCACACAAAATTGGAGAATAATTTGTTGCTGCATTAGAAAAGTTATTTTCGCGCGGGACAATAGCAATACCAACCTGTCAGACGATTCCGAGGAGTCGTATCGATCCGAGCATCTTTTCTTCTTAGCGCTGGGGCTGTCATCCGAATCCTGCTGCTGTCCTGACGACTCCACTACACTCTTCCCCCCTCCCGCCATATCCACATTGGCGGCCGATGCACTGTTCAAATCCTTTTGTTGCACTTTTGCTCCTGCACTGTTTGAGCTTTGTTTCGCGACCGTTTTCACTTTGAGCGGCCCAATCTTGTCGATTTCGGAGGCTCCACCACGACTTGCATTGTTCAATTTGCCCGGGATCATCGTGTTTGCGTTTGCGACTCCGCCACCAGCACCACCACCACCACTAACACCACCGCCGACCGCAGCACCATCAGCCGCAACTCCCTTCCCGACGGCGGACAACTTTGCGGGCCCAGCTGCACCTTTCAGGGCTGGCGGGCCCGCTCCGCCCGGGGCCATTCCAACTGCACTCGCCATCAATGTTGCACTTTTGTTCTTGGACGACAATTTCGCGTCCGACACTTTCTTCGATTGTTGCTGTTGCGGCTGCTGAAGCTGCTGCTGGCCCGTGGCCGTCATATTTAGCTGTTCACGATTCACGCACCGTTTCACTGTCTCAGCACGTTCCAACTCGCTCGTCGCACTTTGCTTTCGATTCTGGTACTTGGAATTCACACATTTCGCCGACTTTTCACCTGCACTTACTCCATTTTCATTGATTAAAGCTGCGACAAATTGTTTTCGATCCGATTCCGAACACACACCGTCTGCCATTTTGTCGTCGCCGTTCGGCTTCAAAGTTCGGGGCACGTCGCGCCTCCTCGGCCGTCGTCGCGGTCTTCGTTGACCGTTCGCGTTCACGTTCTCGCGTTCTTCGCTTCCTCGGTTTCGTCTCGTTCACGTTCTCGTCCTCCTTCCAAACTCCGATTCCGATTGCCAGTGCCAAGCAAGGGGCGCCGAGCCAGCATCTGATCACGATCTGCGACGGCGCGACTCGCACGGCGGCAACACTCGTTCGGTTATCGTTCTCCTCGCCTCACGACCACTTCAACCAACGAGATTGCCTCGGCCCGCAAGGCTCCTGGCCAATTCTCACGTTCACGCGGGTGTGCGACTTCGCATCCACTTGGTGAGCCCCGGGCTCCACTTTTGTTTGTTTGTTTACTCTTTTTCACTCGCCACTCGTCCGTCTGTGCATGCACTGCACACTGGCTGCAATTCACCCAGAGCAGAACCGAAAACCGCGGGCGCGCGAACTCACTCCATTTCCGTTGCGACGGCTGCGGGAGGGCACGAACACTGAAGCCAGTCGCGGCGACGGCACTCACCGCGGCACATTGCTATTCCCATTACACTCCTTTCCAGATTCCAACAGGAACGCACCCGTCCCCGCTTTCCGATCAGACTTCCACCTCTTCCAATAAGAACCGTCGCACTCGCTCTATAAACAAACGGCGCGGTGTGCGCAAGTTCGATAGGCCAAGAGGCGCGGGAGTCCGGGGACGAGTGCTAGCAAAAAGTATATAAAACAATTAAGTGCGACGGGAGCGACAACGACTCTACCCACTGTAGCGTTGGAGACGACGGCGACGGGCCTCTCTTGTACGCGATGCACTTTGTCGACGTGCGGGGAGGTGGCGGCGGCGACGGCGCAGATCTCGTGGCTAATGAACTCTTCCGCGGCTGTGTTTTGATTGTTTTTTCTTCGTCCCGTGCACCGGCGGCGCACCTTCTTGCCTGCTGCAGCCTCGTTGCACTTCTCGGAACGTTGAGGCGCGACAATGGTGGAGTTCGCGATCAAAACAAAAGGCCACTGGGCACGGACACAACTCGCGGGCAGCCTCCACAAAACTTGTTCACACACGTCGGACGCGCACAAAGGAAGCTGTTAACAACGCGAAAAGTCAAATTAGCTTTGTCAACTAAACATGAGGAGCTTTAAAAATTCTTTCCTAACAGGCGGAACGAAATTGATGCACTCTCACTTCAACCCGTCAGACATGCATAGCCAATTGGATGTTTTGATTCTGATTGGAGTCGAGCAGCACTGCAAGCAACCGTTCCCCGACGACTCCACTCACCAATTAACTCTGCTAGCGGGACGCGAATGCGATTGAAACTGAATTCGAACTCAGTTTGTGTAAGAATCGACGCCCGGACAAGAATAAAATCGACAGTACTTCCACCAACAGGCACACAGTCAGCCGCGAAGGGGTAGCGAAACTGAGAAAGTAACTGCAGAGAGTAATTATTTATCGTGCACCTTTTGGCTGCTTGATATGCATCGCGGCTCTCTCATCGGGCGAATCTTTTGGATTGATAAACATAGCAGAAGCGCGGAAAGGCGAGGGGAGCCTGAAGCACATGGTGGCCTATTGTGTAATAGCAAAAAATAATGAAATGTCAATTCTAATTCTATTATGCAGCTGAGATTGACAGAAATTGTCTCTGAAGCGACGGTAGAGCCCTCTAGTGTTAATATTACAATCAGAGATTTTCACCAAGGATTGAGAATTGGATATGATTGCCCTCTGAAGAATTGTCTTGTATGCTTGCAGCGTCGGTGATAATAAGGGGCAAAAAAAGACACGCCATGAGCAAAGAAACTATACAGACGTTATGACGAAAATCAAAATTTACATGGAAAATTTTCCAGTATGTTTTTCAGTATGCGCCATTGAGTTTTTCATTTAATGCTTTCTATAATTTCTTTTGTCAGTGATTAGGCTTATTTCGATTCTTATCAACCGGAAGGCTGCTTACCTCCAGAATTGTTGATATCGTCCCAAGTGAAATGAAAAGCGGTTTTCAATATTAATCTTTATACGTATTCTAGCAAAATTGAAGTGAAATAGGAAGCCACATGGCAACAGCGCTTACTACCAAATACATTATCTTAGTAGGCCGACTTTGCTGGCTAAGTTACATGGCGGTATATGAAGAATTATGGAGGTGCCAACGAAAATTCAAGGTTTTGTACGGTTTCGAGACCGATTTCTACAATGAAATCCATATGGTCCGCGGAGATTACAATAGCGCTCCTAGTGAAATGAAAATTATTTCAGTTCTTATAGCGGTTCGATTTTTATCGCCTTCCAATGTGAATGAATAGGAGTTTGTTTACTGCTCAACGCTGAGCTATCAGTGGAAGGTGCAAAACATGTGCTTCATTTGCTCGTCTTGAAAAGTGTAGGAGTGCAGTGGATAGTGCAAGGTGAGTTTTAAGCATGCACGGAATGTGTTTCGTACGTTTTCACTCGGAAAATAGTACGTATTACGCGATATAAGCATTTGCTTATGCTGCAGTAGGCTGACAACTCACGGACGCTTGCCCAATAGTAGGCCTAATAATACATATGCAAGTTGCTACCATATGGCTCCCGATCTTACGTCAGTTTTTTATTCAAGGAATATTGTGGATGAGGAAATAGCCGCTCCACATTTACTCTAAGTTCCATTCATTATTATCTTCATCTATGTTTTTTACTTGTTGGCATTATTGACAAGGCAGTCTTTTGTTTACTATGCACGGGAATAAAAGCATAAAAATCATATTCAGTTTTGTTTGGAAAGTACATGGTCCGTCGAGCCGGGTGGCGTCGTCACGTGGAAAATATGTCCATAACGTCTGTTCTCACGTAATAATTGAAAGGCAAGATGTCTGTCGCGTCCAATTCCAATATTTTCCACCACATCCAAGTTAAAAATGTTCGTCGCCTCGAAAAATTGTTCCGCCGCGTCCACCGAAATGAAGTGACGTGCCAAATGGAATAGAAACATTGTGTGTGTCTCCATTTCAAACTGCAAAATCAGAAGTGAAATTATCGACCTGAAGGACAAAATATTGACAAAAAAGTGTGAACTATTGGAAATAGAAGGCAATGACTCAAATAAACTAAAAATTGAATAATTCAATAAAATAATTAAACTCCTTGAAAATCGTATATCGTTTGAAGAAACATTACTTAACATGTCCGATCAAAATCAAGTGACAAATAAACTAGTTGAAAATAACAACAATGTGGAACTTTCTAACTCTATTGAAAAAGTGCTTTCACGTCAAATAGTGGGAAGCAATCTCAAATGTTTCGACGGGCCATTGTATTAATCGAGCAGTTTCACAAGCGAACTGCTCGAAAACCTTCCTGTCTTCTATTTGTGATTTGATGTGGCAGATTTGGAAAAGGAATTAATTATTTCGATTCATAATCGTCATTTGTATTGTAAAATAGTTTTCTTTCTTATCATTACTATTAAATGTAATTGTATATCAATTTTCCTTTATATCAAACGTAATTTTATATCAATTTCCCTCGGTTATTAACTGTAACTTCATATAAATTTTCCTCTATACTAAATTTAAACGTTTCCCTTTAATAATATTTTTCATGAGATTTAATTTTTATTACTATTTAAAATTTTATTCATTTTTCTTTACTTCCGTTAAATTTCGTTTTTAAAGATTTTAAATCGAATTTCGAGTATGGGAACGCTGATATAATACAGCAGTCCACGGATTGCATTGCAAAATGCAATCTACAGTGGCTGAGCAAGGGGCTCGTCTTCATCCACCGCAACAGCGTGAGGATACGGTAGACGACGGACAAGCTAAGAGAAAAATCTGCTTGGGCGCGAGAAAACCACCGTTGTGGGATGCAGATTCAGCTGGGATTGGGAAAAGAGCAGGGGGCCGGACTTAGACGGTTACACTGCGCGGACGCAAAGAACGTCGGCGATATTTTCTTGGCAACATTTTGAAGTCGGGAATTAGGGAAAGTGAAAATTTGCGGCCCTTAAGTTATTCTCACACGTCGTGTATATTTGCAGCTTTACATCGGTCACTTTTTCATGGTTTTCGCTGAAATTTTAAATAAATCATATTGTGCTCTGTCTTAATCTTCCCTTGTTTAAAAAAAATATTACAAGAATAACTCATGAGCGTGTTATATAAATCAATTATTTTAATCAATTCTATCAGCGAAAATTAATTTTCAACTGTAGACTCATTGAAGTCAGTACTTTTGGAACCAGTCCATAGTCAAAAGTTGAGGTGGAAGTGTGATTGAGAAGGAGCTTCGCTGAATGCTTGAAAGTATTTCATACTAAATGCGTGCACAACTAGACCTAGCCGTTCGCTTGAACATCGGCATTCTCGACTGAACATCATCACATCGACGACATCATAATCACCGGCATTATTTCTCGACATGTCGTTTAAAATAAAATCCGATCTTCACACTTTGGGAAACAAATTGGAATGAGTGATTCTGGTGGACTGTGTCGCGGGAAAGTGCATGACGTGCTGTGACGGCCCTGAAAATCTGTTCCCAGTGAAGTCTTGCATTGGCTGCGCGAAGAAAGGCGAATCAGATGTGCAGTGAATAGAACGAAATGGCATGGGTGGGATAAGAGAAGGACTTGGACAGCTGCGAGTGGGATTGAGGAAGGTTGGGAATTATTTTTGTTTTGCAATCGTCGTGATTGCCGGTAGCCAATCTATTGTTAGTATAATGTGGTGAATAAGTGCATCCAGTCCAATATCTATTGTTGTATTCCTTGTGCCAGCCATTGTGGATGGAGCGCAGTAGAAAAAATGTGCTGTTTCCGTAAAGTGCTTGGAAGTTTACGATAAAAGTGCTCATGTCCATTCGACCTTGGCTGATTAATCTCTTATCAGCTGCATTCCTTGAACTACTCGCAAAACAAATGCTGGGAGGCAGAGTTTCTGATTGTTTAAATACAATTCCTCAATTCGCGATAAGACAATAACAATATTAACTGGACAAATTGCAGTTAAATTTTGGACAGTCACGACTCCACTTGGACTCAAAAGCGTCAATTCCAATGTGATAATGCATATTTAATGTGTTGAGTAACATGCAAATCATCGTTCATAGGATTCTTCCAACATCGTGTGATACTGTAAACTACAAATATTGAAGTGAACGTCCATCATCAAAACATTCAGCAAATAAATCATCGAAGAAAGCTCACCAAGCCTACTAAATACGTAAAACAGCAAAGGAAATTTCCGATAATATCCGATTTGTGCACGCTAACCGTGTTTCGCGATAAGAGTTACCGAAAAAGTTATCCTCGATTTACCACGAAGTCTATCCTTGGTCCGGACCTGTGGAACGTGTCTTACGACGGGCTACTGAGACTTGAGATGCCAGATGAGTCGCGCTTGGGTGGCTATGCGGATGATGTTGCGGCTCTGGTCGCCGGACGCACCGTTGAACAAGCGCAACTTAGGCTAGGTATGCTAATGCGCCGAGTGAGGGACTGGATGACTGCTCGCGGGCTCAGTTTAGCACTGGAGAAAAGCGAGGTGGTCATCTTGACAAAAAAGAGAATCCCTAGAGTAAGAATAATCAGTATTGGAGATATACAAATCGAATCGAAGCCAGCGGTGAAGTACCTGGGGCTACTGATCGACTCGAAGATGAGTTTCTCTGAGCAAATCAGGGCAACGGCTGAGAAGGCTGCTTCGGGAATATTGGCCCTGAGTCGACTTATGGCCGACGTAGGGGGACCCAGCCCGTCAAGAAGACGCCTCTTGATGAGTGCTGTAGGGTCAGTGCTACTGTACGGAGCAGAGGTATGGGGCGACGCTCTCAGCAAGGAGGTATACCGAAAACGATTGGCACAGGTACAGAGAAGAGGAGCAATGAGAATTGCAGCTTCATCTCCGACTCGGCCGTGAGAGTGATTGCAGGCGTGATACCTGTCGCCCTCCTTGCTAGAGAGCGCCGCGCTATTCACCTGCGCCGAAACGAGGATGCGAGGGAGATGGTTGTCCGCGAGGAGAGACAACGCTCGCTCAACGATTGGCAGCAGTCTTGGGGGAATTGCACGAAGGGAAGGTGGACTGCGCGCCTCATCCTGGATGTGAGACCGTGGCTAAATCGAAGGCATGGTGAGACTGACTTCTACCTGACCCAGCTTTTGAGCGGGCACGGGTGTTTTCAGTCTTACCTGCACAAGATCGGTAAGTCACGGTCTCCCGATTGTCGGTTTTGCCCAGGAGAGGAGGACAATGCCTGTCACACATTTTTTGCGTGTAAAAAATGGGTCAGGCATGCGAAAGGAACTCTACAGGGAGACGGGAGAGCTCACCCTGAATAATATAGTTGCGGTGATGCTCGAATCGGTTGACAAATGGAACCAGGTGGCACATTATGCTCGGGCAGTCCTAAAATATAAAAGGGACTCACTGCAGCCGGAGGCGCTGGGGCTGGGGGATCGCTCTTCTGGCATTTCCTCTTCCCCTCTCCCCTCCCGCTAGGAAAGGGACTCCCCAGCTTGAAGGCGCCCCACGGCGTAACAAAACGAGACCTGGCCCGAAGTAATGTGTGAAACGGTTTCAGGCTAGGTTCTCAGATTGACAGGGGAGGTGTTTAGTGGGTAGTCCAAGGGTATCCTCCATGGGAGTCCCACACTGCCAGACTGGGCGGGCGTAAATGCCTTCACCTCCCTACCACAAAAAAAATAGTTGTTGTTAAATATTAGCAAAGTCTAAAAGTCTATTAAATAAGAAAAACGTTGTTCTTATCGTCCATTAGAGCGAGTAATTTCATATTCACATAATGTATTGTCAGGTCAGATATCGAAACTTTGTAAGTCTTCTAGTGTAAATGTTGATTGAGATAAATAAATAATACAATGGATTAATAAACTAAGCCCTCGGTCTTTTCATTTCGGTGTACTTGACCGGGTATTGGACCCGTATCGATGGCAGGCTCCTCCGCTCATATTGGCTAGCCATCGGGCGCACTCCTCCGTTTTTTGTCGCTTAACAGGGGCTCTTGCCGAGTAGAGTGGCCTTCCGCTCTCGTGCCCTTTCATAATATAGGGTTATGTGATTTCATTGCATAACGCTATAGCATAAATTGGTTACGTTTGTGCTTCTCATTTGAGGTAAAGAGTCATACAAAGTGCTTTTGTATGAGTTTTTCACTCAAATGGGAAACACATGGCCACGTCTACGTTTGGATCTTGATCCGGTGGGAGGGTGCGAGGCGACACCACCTTCGTCTGGATTCCCCACTCTTATTTGTGGGTCATAAGAATCGTCGTTAATGACAAAGTCTCCGCCAGTCCGTCCGTTTTTGCTCGGCCCAATTTGTTCTTCGAACAAACATTGCAACCCTTACTAGGTTACCTCGGCCTTTACACCAGTCGATCGGCATTCGACCCTTTAATTCGTGAATGCGAAATATTTTGTACTGGGTTCTTGTGCTGGGGGAAAGAACCCAACCCACGACACCACAACGCTAGCTTGCCAGCGCATTCACTCGTCCCCAGACAAGGCCAAATCTCGGCGGATCTTGCCATCCTCTACCACCGAGGCAGTAGACCATCGCTGCACTCCTTTGTGGACAATTTTCAATACTTATTTCACTACACCATCAAAACTAAAATGGCCATCTCTTTTGTCTGAATACCGTACATCAACGAGAATTTGTGGATTCTTGGCTGCAGAAAACATTATGCACCTCGAGGAAAGCCTAGCCGGTGAGACAAGAGAAGCCGTGGACTTGCTTCTTCGGACAGCTCAGGTTTCTGAAGTGATCCTCCGAATTTTAAATCAAAAATATGGCAATCACGACGATTTATACAAAGAATTATTCGACATAGCGAAGAGAGTGCCATATCCGGCAAATAGTCAGCAATTCATGGAATTTAGCATTACTGTTCGTAATGTTGCCGCTGCGATCGGAATGTTAGTCAAATTTGTACAATCGAAAGTAATCATTGCAGTTCTGTGCAGCAAATTACCAGCGCATTTGTCTTTGCAATGGGGCGAATATCATGTCAACAATTATATTGATCGAAAAACCGAGACCATACATGATTTTTCCAACTGGATACAACGAATGGCGACCATAACATCCCAAATACCGATAATTCGTTCAAACGATAAAAAATACAATTAAAGTTTCCTGAACTGTCACACCTGACAAGCCTGCACGAACATGGACGTTGTGTAAAATGGCAACACACCGAATTGGCAAATGTGAAAAATTCAAAAGTGCGCACTTTAAACGAGATGGAAAATGGCCGAAAAAATCAACACGTGTTACTGCTGCTAGATTTCCACAAGGGCATTGCAGTAATATGAAGCAGTGTGAAATCGATAATTGTCAACGTTTTCGACATAAATTGCCCCACAAATAATATACGATCCATCTGCTGAAATACAATTAGCCATCAGCGATCTTCCAATTAAGGCCATGGGGCCGAAAGCACGGACAAAAATGAAAGCAATCTTCGATGAAGGTACCACCGCAATGCTTACTGACTCCGAGTTAGCTTCCAGACTTAGATTGGAAGGACCGCATAATCCGCTTCGCTGTCGCTGGATGGGCGATACTTACAGAGTGGATGCCATATCCTAAACAGTCACAAATTGGAGCAGTAAATCAGGAAGGCGATCTCTTCGAGTTAAAGAATGTGCGTACTGTCAAAAGGCTGAAACTACCCTCTCAAAGCTGTGACATCAACAACCTCAAGCAAGATTTTCCGTATATCAACGTTGTAAATTGCTGTGCATGGGAAGATGACACCGAACCTCTACTGTTGATAGGTCAAAAAACGTAAACTTGATCATATCAGGACAAATAATACAACCGTCTAACGAAACACCCGTTTTATCGAAAACATTGCTTGGATGGGTTGTACATGGACCCGTATCCAAAACATATTTAATGAATAAAAACTTCGAACATATTCTCTCGCGATGTTTGTAGCGACAAAATACAAGGCGAAGTCAAAGCATATTTCACCTTGGAAAATTTTGGAGTAGTCCCCACAAAGCATGTAAAATTTCCAACATTTGATCAGCAAGCTTTGAAAATAGCAGAAGAGAGTATCCGGAAAGTAGACGGAAAATTTGAGGTTAGCTTGCCTTGGAAAAATTGTCCGCCGAGAAGCTACGAATCAAAACGTGCTGCTATTCATCGTCTGAATCTCTTGAAGAAACGACTCAATCGGGATGACCAACTTGCCATGGCCTACTGCGAAGAGATCCAGAAACTTATTTATAAAGGATATACGAAGTTGCTTATGAAGCTGAATTAGGACGAGTGAACACCTTATGGTTTCTTCCATATTTTGCAGCTCGGAACCCGAATAACCGAATAAAGTGCGAGTCGTACTCGATGGTGGCGCAAAATTGGTTGAAAATGTCTCAACGATTATCTTCTGTCAAGACCCGAGCATGTTACGTCACTTTTTGGAATTTTAAACATGTTTCGGAAAAACCAATCGCTTTCGATGCCAATATAAAAGAAATGTTCAATCGAGTTGACATCACGGGTGCCGACAACTTTGCGCAGTGTTTTGTATGGAGGCATCTACAAACCGACAAGCCACTCCAATTGTTCAGAATGAAAGCCATGTGGTTTGGAACAAAGTCATCTCCATTTCGGGCACCATTTGTTAAAAATTACAACGCAGAGAAACAATAAAATCGGTTTCCAGACGCAAGTCACGCAATTATTAACCAACATTACATTGATGACTATTTAGACGGAGCGGAGAACGTTTCGAAAGCCATTAAGATAATCAAAGAAGTCATTTGGGTTCACAGACAAGGAGGTTTTGAGCTGACAAACTTCGTAAGTTATTCACCTGAAGTATTAAACGAAATTCCTGAGCCACTTGTTGCGAAGACATACTGTCCAAAGTTTGACATAAAGGCAACAGAGATTCAACGTGTGTTGGGTATGATATAGAGCTCCAACAGTGACACATTCACTTTTACATTGAGGTTTCATAAAATCGACCGAGACATCATCAACGGATCAAAGGAAGCGACGAAATATCAAATACTGAAAACAGCAATGTCAGTTTTTGATCCAATTGGTTTGCTCAATCCAGTATCGGTCAAGATACGCATTCTAATGCAGCAAATATGGCGATGCAAAATAGACTGGGACAATTATATTGGCGAAGATAAATATCAACAACGGAAGCTATGGTTACGAGAATTACAGATAGCAATGGAAATTAACATTCCACGATATATCCTCAATAATGAGACAGCGGAGCTTCACATATACAACGATGCAAGTGAAGAATGCTACCTGCGTATATTTGCGAGTTAAACAAAACGGTAAGTATCGAGTCATCCTCATCGCTGCAAAGGCACGAGTTGCACCATTATTCCAAAGTTGAAATTACTAGCAGCTATGATGGGATGCAGACTAGCAAATGAGTTACAGGAATACTGGAATGTGCCAAAACGTAATCATTTCTATTGCACGGATTCCAGAGCAGTATTGATTCAAACTGAAAAGAAGTTGCAATTGTTTGTCGCATCAAGGATTGGAGAAATCTTACAATTAACTCAAGATGAACAGTGGTTTTGGGTACCATCGAGAAATAATGTAGCTGACATATGTACGAGGGTAAAGGTGCTTACTAATTTTGATCTGAACTTTGCGAACAAAATGAATGAGGACCTGGAAGATGAAGTACTTTGTTTAACTGATTTGGAGCCCGAGCATTCACCAGGAAACGTCTTACTAAATATAAAAGGTATGCATACATTCAGCACAACACTTCGAATCACAATCTGGATTGGACGATTTATTGTCAATACAAGGAAACGTCAAAACGAGGGAAGTCAGGGCATATTAACGACGGAAGAACTACATTGGAGCGAGATTCAATGGTGGAAAGCAATTCAAGGGAGATGTTTCTCGATCGATATTGATAATGTCCAGGCAAATCAGCCAAAAAAGTCTGGGAGACTCAGCAAAATCAGTTTAAATTTGGATCAAAATGGTGTTCTACGAGTGGACAGTCGAATAAAAAATATCGAGAAACTCGAAATGATCGAAACTGAGCCGGTTGCATCATGGCAATAAAACGATTTGTAGCCAGACGAGGCAACGTCAAAACTCTTTGGTCAGACAATGGATCCAACCTTCGAGGAGCGAGTCGGGAGCTGCTAATGGATTTTGAAGAAATCGATGAGTGTGCTAAAAATGGAATAAATTGGAAGTATTTTCCACCTCTTTCGCCATACACGGGAAGAGTATGGGAGTGGCTCGTAGGCTATTTCAAGCGAACTCTTTTCACCATTATGAAATTCAATAGAGCTACAAGCCGCAGTACTGGGAGTATAACTTACCAAAGCAGTTGAAGAGGTACACAGAATTGCGAGTAGAGGGTGAACATTTTGATGTAACTCAGAATAGTGTTGGGTTCCTACATAAGATAAAGTGACAAAATGGAAGATTCGTCGGGTGAAAACTAACAGATGGTTATCAGGACCGCAATTCCTGCCGCAATATTAAAGAGCATTGGACCAAGCTCATCGCCTTGTTTTAAGCCTGATTCTATTATGAAGCTGTCCGTTAGTTTGCCGTTTATTTGAGCTGGGATTCTGTTTTTAGCATCGTGACTTTTACCATGTGGAGTAGTTTTGTTGGAACGCCAAAGTCAAGCATTATTTTGTACTGGACATATCTGTCAACATTGTCATATGCCTGCTTGAAGTCTACACACAGTTGTTGCACATCGATTTTATATTCCTAGCACTTTTCGAGCACCTGCTTAATTGAGAATATTTGTTCTATTATAAACCATCCACTTTAAACTTCACGATACACTCCTATAATACTTTTATAGTACGGTTTTAATTTTCTTTCTTTGATTTTGAAGAGCACTTTATAAGACAGTAGAGCGATGCCTCTACAATTTTCATACCTTAACTTGTCCCCCTTTTTGTGTATAGGACACATTATTCGTCAGTCCTTTGGTCGCTGATCCTTTAGCCATATTCTGCATATTAGTAAATGGAGAAGTTTACTTAGATAGGGTCCCTCCTTCTGGAGTAGTTCTGCTGGCACTTATTCCAGGAGCCTTATTTTTTTGAGGTCTCGCACGGCTGCCTATACTTCGTCTCTGGTCATAGGTGAAACTGGGACCTCTTGCTCTGCTTCTGGAATAATCACAGCTTTAGTAGTTGTTGGGGACGCTGTGAATGGCTTTTGGAAATATTGCAGCCATCTGTTTTTAACTTTGACTGGGTTACCTACGATTGCTCCTTGTGCACTTTTGCAGAGACTTGTTTGTATATTGAAGCCGTCTCTTAGTTGTTAAATATAGGCATACGCCGATCTGACTTCATGTAGGGTCATGCTATTGTTTATCTGTTAGATGTTGGTGTTGATGGTCAGTCGTTTCTTTCTCGGCACATTTTTAAGGTTGTCGTCGTCGAGTGTTAAAGTGTTTTCATGGGCCAAATTGCTTACTATATGTATTCTTTTGTAAACTTGGTTCCTTTTTTTTCAACCATTTTCTTGTATTCTGTAGTAATCGGCCGCCTAAACAAACTGATCGAAAGCCAGCATAACACAGAGATTTGAAAATTTAATCATTCAAATTTATAGTTTTATAAATTATGAAATTTATAAAAAAACAAAAATATTGTGTTATTATAAATATAAATTTTAAATTATTATTTTTTTCATATATTAAATTCAATTTTTTACCTTTATATTTTTTATATTTATCTCTTTATTATAATTTAAATTTTTCTATGGTATTATCTTATATTACTTTAATAATTCAAATCTTCAATCAAAGTTCGGACACAGTAACCCTTTTACAATGCAACTTATTCACGGTTTGCACTTTCACAATGCAATCGAGAGTTGCGACTAGTCCCGCAAGGTGACGATTGGTAATAAGGGAAAGTCTGATATTGTTTGCGAAGCGTGGTGGACGCCGCGAATGACCTGCACGGCGACACGGATTAGAGGAAAAAGCTATCATCCGCGGATGCGGTTGTTGTTTTATTCATGTTCATATTCCCTTTGCAGTGTGCATTTTGTCGCGCATGCTTGAGTTTCTCATCCAAGCCGTTGCGAATATCGTTCGGGATCTTGCATTTAGGGGAGTCTGTTACATATCGCCACACAGAGTGGGCGCCGTGAGAACTGCGCCGGCCCATCGAATAAAAGTCTTATTTCGGGACTTGCGTGGAAAATTGTTTTAATCATCACCATTTGAGAACGTGGATTCGTTCGTTCTCGTCGCGAATAAAAGCTTCCACCTGGATACCCCCCACTCTTATTTGGGGGCCATAAATATCGTCGGTAAAGACGAAGTCCACTCAAGTCCATCTGTTTTCTTCAGGCCCGGTTTGATACTGGCTTTAAGCAATTACCACCCTTAGCAGGTCACCTCAGGCTTGAATCCGGTCGATATGTTTTGAACCTCGAAATTCGTAGATGCGATTTGTTTTGTAGTGGGTCCTTGTGCTGGGGAAAAGAACCCACCCCATGACACCGCAATGGTAGCCTGCCAGCGCATTCACGCATCCTGAGACAAGGCCAATCTCGGCGAATCCCTCCATCCTCTCTCGCCGAGGCAGCAGACCATCGCTGCAGTCCTTTACGGACATTTATCTACACCTGTTTCCCTACAATTCTTCGTGGTACCAGTCGTTCCTACTTTTCTTTTGTTGATGCCCCAATACCTGTTCAGCCGCATTAGTCTCCCACATGATTTCGATGTCATCATTACTTTCTCCCGCATGCGGGACTGGCACTGATATGTATGGGGATGTTATTGAGCTATCATTTAGTTGGTGTATATAGTCCCATGGGGCTATTGATCTTCCATGTTTACAGCTCTTTGCGATGTGACATCGGAATTTGGCCCTTATAAGGTAGTGGTCCAAATCACAGACTGCGCTCGTTATTGTATGAGAACATGGTTGATCTGGTTGACTGTGTAACCGTCTGGGAATGCCCACGTTCTCTTGTGGATATCTCGATGCGGGAAGTGTGTGAAGCTTACTGTGAAGCCTCTGCTAGTAGCAAATCTATGAGGCGTCGTCCGTTGCCGCTGGTCTCTACATGACGGCCGTGCCTCTATGCGCCGTTCCTTGGCCGATTTTTGCATTGAAGTCACCCAGAATAATTTTAATGTCGTTTGATGGCAATGCAGCGACAGTGTGTTCCAGGGCCCTGTAAGAATATCTATTTGCATAGAAATGAGGACGGCAGGCAGGTTGTTACTCAAGAGGAGAGACAACGCTACCTCAGCGATTGACAACAATCCTGAGCAAACGAAAGAAATTATAGATTGACCGCGAAACTCATCAATGACTTGATGAAGCGAGGCGATATGCTAAGTTCGGTTGATAAATGGAGCTATGGGGCAAATTACGTTCAGGCAGGCTAATTTGGGGCTTAGAGTGTGTACTCACTTTTTAATTTTTTGAAACGTTTCTTAAGGAGAAGGTCAATGGTAAAGTTCGTTATGACGAATATGCTGAAGTTTTCATGTCATCTCGCTTTCTTGAGCAGGCACTCATTTGTACTGTCGTTAAGTGTAAAATTATAAGGCGAGCATGTTCTATTAATAAAAATATATATTTTGAATATTTTTGCTAACAATAAGTGCACTTAAGTTACTATAAAATATGTTAATACTATTTCAAAAATAGATAATCTCTCCAAAAAGGTGTATATCAATACTGAATTAGAAAATTTCATAAAATGTTAATCACTGATGGATATTTGTTCAATAAAATATTTACGTAAAATCATATAAGATTATTCTATACAGCGAAATTCAAAAAGTCAACAAAATAAAATGTAATTTAAGCTTTGTTCAAGCATTTTTTAACAGCAGCAATTTAAAATAAATAAAAATAACGATTATTCCTAGATTGCATCTCTATATTACGTCCATACAGCTGTTGGTATTAGTCCTTCTTTACTAGTTCCAGGTGGCGTTAGTATTTCAGTGTTTAAAAATTCTAATGGCAAATGTACTAAATGACCCTGGAAAAAAAAACAGGCAACATATTTATTATTTAATTGCTTCCGATTGGTATGAATTTAAAGTACTTGTATGTTATTAATGCGTCTCATAGCAATTTCAGGGTCTGTTTTGCTCATTGCAGGTTCCTCCTGGTACTTCTTCAGCGTCATAAAACTCCGAACATGGTCTGTTGGAATACATTTGAAGACCTCATCATAGATGTCCGTATTTCGTTGTGAAGTTCGCTTCCAAATTCCATTCCAAAATCCATCTATCACAGGGTCTGTCACGTCGATAGGAATACGTTCTGCATTTGGTTCTAACAAACCCAAGTGCTCCCTGAACAGATATTTCCGTAGCCTGCCGGCATAGACACCACACGGGTAAGTTTCTCCATTCATTCGTCCGTCTTCGAACTCCTCGTCCTGTTAGGCAATTTTGCAATAAAATATAATTCTCTTATTAACGTAGATAATGAATCTCGAGCAATACCTTAATTATAACCGCTATTTCAGAATCACGTTTCCCTATCAATGAACGGTCGTTGATATTTGCTGAGCCACAAATAATTACTTTATCGTCGACAATCATAAGCTTAGAATGGACGTAAATTAGTTCGGTCACAGGTAAGTTGTTTAGCACTGAGTTTGTTCGAAGACTGTGGAATGAAATATATTCACTAGGATCCTCTATACCGGCTTCCTTGAGGCGATTTAGTATGGATCCTTTTCCCCTGCAAGATATTGATTATAAGTTTGTTGTGTTGAAATTTGGTAGTGTTTTGATAAGTAGCTACAGAATGTAACAAGTTCGCGACCTACCGAGATATGGAGGCATAGTTCCAATGGGTGATGGCACGCAATGCATTCCCGGTGGTACCGCCTACATCACCTTCAAAACCTGGCAATAAAGGCATCACCACGTACACTCGGAATATTTTGTGTTCCCTGAAATAGTCGATCGTAAGTATTTTCGATTGTTTTATAAAACACGCCCTTACTTATGCGCTCTTATAATCCTTTTAAACAACGTCTCGCCTACTTGATTCCTCACTGAGCCGTTGCCCATTTGTAACGTGATAAAGAATTGATTTTCAATATAGATGTAATGTTGGGCCGTTGATATTGTTTGAATGTAGGCGTCATGGATGCTTTGTTCAACGAGATCACTTTCAATAAATCCACAGCTCCAACTGGACACACTCCTCAAAACTTGACACGTTACACGATGCAATTGAACTTTAGGAAGGTTATCGAATGTTTCTAAATTATTGTACGATTTTGGTAACAAATATGGGAATGACTGAAAATTGGGAATTGGTCAGACTCTTTGAAAGGAATCAAGTTGCGTAGCAAGATTTACCTGGTTTTCTCTAGTTTTCTCCAATTTTGTAGCATTCCATCTTTGTATGAAATGTCTTGCTACGTCTCGTGCAGCGGCGCCTAAAACGACGACGCCAATATCATGCCAAGGCATTCTTGGTGTTGTGGTTCGATCAACTAAATCTGCGAAATTTGAGAATAAATTTATGAAACAATTAATCGTAGCAATAAACAGGTCTCTAAAAATTAAAAAAAAACTTATAAGTTGCGACAACTCAGGATTGACTAACCTGCGTAAGGTGCATCCAAATTGACAAAGTCCTTGATAATAAAATTTGTATAATCCTTCCCGAACCAAAATTTCGCTTGTCCACTGTAGGTAGTCAAAACCTGAGTTTGGAAGGGAGTTGGATCTTCATATCCACCTTTTCGACCGTGTTCGAGTTCACTATCAGAAAAAAACAAATGCTTATCCTTCGACTTTTCTGCATTTTTCTCCTCACTTTGGCCATCGATCGAAGTCAGACGTTGCATGAGATCTTTACCTCGACGAACGTTATCGCGAAACTTTTCCATCATTCGCTTTCGCTCCATTTCTGGAGTATTTTGCTTTATTCGCTCTTCCAGAATGCATTGATCATTGCTGAACGAGGGCATAAACAAATGATCACCAGGTTGCAAAACTGGAACTTTCCGTTCTTCTTGAATAGGTGCGAATTGTGAGGACTTCTGAGATCCAATTGCCGAGTCAGTGTCGTTGAAAAACGCGTTTGAGCTGCAGGAGAGAATGGCGGAAATTCGAGGAGCAACTCTTTTAAAAGATCGGATTTCCTTTAGACTGCTTACCATCTTTGAATACTGCCGGAAGCACTCGATGTCGAAATACTTCCCAAATCTGTAAGTCGATGTCTAAAATCATCCCAGCGTCCATAGCACAAATCGATTCCTCCCAGGAAAGCATACTTTTGATCGACAACAACAATTTTTTCGTGGTGAGCCCAGAAAAATACTCCGACCCGAGCATGATCAGGATGTCGCATAACCTATAAAAATAAGAGTAGACGTGATTTAGTTGAGCTGACTGAAGATACATTCAATGTGATTTTATCAGTTAGTCTCAATAAACTACTATGAAACTTATACATTTTGTAGCTTCCACAAAAAAATTCCGTACGCGAAAAGAAAAATCTGAACTTAACCACATAAGTACTTGTGTGATTTTTTTTCATATCAACGGTGAAAACCATTGTCAACTTTAGACAAAATCCGACATCATATTTTGGCAAATTACAGAAGACCACACTAACGTAAATGTACTAGAAACTTGCGTAAATCATATTAGGCTAGTAAGGCATTATGCTTAATAACCACTAAGGTAATCAAACATTCGAACGTATCTTTTGTAAATGATTTAGTTTAGGGTTAAATAAAGTGTTAAGTGCTTCAATGCGAGCACTTCTGTTGGTTGATCTGTGTTATCTGGGTTTAATTCTATCCCAAGTCTAGGAGTACGCATTCATTTGAATGTTTGAATAAATTTGATGGAATAAATATTTATCTATACATCTAATAGAATGTAAAATTGTAGTTTCACAGTAAGTGTGTGGTGGAGGGAGGAGGAACAAGGGAGATCTTTTTAGTATAATGTCTCCATAATAAATATAAAGTAGGTTTTTTTTGTAATATAAATTTAATGCTGCACCAGAAGGCTGGCATTATCAACGGTATTGTTCAAATTCGTATGCCACCGTCTTGGAAAGCTCGGGCATCGTTGTGGTTTGCGACCATCGAAGCACAGTTCCGAGTGTACAAAATTCCATCGGATGCAACTAAGTTCGATAAAGTTCTCGGTAAACTGAACTGTAATATTGTGGACTCCATTGCCGACATTGTTGGAAATTCTCCGAACGACATAAATTTGAAGTTGTTAAAAAATAGAATAATTGATGTGTTCGCCTTATTCGAACGATTACAAATCCCTTTGCCACTCATAGGACGTGAACTTGGTGCCAATAAACCCTCACACCTATTACGTACAATCAACCATCGCGGTATCGGGATCTAAGGATATCAACCACCTCCCTAGACTGGCAGATAATGTTTTACAAATTAGAGAGCCACAACATATATGCAAAACGGTAGCACCCCAGGCGGATGAATTTAACCAATATCTGGCTACTCTCACCGGTCTATATAATCATATTAAGGTAATGAAAAATACGTTATAACGTTTGAACTTCAAATACCAGAACGTCCGATTTCGCTCGCGAACCATGACCATATGCTTTTATCATAAAAAGTTCGGTGCATTGGCACATCGATGTAGATTACCCTGCAATTTTGAATCCAAAATGCACTGCCAGTCGGTAAACAATTAGGTGATCTGCAAGCAGAGCATGAGCGTCCCCAATCAGAATTGCTTGTTTACTTACGACTGTGAATCAAATTATTGGTTCCTTATCGACATAGAAGCAGATGTATCAGTTCCCTCCAGACTCCGGACATTTAATCAACAACGGCCAACTGAATTTAAGCTGTATGTGGCAAACAGAACTATAATTTGTAAGCGTCTTGAAAAACTTTTAATCGTCACACATTCTCATGGCAACGCCAATTGAAGAGCCCCGGCAACGGAAGAAATCGAGAAGAGTCAGTCGCATCCGAACCATCAACCGAGTCATTGTATTTTCAACACAATAAATCGATTATTGACAAACAGTGTGCGTTAGTTTATTGTTTGCCCTCTACAATTACCCTGTTCCCAATGTCCACCCTTGACAAAATCAGAAGTGGCATTCAAGGGTGGTTCAGTGCGGATTATATGTAAAAATTCGAATCATGCACGTAGAACGAAGAGACGCCGTCGAAAGCCATTTTTTCCCCTCCTCGTGATCTCGTGTCTAATTTATTTATTTATTTATTTATTTATTTATTTGAATCCATTTTAACAGGCAAAATGCCCAATTACAAAAATAGAAAAGACAATATAGATAAAATAGACAAAAATATTTAAGATAATTAAGCAATTAATCATAAATTATAATAATTAATGTATTTTATTTCTAAGTAACTGCTTAAATGCTATTAAAGATTGAGGGAAAGTACCAAGTTCTAATTGATTGTGCACGCGAGGCAAACGAATCATGGCAGAATGAAAATGGGTTTCAGTACGCGCAAATTGGATGTGAAGATTGGAGGAGCGCAGCGGCCTGCCGGGGCTCCTCCAACTTATTTGATTTACTAAGTTAGGGCAATCAATCAGGCGGTGATGGAGTTTAAATAAAAGACATTCATCAAGGAAAGTCCTACGTGCTTTTAATGAAGGAAGATGTAAATAAGTGAGTCGGTCTTCATAGGGAACATAGGGAATCTTGTACTTATAAAAAAGACAGCGGGTGAAGTTTCTTTGGACATATTCTATGTCAGCAATAAGGTATTCAAAGTGTGGGGACCAAACTTGAGAGCTATACTCTAAAATACTTCTAACTAGAGTATTATAAAGCTGGACAGCGGAGAATATATCTTGGAAAATAAAAGTATGCCGCAGTACAAAACCTGAGACTCGAGAAGCTCTGGTTTTAATGCTTGAAATGTGCATATCAAATTTGAGTTTGGGATCAAAAATTATACCGAGATGAAAGAGATTCGCTTCCAATTGAATAGATAAATTTGATTTGCACTGGTTTAAGGGAATACGACATAACATGACATTTAGATATGTTCAGTTCAAGATTGTTAATGCTACACCAATTTTCCAGGATAGACAAATCATTCTGCAATTGAGAACAATCCTCTACTTGACCGATAGCCCTGTATAGTTTCAAATCATCTGCGAATAGAAGGGATTTTGAGTTTAAAGCAGCAGGTAAATCATTGATAAAAAGTATAAATAGGAGAGGGCCAAGGATTGAGCCTTGTGGGACACCTGACGTAGGGTAAAAGGTTGAAGATAATGAACTGATTACACGAACACAACAAGAACGATATGTTAGATAAGAATTTATCCAAGCCGACATTGGAGCAGGAAATCCATAGTGCTGCAACTTTAGTAGTAAAATAGAATGATCAACTCTATCAAATGCTTTGCGAAAATCAGTATAAATGACATCCATTTGCATATGGTTATCTAGAGCACAAGAAATCGAATGAGATATTTCGAGTAAATTAGTAGTAGTAGAGCGATTAGGAAGAAATCCATGTTGCTCGGCAGCAAAAATTTGCGATAGAGATGATGCTAATTTATTGTGAACGTGGCGCTCCAACAATTTAGAGAAGCAGGAGAGGATAGATATAGGACGGTAGTTGGAAATATTACAAGGGTCACCATTTTTCAGAATTGGAACAATATGTGCAAGTTTCCATATTTGAGGGAAAGTTCCATTGGCTAAACTAATATTAAACAGAATTGAAAGAGGAGTAGATATTGAAGTAATGAGTGACTTAACAAATATAGCGGGAATGCCATCGGGACCCGGTCCAATGCTTCCATCTAACTTGCTGATGAGTAGCTCAATGTCATAGGGAGTGGTTTCGAAATCAATAGCTAATGTCGAATAAGAAAATGGAGGGCAATAGTTTGTAGGTGAGGACGAGGCACTAAAAGATTCAGAGAAAAATTTGGCAAAAAGATCTGAAATAGCAGAAGGCCCATTAGCCTCCAAGCTGTTCCAATGTGCTGAATCTGGAATACGAGAGGAAGTGTTCAAATAACGAATGAAAGACCAAAAAGGTTTTGTTTGGTTAGACAACAGAGATTGTTCTATGGAGAGATAATAATCACGCATAGCTGTTTTAATGCGACATTTAGCAAGAGTACGAAGTCTTCGATAATCTGCAGAAGCTGCAGGACACCCAGTACGTTTGAAGTCTCGATGAGCTCGATCCTTACTTTTTAGAAGGGTCAAAATATCGGCGTTCAACCATGGTGCGTCATTACTTTTTAATGTGTGAACTATTTGTGTATGTTGGCTGATCAACGTATTCAAATACATGTAGAATTTAGAAACAGCATCATCGCAAGATAAACTAGCAAAGAAGGAGTCCCAATCAGTCGATTGGAGATTGTTCGCAATAATTCTCCTCTCCTCTCCTATGGTTCGTCTGCGAAAAGAGACGAAAGGAGAAATGTGCGATATACATACGCGAAAGAGACGAAAGGAGAAACGTGCGACATACTATACATACGCGAGTGGCTACACATAATTGTAACAGTGGTTCGATTTCCCCTTCGGTTCGCATACGAGGGAAACGGAACGTAACACGATCCCGGTTGAAAAGGTCAATACGCTAACGAACGACTAAAACTTGAACTTAGACAAAGCCGAGCTAGCACAAAAACTCTGTGAAAGCACAAAATGTCAGAATGTTCAGGTGAAGATGATGTGCGCGAGTTACGTGATGAAGTGAAGCGATTGAGCGAGTTAATATCAGCCGTCGTTGCCACGTTACCAAACGGGGGAAAGTTGGCGACGTCGTCAACAACTGAACAGATTGACACTCAACCGATCGTAGTACAGGAGCCGACACCACCACTCACTAACGCCATGAAGTCGGATGAGACGCCGCCGGCAGTGACGTTCGAAGTTGACGCATGCGAACGATTGGCTAATTTAGTGCGGGCATGTAGTAGACCGCATTTTCATCACATCCGAGATATGACGGATATTTTGCCAGACTTCAACCCGTCGTCCGAATCTGGCATGTCGGCAGCGCAGTTCGTTGATCGCGTTACAAAGCTTGCCGAGGCATATCAGTGGAACGATAGAGTTTTGGTATTCGCCGTGCAAACTTCCCTAAAGGGGCCTGCTAAAATTTGGATGAATCGCACCAGGGAGCTGAGCGAGATAACTCAAAGTTACTTCTATACTATGCTAGCATTTGGCAGACGAGGTAACTTGAGCGATCACGCCATAATCCGGTCTATAAGAACCGGGCTACGGCATCCATGTTAACAAAATGCGATCGCCAGCTCAATTTTTAATGCCATCAACGATCTTTAGCCGCGATAAAGAATTTCGAAACTAATTCCGTTCGAATTTTGGAGCCATGAACGGAGTCGAGACAAAATTTTGGACCACCACCATCGATACAACGAGGTATTATGTCATCAAAGCGCGAGCGCAGCCGACTTCGAGCAATTTGGAATCCCGTCGAATCCGATGTTATAATTGTCTTGAGGTGGAGCATATTTCGCTGAATTGTCCCAAACCGCAATGGAAACAAAGATTCGAGAAGTGTCAATGAACATCACATACAACCAACCGATGTCTGGATAATGAAACTGCGACGGATAATGAAACTGCGACCACCGTTCTCAATGGAAACAAAATTATCCCGGCAGCGAAAGAACACTCATTCAACGAACGACTGCAATGTCGGTGGGAGACGTGAAGCAGTGTTCACCGATCATCCTACGAGGATTTGGAGGAGCTTCAGTAACGTGCAACCAGATACTCGAGGTCGCAATTCAGTTGAATGGTAAGAATTTAAATGCGAAGATTTTTCCGGTGGATGACGACTTGATCTCGGAGCCACTTTTATTGGGGTCAGATCTACTCTGCACATTGGACAAACGATTGATCATTGAACCGGGAGCTTGTCGATTAGAAAACGCTTTCCAAAACACTCCAACTTTTGAGCCAACGCTATCCGTCAAAGAAAAGGGCCAACTGTATCAGCTCATCAGTGAGCATAGAGAATTTTTCTCTGAATCGCTTGCTCAGTTAGGTCAATGCAACTCGGTAACGATGACGTTAAGGTTTACAACCTTAAAACCTGTCCGACGCCAGCCATACCGGATACCGTTCGCAAAGCGTGAGCGCGTTCAAGAAAGAGTAAACGAACTGCTCGAAAACGATATCATACGTCCATCATCATCAGAATATTCGTCACCAATTGTCCTCGTTCACCAACAAAATGGTGAGGACCGTCTCTGTGTTGATTTCCGTGAGCTCAATGCTATCACTGAAAAGCGTCCGTTTCTCCTACCAACTGTTGAGGAGCAGCTATCATCGATCGCTGGGGATTTATTTTACACGACTGTCGATTTAAATGTCCGGCTATTATCAAATACCAATTGAAGAAGAGTGCAGGAAATACACTGCATTTGTCATCTATGCATGCCTTTCGGCCTGTGCAATGTACAGAGTTATTTTCATAAGGTCATTACCAAGTTGGTGCGACAAATGGGAAATCGAGCAGTTAGCTACGTAGATGAAGTAATTCTGCCCAGCAATACTTTCGCCGAGGGTTTAATCAAACTCCGTGAATTCCTAGTTATACTTCGAGGTGCCGGTATGACGCTTCGGACCTCTAAGTGTACGTTTTTGTCTAAACAAATCACGTTTTTGGGTCATCAAGCCGATGAGGACGGAATAAAATTATGTATGGAAAAGAACGGATTTACGCGTTCGACAGTAGGTCCATGTATCTACGTTCGGAAGACTGCGACAGAGAAATTATTAGTTGCAATCAACGTTGCTGATGGTCCCATTGCAGGTTGGACGCAAGATGCAGTCAACTCGTTTCTGAGACTGCTGACTTCAAAGTTCAAGACCACGGTGGGTTCTGTCAATTCATTTTTCGTAATGCAGATAGCGCAATGTGAATCTGATGTGCGCGTTCGATAGAGACCACACGTGGAGATAATTTTGCAATGTTTTGGCATGGAAAAAGCAATTCCGTGAAAACCTCTGCTGAAAAACAACAATCGTCCAAATCATCCAGAGATTTTCCCGACAGCTCCATTCCCTACCGATCAGCGGTAGGTTCTCTAATGTATTTGGCCAGCGCTACTCGTCCCCGATCTAGCGTATATCGTTTCAAAAGTGGCTCAATCAACGGCAGAACCTACAATATCCGACTGAGCTTTTGTCAAAAAACTCCGATACTTGCGTGGTACCTCTCATATGGGCCTTTTCTACACCTCGACTGGTAAAAGATTATATGCCTACTCTGATGCAGACTTCGCTGGAGATATCTACACCTGAATATCTACAAATGGTTTTGTCTCACTCGTGAACGACACTGCAAAATCCTGGTCTTCACACTTGCTGAAAACGGTCGCACTTTCAACCACTGAGGTAGAGTTTGCAGCTGCGAGTGAATGCGCGAGAGAGTTAGTGGGCTAGAACGATTGTTGTCCGAGATCGGCAAAAGCAAGACTGCCAATAACTATGAAGTTCGCATAAGATCAAAACACACAAAGGGACGTTATTATGGAATAAAGGTATGTGGTTAAACAGAGGCTCATATTGGATTTAGTTGTATTTGTTCGGTCAAAAAATAAAAATATTTTATAAGTATATATTTCATTTGATTCTCCGTCACCTATAATGTATCTGTTTATATAGTAGGCCCGACACGGGCAGAATGAACGATACCTCAATATATCACTCATTAGAACAGGACGCTGCGTACTGTGGCCGCAAAAGATCATTCAATTATTCAATCACATTTCTTATTCCACAGACCAATTGGATTCTATCTGTTTTTTCTCTCTTCTATTCTAAATTAACTAGTCAACATCTGAGGAAGTCATAGTGTGGATGAAACAGCTAGCATTGTGTTATAAATTAATAAAGTTTTATTAAATGAAAATCGAAAACTCATTGTTTTGCTCTTATTCATCAATGGATTTTCATCAAGCATCGGTCTCATCGATTCTATTGTTTTTTTGTCGGAACTTGAGTCAAGTTAGGTTAATTACATAATAACTTTTAAATCAACGCAATATTAATAGTTCAAAAAAAGGAATCATTAATGTCTAATAGTTGTACTGGATTCTTTTCATGTATTAAAATAAAATATTTGAGATGTTGTAAAGCAACACGATAATCTTGCGCTTATGATTATGAGCATAAAATCAGTAAAAAGTATTCCTTCACTTACCTTGATGTTCTCATGGGTGCCGACTAGCCTCTGTTTGCTATAGTAACTATTGATACCTAATGCCATTTCCACTTCCTTATATAACAAAACAAACACTCTGACACCTTGTTCCTGTTGATACCAAATCAATTGTAAGAAGCAACATTCTTCAAAAATTCTTTTGTTATTACCGCTTTCCGTTGTAAAATCCTATCCAGTCTCCAATAATCACCATCGATTGCTGGTCGTTTCATATAAATTTCAGGACTCAACCACCAATCTGCAATGTAGATCTCCTCTGTTGCATTTTCCATAGCATCTGCGACAGCTCTCATATAACTGGCACCATCGACAAACCAACCTGCCTGGATGGAGGATCGAGAGGGTGCAAAGGATAAATGCGGGTTAGGATGGGTAAAGTCACGAGCTACGAAAATCATCTTCAATAATTATTTCAAGGAGCATTAGTTTGAATTTGATTACCAGATACGTTGGCAGCGTCCTTAAGTTGGGTCATCCATTCTTTGGATTTTCGTCTTGTCCAGCATTTTAAAATCATATGACGATTATTTGTAATAACTTGTAAACCATTACGCATGCCCGTGCTATACATTCCCGTTGACACATCGAAGCCTTGATCAAATAGTACAATTGCTCTAGAGAAATAAGTAAATTGTTAATGTGAAACAATATTTTTTGATTAAGAAAGGGAAACCCAGAAGCAATTATAGGAAATTTTGAAACTCACCTAATAACACCGTCTGATGGCCGCATGTATCCGAAAAATGTTTCTTTCACAAAAAACCATCGATTTCGCCATTTTCCACATAAAACATCTGAACAAAAATAATTGCAACGAACACAGCAAGGATGACGAAACATGCCAAAGCAATTACATCCTGCTTGTCCAGGTCGAGTTGATCCTGTCCGTTTCATAACAGGTCCTTCCTTCCCTTTCTCTCCCAGTGCGGCGATAAATGAAATTGGCGATACTTCTAGAAAATTCGTCTGTTTATTTAAAAAGATGAAATAAATAACCCGATAACGTATTTTCTCTGGAAGGTCCTTTTTCTTTCATAGAAAGCTTATTTTAGTGATTTTTGTTCGCAAATCCAATTCTTATGTTAAGTATCTCTTTCGTAGCGAAAGAATACAGATATGTAGCTCATAAAAGCTTTAATGGTGATTTCAAACAATTTCTTTGTTTTACAATTGACCATCGGCACTGAAGTCAGCCAAGGTGAAACAAAAGCACTTTAACTATCTTTAAAAATTATACAATAAGATGAGAATTCTCACGATCTGCAAGATATATGTAAGTCATTAATAGGCATAAATTCCCATTATTCAATGAAAAGATTTTCTGATTTGTATGAAAGAAAGGACCTTGTAATTAGTTTCGCTAATAACCAAATACCATGTACCAACCGTTTCATAGTGATTGCGATATAAACTGATATTCAGCAAATTGTATAAATACTGTTCTAGCTGCTGAATACGATTTGGCAGTGATTCCATGGTCACCAACGACTCTGGACGATTTGGAAACCGAGGTAGGGCTTTTCGCTTTTTCTTATCACTAGTAGCTGCGACTTTTACAGTCGGTTGAACGGAATAGCTGTCTCGAAAGCTTGCACGTTTCTCTCGATGACTTCGCGAGGGAAATGGAATATTCAAAGATGCTTTGAAGACACGAAGCTGCTGATGCAACGCGTTGAAGTGCTTGTATCGTTTCTTTATAGTCCACGTAAATTGGCCATGGGTCAATTCTATCGTGTATCTGAAAAGACGAGTCAAGATCAAATGTACCTAACCTCATGCAACATAATTTATCGACTTACAAATTTGGATTTAACAAATGCGTGGTAATGCTCCGATCGTTATTCACAATCCGAACATTCACTTCGATTCCTGGTATGAAGATGTTTCGTTGAAAAGAACCAAACTTAACTGGCGGATTGTAAACAGTTAGAAATTTGATTTCATTGTCAGGTACAATAGTGTCTCCTTCGTCTTCTCCTTCTAGTCGTTGCACAAGAACGGGATTGTCACCACCCATTGATAAGATGGTGACTGAGTCCGGGAATGCTAGAGTTTCGTCAAACTCGGAGTCACCAGAAAATGCACCATCTGGTAAGCAGTTCAAGGAATTGTGCTTTCCTGAATCAGCTTTGATTTCTCCATCGTCCTCTTTTTCGTCTTCGTCATCATCATCGATTTCATTACTTTGATCTAAAGCTGGATTTGAGACACCCATATCGACAGATACCTGATCTGAAAATTATGGAAAATGTTCATGAGTATCTGTCATATATACATTCTGTAATATATCATATTGCTATCAAATCTGCCCTTAAATTTCAAATGTTTAGAAACTAGTGTCCCTTAGGTCTTAATGCATTTTTTCATTATTTATTGATGTATTTATAAAGTATAATAGGGTTGTGAAGTATATATAATTTATGAAGTGGTGAATTTAATGTCAAGTTTAGTGTTTGACAAACGCTTGAAGTAAAATTTCAACAACGTATCGTATACGTACGCATAGCGTTTACGCATTTATAGCCAGATGTGCATGCGGCGTCTATGTTTCCCTCATTGTGGTCTTCAAGATCGATTTGTGGTCGCATGATGATTATTTAGAGTATAATTATTGACTTTACATGGTAGCCACGTCATTCTGTTATATAGTTCAGACAACTTTTTAATGGTTTGCGCTTGTGGGTTTTAAATTTAAGTATTTACAAATATTTATTGACATTGACAATTCATCTTACAATACAGATTTTGTTTGAATCTAATGTTTTAACAATGAATTTTAAAATAGATTTTAATGGGCAGTTTTTGCAATAAAATTGCTGCAAATGGTCTTGAAAAATGTGCTCTAGAAAGAGAAATATTCTCCCTCCTCTTTGTGGCCTTCTCTAGGATCTTCGCTTTCTGCATACAATAACTCCAACTGTCTCAGTCCATCCATCAGGACAATCACTACGAGTATTGATAAACTTTAGTCGTCAACAGAGTTAGATCAGCGTTTTCTTGGCTTTCTCGCTGGTTTCCACACCTCAGTTTTTCAGTGAATACTTATTCCAATCCAAATACGGTTTATTTCATCAATCATTATTAATTTTATAAAAATATAAAGCGTATCTGCATTTTGGTGTCATATTTTCTGTTTGATTAAATTAAGTTTTTTAAGCTTAAAATATCCCCGAAGTTTAATTTTAATAGCGCAAATTTCGTTGTAATATACAGAAGATAAAAAAATTAATGTTTTCTTCGAGTTTTACGTTGCATTCATTTATTTCTTCACGCTCAAATAAATTTTCTTTTAATTCTAGTTTAACTTATTTTTTCGAATTCATTTGGAATATTTGTCATCTACTTTACATTTCTATTACAATAAAAATATTTTCACGTGAAAGCGTAGGGTAATGCCTGATAATATAGACATGTCTTTGCCTATTCTTCAAGAAAGGGATGAAGCATCAAATTTGCAGCCGCGAAATCAATTGCAACAGAAAACAATGGCAAAGAACAGTGTAAAGCAAGCAATTTCAGTAGAAATAAAGCAAGCAATTTCTGCAGAAAGTACTGGTGGCACCAACGAGAGTCAAAACTATTTTGCAGCGCTGGATGGATTAACAGAAGAAATAGAATAAAGATAATAATATAAGTAGTAGTATTTAAAAAATAAAAATAAGGAGAAGAAAACAGCTCGCAGATCTGCTGGTTCCTCTGAAAAAGCCACCAAAAAGGCAGAAAAAGTTCTGCCAATCAATGTATTCGGACAAAGCGGAAAAGATATGGTTTGGCTAAAAAGTGAAGAAATCAGACCTTTTCGTTGAAAAGTCTGGACTGCGTAGAGGGTACGGTCGATCTTCTTCAGGTGCTCAAGGAAGCTGTACTAAAAATTGATTTTATTTCAGTCAAAACCTTTGCAACAAGAAGATTGACCGTAGAAAAGAAGAATTTACCACTTTATCTGATACAAATCTCAAACAAACGTAGTCCAAGTGCCCTTCAACGCATAAGGTACTTGCATTTCAGAGTGGTGAGGTGAGAGCGTCTCAAAAAAGAGAAATAAACTAGTGTTTTCGGTTTCAAAGATTTGGTCATTGGGCTGCTAACTGCGTCATGCATTGTCGATGCATCAAATGAAAAAATGTTTATACCCCTGGTGAGTGCAAAGTAGCTCAGATGGAGCCTAAAGAAAAATTATACTCCGTTAACTGCTGTGTGTTTGGTCATCCAGCATCATATCGAGGATGCCCTCGATATCAAGATGCAAAAGTTAAATTTATTCTAAAATAAACACAAGTACACCGCAGTGCAATACCCTCCAACTTCATCAAGCCCGAAGTTAAGTAAGTGGCAATAATGAGCTACTTGTTAAAATTTACCAGCAACTTAATTCTTTCTCGGAGAGAATCGATAAACAAGATTTAAAAATTAACTTTGTTCCTCAGCATTTAAATCCTTTAAATGCCTCAAAATAACTTGTCATCCAGTCACATTCCCATGAATAGGCTTCATCTTATCTCGATCAATGTCAACTTCATTGTTACTCTACATCGACGTGACTATTTCCTTGAATTCATTGTCAAGCAAAAGCCTGACATCATGCTTCTCGCTGAAACCCACCTCAATTCATGGCACTCCATAACATTCAAGAATTTTGAATTCGTAAGAAACGATAAGCTAAACGGTGATGGGGAAGGTGGCACCAGGATATCGGTTAGAAGACCCTATTGTTTCCAAAATATTGATAAAGTCTAATTCTAAAACTATGAATTACTTGAATTGTCCGTCATCAAAATTTCACTGCCAGGATAATCTCTTCGTTATCTATGCCTATACAACTGGTCGAAACGTTCTCAAGTTCAAAAAGGAGCTCAATTCCTTGTTTGAAATACTCAAATTGATCAGGCTGCATAATTATTATATTTTTGCCAGTGACCTGAATGCCAAGCGTATATCATGACTGAACGCCAACAATAATCGAAGAGGTGTGTTCCTGAAATCGTGGATAACGGAGAACCAAATTAAATACAGGTACAATTCATATATTTGAACCTCTGCAATGCTGACGTGAGACTTAAATTCAGCTTGAATAGTCCTCAAAGGAAACTGCAGGTGCTTCCTTATGATAGGGACCATAGCACATTTGTAATGGAAATAAATCATCAAAGGGATGATGTCTTCCTCATTCCAGTTCAGCATGAAAATTATCGGTTGAATTAAAAAAAAACGGATTGGGGAAAGTTTCAAAAGAAGAAGCAATGTCTTCCTTTTGACGATGGCAATGCTAGCTCACTGATTCCTAATGACAGCAATCTAACTAATGATAATGATAATGATCTCTATTTGTCGAAGCTAGAGAAGCTGACGTTAGAAACGATTGAGAAAGTAGTTCCCAAGATTAAGCATCTAAACAATATGGAAGGATATTAAACACCAACCATTGTAAGGTTAAAAAGATTGAAAAGCCTTCTTCTCACACGAGTCAACAATATTTATCGGCGATTTTTCGACTGCAACCATCTCTCGTTAGCTTCGTTGAAATTACATCTGAAGAATGTCCGGAACTTAATTTGTTCATACTTCAGGAGTGGGGTCAGCAATCAATGGGCGGAAAATTGAGGGGTATTAGCCCACAGTGAATAGCACATTCCGCAAGAAGTCTCGAGTGATGGTATCGAATCTTGAAGTCGCTAGTGATGAGATAAATCTTCTCGATAGGGCTGGTATCGAAATTGATAGTACGACTCCGGATAGAAATTGAAACAGGATTATATGTGATGGTTTACAGGAACTTGCCTTGATTGTAACATATTTTGAATCGGTCCATCTGCCGAGCCCCAAGAGAAGGAATCAAATAGTTGCAGAGGACGTTGAAACAAAAGTTTCCGACTTCAAATCAAACCTGAACGGCGAATCAATTCTTCATTACAATGAATCATTGACATCTAACCTCATACTGAGCATGAATCTTATTGATTATTTAGTCAGCTATGAAGATTTATGTTTCATTTTTGCCGGGATAAAAAACAAGAAATTGCGTGGTATTGACGGTATTCCAAATATGGTTCTCCGACATTTGCCTGAGGTTGCTATTAGGAATTATTGCATATTGTTCAACAACATGTTGAGCAATTCATATTTCCCAAATGACTGGAAAAAGGCTAAGATATTTCCGATCTTGAAGAAAGGAAAAGAATCTTCGAGCCCCAAAAGCTATCGCCAAATCAGCTTGCTGCTTAGCATCAGCAAGGTGTGTGAAGTGATTCTAAACAAAGTATTAAACCCCCATATTGTGAAATATGAGTTGATGTCGAATTGCCAATTTAGTTTTCGTGCCAAGGCCTTGAATGGTCTCCAGCAGGGAACAGTTACTGCGCTCCTGCTCTCTTCAATACTCATTCAGAAGCTATTTGTTACGTAGCAGCCGAATCGTTGTATCAAAGACGTAAATAAATAAGAAAAATCTTTTAGCCTGTTAGACGAAAGTCCGATTAAGTCATTTGTAACAAACATTGTAACCGCCATAAATAATGTACGTGCATATTTTAAAAATCCATACTGTTAATAGACACCAATACTATCAAAAACAATTACAATTTACAAACTAGTTATATTATAGATACAATAAATAGGTTTTAAACAATTACAAATCGGAAAATTCATTAGACTATCAAAAACCGCTAATTATATTAATATCGAATACTGTATAGAGAAACAAATCTAATTATAAGCAAAATTAACTAAACAACAACAACACACAGCAGCGTTGATATGCACTTGGAAATTTGATCATCACAAATGCGTTAGCGGATGAATGTTTACGTTCCAGAATAAAAACTAAACAATGCGTTTGGACATCCAGCTTGATCTCCGCAAGCGTTTAGTGAACAATGGTTAGTATTTCTACGGAGGAAGAAAATTGAATTGAAGAAAATGCAATTTCAGCACTTCATCTGATTGAATTGTTGAAACCTGTTTAATGAGGATAACTGGATTGAAGCAAATGCAAGTCCAGCATTTTAACTGGCATAGAGTACTGAATTCTGTTCATAAAAGAAAATAGATTGACGAAAATACACGGTCGGCAGAAATGAAAGGTGAAATTCTGATCAATTGCGGATACGATTAATAGCCCTGATCGACAACGTCAGCTTTTTGCATGTATAAATTACAAGAAGCGGGGCAATCGCTCTCTGTGTTTTCCCAGCAAGCGAAAACGTAAGTTGGAACCTCAGCTTTAGCCTGGCCATATTCAACTTCGACTAAATTGGGTCCCTTGGCTTGCACCTGGCCCTTCTGCCGTGTTGCTGCATTCCATCACTCCTTTGGCTCCTTGGCTTACGCCTGACCGGACCTCATCAGTGGCCGTTTGACACCAGCCCCATCATCAAATAGAGTCCCTTGGCTTGCGCCTGGTCCTTCTACTGTGTTACTGCATCCCATTAATACTTCGGCTCCTCAGCTTACCCCTGGCCGGACCTCATCAGTCGCCGTTCGCTGCCGGCCCCACCATCAAACAGGACTCCTTGGCTTACGCCTGATCCTGGGCATCCTCTCGTTGCATCGACTCCTCGGCACTCCCCAGGCCTGGTCGATGGTAAGTGCCTCCACGAGCCTTTGTTTTGTTCCGCCTCCATCCTAGAGGCCCCTGATTCTGCTAACTATTCAGTTTATTTGCAGGCTCCTGTCAGCCAAAGAGGAACAAAGGAGCGGCCCGAGGCTTCCTAGGCTATCCCGCCCCGCGCAGAAGCCCGCCGAGCTACAGTTCCACCGCCATCAACTATCAGGCCCCCCTTAGACGTCGTTCTTGCTGCAGAACCCCTATCGGCACCATCACGTTGGAAGAGTATAGAGCTCGACAGCAGCGAAAACAAAAGCCCACAGCTGGGTAGAAGCTACAAATTTCCCCAGAGTCGGAGGAGAAAGCTCGTTTCTGGTTTTTTTATAACATATTGAACGGCTTTCATTTCAACGTCTCGCTAACGCGATTATAAGTAGCGTTTGCTGATGATCAGATCATTTATACGGCAGACCAAAAAGCTACAATAGTTCAGAGAACCTTCAAAAAATGTTTAATGATGCAAAGCTCTAAACTTTCAATTGGTAAATTAAATCAATACGCAGAAAAGCGAAACAATTTTGTTAAGGACAACGCTACAAGGGGGCAGTCAAGACCTTAAACGTAATTGGAAGGAATTCCACATTATGGTTCCAGATGCATTGATCAATAGGTCAAAGTTATCTATAACAAGACCGTGGTTAGACCAGTTTTGACATATGGATGTCAGATCTGGTACAACCACAGTCCTAGTACTATGGAAAGATTAGGAGTCCTTGAAAAGAAATGTCTTCGTGCATGTACTAGTTTGTACAGAAAACCTGAGACGGAATGGAAACACTATGTATTAAATAGAAAAATTTATCACACTGCTAAAGTGAAGAGAGGTGATTTCTTCATATTGAAACTTCTTCGGAATCATATCGCAAGATCTGTAACTGTAATCGAAAACCCCTGGATTTCACAGCCGTTCCACCCTACAGACGGATATATTGAGACTGGTGTCACTACTGGCTTCGTTCTTCCAGAAGCGTCCGTGTGTTTGGACATGGATCGATATATTTTTGATTCTGATGGTGTCCCAATTATATATCACATATACAATATAGACGGGCCACCGATAAGAAGATAAAAATGCTCCGAATTTGAGTTCACGAGACCAACGATTCCAACGGAGATACTCATTTGCTAGATTCGTTGAGGCTGGTCGAGCTGGCATGGAGCAATCTAGGTGGACATTATTCATGGTTATTTTTGTTTTGTTTTTTGTTACTTAGTGTTGAGTTTCAGCTTATTATAATTACATTTCGTGTTGTTGTTTGTTTATGTTAGAAATTAGGGATAGGTTATGTTCATTTTATTAGGCTTAAAGATAATGTTTAAAGCTTGGGTTAGGAACATCGTGATTGCATTTTATTAGTATAAGATAAAGTTTTTGATTAAATTTTATTAGAATTAGGCTATAACATATTAGATGTAAGATAAAAATTCACTGTTGTGTTAGTATTATAATTCTTCTTCGAAGCACTAGTATTATAATTAATTTTAAATATTGCTGGTTGGTTTTTTCTCCTTTTTCCAATTGAATCAAAAAATATGCAATAATTTGAATGAAATTGAATTTGATATTGTTTTTTTGATTAATTTTTTTTTTTAAATTGATAATGTATAAATCTAGAGAGATATTTGAGCCATTAACTTTTTAATATTTTTTTTGTTTGGAATTTGCTTTGTATTCTTTGAAAATTTATAACGATTAGTGTTGAATAAAGCGCTTTTGACGTTGACGTTGGTACGCCTATGTTTTTTTTTCTCATTAGAGCTGTTTATCCGCCAAATTCGAATGAACTGTATCTAAGTTTGTCATTGTTGACACCTAAATTGGCGGCTTAGGCCTCTTTACCTATCAGCAACTAAATTCACCCGAAATAATTTCAATGGGCCATATAACTTCGCTACAATCTCATCCAGCAGCTTCGGATTTTGCAACTATTTGCGCAACCTCGTTTCGTTCATGGTAGCGCGCATATTCTTTACTAATCTAGCAAACGCAATTAGTGTACTTAACCGATCAGCCTCTACTCGAGGTGCAGATTTATTTTCCCTATAAGCGTATTCAATATAGCATGCAGCTTTCCAAATCTTCTTTTCCATCTTTGTAGTGCTAGAACCCCTCTCAGGCCTTCGCTTCCTGCAAATAGCGCCTCCAACTGTCTCTGTCCATTGAACGCGTCCTCCAATTTCGAAATCTGAGCAGCGATAAACTGTCTTCGTCGACCAAGTCAGCCTAGCGTTTCTTCGGTTTCGCCGCTGGTCTCCGGCCTTCAGTTATCGCCACGAATACCTTTTTGGGTATCCGTTGTTCATCCATACGATTCATGCGGTCAGCTCATTGCAGCTTCCACAGTCTTACAATCGTTGAGACCTCCGTCGAGATTCGCTTCAATTTTTTGCCGCAGGACCCATCTTTCGAAGGCATTCAATATGTTTGCGGATGCTTGGGCTAGGGTTCAATTTCACACCCATAGCATAACATAGGTCTTATTGCAGAGCAAGCTACGGTGTATTTCATCTCTTTCATTACCTGTTCTCCTTATTTTGGCACCTAAATATATATATTTACCCACATTTGCGATATTTTATTCACCAAGTTTGATATTTTGTACACTTGAAGACTGCATCGTAAGCTTTGTTTTATTTTCATTGATTTGTAGCCCTACTAGTTTTGCTTCGCTATCGAGTTTCAGGAAGAGCTCTTTGGTGGTTTATTTGAATGTGACAAAATATTGATGTTGTCCGCATATGGTACCACTTGGCTCGACAGTTAGCTTTCTTATGACATATTTCAGACCGACTTGAATAGCGATGTGGCCAGCCCGTCTTCCTGTTTTAGTCAATATTTGTGTCAAAGGCTTCGGTGAGTTGGTTATTGAGGTTGTCGACGTCATTGTCATTTTGGTAAGACGAAAATTTAGTATATGTCTATGATGAACTCCCAGCATTTCTCAAGCTGCTTGATTGTAAACAATTGGTCTAACGTCGATCTACCTGCTCTAAAGCTACTTTGATACTCCCCAATAATACTGTTGGCGTATGATCCGATTTTATTTTCAAAGATCTTTGAAAATATTTTGTACGCAGTACATGTGATACGCGTCTATAATTTTTGCACTGTAGCTTGTCACCTTTTTAGTGGATAGGGTGTATAATTGATTGGCTCCATTCGATTCGCATATGTTCTTTCTGAACACCACTATCACCATATTTGATGAGCTCCACTGGAATCTCATCGATGCCTGGCGCTTTATTATTTTTTGGGCTTTGATGGTGGGACAAACTTCAACCAGAGTTGCTAGGGCCAATGGAAACTCTCCGGGAATATCTATAGTCTCCCATGTTCTGGAGCAGTATGGAGGATTTAGGAGGTTCTTGAGGTATGATGCCCATCTTTCCTTAATCCTGTTTTCATCAGCGATGATGTAGCTGATGGAATCACGGCAGAGCTGATACCCTCGTTTCAAGCTTTTCACTACTTTGTATGCTTGTCTTGTGTTGTTGCTCGCTGGACTTATGTCTACACTTTTCAATTGGTCGTCATAGTATTTTCTTTCCTTGATTCTAATTATCTTATTCGCTACTCTTCTGAGATTTTCATAATGTTCTCTCTTCGTCCTGGTGTTCCTATCTAAATGTTGTTTGTAAGCCTAATTCTTTTTATCCAACGTATGCTGTCACTCATCATCGAACCAATCATTTCTTTTGCACTGGGCTTGATCTCCAATCGTCTGTTCCGCTATGGTCTTAATTGCCGCTTTCACTTCCATCCATAGCTCGTTGCTTGTTTTCAGCTATGTGTCTGATTGGATGGCAGCCAGCTGTTTGGTGAAGATATCTGTGAAACTTTTCACCATGGACGCCGTTTGGGCCCTTTCGATGCCAAATTTATGTACAGGGCTGGTCTTCACCAAATACGCGTTTGCCATACAACATCGATAGGTTATTTTCATCAAGTAATTATCCAAGTTAAAATTGGCTCCTCAAAATGTACGGACGTCAAGTATGCTCGAGGCCCAACGTTCGATCTGGTTTAGTGTGTTGCCATCCGGTGATACCCAGGTTATTTTATGGGAATCAACCAAATGTATGACTAAATTTCCGCTAAAAGCAATGCCAATCAGGTGCTGGCCGTTGTCTTTTGTTTCATCGTGGAAGCTATATCCACCATTCGTTTCCTATTGAGATAGGTAATTGCCAATCTTAGCGTTGAAATCGCCCAGAATTATTTTTGTGTCATTGGTAGGCATTGAGTCGACTAGTCTTTCCAGGTGAATGTAGAACGTTTCCTTCGTTTCTTCGTCATTTTCTTCGGAGGGGCTTGTACGTTTATCAGTCAAATTTCAGAAAATTTCGCGAATACGGATCATACACAACCATTCATTGACTGCGTTAGGATCAGTAACGTGCGATCTGAACTCCCTGTCTACAAAAAAAGCCACTTTAAATTCTCGCTCCCCAGTAGGCTTCCCACTTTTGAAAATTGTGTGCGATCTCATATCTTGGGTATCACATCCAGGCCAGAGATTTTATGAATTGCCAGTACGTATAATTTATATTGAAATCTTGAAATGCTCTTTTTATCATTGCAATGTCTTAAAATAGCAACTAAAATAATGTATTTTTGACATAATTTTATCGCGGTACAGCCTCATCGAAGTTTAGCGTTGTGTTTTTCAATTAGTGGGCCAAGCATTATAATAACAAAATAAATTTATGAATAAAAGAATGCATACTATTATTGATTTTAAAACAAAGAGCTGGAAATATGTAGTAACAAATGTGCTCGCGGTAATTAGTCAAGGCAATATGTATAAATATAAAATATACAATAATTTACAAGTTAATTGCCAATAACTTGTCTAAGCGTAAATCATATCTCATTTTATAGTATCATCGGATCAGCACACTTATCGTTATGAATACAAACTTGCTCGAGCAGAACTCATAACCGAAGCACCTTCAGGTAAATTGCGAAATAATCATAAATTACAATAATTTTGTTTTAGATTAAATGCATTCTAAGGTCATTCTGCTTTGCATCACTTTCACCAATCGAACACAAAAATTCAATAAACTTAATAAATAAAGCCTGTACAATAAACGCTCTCTAATTCTACTCACAAAATCGTTGTATAGCAATTTGTTAGATGTTCAATGAATACTTGTGCTGTGACTAAGACACCGCTTAATGTTATTAACAAACACCAGAACGCGACTCGCGGCACAAACTTCTAAGAACCGCAAAACAAGTTCTAGCATTACTCAGTGCAATTTTCTTATATCTTTCAATAAAACACTTCCCTAACACATTAATATTATGAAAACGCTACAAAAAAAGACGAAACGAAAAACTCGATAATTTTGATAATTTCATACCAACTCTAAAGAAAAGTTTCAAGTTTGACTGGAAATCGTTCAAAATTTTAGCAATTAGAAAAAAATTATTATCGCGTCTTATATAACGCCGTTGAAGTACTTCCCCAGCACTGGAGAGCGGTGTCTCGCATTCGCGAAATCTCTAAAACAAAGATGTTGCGTTTAAAGCCGCTGATTGGGTGCACTATTAATTTATTAGTTTTTCTGAATGATGAAACTGTTTTTATTGTATCTATATGATACTAGTTGTAAGCATTTTCTACTTGTTGTGCTAATAACTACTGAAAGCTAAGTTCAATAGATATCAGAGCAATTAATCATTTGAGCTTTGAAAGCGTTTTCTAAGATAGTATTCAATAACAAATATGTACAGATAACGACATGGTCATCAACTAATTTTGCGAAGAAGTTAACACTCTAGAAATGTACAATTTAACAGGAGTGATAAGGAATGGAAGATAAGACTTTGCTGATATCGAATCAATGAGTTTTCTTAATTTTTAAATGAAAGTAAACAAAATCAGATTTTGCTATTATTCCAAAGTCAAAAGCGCTTTATTCAATACTAATCTTTATAAATTTTAAAAGAATATAAAGCAAATTCCAAACAGTAACAATACAAAAACTTAATGGAACAAATGGCTCTCTAAATTTATACGTTATCAGTTAAACACATTTTATCAAAAAAAAAACCATAGCAAATTCAAATCAATTAAGATTATTACATATTTTATGATACAATTGGAAAAACGAAAAAAAAAACAACCAAAAATATTCTAAAATTATTTATAATTATAACACAATAGTCAACTTTAATCCTACACCTAATATGTTATAAATTAATTCTAATCAAATTCAATCCAAACCTTTATCTTATACTTAAAAAATTCTATCACAATATTCGTTACCTAAGCATTTAACCTTATCTCTAAACCTAATATCATAAACATAACATATACCTAACCCTCGAGTATCCCTAATTTTTAAGACAAATAAACAACAACACTAATGTAGCAATAATGAGCTGAAACTCAAAAACTAAGTAACGAAAACACAAAAATAGAAAATAAACACGAATAATTTACACATTGCCGTTCACCCATCAATACCTAGATTGGTCCGTCTCAGCTCGACCATCTTAAACAAATCTAGCAAACGAGTATCTCCATTGGAACTGTTAGTCTCGTGAACTCACATTCGGAGGGTATTTTATCTTCTTATCGATGGCCCGTCTATATATGTGATATATGATTGGGACGCCGTCAGAATCAAAAACATATCAATCATGTGCAAATACACGAACGCTTCTGGAGAAACGAAGCCAGTAGCGGGGCAAGTCGCAATATACCCATCTGTAGGGTGGAACGGTTGTGAAATCCAGGGGTTTTCACTCACAGTTACAGATCTTGCGATATTATTCCGAAGAAGTTTCAATATGAAATTATCGACTCTTGTCACTTCAGCAGTTTGATAAATTCTTCTATTCGATATTTAGTCTTCCAATCCGTCTCAGGTTTCTGTACAAGCCAGTACATGCACGAAGACACTTTCTTTCGGAAATTCTTAATCTTTCTATAGTACTAGCACTCTGGTTGTACCAGATCTGACATCCATATGTCAAAACTGGTCTAACTAGGTTCTTGAACAGATCATTTTGACCTTTTGATCAATGTATCTGGAATGAAGGAGTCTTCGTAGGGCCATGTCTACTTTTTGTGCCTTGCTGAGTATAATTTTGACATGTTCATTATAGTACAAATACTGATCGAGATGAACACCGAGGTATCGAACACAGGATTTATGTGGAATCCGTTCTGAACTACCCTCATTAGCCATGATGTGGAAATCCTTCCAATTACATTTCAGGTCTTGATTGACCCCCTGCAGTGTTGTCCAAAACAAGATTGTTTCGCTATTCTGGGCATTGGTATTCACTCGCCGATTGTCAGTGTATAGCTGCACATCATAGAACATGCCGTATAGATGATCAAATCATCAGCAAACGCTACCAATGATTGCGATTGCGAAATCAACCCCGTTCAATAGCTTGCGAATGAATATTGAGAAAAGCAGAGACGCAGTAAATGTTCCCTGCTGTAGACCATTCAAGACCTTGAATTCGCGCATTGTTGTCAGATTTCCGCCAGTTACAACAAATGATTTCCCGTATAACATATTGCACATCATGGCGACAAGATGTCTGGGGAACTTGTCCTGATGGAGTTTAAAAACTAGTCCATTTAACCACACCGTACCGAAGGCTTTCTCCATATCAATCAGACACGCCCCAACACATTCTCTTCATTTAGTTTCCAACAGATGTCTGATTTACTTTCGTTATTGCATGTGTGGTTGAATGCCTGGCACGAAAACCAAATTGGCAATTCGGCATCAACTCATATTTCTCAATGTGGGCACTTAATGCTTTGTTGAGTATCACTTCAAACACCTTGCCGATGTTAGGCAGCAAGCTCATTGGGCGGCAGATTTTAGGACTCGAAGGTTCTTTTTCTTTCTTCAAGATCGGAAATATCTTAGTCTTTTCCCACTCATTTGGGAAATTTGAATTGCTTAAAATCTTGTTGAACAATATGCAATAATTTCTAATTGCAACCTCAGGCAAATGTCGGAGAACTACATTTGGAATACCGTCAGTACCACCTGATTTCTTGTTGTTTATCCCGGCAAATATGGAACACAAGACTTCATAGCTGACAAAATAATCAATAAGATTCAAGCTCGGTATCAGGTCAGATGTTAATGTTTCATTGAAATGAGGAATTGATTAGCCATTCAGACTTGATTTGAAGTCGGAAACTTTTGCTTCCACGACCTCTGAAAATATTTCATTCCCTCTCTCAGGGTTCGGTAGATGAACCAATTCAAAATGTGTCCCAATCAAGGCAAGTTTATGCAAGCCATCACATACAATCCTGTAACCATTTCTATCCAGAATTGTACTATCAATTACGATACCGGCCCTATCGAGAAGGTTTATCTCATCACTAGCGACTTCAAGATTCGATACTTTCACTCGAGACTTCTTAGGAAATAAACTATTCACTTTCGCGAAAACGCCATCTGGGTCCTGTGGGCTAATGCCCTTCAGTTTTTCCGCCCATTGATGGCTGACCTCACTCCTGAAGTATGAACGGATTTAGTATCGGGCATTCTTCAGGTGTAATCTCAACAAAGCTAACGAGGGATGATTGTTGTCCAATAATCGCCGATAAATATTGTTGATGCATGCGAGAAGGAGGCTTTTCAATCTTTTTAACCTTGCCATGGTTGGTGTTTCATGTCCTTCCATATTTTTTCGATGTTTAATCTTTGGAACTACTTTCTCAATCGTTTCCAACATCAGCTTCTCTAGCTTCGACAAATAGAGATCTATTTCTTTGTTAGTTAGATTCCTGTCATTAGGAACCCTTGAGCAAGCGCTGCCATCATCAGAAGGAGGACATTGCTTCTGGTAGTCCCGATGAAACTTCTTTTGAACCTTTCCCCAATTCGTTTTTTTGAAATTCAACCGATGATTTTCATGATGAACTGGAATGAGAAAGACATCATCCCTTTGATGATTGATTTTCATTACGATTGCGCTATGGTCTCTATCATTAGGAAGCACCTGCAATTTTCGCTGAGGATTATTAAAGCTGAGCTCAAGTCTTACGTCAGCAGTGCAGGGGTCCAACTATGAATTTGCCCCATATAGATTCCACTTGTATTCAATTTGGTTCTCTGTTATTCACGATTTCAGAAATACACCTCTTGGATTATTGTTGGTGTTCAGCCATGATTCACCGGCATTCAGATCACCAGCAAGGATATAATAATTATGCAGCCTGTTCAAGTCAAATTTTTCAAACAAGGAATTGAGCTCCTGCTTGAATTTGAGAATATTTCGACCAGTTGCATAGGTAGAGACACCGAAGAAGTTATCCCCACCTGGCAGTGAAATCTTGATAACGAACACTTCAAGAGATTCAAAGTTTTTGAATTCGACTCTTCAATATTTTAGAAACAATAGGGTCTTCTTTTAAATATCCCGGTGTCACCTCCCCCATAACCGTTCACCCTATCGTTTCTTATAATCCATAATCCATTTAATGGAGTGTCATGAATTGATGTGGGTCTCAGTGAGAAGCAAGATGTCAGGATTTTCCTTAACAATGAATTCAAGGAGATAGTCACGTTGATGTAGAGTAACAATGGAGTTGACGTTGATCGAGATGAGACGAAGCTTATCCATGGAAATGTGACTGGATGACAAACTTTTTTGAAGCATGTTGGCCTAAACGTTGAAAAATGAAATTGATTTTTTGATATTGCTTATTTATTCTTTCCGAAAGAGATTCAAATCGTTGGTAAGTTTTGAGAAGCAGCTCATTATTGCCACTTACATTATTAATTTCATTTACATTGTTGTCTGCTGGTCCTCTAGCAGCAAGTGCAAATGATACTCGGGGCTTGACGAAGTTGGAAGGTAAGACACTGTGGCGTAATTGGGTTTGTTTTTGGAAAAATTTAACTTTTGCATCTTGATATCAGGGACATCCTCGATATGATGCTGGAAGACCAAATATACCGCAGTTTAATTTTTCTTTTGGCTCCATCTGAACCAATTTGCATTCACCAGGGGCATGAATATCTTTACATTTAACGCACCGATAGTGCGTCTCAATTGACCGAATCTTTGGCACCAATAACACTGCTTGACCTAAGCTTTTTCGAGACTTCCCCGGAACATTAAAATTATTGGCCGCGAGCCATAACACGCGACAGTATGATATCAGCATCATGGATTGTTGTCTTCTTTGTATCTTGTATTGTTGATTTGTTTGTTGAGCCTCTTGTGTGGCTACTTTATTTTCCCTCGACTTCTTTATTGTGGTTTCTTGTATTCCGGACATACTTTGTGGTTTAATTGCTTTAGTTTTGTTGGCGTTCGATAATTTACGAGTCATTTCCTCCAAATTTTGAATTCAGAGTTTCATCTCTTCCTTTTCCCTGGTAACTCTTTCCAGTTCTTCGCTTGATACCCTAAAATGCTTCCCGCCTTCAAAACTTTCTTGTTCGTTTTTTCATTTCATGATTTTTTCATTAATTGCATTTGAAATACCTGGCCTCGGGTCTCCCAACGGCCGCCTGTGAAAAAAAACGTTCTTCTTTTTTGTACTTCTTGAGGCTTTCCGCAAGTAAAATCCACATATTCGATAAATTGTTTCAATAATTCGACGATGTTATAAGTATTAAAAATTATTTCAATTCATAAAAAAATAAAGAGAGGAGTTTCTAAAAACACGTCTATACGCAACGAACGCTAGACATCTCTTCTTTTCTGCAGGGTTTCTACAAATAAAATTTTAATGTTGCACATGGGCATGCAATTTGAAAACACAGAAAAATGAAAATTGTTCATATAAATTCACGTGATATTTCGAGCCCTTCGAGCTGATGCGAATTACATGCCATTACTTACAGTGCCTAATTAGTTTGAACCATCCTTTATTATAAAGGCAGACAATATGATAGCACGGCAAAAACAAAAGTTTTTAACTTGACCGGAAAGCGTGCAGGAGTTAGAAACACTTTTATCTTTATTTCTTGAGGGTAAATTATCATCCCTCAAAATGGCATCCTGTATGAAATCGGAGACTTCAGCCTGCCATGAGCTTTCGGTCTATAAGTAAATTCCAAATATTAAATTTCAATTTTAACGGGATTCGAGATCTAAATGTATTTTAACCGTAAATTATCTTCCAAAACAGAAAATACATTCTTAATTTGTTTATCTATTAAATATCATACTACCACTTATAAAAGAACATGACGTCTAAAACATCCAATGATTGATAATAACCTGCAATTAAAGTGACTTTACTAATTTGATCTTGAAGTAATTAAAGTTAGTGCGGTGTTTATTTGTTAATAAATTTCACAGTAATTTTATAATCATGATATGGATTCACCGATATAATGTGAGTGTTATTTTTTCTTATAAATTCGCTTGAAAAATACATAAGTAGATTTTATGAGACAAGTCAAATCAGTTACGCAAAAGAATGCTCCTACAAAATATGTTTCATGATTTATAAAATTTTCTTCCAGATTCCCTCAAAAAATGAAATAAGGGCTTTTTTAACACAAATATATAAGATAGTTTTTGTCCAATTCGATAGCTTAGTTCTTTTTATGTATCTTCAATTATTGCACTACTTTTCCTTCAAATTCAATTTTTTAAATTTAAATGCGCTTTATAGATTCAACCGTTATAAATTTTACAAACACATAAATCAAGTTTTAAAACATTAAAGTACTTAATGGCCCAAATGGCTGTAATGATTTTTGATCATCGAGATTTCCCGAGGGAAATCAAAAATCACCTCTCATCGATTAACGACGCGAAGTTTTGGTACGTACCAATGGACTGTACCCAACAGATCAACTAATCTGGGCACCCTTATTATACTCGGGGATAGCTGCTGGCAGGCTAGCTCTATTCGGAGAGGAATTTCGGTCACAGGTCTGCCGCGAGCAGACTGAGTCCGAATACAATTTCTGGACTCGCGCGTTCCCTATCTCAATACCGACGTGGTGCCAGATATAAGCTACTCTAATTCTTATTGTCTACGCTAATAAAACACCAAACCCAAACTAAGGTACCGCGTAACCGGACCGATCAGTCGCGGATTATAAAAAATCTACTCCCATACTTACCTCCCACCTTCGTCACCTCCTGAGAAACTAGCTTTCTACTGGAGAGGAAAGAATTTTTTTACGTTAGCGGTTCATTTTAATACTTGTTGATTTTATCCATATAATTTATATTTTATATAATATTCTAAAGGGTTTTCCAAAAAGAGGTGTTATTCTGAAATTTTTTGACATTTAACAAGTCAAAACTACGCCATTAATAAAAATTCAACAATGCATTGAAATTATTAAAATTCACTATAAAAATGGTGAAAATTTGGCAGAGACGGTTAATAAATTTCGAACATTTTTGATTTGTCCTGAAGCACCTTGTTGGACCGCAATACAGAAATCGGTGGAAAAATTCGAGCTGTTGAGGCAACTTAGTGATGTGAAGAATAAAACCCGTGTACGTCACTCAAGAACAGCCGAGAATATTGCTGCTGTAGCCGAAAGTGTTGAAGAAACCCCAGGTTTGTCCATTCCTCGTCGTTCTTTGGAATTAGACATTCCACAAACATCATTACACCGTATTTTGCATAAAGATCTGGGTCTTAAGGCTTATAAAGTTCAGTTTACACAAGAACTAAAGCCGGTCGATCATCAACAACGTCGTGTCTTTGCTGATCGGGTCTTTAAAATGCATGAAAATGATCCGGAATTCCATCGAAAAATCATCTTGAGTAATGAGGCCCAGTTCCACCTCGGTGGCTTCGTCAACAAGCAAAATTGTCGCATCTGGGGCTCGGAAAACCCAAGAGTTATCGTTGAAAAGCCTCTCTATCCTCAACGTGTGACTGTTTGGTACGGTTTATGGTCCGGCGGAGTCATTGGACCTTACTTTTTTGAAAATGAGGCTGGAGGATTGCGCTATCGAGCGATGATTAATGATTTTTTATGGGCAGAATTGGATGGTATTGATCTGGAAAACGTTGACTTTCAACAATCAGATTGACCATTAAGACTCGCAAGTGAGAATAATGAAGAAAAAGACAAATTGCTAAATTTATTAGTCGTCGACATCGAACAATTAGTCAAAGATAATGGCAGAGTAGTAAAGTATGAGAGAGAAAAGGAGGAACTCATACTTAGGATACATTCGCTAGAAGAGCCATTTGGTAAATTAATTTTCTACGAAGAAAAACAACCGACCAAAAATGAAAAATAAATAAAATCAAAAGCAACTGAAGACAAAAACCAAAGAAATCTAAACAGGAACCTAATCAAGAAGATGTCCTCAGCGCAGGCGGGGCAAACATCAGCACAAATTATTATGCGGCGCTAACTGGGCTAGACGATTCCATGAACATTGAAGAGGACGAAGGTAACAAAAATTTTGAAAATTGCTTTACTATACCTGATAATAAATTCGTCGAATATTTAAAAATTAAAAATAGGGAGAAAAAACCAGCGATAGCGACCATAACGCAATCGTGATAGAAATCAATCATCAAAGGGGTGATGTCTTTCTCATTCCAGTTGAACACGAAAATCATCGGTTGGATTTCAAAATAACAGACTGGGAAAAGTTTCAAAAGAAGTTTAATCGAGAGTACCAGAAGCAATGGTTACTAATGACAGGAATCTAACTAACGATGAAATAGATCTCTATTTGTCGAAGTTGGAGAAGCTGACGTTGGAAACGATTGAGAAAGTAGTTCCCAAGATTAAACATCGAAACAAAATGGAAGGATATGAAACACCAACCATCGCAAGATTGAAAGGCCTTCTCACACGCGTCAACAATATTTATCGGCGATTTTTGGATTACAACCATCCCTCGTTAGCTTTGTTGAGATTACGCCTGAAGAATGCTCGGAACATAATCCGTTCATACTTCAGGAGTGAGGTCAGCCATCAATGGGCGGAAAAATTGAGGGGTATTAGCCCACAGGACCTAGATGGTGTTTTCGCGAAAGTGAATAGTATATTCCGTCAGAAGTCTCGAGTGAAAGTATCGAATCTTGAAGTCACTAGTGATGAGATAAATCTTCTTGATAGGGCTGGTATCGTAATTGATAGTACAATTCTGGATAGAAATGGAAACAGGATTGTATGTGATGGCTGGCATAAACTTGCCTTGATTGGGACACATTTTGAATTGGTTCATCTACCGAACCCTGAGAGAGGGAATGAAATATTTTCAGAGGTCGTGGAAGCAAAAGTTTCCGACTTCAAATCAAACCTGAACGGCCAATCAATTCTTCATTTCAATGAAACATTAACATCTGACCTCATACCGAGCTTGAATCTTATTGATTATTTTGTCAGCTATGAGGACTTGTGTTTCATATTTCGCAGGATAAACATTACGAAATCAGTTGGTACTGATGGTGTTCCAAATGTAGTTCTCCGACATTTGCCTGAGGTTGCAATTAGGAATTATTGCATATTGTTCAACAACATGTTGAGCAATTCATATTTCCCAAATAAGTGGAAAAAGGCTAAGGTATTTCCGAACTTGAAGAAAGGAACAGAATCTTCATGCCCCAAAAGCTATCGCCCAATTAGCTTGCTGCCTAACATCAGCAAGGTGTTTGAAGTGATACTCAATAGAACAGTAAACGCCCACATAGAGAAATACGAGTTGATGCCGAATTGCTAATTTGGTTTTCGTGCCAGGCATTCGACCACACATGCAATAACGAAAGTAACCTCAGACATCTGTTGGAAACTAAATGATAGAGAATGTGTTGGGGCGTGTCTCATTGATATGGAGAAAGCCTTCGATACGATGTGGTTAGATGGACTAGTTTTTAAACTCCTTCAGGACAAGTTCCCCAGACACCTTTTCGCCATGATGTGCAATATGTTATGCGGGAAATCGTTTGTTGTAACTGATGGAAATCTGACAACAATACGTGAATTCAAGGTCTTGAATGGTCTACAGCAGGGAACAGTTACCGCGCCTCTGCTCTTCTCAATATTCATTCGCAAGCTATTGAACGGCTTTGATTTTAACGTCTCGCCAACGCGATCATTGATAGCGTTTGCTGATGATCTGATCATCTATATGGCGGACCAAAAAGCTACAATAGTTCAGAGCAATCTCCAAAAAATGTTCAATGATGTGCAGCTGTACACTGAGAATTGGCGAATGAAAATCAATGCCCAGAAGTGCGAAATAATTTTGTGTCGGACAATGCTGCAGGAGGTCAGTCAAGACCTGAAACGTAATTGGAAGTATTTCCACGTCATGGCTGGCGAGGGTATTTCAGAACGGGTTCCACATAAATCCTGTGTTCGATACCTCGGTGTTCATCTCAATCAGTATCTGTACTGTACTGAACATGTCAAGATCATGCTCATTAAGGTACAAAAAGTAGACATGGCCCTACGAAGACTCTTTCATTCCAGATACATTGATCAAAAGGTCAAATTTATCTGTTACAAGACCCTGGTTAGACCAGTTTTGACATATGGATGTCAGATCTGGTACGACCAGAGTTCTAGTATTATGGAAAAATAAAGATTTTTCGAAAGAAAATCTTTTCGTGCATGTACTGGTTTGTTTGTGTTTATTTTCTGTTTTTGTGTTTTTCGTTACTTAGTTTTTGAGTTTCAGCTCATTAATGCTACATTTAATGTTGTTGTTTATTTGTGTTGAAAATTCGGGATACTCGTAGGTTAGTATATGTGATGTTTATTATATTAGGTTCGAGATAAGGTTAAACGCTTAGGTAAGGAATATTGTGATTGAATTTTTTAGTATACGAAAAAGTTTTTGATTGAATTTTATTAGAATTAGGTTATAACATTTTAGGTGTAGGATCAAAGTTCACTGTTGTGTTAAAATTATAAATAATTTTAGGATAGTGTAGGTTGGTTTTTTCTCCTTTTTCCAATCAAATCATAATATATGTAATAATCTTAATTGATTTGAATTCGCTATGGTTTTTTTTTGGTAAAATGTGTTTAACTGATAATGTTTAAATTTAGAGAGCCATTTGGGCCATTAAGTTTTTGTATTGTTATTGTTTGGGATTTGCTTTGTACTCTCTTAAAATTTCAAACGGTTAGTACTGAATAAAGCGCTTTTGACTTTATTGGAAATACCGTCAATATCACATTATTTCTTATTGTTTATCCTGCCAAATATGAAATACAAGTCTTTTTCTTGAAAAAATAATGAAGAAGATTTCCGCTCGATATGAGGTCAGATGTTAATATTTCATTGAAATGAAGAATGGATTCACCATTCAGGCTTGATTTGAAATCATATTACCATCTGTATCCGGACTCGTATTATTGATTTCAATACGAGCCCAATCTAGAAGGTCATCTCACTACTAGCGACTCTAAGATTCGACACAATCACTCGAGACTTCTTAAGAAATATGAGATGGATGACGGAAACTCCTCAGGAGCTGCCACAGTGCTTCATCCTCGGGGCAGCTCAATCGCATGGTCCCAAGGCGTGAAGTGGACCCTTTCTATGAGTGTGGGAACACGCACAACATGCAAGTTATATCAATCTTTAAGATTCCAGAACTGACTGTGGTTATCAACTGAAAGTTCTTAGAACAATGGTGCCAGTCTCCTAGCTGAAAGAACAAGTTGTTCTTCACCCGGCCATCTTGGCTATCAATATGAAAGACTAGTACCTGTAGCAATCGAGCAGGTTGTGCATAAGAACTGCTCGAGAAACTTACAAAAATGTTGAAAAACCACGGCATCACTATGCTGCCCACAGATGATCCGGGTGGAACGGGAGCTACAAAAACCAAATCTCCTCATCGTACTGTGGATGGATGAAAGCTGACACCATCCGAAAATCAGACTAGAAATGCAACAAGCACAATGATTGATCATCATAATCTTCGGCATCGGTTTGATTACGACAAATCACGGGATTCACCGGTACCCTTCGCAGTAGATAATCTACCAAAGTTGGCTTTTACAACACGTATATACCATCCGAATATAAACAGTAATGGATCGATTTGTCTCGATATATTAAGATCTCAGTGTTCACCAGCTCTAACTTTTTCAACAGTTTTGTTATCAATTTGCTCTCTGCTCTGTAATCCAAATCCAGATGATCCCCTCGTACCAGAGATTGCAAGAATATATAAAACCGATCGGGGAAAATATAATGAATTGGCACGAGAATGGCCAACAACAATAAATACAACATCAAAACAACAACAAATTGCAACAACATCAGCAATGCAGCTACAATAACACCTTTTGAAGAGATTGGGAAAATGATCTATGCAAAAATATCTAGAAAACAAAACATCAAACAATTGCAAAGAAATGCAGAATAGAATGGGGAAAAAAATTTAAACTTAATTTAAAATGCTATTAATTAATAAACGTGAGACATAAAAACATTAATATAAATTCAATTTTTCAACAACCAAAAATGTGGCTATAAATAAAAATGCTTGATTCGAATTCGGCGCGGGCAAAGGGTTAAAGAAAATTCATGCATGCTATAGACCAGATCTACTACACAACCAGCAAATAATTTCCATCTAGAAAATCCTACTATGACTTGAAAGTATTTAAAACAGACATTTTCTCACTCAGCTCATCGTAATCCTAGACATACAAAATATACATTTACACTCATAGATTTGTTAGTAACAAATCTTATCAGTGAGAGACTCTCCTTGGAAGGCAGGAGAAAGAACAATCTACTCAACGCAACTGCGTATTCCATCCATCCCATCAGTGGATGCACATTTACATTCAGGCGCCGTCGCACAAATCATGTACGCTCAAAACCTGAAACCACAGCAACAATTCCAAAAACCTGAGTTGTACTTACACCACGATAGCATCAGCGAAATTAAGATGGAATTGCAAAGCGTGAGTGCTCGAAATGTGGGATTGCTGGGAGTTGTTGCCGGGGGAGTCGACTTACAGCGCTTGGAAAATACGTTTAAATCATTCAAAATCGGGTAGTAAATTAGAAGTTTAAATTAAAACAATTTCAAACGCTTCACCCTTGTTACTTGAATTACCATCCCCCTGCGGAATAATGCTCCCAAGTAAAATTACATTTGTTTAGAACGGGAACAGGATCTTGGACGGTGATCGTGGCTGTCTGCCGTTCGTCTCGAGAGTTGTTTCGTCTGATACGTTGGCCATTCGCAACACTGTAATTTTATATTTGAGGATTAACTCGGGAAAGAGTTTGCACGGATTCGTGGCCAAAGGGATCGTGACAAGGAAAAGCGGATGGACGCAAAGTGCGGAAAACGAAGAATCGTTGCGATGGTTAGACTTCCATGATCTGGAATATTAGATCCGTTCCACGAACATTGTGCAATTGTTCTGTGCGCGCCACTTTGACCCGAGTAATATACCGTAACTTCTTGTTTGCCCTGTTTTGTGTTAAAAATAAACAAAATTAATCGACTCTAACGAATTTACTTCCTGTATGCAAATTAAGAATCGAATGCGTGCAAAGACCGTGTAGAGTGCTGATATATAATGTTGTGGTTCTGGGAAAATGATTATTTGATTGGGTTCGAGTGCAATTATTGCTACAAGTGCACTTCATAGCGGCGATAAGAAAGGAAGAAAAAAACTCGTTTGCGATTGTTTCTTTTTTCATGTGTTTGGGACGTGTTATTTGTGGAATCTTTGCGGTTTACCGTTACTTTGGTTGCTTCTTAGTTGACATAACTCGCAACTCGCCTCCAGACGGACGTATGTAGAATATCTCACTGAATGACGTGATCACGCGAAAAGGCTTATTTTGAATTTCAAGGCGAGTCATTGTGTCGTTTTGTTGCTGTAATTAATGTTATTTTGGCAATTGGAACATCGATTCTATCGGAAAAGTTCTCGCTGACTTGGCATATTTTATTGATGTTGTGATGGTTCAGCATAATGTAACTGATGCAAGGTGGACCGTTACTTGCGAAAATTGACTTCACGGAATATTTGATGTCGTGGCTGTTTCGTTAGTAACATATGCTGATAATTGTTTAGTGACCGTATCTGGCGATTCTGATTTAAATTTCTCTGCAAATAATTGTAACGTAGAGGATTATCATAATTTTTTGTGAATGTCCCCAGCCCAGTACTTGATTAATATACCCGTAAATGCTCAGTTTGAAAGCCAGGACTTACGCACCCCACCTCGTCAACGAGCGCTCGTCGTCGGAAAGCTGGGTAAGTACCCTTTTGAGTGATTTCAATAATTTTTTTATGTATACATTGATATTTCTTTATATACATACCACGTTTTTATATATATTTCAAATTTGATATACCCTTGAATTTACATATATAAACAAAAATGGGCTTTGGAAACAAAAATTGCATAAGGGCAGAATGGGACATTCCTTATGAATAAAGGGAATGAATCTCCTACATCTACATTATTAGAACCACCCTTCTGTTCCCTCGTTTTTCTTTTAGTCTTTATATCTATGGTTAACTTCGAACAGAAGAAGATTAGATTTACTAGTAGTTTGTAAATCATTAAGATCGAGTTTGAAATTGATATTGCTTTTACGTGAGAATTTTTAAGTATCGAGTTTATATCTTTAAATTGTTGCGTGAAGAAGAATAAAAAAATGAATTTGTAACTTTCAAATGAGATCGGTCTTTCTTTTCTTTCTGTACTGACCGGCTATAGGACCTGGTACGATGGCAGGCTCTCAACGCAAGACATGAGCCAGCCATCGGGCACCGACTAACCTCCTTTTGTTTCAGGTGACTTCGCGGGTTGAGTGGCCCGAGCAAGGTGCCTCTTTATGGCATAGGGTTATGTGATCGAATTGCAATAAATCTATGACATTAATCGGTCACCGGGGTACTTCTCCTCTGATGGGAAGGCTCATGCAAGTTATGTTGCATGAGTTTTCCACTCAGAAGAGAAATACCTGGCCACTACAACATTTATGGATTTTGATCCGGTTGGGCGGGTGCGCGGGGGCACCATCACCACCCGGTTGTCCCTCTCTTATTTGTTGGCCATGAGCCTCGTCGGGTAAAGACGAAGTTACCCTAAGTCCGCCCATTTTTACTTGTTTCACTTGTTCTCTGAACAAGTCATTTTCTCTCTGAATGGTTGCCTACAATTTTTGCGACTTCGGTCGCCTTTCTTTTAGTGACCCCAGAAATTCGTGAATGCGAAATTCTTTTGTAGTGGGTCCTTGTGCTGGGGGAATGAACCCGCCCCACGACACCGCAATGCTAGCCTGCCAGCGCATTCACGCGTCCCCAGACAAGGGCATTCTCGGCGGATATCTTCACCTTCCTCTGCCGAGGCAGCGGACCATCGCTGCAGTCCTTCACGGACTTTGAAATTATCTATCCACTACATACCATTGTTCTATACACGTTCAAAGAGGAATGGTTATAGTTAAAAAATCGCCGATAAATATGGTTGACGCGTGTGAGAACAATCTTTTCAACCTTGTGATGGTTGGGGTTCCATATCTTCTGGTATTCACGAATTAAATTTCCTGTGAGACTTTTCCCAAACCCTTTTTTTTTTAAATTGAGTCGATGACTTGCATTTCAAATCTGAATTCAAGTCTTGCGTCAGCAGCAGCTCAAATACGAATTTTTACTAGAGTATGTTGGGAACTCAAACCCATATAGATTCCACCTGCATGCAATTTGATTCTCTATAATCCACGATTTTAGGATTTCGCCTCTTGGATTATTGTTAGCGTTCAGTCATGATGTATGCTGAGAATTAAGATCGCTGACAAGAAAAGCCTGTTCAATTCGATTGCAGTCTATTCAGTTCGAGTATTTCAAACAAGGAATCGATAGTCCGCGTGGTGTGGTGGTTAGGTCCCTGGTTCAAGTTTCGTTGGCGACAGTGATTCGAGTGATTCTTCGGACGAAATATAAACCCGTTTAGTTATAATACGTGCTGGTATAAAATCAGACCTTTCGCAGCTGGTGGACAGAAACACGGCCAAAGCCTGGTACTGACCATATAATCTTATAGAGTGCCGATACATTCGATCAAGATAATGCGATACTCTAACTATCTCTAAGCGAAGGCCTAAAAGGGGCTGTTGTGCTAAAGCAAAAAAAAAAAAATAAAAAACAAGGAATCGAGCTCTTCCTTGAATTTGAGAAAGTTTGCCCCTGTACATATGCTGAGATAACGAAGACGTCATCCCCACCTGGCAGTGAAGTTTTGATGACAGATACTTCAAGAAATTCAATGTTTTTGAACTCGAATTTATATGTTTGAAACGATATTGTCCTCTTGCTAATATGCCGGTACCACCTACCTCATCACCATTTACTCTATCGTTTCTTACGAATTCAAAATCTTTGAACGTCATTGAGTGCCATGAACTGAGGTGGGCTTTTGTTTGACGATGAATTCACGAAGGAAGCCCATCCAGAGGTACGTGGCTGGGTGGCAAGTTATTTTGGGACATTTGAAACATCTAAACCTTGAAAAACAAAGTTAATATTCAAATCTTATTTGTTGCTTCTTTCCGATAAGGAATTAAGCAACAAAGCTACTTACATTATTTAAAGTGTTGTCTGCTGGTCCTCTAGCGGCGAATGTAAACGATACTCCGGGCTTGACGAAGTAAGAAGGAAGGTGAATTTACTTGCCTTTATTTTCGAATAAATTTAACTTTTGCATCTTGATATCGGGGCATCCTCGATATGATGAATTTCTTTGCATTTTACGTAGCGATAGTGCATGGTGCAGTTAGCGCCCGAAGGACTAAATCATTGACACCGGTAAATTGGTAAACTTCTCTTTTCTGCAGGCGTTCCCACCTAACCACTTTGAAATTCAAGTACTTCGTCTGATGAAGGGCACTCGGACTGCTTTTATTAGAAATTTGTGCCAGATAAAGCGGCAAATCATTCTTTTCGATGGTCGATCTTCTTGTTGCAAAGATTTTGACAGAAATAAATTCAATTGTTGGTATAGCTTCCTTAAGCACCTGAAAGAAATCGACCGTATCGTCTCCACAGTCCTGACCCTTCAACAGAAAGGCACGATTTTTTTCGCTTTTTAGGGTACAGGTGAAGTGTGGAATCTCCCATCCAGCGCATCTTTGGCTGACTTGATATCAACCAGTGATTTCGTTTTAATTGTTGATTTTTCTGCACTAACTCTTCTGGTTACGAAATTGCTTAATTTATTTTCGGCTGTCAATAGCCGAACCATATCTCTCTTTGCCCGAATAGATTTATTGGCGAAACTTTTCTGCCTTGTTGCTAGCTTTTTCTGAGGAATCAATAGAGTATGATTAAAATGTTACGAGTCTTCGAAAGGAAATATCTTCGTGCATGTACTGGTCTGTACAGAAAGCCTGCGACAGAGTGAAAACACTAGACATCGAATCGAAGAATTTATCAAATTGCCAAAATGATGAGAGTCAATACATTGATTTTGAAGCTTTTTCGAAATCATATCGCGATGTCTGTAACTGTGAGCGGAACTCTCTAGATTTTGCAGCCGTTTCACCTTACCGTCGGATACATTGAGACTTGTCTTGGCTTCATTCCTCCAGAAGCATTCGTGTATTTGGGCACGAATTGTTATATTTTTTATTCTAATGGTGATTATATATCATATACGAGTATACAGGCGAGCCACCAATAAGAAGATAGAATATCCTCCGAATTTGAGCTTGCGGGATCAATGGAGATACTCATTTGCGAGGTATGTTGAGGCTGGTAGAGCTGAGACGGATCAGTCTAGGTTTTGGTAGCTAAATGGCAATTCTTTAATGATTCATGGTCGTTTGTGTTTTTTAGGGTTTGTACTAAAATACAATATTGGTTTATACCAAAATACAATATTGTTCTGTTAGGATGAGTTAATTTTGTTTTTGATAACATTAGTTAGAATTAAGTTGTTACATATTAGTTGGAAGCTCAAAGTGCACTCTTTTGTTGTTTGTTTCTTTATTTATATATAATTTTTAATAGAATTGGATGGTTTTCCTCTTCTTTTCTAATTAATTGATAATATTTAGTAATTTTCGTTTGAAAGTATGTACGAGGTGTGTTCAAAAAGTATCATGAATTTTGAATTTTCGCGGGTTACGTATATTCGAATTTCGATTTTTTTGTGGCGTTATGTTGGTACTCATGTCTGTCACTTATGCCGACAAGCTCGGCCATTTTGAATGTTCACTTAATTGGTGATAGCTGCTTTACTTGCACGTGTTTTCAATCGTCTTCGATTTTTACTTATTCAAAAAAATGGATCAAAGAACGTGTATCAAATTTTGTGTGAAAAACGAAATTAAGTGCGCGGATGCATTCCGAATGTTGACTGTGGCATACGGAGAAGCTACCTTGGACCGAAGCAACGTTTATCGGTGGTACAAAATGTTTTTAGAAGGCCGAGAAGATGTGAACGACGAAGAGCGTGCCGGACGCCCGAGCACTTCAACAACAGACGAAAAAATTAATGAAGTGGAGAAAATGGTATTGGCCAATCGTCCAATCACCGTTAGAGAAGTTGCTGAGGACCTAAACATATCGATTGGCTCGTGCCATTCGATTTTTATCAACGATTTGGGCATGAGACGGGTTGCCGCGAAATTCGTACCAAAATTGCTCAATTGCGACCAAAAACAGCAACGCATGAACATTGCTAATGAGATGTTAAACTCTGTCCGCGACGAACCAAATTTGCTCCAGAGGGTCATAACTGGTGACGAATCGTGGGTTTATGGTTATGACGTGGAAACCAAAGCTCAATCATCTCAATGGAAGCTGCCGCATGAACCAAGACCGAAAAAAGCGCGCCAAGTTCGGTCGAATGTGAAAGTTTTGCTGACAGTTTTCTTCGATTGCAGGGGCGTGGTGCATCATGAGTTCTTGCCACAGGGAAGAACGGTCAATAAGGAATATTACCTGCAAGTTATGCGCAATTTGCGCGAAGCAATCCGCCAGAAACGCCCGGATTTGTGAGAGAACAAAAATTGGCTTTTGCACCACGATAACGCCCCTGCTCACACATCGTTGCTTGTGCGCGACTTTTTAGCCAAAAACAACACACTAATGATGCCGCAGCCACCGTCTTCCCCAGATCTGGCCCCCTGTGACTTTTTCTTGTTTCCTAAACTGAAGAGGCCCATGAAAGGACGACGTTACGCTACGCTTGACGAGATAAAGACGGCATCGAAGGAGGAGCTGAACAAGATTAAAAAAAATGATTTTTTGAAGTGCTTCGAAGATTGGAAAAACCGTTGGCACAAGTGTATAATATCTCATGCGGATTACTTTGAAGGGGACAAAATAGATATTCATGAATAAATAAATAATTTTTGAAAAAAAAACAAAATTCGCGATATTTTTTGAGCACACCTCGTATTGTTTATAATGAATAATTTTTTATTGAGTATTGTATGAATTTAGGGTGCCGTGTGAACTATTAGGTTTTTAAATGTTTTAAAACTTGCTTGATGTTTTTATAAAATTTATAACGGTTGAATCAATAAAGCGCATTTGAATTTGAAAACCATGCTGCAGTTTTTTTTTTTTTGGGTGAGGATTTAAAAATGTTTCTTACCAGGTAGTTATGTGAGGTTTCAAATGGTGTATTGATGAGATTTAAAAAGATGCTTATTACACGAAGGAATACAGGTGAGGGGATTGGACGCCCAAGATTCCGCGATCAAATAGCCTCCGATTCGAATGGATCAAAATGGTGAGTTTTGAGTCCGAGTTTTCATTGTAAAAACATATCAGTAAGGTGTTTGGATTTATACATGAAATGCTTAAGGTAAAAGTCTGAATTTCGTAGGTTAGCTATAAAATACTTCAAGGCACATGCCAACCCTGGTTATCCAACTTGTTTTCTTTCTCATCTGCTATCAGCGATTAAAGGATAAACTTATTGATTTCCTATATTTTAGACAATCTTTATAATTACAAAACATCCATTGGGAGCAAAATCCTGCTGTATCTTATTCTAAATAATTGACGTTGACATTAACAAAAGTAGTTTCAATGCGTCTCATTGGAACTGAAAATTTCAATTATACTCTCAAACCATTAAATTCCATCCCTAATTTACATTTTATACAAACTATAAACAATCATTTGCGTCAAAACCTCAATAAATCATTTTTTGTGCTTATCTCCCATGAAAGATATAATGAAATATTCCGCCGATTACAGTATACTCGCACACTTAAATCTACAATTACTTTACCGAATTTCCATTGCGAGCTAATCCAAAGTATCCGTGGATACTTTTGCTTGCATGCTTTCTATTTAAGTTATTTATAATGGAAACAAATCAGTCAAAATCATATTCGATTGATTGGACTATAGCGGGAAAGCCCTGATTTTACTGATGACGATATGCTCGAAGCCAAGCACCATGAACAACTTCAAGGTCTCACATTCAAACGTTTCACACACGGCACAAACACAAATCACATGTTGGTCGGGCATTCGAGCACGGGTTGTGGTACGTTTGTAACAAAACATTCGTTCGTTTGTTAGTAATTTCGTCGGTTTTCTTAGATCGACGAGGCAATGGATGGTTTGCAGACGTTCCACCACGAAGAATGTGCCATCGCTTCTGGTTTGGTGACGTCATTTTATTTATGCTTCATGCCAACATTTGGCAAGCTTTCAGATACTCACGCAAGCACTTTTTGGATATGATTAATTAAGGCTAATTACGGTCACGATTGCGACATCACGGATTTACCATTACACTTGGTCGCGGATTAAGACATTGATTCTCGTAGAGCTTAAATTGAAGGGAAAATATTGAGACTGAGACTTTACCCGTACTACCGCTAATAAGCTGCAAGATACTGCGATTATGCCTACTGACATTCGCCTCACTCAACTCCATCTTTCTACACTATCCACTGTGAATGTTTATTTCTTTATTTTACTATCGAATAATGAACACAAAAGGAGACGCGACGGTCACTGCGATTGGAACTACTTGCGAGGAAGTGATTGGCTGCACTTGGAATTTACCATTCGCAATCTGAGACGAGCCGAGCTCCGTGTGCGGAGTCAGCAAAACGTAATCAGTGAACGTATGTGAAATTCGATAAAAAATTTTCTTATCTTCTTCGCGAAGCGGAAAATTGGCGTTTGTTTCTTCTCCACCTGCGACCAATTTATTATAGCAGAGCTACTCACTTCGATACACAAAGCGTTTATCAGTTGATAAGCTAATCAGTGCCTCGTTCAGTGACAATTGATGCCTAGAGCTCCACCAGATGATTCACGAACGATTACCGCCACGCCGATGCACCGCCAAGCGAGCCGCGTATCAGCTCTCGAGACCTCTTTGAGGAGTCGGACCACCCGTTCCACTGGAGTCACGCACAAGTACTCAGAACAAAACTATTTACGCATAATTTAGATTCAACGGCTAAGGCGTCTGCGGTTAAGCTACTCAACCCGCTAAAGATACACTAAAGTACTTAACGAGATATTTGCTTAGCGCTGCCCTGCCCACTCCTCCAAGCCATTGTTGGCGACGTGAGAAACTTGCTCTTCCCCGAACGCTCCAACTATCGTGCACAACTGGGAGTCTCCAGATCGCTACGAACATTTGCCAGCACTATTTACATCTTTATTTTTAGCGCTGTTGGCGCGTTAATCGGCAAAGATTAGCCGCGATACGATTACACATACAACGGACTGAACATCCATCCTCGTCTAGACACCACTAGCAACACATATAGCATTGGGCTGCGACTCTGCAGCACTTCGATGACGTTTCGCAACCGATGACACAAGCAAGTGCTGCGCGGTCATTGTTTTCATGCCTCACGTGTGAGTAATCGCACCACAATCGTGGTTGCCCTGCAACCGCACTGTACTCCCACTTTTATCACAGCAGCGATACTGGCTAGATCCGCCGTTCTTGTCTTGCGAGCACTAAACGCTGGCGGACACCGGTTGTAACCCATCATTTGCACTTCCCAAGAATATGATGCAATCAACTCCAAGGACATCAACCAACTCCATCACGAACACTGCATTACTTTATCACCACAATTGACTGCAGATTCTGAAAGAAAAAGTCAGCAACGTTGTTAAAATAACATCCCCAACTCTATCACTTATCGTCTAAAGCGCCTTCGAAATCCACTCAGTCCAAAAACAAACAATAAAATCACAATAAATATGCACAACAAACAAGCCGCATGCATCCCGACGGGAAATTTTTCAAATACCACCAACTGTCACCGCAATGCGTGGTGAGTGTAATTTCCCTTGATCACGTTCTTGCGATTTCCCTGCGACGACGACAATTTGTTCCGTTTCTGCCGTTACAAAGCCAGCGCATTACGATCGGAAGTGAACTCAGTCGGATGAACAGAGTTGTTGCGCTTCTTGGGGGAAGATGTACAAATGAATGAGTGAATTAACGGCAGCATCATCACAAAGAAATTCAAATGCAATTTCCCAAAACCGTTGGGGAAATTTGTTGGAATTGCATTCGCGCGCACTTCCGCCGCCATGTTTCCGATATGTCAAATGCGCGAAGCCAGCCATTTTGTGACAGTCGAAAATTGATAATGGTGAAGAGTTTCGTGCGGGAGAAGAGAATTCGTTGAAGTTTTTATTGTAATGAAGAGTTAAAAGCTAGAAAAATAGGATTCAAGTGCTTTGTAGCATAGCTTTACTCAACGTAATAACTGCTTATTCAATTGATTGTGAGTGGTGAGGGAATTCGAAAGATCTTTTTCAACTTGAAGCGGATATTGGCCGCCACTGACATCTGGGAGTGCTTTGTGTGTTTGACAGGCACAGGTACATGCGGCCATTTTGGGTGATATTGCGTCGCCATTTTGTTTGATGGTGAAGTGAATTACGGTAATTGCAATTAGAAACGTGGCTTTTGAATTATTTAATTAGAGAACATTTATGGTACTGATTTAAATATTCAAAATTTTCAGTTGACTGTGAAGCAAATAAATAGTTTATAAAATTGCTTGGGTGTTCATTATGGGGAGTAGAAATTAAAAATTAAATTGAGGTTAGAGAATTTGCATTCCACACACATGTGGAAAGTAGCATGAAATGTGGATGGTATGTTGCGAGTATGTGCAATATTCACATTTAATCAGTTTTGATTTGTGGGTCGGGGTGTACTTGATGTAATTGAAGGCTTGTGAGGTCATTAATGAGATTATTTCAATAATTCTTAGATTTTCATTAAAATCGTGAACTTTTAAGCGGAAAAGGTATCATATATAAATAAATTCCAAATAAAATTAAAGGAAATACCGAAACAGAGGCTACGAGGTTAAATTGAAAACTTGCTAACTTTATGACGGTGATTATGGCTTATAAGTTGTTCGCTCATGTAGATCATGATGCATGATAAATTCTGCTTTATTCTCTATTCGATGGCTAGTTTGCATGTTGTATGTTGAAATATGGAATGCTATTACCGGTATTAGGTTATATTGAAGCTTACCATGAAAGCATGTTGGTTCGAATTTAGGTTAAGTTATGGCATGATTTTAGTTTCTGCGACCGGCAGTAAATTTTATAACATGCGATTGATTTCATTACTTAATTTACAATATTCATGAAAGTTTACTAAATATAAGGCTTATAAATAAGAAAACTTACCAGCTTGAGGACACACTTAATATAACGTAACATACGATTTGGGTTAGCGTTAGAAGTCGGAGTTGTTTGGGATTTGACGATTGTTTGAGTTAATGAAAGATAAAGATTAGCATTTTTCCCACAACTAAATCAAGAAGCCGTGGATAATTGAATTTATTTAATCGACATTGATCACAGGAAATTAGAGAAAATGTGTGTATGGAAAGAATTTTTAAACGTTATTATGTCTAAAGCAAATAATGATTGCAATAGTGTCCCGAACAAACTCGATACCTTAGACCAAGTTTGAATAAAGGCCTTACAAAAATGTTAAGCCCAACAAAACAAAATCTTACCGTAATAAAGTTTAGGTAGATTGATGAATTTGCTTTATTAACCTTATCCACAACAACACACATAAAGGATAAAATGAACTTGCAATATAGAAACAGAATTTAATAGCCACAAGACGCTAATAAGAGTTTACGTTCATTTTTGTTACAGCATGATTTGATTTTTAATGTTTACTATCACTTCTGCAAGAAAATGCTACTTGAATAAAAATAATATACAATATTTCTATAAAAAATATTTTTTTTGTATATTTTATACAGAATAACGCAGTTATTCATTGAAAAATTAACTAATGCAAAATTTAATTAAATGTATAACATTTCATAGTTTAAATGTGAAAAAGGTGAGGGAAGGTAAAATCTCAATATGACTTGCAATGATCAGTTTCCCAGCATTCCCAGTTCTTTAATGGCAAGTATATTGTAGGATATCATTCTAATAGTAGTTGTTCGCATCATCAACTAGGGTACATAACTTGAGCTATTGTTTTATCAGCAAATGAAAGGTTTGCAACATGTTTTGCTGTAAGGGTTTAGTGTAAAAGCTGTCAATCATTTGATCTTGCTTTTGAACTTAAGGATCATCATGCATACACAGATTTACTGCTGATATAATCCTTCTTATACAAAGGAAATAAGTGGTGATACCATTGATCGCACTGGTTTTGTGGAACGATTCTACCAATAAAATATGTTGACCATTTGTATTCGATATCATACAATATATTTTATATTATTCTTGAGATCAATAAATAGGTCTTTCGTGGTAAAAATTTCGTATTTACTTCAAAAAATCTATGAATATATAGTCACAAACTCACAAAAATTATAACAAAAGACAAGTGAAAATAAAAAGTTGTAGAGAAAACATGAATAAATAAAAGTAACTTCAAGTCGACATAATACTTGGTGCAAAATCTTTACCACAAGCGTGAGTTGAGCCACCTGGTCTCCAAAACCTTTAAAATTTGCCTTGTGGATAGTGTTTGTTGATGCTGCCATCGGCAGCGTTTGTGTTAGTTTATTTTCCTTGGATCTTTCTAAATTAAGCAGCGATTAGTGCACTAGTAATAAAGTAAAAATGTTAAGCCTTGAGGTTACACCTACGGCATGCATACAATGAGCTATTTGGCTTTATTAACTCGTATCAACTAACAACTATTTTGTTTACTTGTATTTTAGTATAAATTTTGTGTTCCGCTGATTGAAACCGTAGATTTAATATGTGTAATTGGTCTTACCGTAGACATGGCCAATTTTCAAGGACTACTGCACTGATGATCTTGGCACTATTTCTTAATTTTATATTGAATTATTACTTCCGTGACATACCATTCAATGAGAAATTCAGTTTCAACTATTAGCATGACTGCTGCATTTGAAGGTTCTTCCAAAATTGTTGAAGGAAAGTTGTTTTAAGGAGCAAGTTCGGGAGAAATTTCATTGAGGATACTTTTCGAGTTGGAGAAGATGACTATAGCAATTTGAGTGCAAAGATCAGATCCGAGATGATCATGGTATTGCCCTTAGTTTTGCGTTCATGTTTTTCCGTAGTTGATGGAGTTTAGAGATCCTGATATTGCGGCAATACACTGCGCACTACATTTCTGAGTGACTTTTTATCCTCGATAAAGATTGATACGTACTTCTTTTAAAAAAGAACAAGAAGGTTCTGAAAATAGGAGAAAAGGTTATCACACCGTAAGTTGAATTCTTTTTGATTGATTTTATAATCTAGGTTATCTAATTAAAAGACTCAATAGGAAAATGTTGAAGATTTGCTACCAAAAAAAAAAATATATTATAAAGGTGATTGGATTTATAAAGGTTTCTGTACAATTTGGGTTTGCTTGTTTATCAAATAACATTTTATGGAATCTTACTTCTGGTTTTTTGCGTATTTCTATTGATATTATTTATTCTGATTAGAATTCCGATAGTACTTGTTGACTAAGGCAAGCGTTATAATATTTGTGGTAGGTATAGGATGACAAAAACAACGTTAGTGTGCAATATCTTTAAAAGAGCCAATTTGAAACTCATTTTTGTGCAGGTTTGGAGCAAATCCAGAAGAATTTACCAAAATCAAAAATCAATATGATCAAAATGACTTTACAGCATTGAAGAATCTGACCGGCTGTGGGAAGCATTATTGATAAAATCTTGGCTTCAAAGAGGTAGATATCCACTCAAGTATTAAAGTAAGAAACAAAAGATTGACGATTTCGCTTTATTCTAATGAGATTACCTGCTATCGTTGTTGGCAAACCAGGGCAAAAATTTTACCAACTTACTCGTAGTTTTCTGAAGCTAAAAAAACGACTGAATAAGTGTTGATATACTTAATCTTGGGTATGCAAATATATTTATATCAGACGTTTAAACGTCTAGAAATTGAAGAGAAAGTTGTTATACTGCTAGAACACGCGTCCTCACATCCAACTGTAAAATATGATCCATGACATCCATCTATAACAATGATCAACTCTAAAACAAAATTGTTGTTGGTTCTTTACCACAAAATATAATTTTCCTCATACAGCCATTGAACCAAAGTGTCATTGAAGTCTTACTGGAAGAGATTATTTCGTCCAATATTATTTGCAGATGAAGACGGAGAAGGATCGTCCATTAAAAAAAAATTAGATATTTTATAGAGTTCAACTATAGAATGATGTTCAGTCCAGACACTGGCTAGTGGATGATGAAAACTTAGGCCTTAACTATTAATAGAAAAACCCCATACCGAAAGCTATGTTTTGAGCATAAGTAAAAATGAAATGCCAGGTCCTAGTAATTTCATTATACGATTAGAAAAAATCCCTTGGCGCACTTGTTTTTCAAAAATAACCGTCCTAATAAATCATAACTGGCCAAATAAATTATTTTTTGCATTGTGAAATATATTACCTTACTGCGGCCCAACATACAAAAAATGCAATCTAGCTCTACATTTTTAGTTCTCATTAAAATGTGACGCCGTTCAAATTATCTCGAGTGTGCATAATTTAGCCCATTAGGGCCGCACGCTAAAGGATTAATTAAAAAATACTTTTTGTATTTTGTAATGTTAATTTGGTTTTCATCTTGTATCAGATTTAATTTTCGCTCTACACTTTTTATACAATATTGTATTAGTGGATAATTGCTTGTATCGCGATCACATATTCTAATACTAGTCACTACTTGCTTTAAAATCTTGTTCATCCGATCAGCCGAGTCATATAGAATCCTTTCAATTAGATCTACGATTTTTAGATTTAACTTGAACGTCGTACCTTACCTTTCATCAAGTAACCCATTTTTTTGTTAAAGACTTGCTGAGAAAAATGAAGACTATACGAGAAGTGACATTTAACTCATGAGACTGATTCCATGAAAACCGTATATTTAAAAATTATTCTATAACGCAGCCATCCCCTTCAAAGCAATTCCCTTGGGCAGCTATACAACGATTCCAGCGCGTTTTCCATGCTTCGTAACATTTCTGGAACGCTTCCACTGGGATGTCTGCGAGAACCCTTGTCACGGCCGCCTGGATGGCCGTAATCGACTCAAAATAGGTTCCTTTGACCACCGATTTTGTTCTAGGGAATAAAAAAGTCACAGGTTGGCTGTTGCAACACGGCGATCCCTTTAGAGGCCAAAGACTGGTACACGCTGAGGGCGGTGTGGCACGGCGCGTTGTCGTGATCTTCGCGCACAATTTTTTCATCCCAAAATCGTCTGTTAAAATTTGTCTGACTGTTTCACGGTTCATACCCAGTTCCGAGACCAAAATTCGAACTGTTAAACGCCAATTTTCACGGATTAGGGCGCGCATTCGCGTCAGTCCGCACGTCGACTGGTCTCCAGCTCCGCGCCTCGTCTTCCATGCTTTCACGCCCCTCCTTAAACTCTTTATGCCATCGAAACACCTAGGCACGACTAAGAGCACTATCATCATACAATTTTAGCGTACGTTTCCGAAGCTGTTTCGCCCAATCTGACGCAAAACTTGATCGCGACGCGTTGCTCTTGATTTCGTTTCTCCATTTTTGTGACGAGCACCACCAACACACGCCTACTCAACAAGACACAGCAGGCGAACTGAACAAGCCGGGGAAGGGGAAGGGAATTTCAAGGTCGCAGGTTTCCCACAGGCGCGGCAATACAGTCTCATTACTTAATTGTCACACCTCGTACATCAAGTATTGGGTCTCTACGATGGCACCCCTATGAAGCACTTATGCGGTGTCAAAACGAGCGAAAAAAGTCGCAGAAAACTAGTTTTCTATGCACATTTAGAAGATTTTTGTACTTATTCTGGTTGAAGTTAGGAGAGTTAATCATATGAAAGATTTTACATCAGAGTATGTGGCATGCATATCTTTACAATAAAGAGGGGTTTTCAGTTATGGGAGTTGCAGTTAGACGGGTTTTAAGTAATTAAAAAAATCTTTCTTCGGTAATCCACGGTAATAATTAGCCCAATTCGATTACTCGCGAGGTTTTGCGCGCGTTGATTTGAAATATGAAGTCAAACAATTTGCCCGATTTATCTGGAAACAAGAAATCAACTTGCAGTAATGCATGCAAAAATTGTCTGCCTCTAATTGCTCAAATGTACAAAACTATTCAACAAACAAGACAGTTGCTTATGAAATGGTAACTTTAGTTGATGATAATGATGCTACAGATGAAAATATTAATAAAAATATGTTAAATTTAGATCTAAATTATTGAAGAAAAAATGTTAGGTTGCAAGGTACAACTTGAAATACTTAGAAATGATTAGTAAAATGAAAACATATGTATAATTATACAATAAGAAAATAAGAGTAAAAAATTGATAGTATTCATCACATTAAATACATTAAGAGATCACGAGAATGAGATGTATTACGAAGATCATGGGCTCGAGGTTCATCAAGAATTATATTTATGATTAGGGGCCTCGAAAACTCTCGAGTGATAAGTTCTACTAGATTTAAAGAGAAATTTGAAGTAAATATTCAAAATAATCTCGATAAACGAGTCATCCTATTCCCCAAATACTTCAGCGAATATTTTTGACAGTGTATACATGATCTTTTATTTATTTTTATGATTATTATTATTATAATCTATGATCTTCATCGGGGAAGTTATTTGGTATTGAATATGAAATTTAACGACCCCAAACCCCCTCCAAGCAACCAAATTGGGTTCTCGTTAATGGAATATTGCGTAAATCTCGCCTAGTACAATGAAACGCATTGTAATCAAAAAGCAATAACTCGAGAAATAAACAACATATAAAGAATGACTAAAACCGTTGCCTTTTTACTCAAGCCCAAAAACGGAAACACCACGTCACGCCAGGAACTAACCTGTTCGAGTAGCATCATCAGCGCCATTTAGTGCTGGTCAAATCGAACAAGATTTTTGACAGTCTATATGACTGTACATTTGAAATTTTATCAGTATGTACTATGTCAACTATTTATTTTAGAAATGAGGCGCCGAAGGCAGTAGCGCGCAAATATATGAATTTCCTTCTCGTTTATATCATTTCGGCAAAATTTCATCTGAGAAATGTCATACTTGACATTCTCAAAAGCCTACTTTTGGCCTACTAAGATGCTGCTTTCAGTCTTCTGGACAGCTGTTTTCGGAAATTTAGGGCTACTGAGCAGCTGTTTCCGGTACACGAAGTGACGTCAGGTACGTTAATTGATTTTCTTATGGGCCTGAGTAAACGGGCGATGCGAAATGTTATGACAATGGGTACACTGTGGACCGTTATTCGCTTTGGTGGTTCATTGACGCAGTTACAAAAGTTAGATTATTTTTTGCACAAACTTCATACTTATCGATAGTTTACTGCTTCTTTGGGCTCATAAAAAAAACTAAATTAAATGTGTGTTATAAAAATTTTAAAGCTGATCTTTAGTCAATGAGATCAACAATGGTTAAACAATATACAAGCGGTTTAAATGAAAAATTAGCAAATTCTACTCATTCTAATTCAGAGATTTTTTAAATTTATGTGTGAACGAATAAAACAGTTCTCAAGCCCTTTAGTAGGAATGCTTTAGTAGAAGCGTTCTCATGTTCAGTTGACATCGTATAACCTACTCCTTGGTGTATCAATGTATTAATCAATCAATGTATTTTCCTAACTCTAGTAGACGACATCTAGTTTGGAGCGCATCATGAACTTCAAACCAGATGAGAGTTGTTTCTTGGATAAAAGCAGCCCAAGACTTTACTTAACATTCCTTGACATCCTTTTTGAATGCTGCAAATGAAGCTGCATTGATTTCTTTCAGTCTGTAGGGAAAGAAAGTCCTTTCAAACGTGCATGTCGGTTACGTTTAATTTTTGCTCAGGATCTTCTTGTTTCTTATCGAATTTTCAATAACATTGTTTAATCAACATGAATCAATACTAGACAATGAATGTGCATCTATACAGTAATTTACTTGCATTTTTTACAACCCCACCAGAATACAGAATTAAAACAATTCTTTAAAATGTGCAAAACATATTTTCTTTCATTTGCAGTGTTGAACATTCACAATGGCAACTATAAACTTTACAAGGCTAGCAAAAGAACTTAAATCACATCTTCGTCGTTTGATGAAGAGTCATGAAATTGTCGAGCTTGATTTACTGCATTATTTCAGAAAAACCATTAGAAATTTATTGTACTTAAATACCCACCATCCAATACTTCAAACACGATTACTGAAGAAACGTAACATTATCATCATCCGTCATAATTCTGTTAAGTACAAAGCTGTTAATAGATTAAAGGCAAAACGAAAGAAACAACGTGACAAGGAGTTTTCTCTGACCTGGTCAAAACGTGTCGTTGGTTACTTGAAACGGCAACGAGCATTATTGAAAAATATAGTTTCAACTGAACTTGATTTTGACCTGCAACCCTTACCAAAGCCAGCGCTGGAGCCACAATTAAAGCTAGAACCAGAAATTATCAGGAAACTAAACGAACGAATAAAGCAATACAAAGATAGTACCATTAAATCAAATCAGTTGGGTAAAAGTTCAGATATAGTGGAATCGACAGAATCCGCAGCTTTAAAACCAGTTCAGCCTAACCCTGAAGATAATCCCCAAAATGATTTTGAAAAAACATCTCTCTCAAATGCTATTCTAGTCGAAAAAAAAGTCGATGGAGAAAAAGTTAATAATTTAACCGGCCATAAGTTTTTGGATAGTCTCATAAATAAGCTGAAAAGTGATCAAGTCGATCAGCCTGCAAATATTAATAATCTTAAAAGCAAACAGGCCCTTCTGCCTACAAGTAACGAATCACTCAAAGAAAACACAAGCAATGCGTCCAAAACATTATCTAGGTTGTCTGAGGCAAACGAAACCTTAAATGCCATACGCGATGATAGTGAATCATCAAATTCCTCGGACTTTTGTGGTTTCGCTGACTCTGAACCAATTGCAGGTTTACTTCCCACACCAGTAGTCCCGAATCGTGAACAATCTGATAAATCTGCATTTGTTAGCGAACAATTGGATGCATTTCTGCGCGAAAATTCTCTGGAAAATAGTGCGCAAGTAGAACTACCTAAAAGCCGTAAAATCGAAGATGGGATGGTTTGCGAAGGAGCACAGCCACCAAAGATGACGATGCAGCCAGTTCCTGAAGAATTTGCTAAAGCCAGAACGGTGGCTGAAAAACGAATCTTGCTCCAAAAACGAAGGAGTAATAAATATTTTATCATTGAGAATGAGAACACAATCTATCGGGAGTTGAAAAGACGTTCCAACTATGGACGATGGAACGAAAACCTGATTAAAAATTTGCAAAAGGGAGACGTGCCTTTTACTAGAGATGGATGGAAGGCAACTTCCTGGCTGCGAACAATGAATGGAAAATTTTGTTTTCAAACTATAACGGTCGATGGAAAAAATTACAAGTTAATCGGCACACGGGGCAACCATAACAAAAAGATTTTAGGAATCTATCGAAGTCCGCAAATTAGTAAACGGCCCAAGAAAGGGTGCCCAGCTGGCTGTCCACAGCAAATAAATATTAAAGACATAAGTTCGGGCACAAGTGAAAAATTAGCGTCCGAATGTCACGACGAAACTGACAGCGAGGTAAAACCAAAGTATTTAAGGCTTTTGAGTTATTTGGAGGAAAAACAAAAGTATAAACCAGGACCACTTTCGAAAAAGTGCCAATCGAAGCAAATAGATAATCTAGAAAGTGGAGAAGTTGGAATCTATGAAATGCCTTCAGTACAACTGGAGATTTTTCCGAAAGTTAATCAACCGCTTGATGAAAAAGTCAAACCCTACTTAAAGATAATTTTGCCATCAGAAAAGATAAGTCGAGAGTGGGCCGAATTTGCCGTCTCGACGTTGGTTACAAAACCCATAAATGGAGACAAAAACAGAATCGAAATTGAGAAAAAGTCCTTTACGTTTAACATTCCCTATCTCAATCAACAAAAGAATGTTTTGGTACGAAAGATCGTCAAACGCAATGAGAAATATGATCATCAAATAGGAAAGAAATTAGCATTCCTTGATTCTGTTGATACTGAAAATTCAGTGGAATTAATATGTGGCAATGTTTTATCCGAAATGATTGATAGCGTTGCACTGAGTTTATGTGAGGACTCTTTGGTAAGGCGTGATCCTTGGATTGACTATAGTCAAAATAAAATAAAAGATATTTATACTAAACAAGAAGTCGAAAAGAAAATTCAATTCGAGAGTGAGGTAGTAGCTAAGGAAGGAACAAATGAAACAGAAACATCACGACGTTTACTGTAAGTTGATATTGAAAATGATGTAAAAGATATAGATTAAAATGGTGTTTTTTGCTTATTTTTTGCAGCAAGGAGTTGAAAAGACTGAATGCTACAATCGTTAAGGCCGATAGTAGTCCTGGTAAGTATATCTATCAAGAAATCATGTGCAGGGTGCCCAATAATTTCCATTATTATCCACAATCTTAGGGATTTTTCGTCTAATGGTTGTAGATGTCACGTTGAAAATGTTACAAGGGTGATGTAAATATAAACAAAGACCTGTTAAAAGCGATTCACATTTACTTTCAGAATGTTTCTTCAAGTAAAATCTTTAAAATTTTCTCATTATGTGTCCTCCTTCAGTGGCAGCAGTAATTAGAAGTGGTTTTGTTAAAGGGTCATCTAAAAAGTATATTCCGATTTTTGCTTAGTTGTTGAATGAAATTTTTCCATTCAAAATCAATTTTTATCATGTGCATCTAGCCCATTATTATCTATGACCTATTTCCATTTTCCGGGTAGTTTCCTAGTTTCATCTGCGTAGAACTTAGTGACATACTTTTCAGCTACTGTTTTGTGGGCTCATTTTTCTATCAAGAGTGTTTTGTAGAGACCGAAACAAATAATAGTCAGACGATGCAAGGTTTGGGCTATACGGAGGATGCACCAAACCTTCCCAACCAAGTTCAGTCAATGTGTGGCGAGTCATCAAAGATGTGGGTGGGTTGCGTTTTCATGGTCGAACACAACACCCTTTCTATTGATCAATCGTGGCCGCTTATTTTGAATTGCCAGGTTTAATCTGATCAATTATTGATAGTAGAGCTCCGAATTGACCGTTTGGTCAGACTGCAGAATTTTATAGTAGACAATTCCCTTCCAGCCCCTACAGTATCACCTTATTAACCGTCCATCCGGGCTTTAAGTCATCGGATTTTTTACACGACTTTTTACATGTTACATTTTCGTATTTTATAATCCACTTTTCATCGCCCGTTACAACTCGCTTGATAGGGTCGTTTAAATTGCGTTCTAACTATATATCACAGTCATACATAAATATGGCTCAATAAATTTCTTCTTATTTTTGAGAAAAATATATTGCAAAATTACATCGGTTTTTTTAGTGGGAGGCTAGCCGGAGTGGAGCAAATTCTTCACATAGAAATTTCCACCACGCAAACATTCAAACTAATTACGCATGGTACGATCACTGTTAACAGCAAAAATTTCTATACATATTTTTGATGCGTTATAGCCTTTTCTATTGCGGAACAACATCACATGCCATATTTCTTCAAAATTTCACTCGTTTTCAAACGTTTATAACTTTTAACACAAACAACGAATTCCAAACCTATTGAAAAGAAAGTGCAAATGCGATCAACACGATCGACTGTCAAAATTCGGAAAATACTTTTTAGATGACCTATTATATAACTTAAATATTTTATGCATTCATTCATTGGATTATTTAAACTTAAACGCGCGATATGTTTTTACTTCCGTTTTGCCGTGCATTCACTTTGTATTCATATATGTATGTTACCCGGCATACTCGTATATGCTACCCCTACATTTAAAAAATCCGTTTTGTCCGAACCTATTTATAACCAAATCCATTTAAATGGCTTTGCAGATATTTTGAAGTGTGATCAGGAATTTTGTCAGTTCGGTTGCGTATGCCAAAGTTTAACAGGCACAAAAATAGCCAAAAAACATTGCGGTAAAGCTGATTGCATGTTCACCTGTAGCTGTGCAGGCGATATTTCAGCGCATGAAAATGAATCGGTAAGTTCCATTTTTGAATGCTTCATAGTTCTTCTTATTTTTCATTAATGCTATATTCGTATGTTTATTTTAATTTTATAGAACAATCAACTATCAAAGGAAGATGCTATGTTGCTTCGAGAACAAGCAACTGCTAGTCTAGCAAAAGTGGAAAAAGAGTTCTGTGCAACATTGGTTCTTACAGGCAACACAACATACCTCCTCAACGAATCACAATCGGAAAGGAGACGTCCCACTAAAGTTCCGAAGCGATATAGTGATTACGTGCAAACCGAAGTGCCAACAAGCACTCGAGAAGCTGAAGCAGAAATATTAAGCGCTAAACCTCAATCGGAAGTTCGGTATAATGGCTCTGCCGCAGACTTTAAGCATTGCAACGTCGCCGTAGAACATATAGAAGGCTTAGGCGAGATTGAGCCTTGGTGTATGGTTCATTGCCTATATAAATGTTTTTGCAAAGGCAAAGCTGTTGAAGGCGAACCATTTTGTTTCGACCAAAGTACCGTTATTGAAGAAATTGAAGAGGATCCTCAACCTCCGCGTAAGCGACGCTATTCCTTTGATCAAGTGAACTATCAACTTTCACCAACTACCCGAATAAAACGGAAATACTATTCTCGAGGCTACGTGAGTGGTACCCGAACATCAGCCATTCCCTCACATATCTACAAACGACTTAACCGAGAGAAAGCAAAAAGCCTAAATGCTAAGATTCAAGCAGAAGAAACGGAAGAAAAAGATACTTTATTAAAAAAGCGAATTCGCGACAGTAGCCTAAGTAAATGCAACGCAGCTATTGAAGCGAAACAACCAACTATAGAAAAGGCGAAAGCAAACCTGACAACCAAACAACCCTCCCCATCCAAAAAACCCGTTATAGCAACACCAACAAAGAGTCTAAATACCAGAAACGTGTCCCCAACAGAAACAGGCAAACGAAGTACAGAAGCTTTACGCTCCGCCGATATGCAAAAAATAACAAATAATTTGGTAAACTACTCCAATTACACCAAGGCAGTTGAACATTCACCTGAAAAGCAGAAAATAATCTCTAAAAAAGTTGACCACACAATTGAAAAGCAGAAAGTAACAAACAAGAACGTTGAACATTTAGCAGCTGCAAAGCAAAAAATATCACAAAAGAATGCTGTGCATTTAGCTGAAACGCAAAAAACACAAAAGCGCGTTGCACATTTAGCAGAAAAGCAAAAAATAACACAAAAGGACGTTGTATACTCAGCTGACATTCAGCACTTAACGCAGAAACAAGCGGCAAAGTCGGTCCCTATTATATCATCAGTAATGTCATTGAGTGGGAACAACGAGGGCGTCCAATCGAATGGAAAAATATCTAGCGAGCAATTCCACCGACGAACAGTCGCAATGCTCAACATAGCAGTGACGAAAACAATGCAAAGTATTTCGAAAATACAAAGCCAGGATTTGGAGCAGATTCCGAACCCAGTGCCTGGAACACTATGCAGTACACAATGGCGGCACTTTTTGAGGGCCTTCATCGAGAATCGGCTTTTTGTGTGGGAAGTTTTTGTGAAAAATCATAAAATTCTTGTCGCTACAAAGCAGAATGTTATGCCTCAAATCCCAAGTGCCATTTCTGCGGCGAATATAAGAATTTTGCCAAGTGAAAGTTTACCCTTGATTGCACAAATGCTTGTTGATAATAAGTATGTTGATGACATGAAGACGTTGTCAATATTGATGGCGGGCCAAAATAATTATTGGCGGATTATTGGCTGTACCAAGAGCAACATGGACTACACTACAAAGCAATGTATTGTAAAGCCCACTCCAGAAACGCATCCTAAAGTATCTTCTAAAGTAAACGAACTTTACAAATTATTGTTCGTGCAGCAAATGCAAAATATCCTTCGTAAATCATCGGAGGCCAAAGTTGAGCCTTCTAAACAAAATAAACCTGGTGTTAAAAGTTTGCCTCCAAAAGAAAATTCTGGTCAACAAGTCAGATCGATTTCAACGAATTTGGAATTTAAAATAATCGGTCAAAAGGATGCCCAATCGATTGTGATTCCAATTCCCAATCAAAAAGACCATTTGTGGCTCATGCTGAGCCTGGTGAAAGATTTTTCGCATATTTATATTCCTGAGTGGAAGGACTTTCTTACCTACGAACGAATCCAAAAGTCCTTTCAGATGGCTAAGGCTAACAATAAAACGGTTCGGCTGGCTACTTTCAAAGGAGATGCACATTTCTACTCAACACCTCATGATTCCTCGCGCATCTATGTTGGGCCGTTCTACGAGAAAATAAAAATTGGGTTTGTGCTATGCCAAATCCTGGACGGCAAAATAATTTCGCGAGAAGATTATCAAAAAAGTCAAAATATTAAACACATACTAAGATCGGTGGCTTATTGGCTGCAGATCCGAAATTCGGCTTTAGTATACGAGAATCTGACTAGTGACGATTTGAAGGAGATCCGCTATTCAAAAGGAGAGCATGCACAAAAAACGTCGCCAGCAGAAGCGGGTTGTTCGCAAAATGTTTATTCGCTGGCAGATATTGAAACCATAGTTGAAGAGTGGTGCGAGGTACATTTCCTATACAATTGCTTTTGTAAAGGCAAGAATGTTACGGGTGAACCATATGATTTCGAAGACAGCACCGGTTTTGAGGAGGATGGAGAGACTACTGAACCCCCACGTAAACAAGTGAAGCATCAAATTTCCCCAACTACAAAAATGCAACGAGTACAAAATTCAGCTGGGCAAATTATTGGGAGAAATTCATCAGATGATTCAAAAATACTAGCACAAAAAGTTCTACAAGCATCTAAAACAGCGTTTACTCCTCTTGTAATTCCAACTCCTAAAATCAATCGAAAATCGATACAACTACATAGCCGATCCTTACTAAAGAACAATGTTCACGTGAGTGTCGTGAAAAGTCAACTGGCCAAAAACAGCCGCGAAAAGAATAGTAGCCCGAGTAGCGTTCGAGCGAAAATAACCGACTCGGACCAAAAGCTAATAATTTCGCAAAAAATGGTTGATCCCAATGTGAAAGAAAAGCAAATGGCGAAAAACGGTGAACATATGGTTCCTGTGACAAAAACGACAAACAAAGGATGTAGCATACCTTTCCCACTTACTCATAATGCAAAGATTGTTAGGTCCCCTACCGATTCGTGGCGCATAGGATATTTCGTTTCGAATGATTTAAGTCTTGGTAAAATCATGGGTGCAAGGACAGAAAGAGAATGGTTGCTCAGAATAAAATTATCGTGGGAATGGCTGTCATTTCCCGAAGAACAGGATCTAAATGGTTATTTGGAAAAGTAAGTAAAATGTTGATAGTTTTGTTATTAAAACATATTTAATGTATGCGTCATGAACGAATTCTTCTGTGGAGAAGTCCGATCTGTTGTTAAAAATGAAATATTTGAGTAACAAGCTTTTTGTGGAAGGGGGGTGAAGACTGTTTACGTCTTGGGTGTGGGACTTCCAGATACGCAAGGCTTCTGGACTAATCACTGAAAACCTCCTCCTCTCAACCCGAGAATGTAACCAGTAACTAGGGGCTAGGCCTCATTTTCCTATGCCATAAGGCGCCATTGTGCTGCAGAGATATCTTTTTCAATGAGAAAAGAAGGAGAGAGATGGATTGCTATAGAAGGGACTTCACTAGCCTCAACACTTCCAGCCACTTGAAGCCTTTTTTAACTGTGAGAGCTGCCCGAGCGCACAAGGTTCTTTTTTCGAATGATCAAAGCATCTCTCTAATAAGACTACCTTTAGAGGCTCCTCGATTTCCTTAGTGAGATCAATGCACTGTGTGTTCCATATTTCCTACGCAAACAAAAGTGTGGCCGGCGTTGTCTTTCTCCCCTTCGTAAAATAGCAGTGAGGAGATCGCAACCCACCAATCTTATGTCGCTTAAACTGAAAACATCCATACCCACGCAAAAGCTAGGTCAGCTAGAAACCAGTCTCACGATGGCGCCGATTGAGCCTCAATATACGTCATGCCTGAAAACAATTCCACAAATTTCATTTCTCTGGTTTCGCAATGATCTAGTCCCATTAAATTAGGCTTTTATACAAATTGACTTTTAATGTGTAATTTAAACCACCTCCATATATCAGGAGGAGAAAATTTGTATGGGCAAATACTGAAATTTCTCCTGCATTATCTCGAAAAGTAGATACCTTTCCCACAAACGCTCAGAACAAATACAAGTTATAATGCTAAGCCCAATTAAATGGCATCATAACTTTGTGAAACCAGATTGCTAAATCAAAAGAGACTTGTGGACAAGTTCAGACGTGATGTTAAAACACCCATAAAGAAGCAAAGAAAAAGAGAATGGCTAGGAAACTTGGTCAAAATTAACATACAAAGATAAATCAACATACAAATTAGCTAAATCTTAAAAAAAGACAACATTAACAAAGTGCTTAAAACAAGGAATAATTTGCGATTAATATTAAGAGAAACACAAACGACGAGCACCTACCAACCAGTGCACATCAATACAGCTACACTGGAAAAACAGGCTGTGAGATAAGAGCAAGATTTCGCAAACACATGATACTATAACAAAACAAACGGGAACCAGATGCAACACCAAAGCCCAACTTAGTAAAACACTTTTTTGAAAACAAGTGCGCAACAATTCACAATAGGACAAGTTGAGCAGACAGACCTACGCTCATGTCAGAAGGGGTTTGTACTCAACTTCTCAGAAACGCAGTCACCAGCAACGAATAAAGTCAAGAAATATGTCAAAGAGATGTGCACGTTTAGAAGAAAATCCATTGTTTTTCTATTTTCAACGGTCGCCATTTTGTTGCAAACCAATAAAAATGACTCAAATCATGAATTCCCAAAAATATTAATGTTATTGACCTTATTTGAATAATTCAAAAAGATCAAATCAAAACTGCAGTGACTGGTTCGATGGAAAGTCCATCAAATACCAAAATCATGCGTTATTGTTGTTGTAATTGGGGAATTTCAAATGGCTATAACTTCCGTGTATATCATTCGATTTTCGTCAAACTCACAAAGTTTAAGAACCTTTTGTAGGACTACTTAAATATCGAATTTCGTTGAGTTTAAGGACACCTATACGATTTTATTGGGGAAAATGAGAAATTCGAATATCATACTATTATTAACAAAGTTGAGCGAATTTTGACTTCTAAGGTATTTGTTGTTGTTGTACTCATAAACACCTACCTCCATAATTTTTTTTCAGATTTTTCAGATCACAGGTGTCCAATCGCGAGGGGGGGGGAGACAAATTTTTCGTGTATTTCCCCTCCTGAACGCCCTTCGAAGCAAAAAGTATCAAACTAAGATCTGTTTTGAAAAGTTCTTATCAACCCCTTTCATTTGATACCCATATCGGCTAACTTTGATGAAATTGTTTTTTGCGGGGTTACTCCCCTATACCCCCTTAAATACCTTATTAAACTTTTTTGTAGTTGAACTTTGAAGAGAGCACCACTTTACACCTGCATACAAAATTGGATGTTTCTAGCTTAAGCAGTTTCCCAGAAAATCTGCTGTGACACACGGACGGACGGACGAACAGACGGGCAGACAGGACGCGAATTATTTTACAAAACCCTAAAAACGGTTAAGGCACTAAATTGTACATAAGAAAAACCGAGGTTTGAGAAGAATATAGAAATAAACAATCAAATTCATTTGACGGACGAACAATAAAATAAACATCCCCTACGAAAAACAAAATAACCCGCAGGATAGCAACGAACATGGAAAAACCAGGCCAAACCATAAAAACCCGTAAAAATAAAATCAATTAATTTTTCCTACCTATAGAAAAGGACAATAAAGATTTCTACGCAATTGACGAACAACGACTTATCGAAGACAAAGTCCGATAAGGGAAAAGTTAAAGTCGCTTCGAAATTCATCCATCATAAAGCCCCGCCGGAAAATTTAGTATATATCAAGAACTGAAAACCACCAATTGCTGAACATTTCCCAATTGAGCCGGGAATGTTTCTTTAAAGCCTCTCACTCATAAAATAAAATGTTTTTGAATTATTAGAACCACAAAAAATCGACACTGACGTTCCAACATCAACAATCTTTTGCAGTCCGTAATTCTTTGCTCATTCTTAGCAAACTTTCCTTTCTGCGGTCACGAATTCTGTCTCTTAGTGACGGTTCCAAACTCTAAAATTCGCGATCAGAACTTGACCGCAGAGCAACTGAAGACATATTTCATTTTTTCATTTTTCAATTCTGGCGATTTTTTTCTTGACCTAAACTGCGGTCAGCACTTAACTTTGGATTCAAGGACTGTGATGACCCATACTCTATATCTGATGCCATAAGCATCATAAAACAGAAGTAATACGATTAGAGCAATAGATAAAACATAACATTTCTAAATCAAAATGATGTCGATGAATTCAGATAGTGTAGGAGTTGTTGTTATTAAAACACGTATGGGGACGGTCCGATAAGTACTTAGCCTACAAAAGAAAAACGAACATTTTGGAAAAGTGGCAATTTACTTCTCAACATAATCTCCTCTTAGCTCGATACACTTAACCCAGCGATGCTCCAACTTATTTAACCCGTCGGAAAAATACGTTTCCTCGAGGTCTGCAAAGTAGGCCTCCGTGGCGGCGACTCAAATTTCTGCCCGGTGATTGACTTTTTCAAGTTTGGAAACAAAGAGAAATCTCATGGGGCCAAATTTGAAGAATATGGTGGATGGGGTAGCAGATCGTAGCCCAATTTTGTCGTGGCGACGGCGGAGGTATGAGCGGATGCGTTGTCATGGTGGAAAAACACTTTTTTCTTCGCCAAATAGGGTCTTTTTTCTGCGATTCGACGTCGAATAGGCCTAACAATTTGGCATAGTAGAGCCCTTTGACCGTTTGCCGTTCTCCAGGTAGTCGATGCAAATCAAACTTTGTGTCTCCCAAAAAATGATGGTTATCAACTTTCCGGCCGAGAGGACAGTCTTCGCCTACTTCAGAGCACATTCGCCGGATGAAATCCACTGTTTCGACTGCGAGCAAACGCTGCACCCATCAGGAGGACAGCTTTCTCACGCCCAAAATTTCATGCAGGATATGACCCACGCGGTCTTTTTAGATGCCTGCTATCTCGTGCACCTTCAATCGGCGGTCTGCCAATATGAGCTCGTGGATTTTTGTCCCTCCGTGATAGCCATTTTCGGGGCACCTAGGCTTATCAAAAACCGACGTGCGACCGCGTCGAAATTTGTTAAACCAATTTTTTACGGTCGCCATCGCAGGAGCAGAGTCAACATACACAGCATCCAGGCGCTCTTTGATTTTGCTGCGCGATTTACCTTCCAAAAGCAAGAATCGAATCACCGACCGATATTGCTCTTTCTTCATTTTTCTAAAATCCGCGGACACGCCAATCCCACACGCGGTCAAAACAAAACTACGAGTTCGATTCGGCTGAAAATTTGACGGCAGCCGTCTACAAGAATGCACTACACGATAGTGAATCTTTCTTGCGATAGTGGCGCCATCGAGCGGTGAGACTAAGTACTTATCGGACCGCCCTCGTACATCACGATGGTTAGTTTCGAAAGTTCTATGCAAAGAAGGAAGGTAACAACGATTATAAGACAAATTACGTGATGAAGAAACCTCATACGCCCTTAATAAAAATCGACCGTAAAACGGTCTAGATCAAAACATATAACCGGGATGTGTTAGATATTGCATTCTACCACTCTTAATGTACAATATTATAAGGTCAGTTTCATCTTTGGGCGTATGCGTATTAGTGGACCCATCTCAAAGATATTTGGAAAAGGCAATGAGATAAATTGCCGTTGATCACAAATTGTGTTGATTCATCAGTGGCAAGCGCGTGACTGTTAATGTGATTGCCTATTACTTTAGTGCCGAAAAACTATATAAGCGGCAGAAAACTTCATAGCTACTTATCAAATTTATGGTTCAGTATCAACTAGGTGTTGCTGGAGTTTTTAATATAGTCTCGAGTGCACATGTCTAATCGGTAGAAAGGTAAAGTTATTGCAGTGCATCTATAGACGGTTCCAGATTATCAAAAGGCTGGAAAGCGTTCAATCTAAAGCGCCGTAACAGCGCTTCCCCTCATCGTTAGTCAGAACTCAGTGCGAGTAAAGACTTCTTTCAATAAATGCGTACTTGAATCGCTTTGATAAAATACATATACGAGTATTGTCTCTTTGCCATCCGCTTTATAATTCTAGATATTTGTTAAGTTCTAACAATTTTTCATCACTTGTCTGGTACTTGCTTATGAGACTCCGCTAGTTCCTTGATTGTTCTATACTTTCGGCTCTCTATATTTCTGTGTTTCTAAACAAGAGAGTTCGCAATCTGGTACAGAGAAGAACAAAACAATTAATTTCAATTTACTCCTGTCCGGAATATAACCTAAAATTCGTCGTCGGGGGCAAACATTGGAGGCAATGTGACGACAATGGACACCGAATGTCGGTCGCAGGTAGGGTTTGAAAACAAGAATAGGGTCGGAGAACTATGCCGGGACGCTCTTATTTTAAATGGAGATGGTGGTTTCGAGGTGCGTTCTTATTCTCTTCAGGTATCGTCTTTTTAGAAAAGTATTATTTCTTAAACATAGAAAAAATGCAAGACTGACCAATAGCAACTTTGCTTCTACACTGCATGTAAATATATTTGGAAATGAGAATAAGAACAGCGTAGCTTTAAATAAATATGAAAAATAAACATAACTATAATATTAAAAATAAAGCTAAATAACTAAAATTTTAATATGAAAGATCTCCCAATTTCACACAGACCATTATGGCTATATCGGCGTTGGTGCACTCTAGACAAAAGCTGATAATTTTAAACGATTTCTTGACCCCCCGAAAAAATTCGTTTCTTTTTAGTTATCACCATTTATCCAAATTCACACTCCTTAGAAAATAGAGCGATTCAAAGTTACAATGTAAAATTCCCACATCTGTGATTTTTCGGGCCACAGGTGTCGAATATCGTGGGTGACATAATTTTTCCATGTTCTTTGTCTGCGCCTGCTTTGCCTATACCCCGCCCTTGAACAAAATTAAAGCCTTAAGAGTTGATATTATAAGATGCAATAATTTCGCTAACTTTAATTTTAATATATCTTTTCAGCTTATTACGATTAGTCACAAAAGAAAGATACAACAATCCATTGCTGAAATGGCGTTTTATTCCCATAAATCATCCTGAATGTGATAATTTTCGTCCATTTTCAATAGACGATGTCAAGGTTGTCGAGATCAAAAGGAGAAAGTCTGTGCCCACATTATCATCAGCCTCGACAAATGTTATCGCTAACAGACGTACAAACCTACCAATCAAATCTTTAAAAAAAACTTCATCCCCGCACCCATTAGCGACTATAACAAAAATTTCACCAAAAATTGAAATAAAAAATTCCAAAGTTACTAGTCCAGAGGGAGATCACAATAAATTGAAGAGTTCTGCGAACTATCCTAAGTTAGTGGAAAAAACGCAATCATATGAAGTAATTCTAATTGATGATTAGATAGTTGATATTGACAATGATAATAGGAAGTAAATAAAGAAGTCTGTGATTTAATTAATTGTTCAATAAATTCGCTGAAATGTTATGTTTTGAGAAATCAAAGTTTAGTGGTTAATTTTTAATTTGATCGTTCTTTATGAAAAGGACATATGAAATGTAATTTTGTTATAATAGAAAATAAATATTTGTATTAAAAGTTTCTCGTTTTATTTATTGTGACTTTTGGCTTCATTGACCAATAATACGTTTCATAGACAACCTAGGCGCTTATGTGATGTTGCCTACTTAAGAAAGCATGAAATATTGTCAGTTTAGAACTGGCAATGACGTCCCAATTAATGCTTCTTGCATTGAGCCTTGGTACGCTAATGCTTAGGCTGATGCCTTGAGTGTGCAGTCAGATTGATAAATCAACCAACTATTCGTTCAACTGCAGGTCCTCGGCGTAACTGCTTTGGGGCGCTAATAATTAGGCTGACGCCTTAAGTATGCCATTGAACTTATCCTTATTCACTTATCCCGGAATAGATTAAGATTGGGTGCACGCTTTGAGTCAGTGAATGGAGAAATCCTTCTCGATTTCCTACTTTTTAAATTTTCTTTTACAGCATGAGTTTTCCTCGACTGTGTCATGAATTGGTTATTGATGCGGACGTCATCGACGTCATTGTCATTTTGGCAAGACGGAATAATTACGCTGGGATATCAAACAAAAGCATGGAGGTGAATGCCGTGTGGTAGGGAGGTGAATGCAATTTATGTACAGAGTGTGGGACTCCCATACGCGACTGGACTACTCACTAAGCACCTCCCCTGCCAACCTGAGAACCCAGCCTGGAACCGTTTGACACGTTACTTCGGGCCAGGTCTCGTTTTGTTACGCCGTGGGGCGCCTTCAAGCTGGGGAGTCCCTTTCCTAGCGGGAGGGGAGAGGAGAAGAGGAAATGCTAGAAGAGCGATCCCCCAGCCCCAGCGCCCCCGGCTGCTGTGAGACCCTTTTATATTTTAGGACTGCCCGAACATAATGTGCCACCTGGTTCCATTTGTCAACCGATTCGAGCATCACCGCAACTATATTATCCGGGGTGAGCTCTCCCGTCTCCCTGTAGAGTTCCCTTCGCAGCCTGACCCATTTTGTACACGCAAAAAATATGTGACAGGCATTGTCCTCCTCTCCTGGGCAAAACCGACAATCGGGAGACCGTGACTTACCGATCTTGTGTAGGTAAGACTGAAAACACCCATGCCCGCTCAAAAGCTGGACCAGATAGAAGTCAGTCTCACCATGCCTTCGATTTAGCCACGGTCTCACATCCGAGATGAGGCGCGAAGTCCACTTCCCTTCGTGCAATTCACCCAAGACTGCTGCCAATCGTTGAGCGAGCGCTGCCTCTCCTCGCGGACAACTATCTCCCTCACATCCTTGCGGCGCTCTCTAGCAAGGAGGGCGACAGGAATCACGCCTGCAATAACTCTCACCTCCGGACCAGAGACTGTCGGATACGAAGATGCAATTCTCAGTGCTCCTCTTCTCTGTACCTGTGCCAACGTTTTCGGTATACTTCGTTGCTGAGAGCGTCGCCCCATACCTCTGCTCCGTACAGTAGCACTGACCCAACAGCACTCATCAAGAGGCGTCTTCTTGATGGGCTGGGCCCCCCTACGTTCGCCATAATTCGACTCAGAGCCGATATTCCCGAAGCAGCCTTCTCAGCCGTTGCCCTGATTTGCTCAGAGAAACTCATCTTCGAGTCGATCAGTAGCCCCAGGTACTTCACCGCTGGCTTCGATTCGATTTGTATGTCTCCAATACTGATCATCCTTACTCTAGGGATTCTCTTTTTTGTCAAGATGATCACTTCGGTTTTCTCCAGTGCTAAACTCAGCCCGCGAGCAGTCATCCAGTCCCTCACTCGGCGCATTAGCATACCTAGCCTAAGTTGCGCTTGTTCAAACGTACAGCGACCAGAGTCGCAACATCATACGCATAGCCGAACAAGCGTGACTCATCTGGCACCTCAAGCCTCAGTAGCCAGTCGTAAGACACGTTCCACAGGTCCGGACCAAGGATAGATCCCTGGGCAACACCCGATGTAATTTCCATCCTTCGTTGGCCCTGTATCGTGTCGTAGAGCAGGCTTCAGTCCTTTAGGTAGCTCCTCAAAAGCCGCATAAGATATTCTGGAACTTGAAAAGAGTTTTCCAACGTATCGAGAATATCCACCCATCTAGCGGAGTTGAAGGCGTTCCAGGCGTCGAGTGTCACCAACAGGACGATCCGTCGCTTGGTGCGACTATATGCCTCTGCCTTTTGGACCGCGTTCACCACCTCTGCAATCGCATCAATGGTAGAACGTCCTGCTCAAAAACATTATTTGGTACAGTACCTTACGATCAATACTGTCGTATGCTTGCTTAAAGTCAACGAAAATTTGGTGTACATCTATGTTGAACTCCCAGCATTTCTCAAGCATCTGCTTGACTGTAAACAATTGGTCTATCGTCGACCTACCTGCTCTAAAACCACCTTGATACTCCCTAATAATACACTTGGCGTATGAAAATATTTGAAAATATTTTTACGCCGTAAAAAGCAGTGATATGCCTCTATAGTTTTCACACTGTAGCTTGTCACCTTTTTTGTGGATAGGGAATATAATTGACTGGCTCCACTCGATCGGCATATGTTTTTGTTGCCAAATGTGCTGGATGACTTTTTGGATAGCTTCTGAACACTGCTGCCGCCATATTTAATGAGTTCCACTGGAATCTCATCGATGCCCGGCGCTTTATTATTCTTTTAGGCCCTGATGATGGAACAAACTTCATCCAGAGATTGTGGAGCCAATGCATATTCTGGGGCTGTGTGGAGGATTTAGGAGGTTCTTGAAATATGATGCCCTATAGAATAGATTACCAACTAATTTTATGCAAGATATCAAAGTTATTTTCTTTGTAATTTTACCCCCAAGTTGATGATGTTATTATTTTCACTCTACCAATGAAAACAATATAATTATTTCAAAAAGCACTTTATTGATTGCTGTAAAAAAGACAATTCTTCACCACCATAGAAAATATTTAACAAAGTGAGTTTAATAAAATTTCTTTTAAGTATTTCGTTAGCTATATCATTGAAAATTTAGCTCAGTTTCATAATTGTGCCGAAAGTTATGTACTTTGCATTCACACAGGAAAACATCAGATTATAGCAAATCAATTTTAATAGCTTAAGAGTAGGATTGCATTGTGTTTGCTTAATAAAAACCCTGCAAATAAAATCCTGATTTCATGAAAAAATGTCAGCCATTAATTCCTTGCATTTTTTGAGTCTAACAAAGTATATTTATTCATATATAATGCGAGTATATAAATTAAAAAAAACTATAAATGCCATTTTTCTATTTTGAGTCTTAATAAAATTGTGTCCATCTATATATTTGCTATTAATTCATACTTAAGAAATAGCAAATGGTTAGTTGTCTCATAAAATTAATTCTAAGTACGTTTAAATTATCTAAATTGTCATAAGATAAATAATATCAAACTAAACTCATGGTTTCACAATGTCCTTTAAAGCCTTTTACTTAACTACTTTGTGCTAAATCAAGACTCGTCATTTTGGATGAGGGATACCAAAGCTCTTGGTAGATCCATTGTTTGGTCATTTATCAGAACTATATCAAAAGCATCCATGTACTTTGGAAGGTTTAGCTCCACCTAAGAAAGTTCATTATCAATACGAAGGAATCATTTTATTTCTATACACTTACATGATCGTATAAAAATCCAATCTTCAGGACATGCGATGATGCTGGAACGCCTGTTGCCATCTCTGCATCGCCTAGCGAGTCGCCCATTAAAATGATATGATCACGATTGCGAACTGACTCGTAATATTCAGTGCCTTTAAGCACTTGTTCATTTTTATTGAAAATGTGGATAATCGGTGGAATGAAACCGTCCAATACTCCGTTCTCGTATTTCAGAAAATTCGATACTACTTTTACGTTTGGCAGGAAAACGTTGAAATGTTTTAGAATAGAAACAACACAATCACCTAATCCTGCCGAAAAGACTAGAATCGGCACGTCATTGCTGCTGAGCGTTAGAAATAAATCTTTTGCTCCGTCTCGGAGATAGTCCGTACATTCACCAGCGACTTCGTCGATTTCTTGCGTGTCAAATGGAAAGCCTCTGTGGTGGAAGAATTGTTATGGTGTTATTAATACGAGGAGTAGTAAGTGTAAGATAAGTATTGAAAATATTGTGGGCGCAAAAACTTACATATTTAGAAAAATAAAATACATTATCATAATGGATTCAACTTTTGCAAATGGAAATTATTTTTTTTTTAATTTTTATTGCTTATATCAATTCTTAGCATTCGGATACATAGGTTAATAGAATCGAAATAATGCTTAAAAACGGAAAAGTAATTATATTTGTATAAGCTTCAAGAAAATAAATGGAAAACCCTACACGAAAATGCCCTAAAAAGGATCAAGTAATTATTATAGAATTCATGCCAACCGCCTTTTTCCTTTTAAGTAATGATTCATAAATAAATTTTTACTAGTTGCTTTACCAAAACGAAGAAAAAGATTCGGAACTGATTCTCTAAAACCTTTTTCATAGTTTTCAAAATAATTACTTACTTATTTATCGGTTTCTTTTTTATTCCCCATGTGTTTCAAGAGGGGAACGTCCCGCAAAATCTTAAAGTTACTTATGCTTATTAAGTGATGATTCTTGTTAAAAACAAGAATTTTATTTTCTAGTCCTAATCACAGGAGTAAATTTGAAATTATATAAAACAATTTAGTTTCCCTGCCATATTCATTTCATTCATCATGGGTTCGATCCTAGCTATGCCCCTTGATGTATATGAATACGTGCATTTGTCCGACATTAATTTTTTGCTTTAGCAGTACTACTTTCAGCCTTCGCTTAGCGATAGTTAGAGTATATCATTATCTTGATCAAATATATCGGCACTCGAGAAGGTGATATGATAAGTACGATGCTTTGGCCGTATGTCTGTCCACCCAGCTGAGATACGTATTGATTTCAAGCCAGTACGTATCATAACTGAGTGGGCTTACTGTCCGTCCAAAGAATCACTCGAAATAAATCTCGTTATCACCAACGAGATTCGAACCAGGGACCTTCGGCTTATGCAGCGAGTACTCTAACCACTACGCGACATTCATTAGAAATGTTAAATTGTGGGTTCAACATTTTTTTGCATGTGTGGTATTTGAATGCAGTGAATCATTATGATCTGAATGCTCATAAGGGGTAATTAAGGGTAATTAAGGTGACTATCCTAAAAGATTTTAAAAACAACTAACTTATTACAAATACAAGATTATCTTATGACAATTACACCAACTTCATTGTCACTGTAGCCGTTGTCAATGTCCGTGTCCATCCTTCTTTCTTCCGGGACTCGGAATATCCATAAACGTTCGCATGCATCTAGTTTCCTCAAATCTCCTACTTCCTGCGCTATTTCCAGATTCTCCCACGTAATTTTATGTTTTTCTTCAATCATATACCTCGCTACCGCAAATCTTGCTGTTTCCGTTGAACCTCGTTTTAAAATTTGTTCCGCTTCTTTGATGCGTTTTTGCCGCTCGACTTTCGCTAATCGTTTTGATTGCCCGATATAAATCATGTCGCACTCCGGACAAGTGATTTTATAGATACCTCCTTTTTCTTCCTTGTTTCTTGTATCCTTTGCTGATCCTAACGCTGCTTCTAGGCTATATCTGCTGCTGGTGTAGGCCGGACTGTTTCCCGTCTTTCCTATTATCCGTCCGAGGAAAGACGGGAAACAGTCCGGCCTACACCAGCAGAAGATATAGCCCAGAAGCAGCGTTAGGATCTTTGACGTTTTCGTATCAAATTTGTTGCCATTTCCTTTGAGTATCCGTTGAAGTTGGAGATTTAAAAAATGTGCGCAGTTTCTTTTTCCTTTCCTTCCTAAAGGGTTTACTTTTCATTTGGTCCCATTTAATTACATGTGGACCGGATAACAGTAAAGAATGATACCCGTTAGGAATAATTCAATTTTATTTTTTCATTTCATTTTTTGGGGTATTTTGAAATTGCTTTGCTATTTTAAAGTTGTTTTTTAACAGTAAGACTACGCATATGCATAGGAACAATTGCATTTAATAACCAGACTAACAGCACGTTGTGAGAATAGATGACAAATTAGTTTTTGCATTAGTTGTAAACAAGAATCAACTCGTTTTAAGCAAAACCTTACTACACTGGAAGCCTCCCAGGGAAAATTTGCGATTGTAGTAATCAGCCTGCATGTGGCAAGCTCTAGGGAGCTTTCAGCCCACTTCGGCAAAAGCCTTCGAAATGCAAAGCTCACCTACAATTTAAAACGCTTATATGGCGTAATTTCTTCAATAAAAAAAAAATAATCACGCACTAGTCCAATTTCAAACTTGGTATTGAGATTTGTAAGGGAATCTCATTTAATGACCGTAACAGTATTCGAGGTGAGATAGTTAGTATTACGACCAACCTGATTATAATCTGATTTTTCAATCAAATAGCCCTACAGAAGCACCACAAATACAAACTTTGAACTTGGGAACTGCTGGGCAAGAGATGAGCACGCTAACCACTACACCACATAGACTACAATGTGTATCATAATTTACATGAAAAAGGGCAAACTAAACTCCTTGCATGCTTAGAATTCACCTTGCACTGCCAGCCGTGCACTTACACTTTTTAGAATAGCTAAATGAAACACATGTTCGACTCCTTCTACAGACAGCTGGGGTTGGAGAAGTAAACAAACTTCTATTCAATTCACTTTCGATGGCATTTAAAATTGAACAAAAGTAAAAACTGAAACAATATTCACTTTATAAGGAGCGCTGCTATGTTCATCGCGGACCATTTTGGATTCACCGTTGAAATTCGTTGGGAAACCGTAAAAAGCCTCGAATTTTCGTCGACACTTGCACATTTCTTCATATACCGCCATAAAAGTTGGCGAGAAAAGTCAGCCTACACGTTGTCATGTATGTGGTAGTAGAGCTTTCATTAGAAGGCTTTCACTGCAGTAGGGTTTTGGTTTTCAGAATGACCTGTATAAAAATATATTTTAATAGAATACATGGACGGAATAAGTATATTTCGTCATAACGTGACTGTAAAACGATTAGCAGTTAAACAGAAAATAAAAAAATTTTTATCTATAAAATTTTGAAAGCAATAGATGAATCTCTAAACGGGGAGATAGAATAATTAAAATTTCCTTGCATTTTATTTCTAATAATAGTGACCATGATGTAGTAATTCCACACAACTTTTTGATTTTTTATTCCCATTTTAAGTAAAACGATGCAAGGCCCGACAGAAATAAAAAATCGAATCGGCCTGCAGAAAAAACGGAATAATTGAATTCCATACATTTCATTCCTGGGCTGGTTGATTGTGGACTTATGGTCGTCACTTCGCTTGGTAAATCTAATGTTATTAGCGGTTTGGGTTATTTTTTCATTTCTTTTCCTTGATTTTCAGCTCATTATTGCTGCATTTAATGTTATGGTTGTTTGGGTATAGGTTTTAACATGTAGCTTAGGAATACTTTGATATTGATATATTAGGATAAGATGAAACTTTTGATTAGAATCTATTAGCACCAAATTAGAACACATTACATATAAGCATAAAGTTCACCATTTTGTTGTTCTTTGTAATATACATTGTGACAACGAAGTACCCGGAAATTGTAATTTAAATTCCTCGGGTAAATGATATTTAAAAATTTTGTTAAGTTGGTAGGACTGTCCTTAACTACTATGCGAAATATGTGCGCGATCTGTCAACCAGTTTGTTTACAACAGCTGCTTAAGTTGGTACACCTCAGTAGTGCGTTGCGATTTTTGTGACTGATTTTTTTTTATTGTGACCGAATTTAAAGCCAAAAACGCAACAAATACCATCGATCAACCACCATATTCACCAGATTTGGTTCCGTATGCTTTTGATGAATAATTAAATATTTTGCGTGTTATTTGCAATTTCCGGGTACTTTTTTTGTCACAATCTAAAACAAAACATGCTGAAGGAGCTGAAGGCCATCCCAAAAAGTGCTTATGAAAAGTATTTCGAGGACTGGAAAAATCGTTGGCTTGTGTAGTGCATCTGATGGGGATTACTTTGAAGGCGAAAAAATAAACATTGATGAATAATTAAATAATTTGCGTTTTATTTGCAATTTTCAGGTACTTTTTTGTCACAATGTATGTACTTTTCAATAGAGTTGGTTTTTGTTGTACGTTTTTCCAATTAAGAATATTTTATAATTCTAATTTGATGAAGACACAATATTGTTTATTTTAATTGCCATATTTTTTAAATTTAATTTTTTGATTGTGTTAATGTTTTGAAACTTTCTTTATGCTTTTAAATTTTATAATGATTGATAAAATAAAACGCATTTGAATTTATGGGGAACGGTCCACCGCAGTCGTCGAAAAGTTAAATCGATGACCTCATGAGGGCTGTAAAGAACCTGTACTAAGTGAGTGTAAAAACGAGTTAATAAAACCGAGCTGGCGAAGATGAACAGAAACTTATCGAGCAGAAACCTTTCGTTCTTTGGGCCTTATTTTTTTATGTAGACTGGTAGCTTTATTTAGATGACAGATTCACCAATTCAAGTTGGCAGCGAGTGCGCGTTTATCAAAATGCATGTACACGTTATGTACGAAATACAAGCACAAAAAAAATGTTGAAAGTGTTGGTCAAATGTTTCTTCAAAATAATTCTTTTGGATTAGGTAGACGCAAATTATTGCACTTTAGCAAAGGATGTAGCAGAAACAAGGAGAAATATATTTTATTGAGATAAATTATCCGTTTTTAGAGTACTTATATAAAAAACTCGATTAAAATTGCAACCTGTATTTCCGTCCGTTTCTCTGTGTCACAGCAGTTTTTCTCTATAACTGCAGTAGCTGCGAACACCAAAATTGGTAGGTATATAAGAATTGGTTGCCTCTTGGAAGTCGGGGTAAATTTTCAAAGGTGTTCCCATATAGGGCTGGGCGGAAGTAGGTATTTGTGAGTATAAAAACAACAAATACCTACGAAATCAAAATTCACTTAATTTTGTTAGTGATAGTATGATTTATCAATTTTACATTTTCTTGAATAAAATCGTAAAGCTACCCTCTGATTCAATGAAATTTGGTATCTAAATTGCTGCTGGTAAGATCAAGCTAATCGTAAAATTTCAGAAGGATCGAAATGGTTTGAATTTTCCTGCATTACAAAAAGAATAATACGTTAATAATAATAGGATTCGTACATTCAACATTTTCTGTAGCAAATTCATATGGATACCCTTAAATAGTCCTATAAAAAGTCCTTATACTCTGCAAGTTTCGGTAAAATCGAATCATAATTACGGAAATTGTAGCAGTTTGAATTTTCTCCGATTACTACTATTTGGGCTTTCTATCGAACCAGAAACAACACTTTTGATTGTATCTTCTCCCAATTTTCGGATAAGATGAATAAGAAAAATATCTTTAAGCTCCATTCAGCCAATGATATCAGTAATATTGCAACAAAATAGTGGTCAGTTAAAATGGAGTGGCAATGGTTTTTCTCTTAAAGCTAATCCGTATTTGTTGTGTATGACGTTAAAGTTTTACTTGAGTTTATTCATTATTGGTATCTGCATATCGTAGGTTGAGAATAAAACCCTTCTGAAATGAGTTTAGTTCTCCCTACCCAACATAATTTAAGTGAATTCTCCTTTTTCTTTATCTCAATGGACATTGGGATCAGATTGGATACTGAGCTTCATCGTAAAGAACAAGTAACATACTCATTCATTTATTCAAGCTTCGAACGTATCCCAATTCATCATAAACCAATAGGAAATGGGGTTTCGGAAGGGATACCAAAATCACAAACACAGATACAAACATATTAATCATGTTAGTTTTTTATGTATTTTAATTATTAGTTTAGTTCTATCATCAATAGTTCGGTTTACTTTTTCTATCAAAAAGTACTTTTACTTGATTGCGCGTGCCATTTGTTAGTGGGTTTCATTTTAAATGGATGGATCATGTTGAACATTTCTACACTGGATTTACGGATTAGTGGCACCGTCTCCGTAATTGTTGACTATAACCATGTGATGCCACTGAGAATGTTTTGCCTGGGTCTCGAGGAGTAGTCGCCTTCAATCATCGAGTTTCTACTACGAATCTTCTCACAGTAATAAAATTTTTATTTACAGATCTATGACCTCAACATACAATCAACATATCGGCCTCTTCTTACACTTACATATTTAATAATCCACAGTCCATTTTGAACTCTCATTCCGCCATTAATTCCGGGCCGGAGGTGAGTTAGGACTCACTCCTATCGCTATTATCGAAAGGAAATAAATGCTTCGACTCTAGAAATCACTCATAAGATAAGGATAAGACTCTTAAAAATGACATTTTGCAAGTCTTTCATTTATTAGACTTACTTGAAAACATCCACCGACTTCGTCCACCACTCAATCATCTTTTCAGTTTTCTCCTCTATTGAAATGTGAGGATCGATTTCAATAGGACGATAGGTCCGATAGAGACGCTCAGTTTCCTCCAAGAAGTGCTTTGGTATTGATCTGCAACTATTGAACAGTCCGAAACTGGTCGGCGGCACTTTGTTGTCGCCTGTGTGCTGTTTAGTGATAGTGAAATCAAAGTCTGATAACACTTGTAGTTTTGGCAATCCGCCACGAATCAGTTCGTTAATGATATTCACAACCCTATCGCTGTCTTTTATTTCACATCGTGCCTTGGTTAAGGCTTTAACCTGTGCTACAGAGATTATCTTGTAAGGTTTAGTCATTGTTGTTGCTTTGTCGCCGACACGGAAGAAAAAGTTCCAAATTCTTTTAAATGGTGCAATCTTATCAAATCCGCCTGAATCACAAATGAGAAAAGAATTTGGATGTCACCAACGTAGCTTCGTGTCAAAGTTCGTATTTATTAAGGATTAGTTTAGAGAAGAACTTATCTCAGAACACAACACTACTCAAAACAATTCAACTTTGACAACGTTGCTCTGATAACAAACAGCTGACAAGACTACAGTTTGAGTTGTCATTTAACAGATAGTTTGCAGACCGGGACAGTTTTGCATTTCGAGAGAATGTATAACAGTTTGTACGAATGATTTTTCCCGCCCAGAATTTGACATTCTTGTCGAGCTGTGAAGTGGTTGTTTCGTCGTCGTCGTCGTCTCGCGTATAGTTTCTAAACGAATTATCTGTGAATTTAAATTCTGCTGTTCGTTAAAATGGATTTATCAGACAGTGAAGCCGTAAATGAATCTTCTGAAAAATGCGCGGAACCCAGTGAAAACAATTTCAAAGTTTCGCCGCTTGAAGAACTCAGCAGCTTTCTGTCGGCTCAGGACAATTATAAAAATTCCATACTCGTCTCAGACATTCCTCAAATATGTAAGGATGAACCCTGTGTGCTTGGTGTGGACGAAGCAGGACGAGGACCAGTGCTGGGTCCGATGGTTTACGGCATTGCATTTTGCCCCATTGAAAGCAATCAAGTGTTAGTCGACCTGGGATGTGCTGACTCCAAGGAGCTTACCGAAGAAAAGCGCGACGTAATCTTCAGCAACATGAATACAAAGGACACCGCCAACTCTCAAGTAGGATGGGCGGTAGAGGTGATTTCGCCGAACGTGATAAGCTCGAATATGCTGCGAAAGACGAAATACTCGCTCAATGAAATCTCAATGGATTCTGCCATAGGACTGATAAAGCGAGCCGCTGACCTGGGCGTGAATATCGCAGAAGTTTATGTAGACACAGTTGGACCGCCAGAGAAGTACCAAGCAAAGCTGAGTAACATTTTCCCATACTACAAAATAACAGTGGCCAAAAAAGCTGACTCAACTTATCCCATCGTATCGGCGGCCAGTATTTGCGCTAAGGTCACGAGGGATCATGCCTTGAAGCTGTGGAGATTCCCAGAAGGATTTACACTGGCCCACGAGGCCTACGGAAGCGGGTACCCTGGAGATCCTGATACGAAGAAATTCCTCGCTCAGAATGCTGACATTGTGTTTGGGTATCCCAACATCGTAAGGTTCAGCTGGAGCACGGCAGACACGGCTCTTGCGGGACACGCATACGAAGTAATCTTTGACGAACTGGACGACGAAAAGCAGGAGTACGAAGGTGAGCAAATAACGAAGTTTTTCAAGACTAAGCAGAAGAAAGGAGACGTTAAGCGACAAAGGCATCCATTCTACAAGAAGCGTTGTTTGCAGACCGTGGAGTTTTAGATCTCGAATTTAAGGTATATTATGAACAATAAATAAATAATAAAAAGGGAAACTTTACATTTGTTGTTGAATATTATTTGAAGCATATTGAAGAAGTTGACTTTCAACATTTTCTGGAAAAAGATCGACTATATAAGCAATATCGAATTTGAGGAAAAAAAAATATTTTTTTGCATTATGAAATTTCTCTTGATAGGAATTCATAAATCGTTCGTGGTTTTAGTATTAGACATATGAAATTATTCAATTTCAAATTGCGAGTACGCAGATAAATATAAAGCGAACTGTCCGGCGTGATCTTCCACACAGTTCCATTAACCATTTTTAACAGTTGCTAGCTGCATAGATCGCATTGCTCAGCGTATTTCTATAACTCGACCTACTTTTGCCAATTCGCATCGTCAACAAAGCATTACCGTACTTAAAGAGCTTAATTGCAACTCACCGAAATAGGTCAGCCGACTTTTCCCACCACTCTCGCATTTTCGCGGCCTTCTCTTCCTGCGTGATGTTGGGATCGATCTCGAGTGGACGGTAGATTTGTCGCAATTTGGCGTCGCCCTCTAAGAAACTTGCAGGAACGGATTTGCATCGATTGAACATTTTGAAACTGGTCGGGGGCGAAGTTCCATCTGGCAGAGCCTGTTTGGTGATGGTGTAGTCAAAGTCGGAGAGCATCTGAAATCTACTTGCACCCCCCGAAATGAGGTCGTTGATGATTTTCAGCACCCGGTCTGGATCTTTGATTTCACAGCGCGACTTAGTCATGGCCTTAATGTTGGCCACCGTCACCGTTTTGTAGATCTTCGTCATTTTCTTGGGGAACTGTTATCTGCACAAAATATTTAAAAAATGATTTATTTTTACACTATTAGGTTATACAAGGAACAGGCTATGTATAAATGTGCGATTTGCAGCCAAGTTAATTGAACTTTTCAGAGAGCAAGAACCTCTGTTCCAGTTGATGGCCACTTAGTGTTTGCCCTGTAACAGGTTCACGGTAAACAACAACAGCCAGTGGGTAGTGACATTTCCCAGTAGTTATCTTGTTTTACAGAATATTTACAGAAGTTCAGCAGACGTGTCATTACGGCGGGTTGTGTATTGGGTCAAACTGTT